>CM038682.1:273480860-274079717 GCA_021605205.1 Aegilops longissima
GTGTTGAGTGTTTGTCATATCTGTGTTTGAAGACTTTGATCAAGACTTTCTCAATTTCCTCAGCCAATTTCTTCATCTGCTTGTCTTCATCTTGTGTTATCCTGTGATTACGCTTTCGTGCTCTGTGATAGTCTTCATTTCATCATGATGACTATGCCTGTAATCTGTTATGCTTACTTGAGTACTTATTCCGCTGCATGTATTTCTTCGCTAAGGAATTTCCTCACCGCAAATTCCTCGAAGAAGAATTTGTAAAATTCTCTAAAATCGCCTATTCACCCCCCTCTAGTCGATATAACGACTTTCAATTGGTATCGAGCAAGGTACTCCTTGTTCTATGTGATTTTGGTTTAACCACCGAGTTTTAGTTATGTCGACCGCAGTATGATCAAGGTCTCAGCAGGTGTCCTACCTTCGACGGACGGACTACCCCTCTCGAAGAACAAAATGCGAATGCATCTTGAAGCAATTGACAACGATCTACGGTATGTTGTGACAAAAGGTGTTTCCTCACCACACCCTCTCTGAATGATGCTGATGTGAAGAGATTCAAGCAACTCGATTCTCAAGCGAAGAATATCATATGTGGCCATCTGAGTAAAGGTCAATATGGAAGAGTGAGTGCTTTGGAATCTGCCAAACTCATCTGGGACAGGCTGTCCAAAGTAAATGAAGGTGTTTCAACTCAGCGTGACTCTCGAGTTGATGTTCTTCGGAATCTCTTCAACCGCTTCAAAAGACTCGACAACGAAAATGTTCAACAAACCTTCGATCGCCTCACTGACATCTCAAATGAGCTTCAAGCACTGGTGCCATCGACATCACCGACCATGAGGTGGTGAAGAAATTGCTAAGATCGCTTGATTCCTCATTTGACACTCGCACCGATGATACAAGAACGAGCTGACTACAAGTCTCTTGATCCTGCTGATATCCTCGAAGGCTAAATACTCACGAAGTTCCACTTGTCAAAAGAGAGATCTCTATGGTTACGCTATGGAAGAACACGTGCCTCAAGGCCAAGGCTGAATCTGAATCGAGAGTGAAGAATCTGTAGTAGCCTTGGAGATCTCAAGAATTTGGCCAGAGCTAGCACCTCGCCGTGAAGAAATTCCAGAAATTCACAAGACGTGGTCGTTTTGGAAAATCCTCAAGAAGCAGTGATTCCTCATCTAGTGACTATAAGCGAAGACTTTGCCACAAATGTAAGAAACCTGGTCACTATATCCAAGATTGTCCTCGGGGAAAAGGAATTGAAGAAGAAGAAACACAAGGATTACAGCTTACGATGACGTGAAGAAGAAGAAGAAATCATCAAAATCTTCATCATCAAAATCCTCAAAGCCTTCTTCTCACAAGAAGAGCAGCTCCAAAAGGCTCGGGCATTCATTGGCAAGGAAATGGACTCAAGCTGAATCGAGGAAAATGAGGAAGAGGAGGAGTCCAAGAATCCGAATCTGTGTGGCTAGTCCGGCTCTTGCTATCGCTACGCCAAGAAATCCATCTTCAACATCAAGAAAATGACTCCGCCAACAAACCCGATGAGGAAAATGATGACTACGCCCCACCTATTGCTTCATGGCAAAAGGTGCCAAGGTACTCAATTACACCTCCTCCGAATCTAGTGAAAATGAATCGATGAGGATCTTAAGCCCAGCTACTCTAAACTTGCTAAGATTGCTATAAACAACAAAGGGCTTTTGAAAAGGTTCAAAACATGCTAGATAAGAGTGATGATATGTTAGGTGAAGAAATGGATCGCACTCAAGCCCCGATGAAAATCTTCAGAGAGTTCACCTAGGTTTGACAGCCTTCAAGGTCATCATAACACTCTCTTATCTCGATCATGAGAAACTTTCTTATGAATTTCTTCAAAGAAAGCAAGATCTTGAGAAGCTAAGAGCGAGTTATGAAGATCTTCGTAAGGAGCGCGATTCATTACTTGCTCAACAAATCAGCGCTTCTCAAGAAGAATTTGTTCCTCCATGCTTAAAGTGCATTGAACGTGAATCGCTAATTCTTCACCGAATGTTCAAATGCTTCAACTGTTACAAATTCTTCACCTGCCTCTACTATCACTAATTCCTCATCCGAGGACATTGCTAGTATCACCGACGATGCAGGATTGAAGGAATTGTACATGACAGCATGTACAAAAGCCTCAAAGGGCATCGACTCTTTGTGATGTGCTTAAAAGCAGATCCTCAACAGAACCCTAGGAAAGAGGGTATTGCCTTTGAGAGGAAACTCAATGCTGATGGAACGTCTCGAAGCCCGAGCAAGATCCCAAAACCTCATGGGTTGCTGCAAAGGGACCTCCAGCTTGATCCATCCACCTTATCTGGTTTTACATGTGAATTTCCTCATTCGATGATGAGTCATTTGACTCAAACTATAAACTGTTCAAAAATCAGAATGGTGAAGTATTTGCTAGATATGTTGGCACTAATCGCAGAACGGTCCCCTATGAAGAAAATCTGGGTTCCCAAGAAATGTCTTGAAAGTCTTCGGTGAATGTCCTCATGACACCACCTGTGAAGAAAAGGAACCCCAGATCAAATTCTTCATATAGACAAAATTCTTCATATGGATCCAAGTCCTCATACGGACCAAATTCCTCACGTGGATCAAATTCCTCAAAAGGATCAAAGTCCTCATATGATTATCATCGTGCTAATAACTCTGCTTTGCAGGTAGAGCTAAGGGCTATGAATATGTGCATTATTCTTCAAACCAATATGTTCATAAGTCCTCAAGAATTTCTCCGCTTATTCATATGCTTACCCTAATCCTCTTATGTGAAACGAAATGGTTTGGCCTCTATGCCACCATTCTCATATGGTGCTCGCAGAATGATGAACTCTTTGCCACCCCTTCAGATGTGGGTGGTGAAGAAAAAGAACTAATCTCTTCTGCAGGGTCAGTCTCCAGACGTGCCTTAACGTCTGAAGAATTTGCTGGGGGCCTGACAAAATGCCTGAAAGGACGCAGGCTAATCATGATGAAATGAACTTTCATTTCACACGCCCTCCTACCGCTTATCTGATTGATAATTGATCGATGAAATTCATCTGATGAACTTGATATCATATTCTTCACCGATGAAGTATATGAGATCGTAAGTTGTACTAATTCATCCGCAGGATGATCAACCCAAAGCCACCGAGTGGGTTCTCGATAGTGGATGTACAAATCACATGACCGGTGACAAGAATCTATTGATGGATGCTCCTTATCACCGCCTCATCTCAAGCATATCATCTTTGCCGACAAAGGCAAAAGTCGTATTGGGACTCGGTAAGGTTGCTATCTCTAAGGACATGCACATGGACAAAGTCATGCTTGTTGAGTCTTTAGGATATAACCTCATGTCAGCCTCAATGCTTTGTGATCTTGATATGGTCGTTATCTTTGGCAAGTATCGCTGTGTTGTGATTATGGAAGCTGACAATTCCAAAGTCTTCAAGGCTTTAGGAGAGGATACTTGTATATTGTTGATTTTTCCACAGACCACAACCAGCCATGTGCCTACTTGCAAAAGCTTCGTAATCTGGCTATGGCATCGACGACTTGGTCACGCAGGCATGAGGAATTTGCACACGCCATAAGAAGAAGCATGTCATTGGCATTGAGAATGTCAAATTCCTCAAGGATCACTTATGCGGAGCCTGTGAAGCTGGAAAATGACCAAGGCCAAGCATCCAAATAAGACTATCATGACCACTACTCGTCCCTTCGAATTGCTTCACATGGACCTCTTCGGTCCCAATCATTACTCAATTGTCACTAATGATGCATCTCTATATGGCTTTGTTATTGTTGATGATTACTCTCGCTACACATGGGTACACATTGTTACTTTCAAAAATCAAGTGCAGGAAATCTTCAAACGATTTTCCTCGAGGGCTTCAACCAACTTTGGTGTGAAGATCAAGCACATCGAAGTGACAATGGAACTGAGTTCAAGAATTCGGTCTTGATGAATATCTTGATGAACTTGGTATTACTCATGAGTTATCTGCCCTTATACTCCTCAAAGAAATGGCGCCATGGAGCGCAAGAACAGAACTCTTGTTGAGATGGCTCGACTATGCTTGATGAATACAAAACGCCTAGTCGCTTCGGATTGAAGCAATTGACATCAAGTGCCACATCATCAACAGAGTATATCTTCACAAATTCTTCAAGAAGACTGCCTATGAACTCCTCAACGACAAGAAACCCAATGTAAGTTATTTCAAAGTCTTCGTGCTAAATGCTGGATTAGAGATCCTCACCACCACTCTAAATTTGCACCGAAAGCACATGAAGGTTTTATGCTTGGTTACGGAAAGGACTCGCACACATACAGAGTCTTCAACATCGCACTTCACAAGATTGTTGACATCAGAGATGTGCGGTTCGATGAAACTAATGGCTCGCAAAGAGAGCACCTACCTTCGTGTTAGACTAACCAGCACCGAGGATTCTATCGATTCAAGGCAACCGAGGATGTCATCCTCATCAAGAAACTGCTGAAGAATTCATTCCTGACGCCAAGAACGCCGAAATGATGCACCAAGAAAATGTCAAGGAAATGGTGCCGAGGAAAATGGTCAAATTCCTCAAGACAACCAGCTCATCCTCGCGTTGCAAAAGAAGTGCAAGTTGACAAGATCATCGATGACATTGAAGCGCCAGGTCCTCTCACTCGCTCAAAAGCTTCACATTTATCTAACTTTTGTGGGCACTATGCTTTTGTCTCTATCACAGAGCCCACTAAGGTAGATGAAGCATTTATGGAGCCGGAGTGGATTCAGGCCATGCAAGAAGAATTACATCAGTTCGAGCTCAACAACGTCTGGGAACTGGTCAAACGTCCAGATCCTCGCAAGCATAATATCATTGGCACAAAGTGGATCTGCCGCAACAAGCAAGATGAAAATGGTCTTGTGGTGAGGAATAAGGCACGACTAGTAGCTCAAGGCTACACACAGGTTGAAGGAATTGATTTCGATGAAACTTTTGCACTGTTGCTAGACTTGAGTCTATTCAAGATATTACTCGCCTATGCTAACCATCACAATATCACTTTATATCAAATGGATGTGAAAAGTGCATTCCTCAATGGTAAGCTTGAGGAAGAAGTATATGTTGCTCAACCCCTGTGTTTTGAAGATCCAAAGAATCCTCGACAAAGTCTTCAGACTAAATAAGGCCCTCTATGGCCTCAAGCAAGCCCTCGGCGTGGTATGATACATTGAAGGAATTCTTCGTGAAGAATGGCTTCACACCCGTTCACTCGACCCTACTCTCTTTACTAAATCTTATGATGGTGAACTGTTTGTGTGCCAAATATATGTTGATGATATTATCTTTGGCTGTCTTGACCAACGTTATAGTGATGAATTTGCCTATATGATGAGTGAAGAATATCAAATGTCTATGATGGGAGAGTTGAAATTCTTCTTAGGTCTTCAAATTCGTCAACAACACAATGGCATATTCATATCTCAGAGAAATACCTCAAAGATGTCCTCAAGAAATTCGCATGCAAGATTGCAAAGGCGTCAAAATTCCTATGCCCACAAATGGCCATCTATGCAATCGATGAAAATGGTATTGACTTCGATCACAAGGTATACCGCCCATGATTGGTTCTTTATTGTACTTATGTGCATCTAGGCCAGATATAATGCTTAGTGTTTGCATGTGTGCCCGATTTCAAGCTACACCAAGGAATCACACCATAAGGCTGTGAAGCATATTCTTCGATATCTAGCTCACACACCAACACTAGGATTATGGTACCCCAAGGGCTCTATTTTGATCTCATTGATATTCGACTCGACTATGCTGGTGATCGTGGATCGCAAGTCAACTTCTGGTACTTGTCATTTCCTCGGACGATCTTTGGTCCGTTGGTCCTCAAGAAACAGAATCTGCGATCACCGTCCATCGCGAAGCTGAATACATTGCTGCTGGCTCGTGTTGTGCTCAATTGCTATGGATGAAGCAAACCTCAAGGACTACGGCATCAACGTGAAGAATGTGCCTCTCTATTGTGACAATGAGAGTGCCATCAAGATTGCTCACAACCCAGTTCAGCACTCAAGACAAAGCACATTCAAATTCGCCATCATTTTCTTCGTGATCATGTGTTGAAGGGCTTACATCTCCATCGAGCATGTGAAGATCAAGAACAGCTAGCTGATATCTTCACTAAGCCCTTGGATGAGAAGAGATTTAGCAAGTTGCGGTGTGAGCTAAATATCTTAGAATCTTCGAACGTTCTTTGAAAAAGACACACATCCTAACACTTATGCAAAATTGATGACTTAGATGTGCAACACATGAAGAAACGTTTTTCTTCAATCAATGAAGAATAACACTCTAAGTGTGAAGAAATTAATGAAGAAATTGATTCTCGTAACCCTCGACAATTGTACGCTGTGTCTGAAATCATCATTCTTATACGGTGGGTCACGCCACCACCAAAGTTGAAAATCTTCAATTTGAGTTTTTCCTCGCTTTTGAAATTCTTCGCTTTTGAAATTCTTCAGTTTTCAAATTCTTCAGTTTTTCAAATTCTTCAACTTTGCAAATTCTTCACTGCTTCCGCGCCTTTCTTCATTGGCTATATATATATGGATTTATGTCCTCTACAGATTCACTTATGGCTATTTCTTCAAGTCGCTTTTTCGCTAAGTGAATGTGATCGACCCTTCCCCTCTATGCTATACTCAACCCAATCGATTCACAAATTCTTCATGTGCGTTCTACTTTGAAACTCGCTCAATTTCTTCACTCGTGTCCTTGATAATGAAGAAATTGCGAACGAACTTTTAAAACGAATCTTATCCAAACTTCGATTTTACCATTAAACCGCTCCGCATCCCACGATGCATTATTATATTCACCCACGATCGCAAGACGATCTCCACTAAACTGTACGTGGGTGACACATGTCGTGAGAAGGAAGCGGTCAGGCACGCTCGTTCCTAAATCTTCGGACGAGCCGCTTTTCACCGTGGCTATAAATACCCTCTCTCCCTTCCTCACTCTTTTACTCCGCCGATCTCTCTCCCGCCGAGCTCCTCGAAACCCTAGCGCCGCTTACTCCATCGTCGCCGGTGAGGAAAAGCTTCACCGCTTGACCTCTTCGCCGACGCATCGCGCCGACCGTGGAATTTCTTCACTCCGCCGTCGCCGTAGCTGATTTCCTCTGCCAAGTTAGGGCGGAGAAGATCTGAACGATTTAACTTCTAAACTGTTCATCTCAGTTCGTCGTGTTCTTCACTTCGGGTAAATTAAAAGTTACTTTTATTTACTCGCTTTGATTCTCAAATTTTCTTCAAATTCTTCAAAGGTGTTTATTTCAAATTCTTCACATATGAACACCTCAAATCTCTTGACTCATTTCACTAAGCTATGATTCTCTTCAAGATTCCTCAATTGTGTGGATCTTCGATCTATACAACTCTGGAACCTAAGATAAAGAACGCTTATTGAAATTCTTCAAGGCTCATCTGGTCAAAATCCTCAAACTTGTTCTTTTGAAAACCCTCCGAGAACGATATGACCTCTTCAAATTCCTCGCACCTATACTCTGCTCACAGTACAAATGTCTGCTGCTGAATCCCTAGGTTCTCATCAACTTAACTCATTTGCAGCATTCCTCAAGAAAAACTGCACACTTCTTCAGAGAACTCAATTGTTCAATTTCCTCACCAAGAAAATGGCGATGGTAAGAAGCCGCAGAAAGGAGGAAAGAAACCTGAGGTCATGACTGCTTTCAAATCCCCGAGGAAATATATCCCGACTATTGCACACCGATGAGGAAAGCAAAACTCAGCGCAAGGTGCGTCTTCGAAAATTGAACGGAGATGGGCACGGAATGGAAGGAATACCGGTATGTTACACCCAAGTACATGAAGAAATTCGCTAAATCCTCCATGCCCAAGAGCTCCTTTGGCACCAGGCCAAATAGCTGATCCCACTAGCGCCAAACGCGGTGAGGACTTTCCGAGGAATGGGCTAAACGCCAAGCTAAGTTGGCTAAGCAAGCAAAGGAAGCGTGAAGAAATTCAATGAGGATTCTGCCACTGCTGCCACATCGAGGTCTCGCCAAGCCAAGAAATCGATGCAAAAGAAGTCTGCAAATAAGCCAAGTACTTCTTCTTCTATGCCCTCACGGCCAAGTTCCTCAAAGAGCTCCTACCAGCAAATTCTCAAGAGAAAATTCTCACACCATCGCTGCTCCATCAAAGTCCTCACCGCTCCGTCCAAACCTTCGGCCCAAAGCACCTAGCCACTTGTCAAAGGACTGCTGGATTTTCAATTGCCTCAGGCACCTCTGCACATTCCTCAGCTGCTTTCAATTCTTCATCAGGCCCGACGCTGCTGAAGACAAAAGCTACAGCTGGACGTGGTCCTCGGCCTAGCCCGAAGAAGAAACAGCTTGTCGTCCACGTGCCATCTGATGATGAGGCATCTGATGAAGAACTTGAAGAAATCATCGAGACCGCTGCTTAGAGCCGCAAGAGCCAAGGGAACTGCTGTGCCAATGCTTTTGGACCGAAGAAAGTCCTCGATTTCATCGACCGCACAACGATCCAAATACCCTCTCGCTGATCTTCCTTTGACACCAGGTCAAAGTCATATGTTGACTCACTTCATTGCTGAAGAAAATGGAAGTTCGAAAAGGCGAAGGAAATCAAAAGGCTCAATACAAGAAGGAGAGGTTTCAAGAAAATGTTGTCAAGATGACACCGAGGAACTTCTTCAAGCTCCAACAGAAATTCAGAACCTCAAAGAAGAACTTTGACACGCATTATGCTGATTGGCAAGTTGTCAAGACCAAATTCGCTAATCTGACGAAGAATCTCACAAATGTTGCTGCACCTGCAACATGAAATCCTCAGTGAAGCATCCGCTCAGCCCAAAGGAAGAAAAGACCAGCACCACTGAAGCTCACCTTTGAAGAACATGCTGATTCCGTGGCTGATGAAGAAATTCCAGCCACCGAAGAAATCGCCAGGCACCCACTAGTGGTGCGCCTGAAGAAATTGCTCAAGACAGGGGAACTGCATCAGTTGCTCCTGAAGAAATTGCTCCAAATTCCTCAGCTCCTCCTGCGCCAACTCCCACTCCAATTCTTCCATCTGCTTTGGATGTGAAGAAAACAAAGGCTGCAGAACGAGCTGCTGTGAAGAAGAGAAAAGCATCAGCTGCGTCAGATTCTTCGGCTGCGAAAAAAATGAAGCCAATGACCAGCTCTGTTGAAAACCCGATTGATGCTATTCCAATTTCCTCCATACCTTCAAAGGAAGTGGTTCCTTTTGGAGAAGAATATGAAGTGCCAACCGGATCGATGAAGAACATCAATCTCCGCGCTCATTCGAGAAGATCGATGAAGAAATTGAAGTGGAAGCTGTCCCTTCAACCCCAGCCATTCCTCATCGACCATGAAATTCCTCAAGATGGTGCCGAGGAAATTGAAAATGAAGATGTGGATATTGGATGCACCACTCCAAAGAATCAATGATGACTTTTGGGAAGATCAACATCCCAATACTCCGCTCTTCACCCCGCTTCAACAAGTTCCTCACTCCCACATGCATCGGTCCAGATCGACTCAAGAAAATCAACCCACGAGTCCTGTGCATGAAGAAATTCCAGCCCCGATGTCGATGAAACTGCTGCTTCTGCTGAAAATCCTCAGATCGCACATGTTGAGGATCAAGAAATTCCTCAAGTCAAGAACCTGAACTTATGGTTCCAGAGGTGGTGATGCAACCGATCGACACACCTCTGCCAAAACAGAAGAATCCGCTCTCGACCAAGCAAAAGTTCAAGGCTAAGGATTTCTTTGTCGAGCATGTGTTCTTCATCAATATAATCCTTATGACTCTGCCGGATTAGGAAGAGGCGCTCGACTGCCACCAAGCCAACTTCTATTCCTCGCTTTTCAACAAGGACAAAATCTTCGATCATGCTCATATTCCTCATGTGGATATGGAGTCGCCGCCGTGCTTTGAGCCCGTTCTAAGTGTTCTTCACGATGCAGGTCTTCTCAACTTTTGCACTGATATATGTGATTGGAATGAAGAGCTAATTCTTCAGTTCTATGCAACCCTGCACATCACCGGAGATGCTGAAGATGTGACTTCATGGGTCTTGGATTGGATGACCGAAAATACTCACTACAAGGCTCCGGCAAGTGAATTGCTTCGAGCTCTTCCACTCAGTCCTCCAGTTGGACGGTGCACGTCGATCTATGAAGAAAAGGAACTTTCAAATCACTATATGCAAGTGTTGATGAAGCCATTGAAACCAAGGCAAGCTCCAAGGACCAAATTCTCGTCAAGGAATTGCTCTATGTGCCTCGAACAGTCTATCGAATTTTGTCAAGACTATGAGTCCTATCAAGGGCCACGACTCGAATGATGAAGAAGTCGTTGGCATCATGAAGAATATGCTTTTCAACATCATCCATGGCGTTCTGTCAATTTCCATGATTTCTTCATGAGGACTCGCTAACATTGCCATGTCACCTTTTGAGTGAAGCCTTATGCGCCTTTGGATTATGAGATTCATCAGTCAAGATCTTCACCGAATTACAAGGTCGACACTTTGAACCACCGCAGCTACCTGCCCCTATTGAAGTCCTCAAACGCCAATTGCCTCACCGATGAAAAGGGAAAGGCTGCTGCTGTGATAGATGAAGGCATTCGCCCATTGGATGGACAGTTTAGCAAAGCAGCATCTTACTCCACCAATGATGACTCGCCACTCATGACTCAAAGAAAGAAATACCTCGCTTAAGCAAAATCCTCAAGGAACTGCACCTGTGGTGATGACTGATCGTGAGTTACTCCTCGCCTTCATCGGAAGGTTGATCGCAATCACAAGTGGGTCAAACGTCGCTTTGGTACTATTCTTTACAACATGACCTCAACTCACAATGCAAAGAAGAAAACCACTACTATCTTCATGAAACCTTCAAGCGCACTGGCTGTTCTTCACATGTCTACAATGAAGAAGAACTGAAATCAATGGGACTCAAGGAAGAATTTGACTGGTCTGCACCTCCTCCAAGAAATTCAAGAAAGTCAAAGTTCCTTCCTTGGTGGCTAGCTCCTATTCTTCATCTCGCGACATCGATGAAAATGAAGATTTGGAAGACAACTGCTGCTGGTCCTACTTCAACGAACAACCCCGATAATGTCGGCGCTCCGCCTTCAACTTGAATTTCCTCTAGAGCGTTAGTCCTCGCCGATCCTTTTGGTCATTCGATGACAAAGGGGAGAAATTTGAGTTAGTCTTCAAGCGGGTCTCGTTTTTGTCTATATACAGTATTCTATTAAGTTACAACTCTCGTTCTTCTGAAACCTTTTGTTGGATTGAGTTGTAATCTTAAACCCGATGGTGCTTTGATACTTCTGATGCATTATGCTTTTGCTCTGATTTGAAGTAGTTTTGATACTTGTTATGCTCTGATCCAATTTGGCCTTTGGGCTCTGATACTCTTTGTGTGTTACATTGCATAACATCAAGCACCATATTTCATCATGCATTTCAAATTCCTCATATTATATGTCAAATGCGTGTATGAATTACAAGATATAGGGGGAGATCTCCATGATTCAATTCTTCAAATGTGCATTGCCTCAAAAGCAATTTCCTCACTATGCACATCTTCAGGGGGAGTTCTTCTATATCTTGCAATCAAAATCCTCATTATCAGATTTACACTTCATATATTTATCCCGTTGAAAACTTAACTCAGTATTGTCATCAATCACCAAAAGGGGAGATTGTAAGTGCATCTAGTGCCCCTTAGTGATTTTGGTGTATTGAAGACTTATAGGTTAAGTAACTAATGCGTTTGTGAGTGTACACAGGCCTATAAGTCTATGAGGAGTTTGATTTTTACAGAGAAAGTCGACCCCTAAAAATGAATTTCTTCAGCTGAAGAATTTGATATTCTGAAGACTTTGAAAGTGAAGAAATTGGTGTGACCTTGAAGACTTGGTATTCATTTGAGGAATATGAAGCGTGAAGGCTTTTGTTTTCGTAGTTTCATTTTCTCTTTCTTGAGTCATAGGAAACACCGTACTGTTAAAGGGGGTCGAGGAAATACTAAGGAAAAATTTCCATTTGATGCTCAACTCAAAATCCTCACCTACCAATCCCTTCGAGTGAAGCCTTTGGAAATCTCATACAGTTCAGTCAATTTCTTCAAAGGATGAGACGAAGCTCTTCCAGTCACCGAGGAATTTGTTCGACGAGGAGTTAGGAATTCGCCAAAGTCGAATTGCCTACACAGTGAGGAACATGATAGCCCTGAGGAATTTGATGTTCCAATTTCCGACCGTTGCTGTGCTGCGCGCCAGCTGTCCCCAAAATATCTTATCCACCTAACGGTCATATCATTTAAGGGCATTTATGTCTTATCATGTCGGGCTGCTCCCGAGGCTATAAATAGCCGCCCCCCCACAACCACTAGTTGGTTGGCTGCTCCGAGAGAACTTGACACTTGTCATTTGAGAGCAACCCATCCTCTGAGGACTTTGAGCGAAAATCATCAAGTGAGGAAAAACCCAAAGTGAGGAAAACCCAAAACCAAACCCCAACAAACCCAAAGTGATTGAGCATCATCAAGAAATTGATCCCGCGTGGATCCGACGCTTTTACCTTTGAAGACTGTGCTTCTTCCAGACGGTTAGGCGCCACGGTCTAGAGCATCCAAGAGGAATTGTGGATCGCCGAGTGACCAAGTATGTGAAGGTTTGGAAGTCGCTCAAGACTTACCACGAGTGATTGGACGAGGTCTGCGTGACCTTAGTTCAAGGAGAATACGGTGAGGACTTGGTGTCCCGAGCTGCGTGCTCGAGGATCGGGTGTCCGGATCTGCGTGTCCTCGAGTTTAAATACTCACCGCTCCAACCAGACGCATAACCGAGACAGCAGTTGGAACTGGTCTACCAAATCATTGTCTTCACCAACCTAATCGGTTCTATTTCCTCAACCCTTTCATTTCCTCATTATCGTGTTGAGTGTTTGTCATATCTGTGTTTGAAGACTTTGATCAAGACTTTCTCAATTTCCTTAGTTCAATTTCTTCACCTGTTTGTCTTCATCTTGTGTTATCCTCGTGATTACGCTTTCAGGCTCGTGATAGTCTTCATTTCATCATGATGACTATGCCTGTAATCTGTTATGCTTACTTCTGAGTACTTATTCCGCTGCATGTATTTCTTCGCTAAGGAATTTCCTCACCGGCAAATTCCTCAGTGAAGAATTTGTAAAATTCTCTAAAAATCGCCTATTCACCCCCCCTCTAGTCGATATAACGCACTTTCAACCATTGCCAGTTATGCGGTGCGGTGGATTCATGGAAACACTCGCTCGTGGAGTGTACATCAACAAGGTGTGTTTAGGCTCTGGTGGATGAGGGACTCTCCAAAAAACTGACTGAGGCAAACAATCCAAATGCAAAGAGGTGGTTATTTGATCTCCGGGACTCATTATCTTGGCCGTGACTTTGTGGGCCATATGGATTGCCCGAAGGAAAGCTATTCATGAAAGTATATTCCAGAATCCCATGGCTACTCATTTGTTCATTGAGTGGTTCATCAATGAACTTGCATCCATCAAAGTAATGCCAACAACCTTGACACCCAGGCCTGCTATCAGAAACACAATTGCACATCCCTCCTAGAAGCCTTTGGTCGAAGAGTTTTGCAAAATTCATGTGGATGGGGTTCTGTCACATGATGGCAATGTTGGAGCTTCAGCTGCTATATGCAGAAACTGAGATGTTAGTTACTTGGGGTCCTCATCTCTTGTTCTCCGAGGTACCACCGACCCAACAACTTTGGAGATGCTTGCTTGTCGTGAAGCATTGGCCTTATCTGAGGATCTCTTTCTACCAAAGATCGTTATTGCATGTGATTGCAAGTCTGTGGTTGATAACATTATGTCAAGGAGAGGAGGAAATTATGACGCTTTTGTTAAAGAATTTTGAACCATAGCTAGTCCTTTTGTTAGTTGCCTTGTTACTTTTGAAGGTAGAACATCAAATAGTGAAGCTCATAGTCTTGCCAAACACTCTACTATGCATGCTCATGGTCGCCAATGATGACCCACAAGTATAGGGGATCAATCATAGTCCTTTCTATAAGTAAGAGTGTCCCCAACGAGGAGCGGAAGGAAATGACAAGCGGTTTTCAGCAAGGTGTTTTCTGCAAGCACTCAATTATCGGTAACAAGTAGTTTGATAGCAAGGCAATGTGTAACAAGCAACAAGTAGCAATTGTAACAAAGGTGCAGCAAGGTAGCCCAATCCTTTTTGTAGCAAAGGACAGGCAGGAATGGTCTCTTATAATAAGCAAAGCATTCTTGAGGACACACGGGAATTTCATCTAGTCACTTTCATCATGTTTGTTTAATTCACGTTCGCTGCTTTGATAATTTGATATGTGGGTGGACCGGTGCTTGGGTGTTGTTCTTACTTGAACAAGCCTCCCACTTATGATTACCCCCTCTCGCAAGCATCTGCAACTACGAAAGAAGAATTAAGATAAATCTAACCATAGCATGAAACATACGGATCCAAATCAGCCCCTTACGAAACAGCACATAAACTGGGGTTTAAGCTTATGTCACTCTAGCAACCTATCATCTAATTACTACCCCACAATGACTTCACTTAGGCCCAAAGATGGTGAAGTGTTATGTAGTCGACGTTCACATAACACCACTAAGGGAATCACAACATACATATCATCAAAATATCAAACGAATACCAAGTTCACATGATTACTTATGACAAGACTTCTCCCATGTCCTCAAGAACAAAAGTAACTACTCACAAATCATATTCATGATCAAGATCAGAGGGGTATTGAATATCATTAAGGATCTGAACATATAATCTTCCACTAAATAAACCAACTAGCATCAACTACAAGATGTAATCAACACTACGAGTAACCCACATGTACCAATCTGAGGTTTTGAGACAAAGATTGAATACAAGAGATGAAATAGGGTTTGAGATGAGATGGTGTTGTTGAAAGCACAGGTGCTCCCTGGGTGATTTTGGTAATTAATGTCAACATATATCTTGTTGGACTAATATTTTCATCTAGTATATTTTAGATGAGTTCAACAGTGGAGTGGCTTGGACAAGAGGATGTGGAACCCCTTCAAGATGCTAAGGACAAACATTAGCAAAAGCCCAGGACTCTACATTTTCATTTTAGTGGTCCAAGATCACATAGAGTCCATAGGAAAAACCAATACTATTAAAAGGGGATGAGGTGTTGCTTAATGGATTGCTTTCTCAAAGTGCTTAGTGATATGCTCCAAAGCCCTCAACCACTTTCCTATTTCCACATATGTCCTAAAACTAAAGTCAAACTCGTCCCTACCGATTTGATCTATCCGGCGCCACCGAGTTCAATTGACATAGCCACTACCAGAAACCCTAATCAGTTTGGTCTCACCGATGGGATCCCGGTCTCACCGAGATGGGCTTGCAAACTCTCTATTTCCCATTGCAATTATTTTGGTCCCACCGAGATATGCAATCGGTCCCACTGAGTTTGCTTGACAAACTCTCTATTTGCTCCTTACCAAAATCGGTCTCACCGAGTTTGCGTAATCGGTCAAACCGAGTTGAGGTTTTACCCTAACCCTAGCACATTGGTCCCACCGAGTTGATCATGTCGGTCCCACCAAAAACACTAACATTAACATTTTGAACCATATCGGTCTGACCGAGTTTCTCGATTCGGTCCCACCGAGTTTGGTAAATTGCGTGTAACGGCTAGATTTTGTGTGGAGGCTATATATACCCCTCCACCCTTCCTCCACTCGTGGGAGAGCTATCAGAACGTGCCTACACTTCCAGCATTCATTTTCTGAGAGAGAACCACCTACTCATGTGTTGAGACCAAGACATTCCAATCCAACCACAAGAATCTTGATCTCTAGCCTTCCCCAAGTTGCTTTCCACTCAAATCATCTTTCCACCATATCCAAATCTGTGTGAGAGAGTTGAGTGTTGGGGAGACTATCATTTGAAGCACAAGAGCAAGGAGTTCATCATCAACACACCATCTATTTCCTTTTGGAGAGTGGTGTCTCCTAGATTGGTTAGGTGTCACTTCGGAGCCTCCGTCAAGATTGTGGAGTTGAAGCAAGGAGTTTGTAAGGGAAAGGAGATCGCCTACTTCGTGAAGATCTACCCAAGTGAGGCAAGTCCTTCGTGGGCGATGGCCATGGTGGGATAGATAAGGTTTCTTCTTCGTGGATCCGTCGTGGGTGGAGCCCTACGTGGACTCGTGCAACCGTTACCCTTCGTGGGTTGAAGTCTCCACCAATGTGGATGTATGATAGCACCACCTATCGGAACCACGCCAAAAATGTCTGTGTCTCCAATTGCGTTTGCATTCTCCAATCCCATCCCTTTACTTTCTTGCAACTTGCATGCTTTACTTTCCGCTGCTCATATACTCTTGCCATGCTGGCTTGAATTGTATTGTGAATGTTTAAACTTGTACTGGAACTCCACCTTAACTTAAAGAAATTAAAAACTGCTACTTTTCTTTGTTGAGGGTCTAGACACCTCTTCTCGATCCTTTCAATTGGTATCAGAGCTTTGGTCTCCATTGCTTTGGTTTAATCACTATTGGAGGAAGATGGGTGAGTCTTTGTTGGGAAGTTTTAGACATAGAGTGCCTATACTTGATGGAGAGTTCTTTCATGCTTGGAAAAATGAGATGCTTGAGATTTTCAATGAATATCACTTGAACAAGTATATTACTAGCCCTTGTGCACCCCTTGTTGATCTGTTGCATCCTACTCCCGATGAGTCTCTTGACATGATCCGCAACCTTAGAACTGCCAATCTTATTACTAGAGGTTTGCCTAGAAATTTGATTGTTCGCTTGCCTACTCTTGATTGTGCTTACACCATATGAAGATTTCTTGAGGAACGATTTCCAAACTATTCCTTGCAAAATCTAGATGTGATTCTTCATAAGTCAATTGCCTTAAGTAAGATGAATTCCAATGATCCTAAGTTTGGTGATTGTCTATTTGAGCTTCGTGACCTTATGTGTGCCAAAGGAGATGTTGGAATCATTAGCAACATCATTTCCGAAGTCATTGGAATTCATTAAGATTAGCATTGTCAAGATCCTATATCTAATGAATTACTATCTCTAGCAAATGATCAATTGCAAGACGATGTTGAACATGGATACTATGATGAGGATGATGATGGTGACTTTGATCTCGATGAGTCTATGAGACACTTTGGTCTTATGGCTAATCTTCACGGCTACATGGCTGGAGGGAAGGAATGGTTTATTGATAGTGCATGTCAAATCACATGACCGGAGACAAGGATATGTTTCGTGAGCTTGCTGAAAACGACGGCCCTCGAAAGTTTGTCACTTTTGGTGATAACTCAAAGGGTAAGATGGTTGACCTTGGTAAGGTGGCCATCTCACATGATAGCTCCGTACAAAATTTTACGCTCGTTGAATCTCTTGGCTATACTTTACTTTCCATTTCTAGACTAGCGGACTTTGGATTCAATGTCCTATTTACTGAAGTATATTGCCAAGTGTTTCGAAGAGATAATCATAAAATGGACTTTACCGGTATACGTAGAGGTGATCTATACATTGTTGATTTCACTAAAAAGGCTCAACCTAGAACTTGCTTAATTGCTAAATCTCTGAAGGTTGGTTATGGCATATAAGGTTAGGTCATGTGGGCATGCAAAATCTTGATAAGCTTATTAAAGGTGATCATATCCTTGGAGTAAAAGATGTTATATTTGACAAGGATAGATTGTGTAGTGCTTGTCAAGCAGGAAAACAGGTTGGTGGAAGCCACCCTGTGAATAACATCATGACCACGAGAAGACCGGGGGAGCTACTTGATATGGATCTCCTTGGTCCAAAAGCCTATAAAAGTCTCGGTGGAAACTCATTTGGTTTAGTCATAGTTGATGATTTTCAAGATTTACATGGGTGTTCTTTCTTGATGATAAATCGCAGGTCCAAAAGATCTTCAAGAACTGCGCTAGGAAGGCCCAAAATCAATTTGAAGTGAAGATCAAGAAGGTTTGCAGCAAAAATGGAATGCAGTTCAAGAAAGCAAATGTGGACACCTTTCTTGACAAAGAAGGGATTTCACATGAGTTCTCGGCTACGTACACGCCTCAACAAAATGGAGTTGTTGAGAGGAAGAACCGGACTCTTATTGAGATGGCGAGACCGATGTTTGATGAGTACAAGACGCCAAAACACTTTTGGGTGGAAGCGGTTGAGACAGCTTGCCATGCAAAAAATCGTCTATATCTTCACAAGCTACATGGCAAGATGGCATACGAGCTTCTCACAGGTAACAAAACCCAAGTTCGATAGTTTAGAGTATTCGGCTCAAAGTGCTATATTCTTGACAAGCATCATTGTTCTAAATTTGCTCCTAAATCTCATGAAGGTTTCCTACTTGGTTATGGCTCAAACTCTCACACTTACCGTGTCTACAACAATTTCACCCGAAAGGTTGAAGAGACAGTAGATGTGAAGTTTGATGAATCCAATGGCTCGCAGGTAGAGCAATTGCCAATTGATGTAGGAGCCAAAGACCCTTCGGAAGCAATCCAAGACTTGCCTATTGGCAAGATTCGTCCAACGGAGATGAAGGAACTACCTCGTCCGTCCAAGTGGAAGCTTCTACCTCATGACAAGGTGAACCGAGAGTTGACTCAGAGGCATCCACAAGTTGGACATGCCAAGATGAAGAAAACGAGGAAGTACACCAAGATGAACCTCATCAACATCCTTCTCCACCTCCACAAGAGAAAAACAACACCAACAACGAAGAAGGCCAAGAGGAAGAACAATATGATGAAGAAGATGTTTGCTACCTCTTGAGCACTGCATTGGATTTCCTTGAAGAGGAAAGGTGATGCAGCACAGTAGCGTAAGTATTTCCCTCAGTTTTTGAGAACCAAGGTATCAATCCAGTAGGAGGCTACGTGCGAGTCCCTCGTACCTGCACAAAGCAAATAACTCCTCGCAACCAACGCGATAAGGGGTTGTCAATTCCTTCATGGTCATTTACGAGAGTGAGATCTGATAGATACGATAGGATAATATTTTTAGTATTTTTGTGATCAAGATGCAAAGTAAAATAAAAGCAAAGTAAAAAAGCAAAGGAAATAACTAAGTGTTGGAAGATTAATATGATGAAGATAGACCCGGGGGCCATAGATTTCACTAGTGGCTTCTCTCATGAGCATACGTATTTTACGGTGGGTGAACGAATTACTCTTGAGCAATTGACAAAATTGAGCATAGCTATGAGAGTATCTAGGTATGATCATGTATATAGGCATCACGTCCGAGACAAGTAGACCGACTCCTGCCTGCATCTACTACTATTACTCCACTCATCGACCGCTATCCAACATGCATCTAGAGTATTAAGTTCATAAAAACAAAGTAACGCCATAAGCAAGATGACATGATGTAGAGGGATAAATTCATGCAATATGATAAAAAAAACCATCTTGTTATCCTCGATGGCAACAATACAATACGTGCCTTGCTGCCCCTCATCACACCGGGAAAGGACACCGCAAGATTGAACCCAAAGCTAAGCACTTCTCCCATTGCAAGAAAAACCAATCTAGTAGGCCAAACCAAACTGATAATTCGAAGAGACTTGCAAAGATAGCCAATCATACATAAAAGAATTCAGAGAAGATTCAAATATTGTTCATAGATAATCTTGATCATAAACCCACAATTCATCAGCCTCAACAAACACACCGCAAAAAGAAGATTACATCAAATAGATCTCCACGAGAGAGGGGGAGAACATTGCATTGAGATCCAAAAAGAGAGAAGAAGCCATCTAGCTACTAACTATGGACCCGAAGGTCTCAAGTAAACTACTCACACTTCATCCGAGAGGCTACGGTGATGATGTAGAAACCCTCCGTGATGGATGCCCTTCCCATGAGCTCCGAACAGGCCCCAAGATGGGATCTCGTGGGTACAAAAGGTTGCGGCGGTGGAATTAGGTTTTGGCTCCGATTCGATTGTTTGGGGTACGAGGTATATATAGGAGGAATGAGTACGCCGGGGAGCAACAGGGGCCTAAAGGGTGGAGGGCGTCTGGGGGTGGGCGCCCCCTACCTCGTGCCTTCCTCTTTCGCTTTCTTGACGAGGGTCCAAGTCTCCGGATCATGTTCAGTGAGAAAATCACGCCCCCGGGTTTCATTCCGCTTGGACTCCGCTTGATATTCCGCTTTCTTGAACTCAAATAGGCAAAAACAACAATTCTGGGCTAGGCCTCCGGTTAATAGGTTAGTCCCAAAAATAATATAAAAGTGGATAATAAAGCCCAATATGGTCCAAAACATTAGATAATATAACATGGAGCAATCAAAAATTATAGATACGTTGGAGACGTATCAGGCATCCCCAAGCTTAATTCCTGCTCGTCCTCGAGTAGGTAAATGATAAAAAAAGATAATTTTTGATGCGGAGTGCTACTTGGCATAATTTCAATGTAATTCTTCTTAATTGTGGTATGAACATTCAGATCCGAAAGATTCAAGACAAAAGTTTAATATTGACATGAAAATAATAATACTTCAAGCATACTAACAAAGCGATCATGTCTTCTCAAAATAACATGGCCAAAGAAAGTTATCCCTACAAAATCATATAGTCTGGCTATGCTCTATCTTCACCACACAAAGTATTTAAATCATGCACAGCCCCGATGACAAGCCAAGCAATTGTTTCATACTTTTGACATTCTCAAAACTTTTTCAATCTTCACGCAATACATGAGCGTGAGCCATGGATATAGCACTATATGTGGAATAGAATAGTGGTTGTGGAGAAGACAAAAAAGGGGAAGATAGTCTCACATCAACTAGGCGTATCAACGGGCTATGGAGATGCCCATCAATAGATATCAATGTGAATGAGTAGGGATTTCCATGCAACGGATGCACTAGAGCTATAAGTATATGAAAGCTCAACAAAAGAAACTAAGTGGGTGTCCATCCAACTCGCTTGCTCATGAAGACCTAGGGCATTTTGAGGAAGCCCATCATTGGAATATACAAGCCAAGTTCTATAATGAAAAATTCCCACTAGTATATGAAAGTGACAAAATGAGAGACTCTCTATCATGAAGATCATGGTGCTACTTTGAAGCACAAGTGTGGTAAAAGGATAGTAACATTGTCCCTTCTCTTTTTTCTCTCATTTTTTTGTTTGGGCCTTTTCTCTCATCCTAACTTGTGGGGGAATCATAGTCTCCATCATCCTTTTCCTCACTTGGGACAATGCTCTAAAAATGATGATCATCACACTTTTATTTTCTTACAACTCAACAATTACAACTCAATAGTAGAACAAAATATGACGCTATATGAATGCCTCCGGCGGTGTACCGGGATATGCAATGAATCAAGAGTGACATGTATGAAAGAATTATGAATGGTGGCTTTGCCACAAATACTATGTCAACTACATGATCATGCTAAGCAATATGACAATGATGGAGCGTGTCATAATAAACGGAACGGTGGAAAGTTGCATGGCGATATATCTGGGAATGGCTACTGAAATGCCATGATAGGTAGGTATGGTGGCTGTTTTGAGGAAGGTATATGGTGGGTGTATGATACCGGCGAAAGGTGTGCGGTATTAGAGAGGCTAGCAATGGTGGAAGGAAGAAAAGTGCGTATAATCCATGGACTCAACATTAGTCATGAAGAACTAATATACTTATTGCAAAAATCTACAAGTTATAAAAGCAAAGTATTACGCGCATGCTCCTAGGGGTATAGATTGGTAGGAAAAGACCATCGCTCATCCCGGACCGCCACTCATAAGGAAGACAATCAATAAATAAATCATGCTCCGACTTCATCACATAACGGTTCACCATACGTGCATGCTACGGGAATCACAAACTTTAACACAAGTATTTCTCAAATTCACAACTACTCAACTAGCATGACTCTAATATCACCATCTTCATATCTCAGAACAATTATCAAGCATCAAACTTCTAATAGTATTCAACACACTCAAAAGAAAGTTTTACAAATCTTGAATACCAAGCATAGTAGGATTATTTAAGCAAATTACCATGCTATTTAAGGCTCTCAAAATAATCTAAGTGAAGCATGAGAGATCAATAGTTTCTATAAAACAAATCCACCACCGTGCTCTAAAAGATATAAGTGAAGCACTAGAGCAAAACTATACAGCTCAAAAGATATAAGTGAAGCACATAGAGTATTCTAACAAATTCCAAATCATGTATGGCTCTCTCAAAAGGTGTGTACATCAAGGATGATTGTGGTAAACTAAAAATCAAATACTCAAATCATACAAGACGCTCCAAGCAAAACACATATCATGTGGTGAATAAAAACATAGCTCCAAGTAAAGTTACCGATGGAAGTAGACGAAAGAGGGGATGCCTTCCGCGGCATCCCCAAGCTTTGGCTTTTTGGTGTCCTTAGATTATCTTGGGGGTGCCATGGTCATCCCCAAGCTTAGGCTCTTGCCACTCCTTGTTCCATAATCCATCAAAAGATTTCACCCAAAACTTGAAAACTACACAACACAAAACTTTAACAGAAATCTCGTGAGCTCCGTTAGCGAAAGAAAACAAAAGACCACTTCAAGTTACTGTAATGAACTCATTCTTTATTTATATTGGTGTTAAACCTACTGTATTCCAACTTCTCTATGGTTTATAAACTATTTTACTAGCCATAGATTCATCAAAATAAGCAAGCAACACACGAAAAACAGAATCTGTCAAAAACAGAACAGTCTGTAGTAATCTGTAACTAAAGAAAACTTCTGGAACTCCAAAAAATCAGCCAAAATAGGAAGGCCTAGGCAATTTGTTTATTGATCATAAGCAATTGGAATCACCATTTTATCACGTTCTGGTGATTTTCAACAATTGTTTTCGTGAACAGAAAGTTTCTGGAAATTACAGCAAGATCAAATAACTATCATCCTATAGGTTTAACTTGGCACAAACACTAATTAAAACATAAAAACACATCTAACCAGAGGCTATATCAAAGATTTATTGAATAACACAAGGAAAAATATTTTGTTGTCTCCCAACAAGCGCTTTTCTTTAAAGCCTTTTAGCTAGACATTGATAATTTTAATGATGCTCACAAGAAAGACAAGAATTAAAGCACAAAGAGAGCATCATAAAACACGTGACAAACACATCTAAGTCTAACATACTTCCTATGCATAGGCATCTTATAGGCAAACAAATTATCAAGGCAAGCAAAAACTAGCATATGCAAGGAAGCGGGAAGAAACAATAGCAATCTCATCATAAAGAGAGGTAATTTAGTAACATGAAAATTTCTACAACCATATTTTCCTTTCTCATAATAATTACATGTAGGATCATAAGCAAAATCAACAATATAGCTATCACAAAACATATTCTCAACACGATACACATGCATGCAAAGTTTACACTCTTCCAAGATAGTGGGATTAACATTAACTAAAGTCATGACCTCTCCAGACCCACTTTTATCAAAAATATCATAAGATTGAACATACTCCAAATATGTGGGGTCTAAAGTTGACACTCTTCCAAACCCACTTTCAATACTATTGCAAACACTATTATCAATCTCATATTCATCATGGGGCTCAAATAAATTTTCGAGATCATAAGAAGAATCACCCCAATCATGATCATTGCAACAAGTAGTAGACATAGCAAAACTAGCATCCCCAAGCTTAGGGTTGTGCATAATATTAGCACAATTGACATTAAGAGAATTTATAATAGCATAATTTCAATCATGCTTTTTATTCAAAGATCTATCGTGAATCACTTCATAAAGCACTTCATCACAATTTTCGGATTCAAGGATTTCAGGCAAAACCTTATAAAGATAATCTAGTGCACCCAAATCACTAGGAATTGGTTCATCATAATTGGATCTCTTAAAAAGATTGGCAAGCGGATGAGGATCCATAGATATTAGCTTCTCTGTTTAGGAATAAATACTCAACTATTTCAACCAAATGACCAAACGAGCCAAGTAAGACATCAAGGCAAACGAAAAGACGAACGGAAAAAGGGCGAATAAAACGGCAAGAGTGAAGTGGGGGAGAGGAAAACGAGAAGCAAATGGCAAATAATGTAATGCGGGAGATAAGGGTTTGTGATGGGTACTTGGTATGTTGACTTTTGCGTAGACCTCCCCGGCAACGGTACCAGAAATTCTTCTTGCTACCTCTTGAGCACTGCGTTGGATTTCCTTGAAGAGGAAAGGTGATGCAACACAGTAGCGTAAGTATTTCCCTCAGTTTTTGAGAACCAAGGTATCAATCTAGTAGGAGGCTACACGTGAGTCCCTCGTACCTGCACAAAGCAAATAACTCCTCGCAATCAACGCCATAAGGGGTTGTCAATCCCTTCATGGTCACTTACGAGAGTGAGATCTGATAGATACGATAGGATAATATTTTTGGTATTTTTGTGATAAAGATGCAAATTAAAATTAAAGCAAAGTAAAAAGCAAAGGAAATAACTAAGTGTTGGAAGATTAATATGATGAAGATAGACCCGGGGGCCATAGATTTCACTAGTGGCTTCTCTCATGAGCATAAGTATTTTACGGTGGGTGAACGAATTACTGTTGAGCAATTGACATGATTGAGCATAGTTATGAGAGTATCTAGGTATGATCATGTATATAGGCATCACGTCCGAGCCAAGTAGACCGACTCCTGACTAAATCTACTACTATTACTCCACTCATCGACCGCTATCCAGCATGCATCTAGAGTATTAAGTTCATATAAACAGAGTAACACCTCAAGCAAGATGACATGATGTAGAGGGATAAATTCATGCAATATGATAAAACCCCATCTTGTTATCCTCGATGGCAACAATACAATCGTGCCTTGCTGCCCCTCATCACACCGGGAAAGGACACCGCAAGATTGAACCCAAAGCTAAGCACTCCTCCCATTGCAAGAAAAACCAATCTAGTAGGCCAAACCAAACTGATAATTCGAAGAGACTTGCAAAGATAACCAATCATACATAAAATAATTCAGAGAAGATTCAAATATTGTTCATAGATAATCTTGATCATAAACCTACAATTCATCGGTCTCAACAAACACACCGCAAAAAGAAGATTACATCGAATAGATCTCCACGAGAGAGGGGGAGAACATTGTATTGAGATCCAAAAAGAGAGAAGAAGCCATCTAACTACTAACTATGGACCCGAAGGTCTAAAGTAAACTACTCACACTTCATCGGAGAGGCTATGGTGATGATGTAGAAGCCCTCCGTGATGGATGCCCCCTTCGACGGAGCTCCGGAACAGGCCCCAAGATGGGATCTCGTGGGTCTGTAAGGTTGCGGCGGTGGAATTAGGTTTTGGCTCCGATCCGATCGCTTGGGGTGCGTGAGGTATATATAGGAGGGAGTACGTCGGTGGAGCAACAGGGGGCCCACGAGGGTGGAGGGCGCGCCCCCCTACCTCGTGCCTTCCTCTTTCGTTTCTTGACGTAGGGTCCAAGTCTCCTAGATCATGTTCGGTGAGAAAATCACGTTTCCGAAGGTTTCATTCCGTTTGGACTCCGTTTGATATTCCGTTTCTTCGAAACTCTGAAATAGGCAAAAAACAGCTATCCTGGGCTGGGCCTCCGTTTAATAGGTTAGTCCCAAAAATAATATAAAAGTGGATAATAAAGCCCAATATTGTCCAAAACAGTACATAATATATCATGGAGCAATAAAAAATTATAGATACGTTGGAGACGTATCATGGTTCCACCCCAAGCCAAACAAAAGCTCTCACGACTTAGAGCAAGAGTCTCAAGAGACCATCCCGTCGAACAAATCTTAAATGATATCCAAACCGGGAGAATTACTCGCTCTAAAACTCGTTTGGCTAATTTTCGTGAACATTATTCATTCATCTCTAGCATTGAACCTATGAAGGTTGAAGAAGCATTGGAAGATCCGGATTAGATAAATGCCATGCACGAAGAGCTACACAACTTTGAGAGGAACAAAGTGTGGACATTAGTTGAGAAGCCCGACAACAACCACAACATCGTTGGAACCAAATGGGTGTTTTAGAATAAGCAAGATGAAGATGGACAAGTTGTATGCAACAAGGCCCGTCTCGTCGCTCAAGGCTACACACAAGTCGAAGGTATGGACTATGGTGAGACATATCACTACAAAAAAAAGACACATCCGTGACATTTAGGGCCGAACGAATTTTTTCCGTCATGCTTATGACACTTCTATGACGATAATTGTGACAAAACCCGGTATCATCATAGATGTGGTGGGCTCCTACTTCTATGACAAAAAATCATGATAGAAAATGGGCTTTTCGTCCTGGGAGGGCTGGAGACGCAGCTGCATGACATTCTTTGGGCCGTCCATGACGGAAAAAACCGTGGTAGAAGCGAGGGAAAGGAAAATATCGGGGAGTTCCCGGTTACGGTGGGTGGTCGCAGGCCGAGTGATGTGTGTTTCTCTCGTACACGTACGCGTGTGTGTGCGAGGCGTTGTGCTTTAACTGAACCCGAGCGAGGTGTTGGGCTCTAACTGAACTCGAGCGATTGCACTACCTACGTTACTGAACCCGAGCGATCGATCCCTTGCTGTTAACTAAACCCGAGTGATTCCTTCGCTACTGCTGCTAACTGAAGCCGATCGAACCCTGCTGCCTCCTTCCCTTGATGAACAGTGAGCGTTGTTGGGGGGGTTGGATGAACAGTTCTCGGTAGGGGGTTGGATGAACATGACCCCGTGGTAGTAGAGGCCGTTGCCGCTAGATGAACAGGACCCCGTGGAGGGGTGGATGAATAGGACCCCATGGAGGGCTGGATGAACAGGACCCCGTGGAGGGTTGGTTGAACAGTAGCCGGTGGAGGGCTGGATGAATATTAGCCTGTGGAGGGGTGGTTGAACAGGACCTCGTGGAGAGGGCTGGTTGAACAGTAGCCGGTGGAGGAGCGTGCGGTGGAGGCTGGATGAACAGGAGCCCGTGGATGAACAGTCACAGGTGGAGGCTGGAGGAGGTCGAATGTTTATGAACAGTAGCCCATGGAGGCTGGAGGAGGTCGACGGTGGAGCTGAACAATATCCCGTGGAGTCCCGTTGTCGGCATTCTGGGAACGGGGTCCCCAGACTTGCCTGCCTGCGGCCCACGGCGTGGCTCTACCCGGGGCCCAATACGGCCCGTCTTCACCAGCTAGCACTCAAGACCCTCGCGAGGGGCCAAGCCTCGCGAGGCGGACAACACAAGACCTCCTCGGGAGCGGCTTCACCAGCCTGGCTCGCGAGGGGTGGAGAGATCAAGGCAAGGCGAACCTCGCGAGGTTCCAATGACGTAAGCCATGACGACCAAGACCAGGCGGGCGCCAGTGCGCACAGTGCCCTCGCTTCCTCTTTGGTGCTAAGGAGGCAAGCGCAGACGAGGAGTATCGAGGCATCAGGCAAAGGTTTCCATATCGGTGCAACGAGACCAAGACTAGCAGGATAGCAGAACGAATGTCACCGTGGAGCCCAAGACGGCGTCGCCACCAGAGCCTTTGGCAGGCGAAGACCACCTTTAGTCAGGACAGCTTGTACTAGCTGTCTCGTTTCAAATTGGCCGTTGCGGCATCCCTTCCCACTCAATATTTGGGAAGAGGACCAATGCCTCTATAAATAGGGCTAGCCACCATAGTAGGAAAAAACTCGTCTCGAACTCATTCAGTTCATCCTCACACCCACCAAGCACAAGAACACCTCGCCTCAGGAGGCTGTTCTTCCTCTTGTACTGTTCATCCCTAGCCCGAGAGGCAATCCACCACACCACACTGGAGTAGGGTATTACACCACAACGGTGGCCCGAACCAGTATAAATCTTGTGTCTTTCATGTTGCGAGTTCGTCGAGCTAAGCTTAGAGATCACGGTGAGGCTGAGGACGTGATTTGGTAGGGGGAAATCTTCGTGCGCACCCCAGTGTTCTAACCTTGAGGGTTTTGCCGGAACCCGAAATACGACACCCGTTGTGCGGTACGCCACACCCCTCCTAATGAACAGGACCCCCATTTCGACCGTAGCGCTCCAACACATGTCTGTTTCCTATGTTTTGCGGTACGCTACACCCTCCCAATCAACAGGACCCCGTTTCGACTGTAGGAGGTCCGTTTAAATAGTTTCGCGGTATGCCAGGCCTCGTTTCCATCGGCTATTCCATCCAAGCCGGTTGGCTCCCGATGAACATGATGACGCATTCCATTCCGACCCAGCCGGTTGCCTCCCCATGAACACGACGACGGATGTCGGGGGTTGGGTGCGACATATGCCAAAGGATGGCTTATCATGGTGGGAGCGAGTAGAACGTCACCGGTGCCTGGAAGCGGGATGAGGCATAGACATTTTTGCTGGCGAACTTTACCCAGGTTCGGGGCTCTCCGTGGAGATAACACCCCTAGTCTTGCTCTGCGGGGTCTCCGCATGATCACTAAGGCACTAGTGGGTACAATGGTGCTCCTTGAGTTGTTTGCTAGAGATGGAAGAAAGCAAGGCTAGCTCTCTCCTCTCTCTATGGTGAGTCTCGTTCTAACAGGTTGGGAACCCTTTGCATGGGTGCCCTGGGGGGTTTATGTAGGCCTACCCCCCAGGGGTACATTGGTAATCTTGCCGGGTGTAGGACCCGGCTATCAGCGTCTCCGGCCTCCGGCTTCTCCGTTGGCTGCTGGGGCCCGCCTACTGGTGGGCCCCGTAGTCTGGTCTAGTACGGAGCCGACAGGCCGCTCCCGCTGCTCGCGGGTCTTGCCGGCTGCTGATTACTGTAGCCGTGATGCTAATGACGCATGCTTGGTCGGGGAAGCGTGGCTACAGTCCCACCGCTTGGCGGGCGATCGCTGTAGCCATTCCGCGTCTTGTCTGGTTAATGGCGCACGGGCCCTGAGGGGGAGTTGGTCGCCCTCAGGTCCGGCTAGTCCGGCTTCCTCCGCCTTCTGGGCTCCCGCTGGCAGGTAGGGCCCGCCGTCTTCGGGCCGTACCGACAGGCGGTCGTGGGAGCAGGGATCCGCCTGACAGGGATGATGTCAGGGGGGAGTGGCAATAGTTCTGCGCCGGGCGGAGATCTCCGCCTGTACGGAGCACTGTGGCCATGCCCGGCCCTGGATCTAGGAGGGATGGGCTACACTGTAGCCACTCCTTGTCTTGTCTTTCTTGATGAGGGTGTAGACTTTGCGGGCGCCATGGGCCGACTGCTAGGGGCTGGCTCCTCTAGAAGCCGCCCACTAGGAGTCGGCTTGTCTTGATGCTGGCTTCTGGAACTCGGCCGTCTACGGGCAGCCGGCTATTCCTCCAGCCGGCCACCAGAAGGCGGTACTTCGTCTTGATGCCTTGAGGGATGCAGCTAGCCCCGATGTCTTGAAAGGATCTGGGTCTCGGGTGAGCCTACCCATGGCCCATTACTTCGACAGTAGTCCCCGAAGCTGGTGAGGCGCCGCGGTTGAGCAGCCGAGGAGCCTCAGCAGTTTCCTTCCTCGAGGGCTCGCGGTGGAGCTTTGTCGAACTTGAGTCGAGCCGCCTGGTGGGAGTCGGCCTTAGCCAGGCGGACTTGTCCAGAACTTCGAATCGCGACGGCGGGAACCAGATGGCTTGCTTGCTAAGCTTCCAGGCCGCCCCCGTCATGGGCATGCCACGTGGCGTCGAGCGGTCGGGTCGGCCGGCCAGCCCACGCGCGCGATGGGACGCGCCTGCGGGCGGGGCCCACCACTACCTGGCCTTGGGACACGAACGGATCTGCTGCGGCCAAGGCGGGCGGTTGAGTTTCCCCGTGGAGTTACTACGCGCAGTAACTTGCGCGATAAAGTTGGGAGCGTGGGGTTGTGGGCACAGTTAATCCCACGATCCCACGCCCGCCCCCTCGGCTTCGTAGCCCATAGGCCTATAAGTAGGGGCAGGAGGGGGAGCGGCAGAGCATGCGCGCCCCTCCACCCCATTCTTTCCTCCTTCTTCTTTCTCTTGCCATAGCGCCTCCAAGCCACACTGAGCGCTGCTGTGGTTCGTCTCCGATAAGCTCATATTCCAACCCCACTCCCCCATGGCGCGCTCCGGAGCATGGGACGGCTCCGAAGTTCATGACGACCACATCGACTTTCTCCGCCAGACGCGGCAGCTGCCCGGCAAGGACTACGTGAAGGTCCGCCTCGCACCGGAGAGGGAGATCTCGCTGGGACCGGAGGAGAGCAAGCGGGTCGTCTTCCACTCGCACTACCTACGTGGCCTCGGCCTGCCGGCGAGCGGCTTCTTCCTGTCCTTCCTCGAGTTCTACGGTCTTCAGCCGCACCACCTCACCCCGAACACGCTGGTGCTGTTGTCCGCCTTCGTCACTCTGTGCGAAGGCTTCCTCGGCGTCCTCCCCACCATCGAGCTTTGGGGGGAGTTCTTCTACACCAAGCTCGGCACCCTTTTCGCGGGCGTGCCAGCTCAATGCGGCGCTTTCATTGCGGTGCGGTGGTCGGCGGCAGAAAATCTGTTTCCTCCCATCACGCTGATCAAGTTGGTGAAGATGTGGCAGCGGTCGTACTTCTACGTGAAGAGCGTCTTCCCAGAGGGCAACTGGGTCAATTTGCCGGCTTACGCAGCCGGCCCGCTAGCTGGGAGGCGGCCCAACTGATCATACCGGGCTAGGACACTGTCGCCTTCTGGAGCCGCCGCCATCGCGCGGCTCCGGGTGCTGACACAGTCGGAGGGCTTGACCGGGCCCTATTTGCTGTCCGCCTTTGTGGCGCGCCGGGTGCTCCCGCTCCAGGGCCACCCTCACATGATCTGTCAGATGAGCGGGCATCGGGACCCAAGCCGGCTGTGCACCAAGGAGATGCCTCATGAAGAGGTAGCTCACATGGTGAACTATCTTGCGAACTGCGAGCTCACGAAGGAGTGGCGGTTTGGCAAGGAGCCGTGTTCCCGTGCTGACCCCCCGCCTATGGTAGGTTATCTTTCTTTTTTCTTCTATCTTTTTTGTTGCCGTGTTCTGCCTGTCCAACCTAACCAATCGGCCTTTGAACAGAGCCCCCTCCTCCAGCCGGCCGCCGGCGCCGCGGGGCGGGTGCGTCAGTTCCTCCCCGACCGAGCGGAGAGCGACGTGGATGACCCCGACTTGGGGGCGGTGGCCTTGGAGGACGACGCCGAGGGGGGAGGCGGCGAAGCAGGTGTTGGAAATATGCCCTAGAGGCAATAATAAAATGGTTATTATTATATATCTTTGTTCATGATAATAGTCTATTATTCATGCTATAATTGTGTTATCCGGAAATCATAATACACATGTGAATACATAGACCACAACGTGTCCCTAGTAAGCCTCTAGTTGACTAGCTCGTTGATCAACAGATAGTCATGGTTCCCTGACTATGGACATTGGATGTCATTGATAACGGGATCACATCATTGGGAGAATGATGTGATGGACAAGACCCAATCCTAAGCATAGCTCAAAGATCGTGTAGTTCGTTTAGCTAGAGCTTTTCCAAATGTCAAGTATCATTTCCTTAGACCATGAGATTGTGCAACTCCCGGATACCGTAGGAGTGCTTTGGGTGTGCCAAACGTCACAACGTAACTGGGTGACTATAAAGGTACACTACGGGTATCTCCGAAAGTGTCTGTTGGGTTGGCACGAATCGAGACTGGGATTTTTCACTCCGTATGACGGAGAGGTATCTTTGGGCCCATTCGATAATGCATCATCATAATGAGCTCAATGTGACCAAGTGTCTGGTCACGAGATCATGCATTACGGTACGAGTAAAGTGACTTGCCGGTAACGAGATTAAACGAGGTATTGGGATACCGACGATCGAATCTCGGGCATGTAACGTACCGATTGACAAAGGGAATTGTGTACGGGGTTGCTTGAATCCTCGACATCGTGGTTCATCTGATGAGATCATCAAGGAGCATGTGGGAGCCAACATGGGTATCTAGATCCCGTTGTTTGTTATTGATCAGAGAGGCGTCTCGGTCATGTCTGCATGTCTCCCGAACCCGTAGGGTCTACACACTTAAGGTTCGGTAACGCTAGGGTTGTATAGATATGAGTATGCAGTAATCTGAAAGTTGTTCGGAGTCCCGGATGAGATCCTGGACGTCACGAGGAGTTCCGGAATGGTCCGGAGGTAAAGAATTATATATAGGAAGTCAGGTTTCGCCATCGGAAAGTTTCGGGGGGTCACCGCTATTGTACCGACCACCGGAAGGGTCCTGGGTCCACCGGTGGGGCCACCTATCCCGGAGGGCCCCATGGGCTGAAGTGGGGGGAACCAGCCCCGGTAGGCTGGTGCGCCCCTTGGGCCCCTCAGCATAGGGTTGGGAAACCCTAGGGGTGGGGCGCGCCCACCGCTTGGGGGAAGCCACCTCCCTTGGCCGCCCCCCCTTGAGATCCCATCTCCGGGCTAGCGCCCACCCCTTGGGGGCCTATATAAAGAGGGGGGTGGGAGGCAGCCGCACCCATGCTCTTGGCGCCTCCTCTCCCTTGCTACACCTCTTCCTCTCACAGACGCTTGGCGGCCCCGCCGAGATCGCTGCTGCATCCACCACCACGCCGTCGTCTGCTGGATCTTCATCAACCTCTCCTTCCCCCTTGCTGGATCAAGAAGGAGGAGACGTCTTCCCAACCGTACGTGTGTTGAACGCGGAGGTGCTGTCCGTTCAGCACTAGGATCTCCGGTGATTTGGATCACGACGGGTACGACTCCCTCAACCCCGTTCTCCTGAATGCTTCCGCTCGCGATCTACAAGGGTATGTAGATGCACTCCTCTCTCTCGTTGCTAGATGAACTCATAGATTGATATTGGTGAAACCGTAGGATTTTTTTTATTTTCTGCAACGTTCCCCAAGAGTGGCATCATGAGCTAGGTCTATGCGTAGTTCTCTTTGCACGAGTAGAACACAATTTGTTGTGGGCGTAGATGTTATCAACTTTCTTGCCACTACTAGTCTTATTTTGCTTCAGCGGTATTGTGGCATGAAGCGGCCCGGGCCGACCTTACACGTACGCTTACATGAGACAGGTTCCACCGACTGACATGCACTAGTTGCATAAGGTGGCTAGTGGGTGTCTGTCTCTCCCACTTTAGTTGGAGCGGATTTGATGAAAAGGGTCCTTATGAAGGGTAAATAGAAGTTGACAAATCACGTTGTGGCTTTTACGTAGGTAAGAAAATGTTCTTGCTAGAACCCTATTGCAGCCACGTAAAACATGCAACAACAATTAGAGGACTTCTAACTTGTTTTTGCAGCATGTGATTGTGATGTGATATGGCCAAAAGTTGTGATGAATGATGAATGATATATATGTGATGTATGAGATCATGTTCTTGTAATAGGAATCACGACTTGCATGTCGATGAGTATGACAACCGGCAGGAGCCATAGGAGTTGTCTTAATTATTGTATGACCTACGTGTCAATGATTTAACGCCATGTAATTACTTTACTTTATTGCTAAACCGTTAGCCATAGTAGTAGAAGTAATAGTTGGCGAGCAACTTCATGGAGACACGATGATGGAGATCATGATGCTGGAGATCATGGTGTCATGCCGGTGACAAAAATGATCATGGATCCCCGAAGATGGAGATCAAAGGAGCTATATGATATTGGCCATATCATGTCACTACTATTTGATTGCATGTGATGTTTATCATGTTTTTTGCATCTTGTTTACTTAGAGCGACGATAGTAAATAAGATGATCCCTCATAATAATTTCAAGAAAGTGTTCCCCTAACTGTATACCGCTATGAAAGTTCGTTGTTTCAAGCACCACGTGATGATCGGGTGTGATAGATTCTAACGCTCACATACAACGGTGTAAGACAGATTTACACACGCATAAACACTTAGGTTAACTTGACGAGCCTAGCATGTACAGACATGGCCTCGAACACAAGAGACCGAAAGGTCGAACATGAGTCGATGGAAGATACGATCAACATGGAGATGTTCACCGATGATGACTAGTCCGTCTCACGTGATGATCGGACACGGCCTAGTCGACTCGGATCATGTATCACTTAGATGACTAGAGGGATGTCTAATCTGAGTGGGAGTTCATTGAATAATTTGATTAGATGAACTTAATTATCATGAACTTAGTCTAAAAACCTTTGCAAATATGTCTTGTAGATCAAATGGCCAACGCCATGTCCACCTCAACTTCAACGCTGCTCCTAGAGAAAACCAAGCTGAAAGATGATGGCAGCAACTATACTGATTGGGTCCGAACCCGAGGATCATCCTCATAGCTACAAAGAAAGATTATGTCCTAGAAGCACCGCTAGGTGAATCTCCCATCCTGCAGAACCAAGACGTTATGAACGCTTGGCGGTCTCGTCTTGATGATTACTCCCTCGCTCAAGGCGGCATGCTTTACGCTTTAGAACCGGGCTCCAAAAGCGCTTTTGAGCAACACAGAGCATATGAGATGTTCAAGAGCTGAAAATGGTTTTCCAAGCTCATGCCCGGTCGAGAGATATGAAGTCTCCGACAAGTTCTTCAGTTGTAAGATGGAGGAAAATAGTTCACAAGGAGCACATACTCAAAATGTCTGGGTTGCACAACCGCTTGACTCAGCTGGGAGTTAATCTCCCGGATGACGCGGTTATTGACAGAATCCTCCAGTCGCTTCCACCGAGCTACAAAAGCTTTGTGATGAACTTCAATATGCAGGGGATGGAAAAGACCATTCATGAGGTATATTCAATGCTGAAATCAGCGGAGGTAGAAATCAAGAAGGAACATCAAGTGTTGATGGTGAATAAAACCACTAAGTTCAAGAAAGGCAAGGGTAAGAAGAACTTCAAGAAGGACGGCAAGGGAGTTGCCGCGCCCGGTAAGCCAGTTGCCGGGAAGAAGTCAAAGAATGGACCCAAGCCTGAAACTGAGTGCTTTTATTGCAAGGGAAGCGGACACTGGAAGCGGAACTGCCCCAAATACTTACCGGACAAGAAGGTCGGCAATATTAAAGCTATATGTGATATACATGTAATTGATGTGTACCTTACCAGTACTCGTAGTAGCTCCTGGGTATTTGATATCGGTGCGGTTGCTCATATTTGTAACTCAAAGCAGGAGCTGCGGAATAAGCGGAGACTGGCGAAGGACGAGGTGACGATGCGCGTCGAGAATGGTTCCAAGGTCGATGTGATCGCCGTCGGCACGCTACCTCTACATTCACCTACGGGATTAGTTTTAAACCTCAATAATTGTTATTTAGTGCCATCTTTGAGCATGAACATTGTATCTGGATCTCATTTAATACGAGATGGCTACTCATTTAAATCTGAGAATAATGGTTGTTCTATTTATATGAGAGATATGTTTTATGGTCATGCCCCGATGGTCAATGGTTTATTCTTAATGAATCTTGAACGTGATGTTACACATATTCATAGTGTGAATACCAAAAGATGTAAAGTAGATAACGGTAGTCCCACATACTTGTGGGACTGCCGCCTTGGTCACATTGGTGTCAAGCGCATGAAGAAGCTCCATGCTAATGGACTTTTAGAGTCTCTCGATTATGAATCATTTGACACATGCGAACCATGCCTCATGGGCAAAATGACCAAGACTCCGTTCTCCGGAACAATGGAGCGAGCAACCAACTTATTGGAAATCATACATACTGATGTGTGTGGTCCAATGAGCATCGAGGCTCGCGGAGGATATCGTTATGTTCTCACTCTCACTGACAACTTGAGTAGATATGGGTATGTCTACTTGATGAAACACAAGTCTGAGAACTTTGAAAAGTTCAAGGAATTTCAGAATGAGGTAGAGAACCAACGTGACCGAAAGATAAAGTTCTTACGATCAGATCGTGGAGGTGAATACTTAAGTCATGAATTTGGTACGCACTTAAGGAAATGTGGAATCGTTTCACAACTCACGCCGCCTGGAACACCTCAGCGTAATGGTGTGTCCGAACGTCGTAATCGCACTTTATTGGATATGGTGCGATCTATGATGTCTCTTACCGATTTACCGCTATCATTTTGGGGATACGCTCTAGAGACAGCTACTTTCACTTTAAATAGGGCACCGTCTAAATCCGTTGAGACGACACCGTATGAATTATTGTTCGGGAAGAAACCTAAGCTGTCGTTTCTAAAAGTTTGGGGATGCGATGCTTATGTCAAGAAACTTCAACCTGAAAAGCTCGAACCCAAGTCGGAAAAATGCGTCTTCATAGGATACCCTAAGGAAACCATTGGGTATACTTTCTACCTCAGATCCGAAGGCAAGATCTTTGTTGCCAAGAACGGGTCCTGTCTGGAGAAAGAGTTTCTCTCGAGAGAAGTAAGTGGGAGGAAAGTGGAACTTGATGAAGTACTGCCTCTTGAACCGGTGAGTAGCGCAGCTCAGGAAGATGTTCCTGTGGTGCCAGCACCAACAGAAGAGGAAATTAATGATGATGATCAAGGTACTTCGGATCAAGTTACTACTGAACTTCGTAGGTCCACGAGGACACGTTCCACACCAGAGTGGTATGGCAATCCTGTCCTGGAAATCATGTTGTTTGACAACGGTGAACCCTGGAACTATGAAGAAGCGATGGCAGGCCCAAATTCCAACAAATGGCTTGAAGCCATGCAATCCGAGATAGGATCCATGTATGAAAATGAAGTATGGATTTTGACAAACTTGCCCGATGATCGGCGAGCGATAGAAAACAAATGGATCTTTAAGAAGAGAATGGACGCAGATGGTAATGTTACCATCTATAAAGCTCGACTTGTCGCTAAGGGTTATCGACAAGTTCAAGGGGTTGAATACAATGAGACTTTCTCTCCCGTAGCGAAGCTAAAGTCCGTCTGAATCATGTTAGCAATTGCCGCATACTATGATTATGAGATATGGCAAATGGATGTCAAAACGGCATTCCTTAACGGCCATCTTAAGGAAGAACTGTATATGATGCATACGGAAGGTTTTGTCGACCCTGAGAATGCTAACAAGGTATGAAAGCTCCATCGATCCATTTATGGGCTGGTGCAAGCATCTCGGAGTTGGAACATTCGCTTTGATGAGATGATCAAAGCGTTTGGGTTTATGCAGACTTATGGAGAAGCCTGCGTTTGCAAGAAAGTGAGTGGGAGCTCTGTAGCATTTCTCATATTATATGTAGATGGCATACTTTTGATGGGAAATGATATAGAACTTTTGGACAACATTAAGTCCTACTTGAATAAGTGTTTTTTGATGAAGGACCTTGGAGAAGCTGCTTACATATTAGGCGTCAAGATCTATTGGGATAGATCAAGACGCCTCATAGGTCTTTCACAAAGCACATACCTTGATAAGATATTGAAGAAGTTCAATATGGATCAGTCCAAGAAAGGGTTCTTGCCTCAGTATTGCAAGGTGTGAGATTGAGCTCGCTCAATGCCCGACCACGCAGAAGATAAAGAAGAGATGAGTGTCATCCCTATGCCTCAGCCATAGGATCTATTATGTATGCCATGCAGTACTGCACTGATGTAAACCTTGCCATAAGTTTGGTAGGAAGGTACCAAAGTAATCCCGCAAGGAACACCGGATAGCGTTCAAGAATATCCTGAAGTACCGAAAAGGACTAAGGACATGTTTCTCGTCTATGGAGGTGACGAAGAGCTCGTCAGAAGGGTTACGCCGACGCTAGCTTCGACACAGATCTGGATGACTCTAAGTCACAAACCGGATACGTGTTTATTTTGAATGGTGGGGCAGTAAGTTGGTGCAGTTGCAAGCAAAGCGTCATGGCAGGATCTACATGTGAAGCGGAGTACATGGCAGCCTCGGAGGCAGCGCATGAAGCAATCTGGGTGAAGGAGTTCATCACCGACCTAGGAGTCATACCCAATGCGTCGGGGCCGATCGCACTCTTCTGTGACAACACCGGAGCTATTGCACTTGCCAAGGAGCCCAGGTTTCACAAGAAGACCAGGCACATCAAGCGTCGCTTCAACTCCATTCGTGAAAATGTTCAAGATGGAGACATAGATATTTGTAAAGTACATACGGACTTGAATGTAGCAGATCCGTTAACTAAACCTCTCCCTAGGGAAAAACATGATCAACACCAGAACTCTATGGGTGTTCGATTCATCACAATGTAACTAGATGATTGACTCTAGTGCAAGTGGGAGATTGTTGGAAATATGCCCTAGAGGCAATAATAAAATGGTTATTATTATATTTCTTTGTTCATGATAATAGTCTATTATTCATGCTATAATTGTGTTATCCGGAAATCGTAATACACGTGTGAATACATAGAACACAACGTGTCCCTAGTAAGCCTCTAGTTGACTAGCTCGTTGATCAACAGATAGTCATGGTTTCCTGACTATGGACATTGGATGTCATTGATAACGGGATCACATCATAGGGAGAATGATGTGATGGACAAGACCCAATCCTAAGCATAGCTCAAAGATCGTAGTTCGCTTAGCTAGAGCTTTTCCAAATGTCAAGTATCATTTCCTTAGACCATGAGATCGTGCAACCCCGGATACCGTAGGAGTGCTTTGGTGTGCCAAACGTCACAACGTAATTGGGTGACTATAAAGGTACACTACGGGTATCTCCAAAAGTGTCTGTTGGGTTGGCACGAATCGAGACTGGGATTTGTCACTCTGTATGACGGAGAGGTAACTCTGGGCCCACTCGGTAATGCATCATCATAATGAGCTCAATGTGACCAAGTGTCTGGTCACTGGATCATGCATTACAGTACGAGTAAAGTGACTTGCCGGTAACGAGATTAAATGAGGTATTGGGATACCCACGATCGAATCTCGGGCATGTAACGTACCGATTGACAAAGGGAATTGTATACGGGGTTGCTTGAATCCTAGACATCGTGGTTCATCCGATGAGATCATCGAGGAGCATGTGGGAGCCAACATGGGTATCCAGATCCCGCTATTGGTTATTGATCGGAGAGGCGTCTCGGTCATGTCTGCATGTCTCCCGAACCCGTAGGGTCTACACACTGAAGGTTCGGTAACGCTAGGGTTGTCTAGATATGAGTATGCAGTAAATCGAAAGTTGTTCGGAGTCCCGGACAAGATCCCGGACGTCACGAGGAGTTCCGGAATGGTCTAGAGGTAAAGAATTATATATAGGAAGTCAGGTTTCGCCATCGGGAAAGTTTCGGGGCGTCACCGGTATTGTACCGGGACCACCGGAAGGGTCCTGGGGGTCCACCGGGTGGGGCCACCTATCCTGGAGGGCCCCATGGGCTGAAGTGGGAGGGGAACCAGCCCCTGGTGGGCTAGTGTGCCCCCCTTGGGCCCCCCTGCGCCTAGGGTTGGGAAACCCTAGGGGGGGGCGCCCACCGGCTTGGGGAAGCCACCCCTTGGCCGCCCCTTGGAGATCCCATCTCGTGGCGGGCGCCTTTGGGGGCCTATATAAAGATGGGGGAGGGAGGCAGCCGCACCCATGCTCTTGGCGCCCCACTCCCCTTGCTACACCTCTCCTCTCGCAGACGCTACGGCGAAGCCTGCCGAGATCGCTGCTGCATCCACCACCACGCCGCGTCTCAGCGGATCTTCATCAACCTCTCCTTCCCCTTGCTGGATCAAGAAGGAGGAGACGAATTCCCAACCGTGACGCGGTGTTGAACGCGGAGGTGCTGTCCGTTCAGCACTAGGATCTCCGGTGATTTGGATCATGACGAGTACGACTCCCTCAACCCCGTTCTCCTGAACGCTTCCGCTCGCGATCTAAAAGGGTATGTAGATGCACTCCTCTCTCTCATTGCTAGATGAACTCATAGATTGATCTTGGTGAAACCGTAGGAAATTTTTTATTTTCCGCAACGTTCCCCAACAGTAGGCGGCTCGAGGCTCGGAGTCGGCCTCGAGGATTGGCCCGAGGATGATGCAGGGGAAGTCGCCCCGCGCCACCAGCCAGGGACCGGCCAGCCGGGCGCGAGCTCATCTGCCGCGCCGGATGCCCAAGGTGGTGCGAAAAAAAGCAGGGCCGCGCCGAGCTTGTTCGGCAGCCGGCCGAAGAAGCCCAAGGGCTCGGCCGCGGCAACTAAGCAGGATGAAGCGGCCGTGAAGGCCATCCGCTTCCGCAAGGCAGTGAAGGAGCCGCAGCTGGTTTCCTCGTAAGTACCGCCTTCATTTCGTACTTTCTCCTTCCTTGCCGATCTTGTCTGAGTTTCTTTGCTTTGTTTCCCTTGATCTAGGGCTCTGCTTTCTCTTGAGAAGTCGGCCGCCGCCTCCATCGTGGGGTCGGCGGAGAATTCCACCACCACTCGGCGGATCGGTCCGGCTGCCGACCTCCGGGAGGCGACAGAGCGGAACGCGCGGGAAGCACGCGAGGAGCAGCAAGCCGCCCGCCTGGAGAGGGCGGAAGCGGAGAAGGCAGAGGCCGCCGCCCTGAAGAAACTGGCGGAGGCCGAGGCAGCCGACGCGGCGAAGAAGCAGGCCGAGGAGGCCGCATGCCGCCAGTCGGCGGTGTTCGTCACTCCCCTAAACTCCGCGCCGCCACCACCAGAGTTCGTGGCGCAGATTGGGGAAGCCGGCGGCGAGCACCCCGTCATGGAGAGGGACATCGGCGACGTAGCCATGCCGGATGTAATCATGCCTCCACCTCCACCGTCCGGGAATGCCCAAGGTGAGCAGCCGGTGGACCCGCAGGTACCGCCAGCCGGAAACGAGGTGGTGACGGGCCCAACTCCTGAGGTCTACACATCAACGCACCACCGGCTTGCAAAGGCGGCTTCGGCGCCACGCCCGCTGGAGACAGGCGCCGCAAGCTCCTCGATCCCGAAAACCGAGGCGACCAGCGCCGCGCCCACTGGGTGGGTGCAGGGAGGCGGGATGGGCCCTCTGAACAAGGCGACCCTGGACGTTCAAGCCAAACTCCACGCCGAGGCCGACGCTATCAAGCACTGCAACAAGGCGTTCATGGAATCGCGAGAGGCCATCCGGGTACGCTTCTTGGTTCTTCGTTTTTAACTCTTGTATTGCTTCATGGGGGCGCGTCACCGCACCCACAGGGTGTAGTCCCCGAGTTTCGGGCCGGCTGCTGAGCAGGCGGCTCGGAACTTTAATTAGCAGGCTCTGAGCGCTGATATCCTTGCTACATGATTATCATAACCTTCGTGCGGCCGCCTTCAACTCCAAAGTCCAGGAGTTGGATCAACGTGCTGTCGACTTGTCGGAGAGCCGGAGTAAGTCTTCTTCTTTCTCTCGCGGGCGACCGCGCACTCCACGGGCTGTAGTCCCGAGATTCGGCCGATCACGAAAGCAGTCGGGCCGGATCTTCCTGGCAACCGATCTTCCTTGGATTGATATTGACGAATTTTTTCTCCGCGGGGGCGCGCTGGCGCACCCGCGGGCTGTAGTCCCCGAGATTCAGGCCGACTGCTGAGCAGTCAGCCGGATCTCCCTGGCAACTGTGCTTCTTCTCTGCTGATTACTGATACCTTTCCCTTCTTCTTTTCTCTGCAGAGGCCAACGCCGCCTTGCAGCAGCAGCTGGGCGAAGCCAACATCGTGCTGCGCGCTAAGGAGGAGGAGTGTGGCAAGCTGGCTGAAGAGTGTGACCGGCTGGTCACGCAACTAGCGGAGCAGGCGGAGCTTCTCAAGAAGGCCCAGAAGGAGGCGGAGGACAAGGAGACCAGCCTCCTTGCCGAGTTCGTGACCGAACGCTCAGCCTGGACCGACAAGGAGGCGATGCTGTCTTCCGTCTTTCACGAGATCGAAGACATAGTTGATTGTGAGCTTCCCTCTTTTTCCTTCTTTGAGCTACCGACTGCTGGTCGATCCGGCCTCTCGTCTCTGACTTCGGCTTTTTGCTTTCTGTTTGGAGCAGACTTCTTCCCTGGTTATTCTGACGCTGCCAATCAGGCCATCGAAGCTGATCGCGAAGGACGGAGGGCGGAAGGTGCACAGATCGCTGCCGACGCCCCCCGGACCCTTGGTGAGCAGCTCCTAAGCATCGAGGCCCGTCTTCGGCTGGCTCACCGGATGCTGCGCCGTCTTCAGCGTGTTGGCGCCCAGGCGATCGCCGCCCCGTGGCCGGACATGCCGGCACCGCGCACTCCCAACCGGACTGCCGACTGGCTGGAGGTGGCGGCCGCCGCCTTGAGGCTCGGAAGGCCTCGCCCGGCTGGAGCGCCGGGCCTTGAATTGGCTCAAGGCGTGGTACCCTGGGCTAAGTCTAGCCCAGTTGGCCACGTTTCGGCTGGAGGATCAGGAGGAGTTGGCGGTCGTGGAAGATGACCTTGTCAAGCATGCGGCGGTAATCGCCGAGTACACCGACACCAGCGTCTTCGTCCCACAACGAGCCGAAAACGGCGCCGAGGCGCCACCAGAATGCTTCGGGCTGAACCCAGAGGACGGCGAGGACTCGGCCGAGGTGATCGACTCCAGCGGCAAGGAAGAAGGTGGGGAGGAGGAGGAAGGCGAAGGGGAGGCGCCGGAGGTCGGAGCGGACAGCCAACCTCAGCTCGACCGCGCCTCTAGCAACGAGCCACGCCCGGGCGAGCCGGCTCCCACTGAAGGCGACCAAGCGGAGACTGACCAGCTGGCCGCTCCACCAACCTGCACCACCGACTTCTCCGGTCCACCGAACCCGTCCACTGCTCCCTAGGCTGCCAGTTTATCTTTTGTTTTACCTGCTTATCAGTCTCGACGAACTTTTTAACTTTGCACAATTCCACCCGTGAGGTGTATCTCAAACTTCCGTTGAATGTCGGCCAAGGGCCTTTTCTATGTAAATATTTTTGCCGAGTTCTATCTTTTCTTGCTTGCTGCTCTTTGGCTTTTTCCTTTACCGCCTTCCCTTGGTTGCCGTCTTGCCAGCCGAACAGCCGCTCTGCGGACTGTGTCTGGGTCAAGTACTTAGCTACCTCCGGGGAGGCAAGTACTTAGCCATTTTAGAGTTCTTTGACAAGTTAGGTAGAAGCCGTCCGGCCGGCTGCTCAACAGCCGATCGTAGAAGGCGGGAAGCCGGCTTGAACTATGCACATGCTTTGGGTCCTTAGCCATTTTTCATGTGGGCACCCTTTCTGCCTTACTCCTACCCACCGGATAGTCGCTCCGCGAGCTGCGGCTTCTGGCAGGAGACGGCTTAAGTGCCAACACATTACTTGTCCGGCTGGAGGAAGCATTTCATAGTGCAAGGCGGCGAGTCCCCGGGCCGACTAATCGGACCCGGTGCCAAGCGGCATAAAGGAAATAACACATTCATAGGCATAATTCTTATCATATAGATAAAAGGGGGCAGTCCCCGAGCTCTTCTCGGGGGACCCGGAGTCTTCGTACTTTAATACAAAAGGTAGCATGGTACATACTGCATCAACTGTAAAATCTTCGGAGGAGATTTGCATTCCATGGCCGCTTAGTCTCCTTGCCGGACTCGTCCCTCTTGCGCGCTCGAGGATTCTGAGCGTCGATTAGGTAGTAGGAGTCATTGCCCAACACCTTGCTGATGATGAAGGGGCCTTCCCAAGGCGCTAAGAGCTTGTGCTGGCCGACTGTTCGCTGGATCAGCCGGAGCACAAGGGCTCCCTCTTGGAAGGATCTCGGCTTGACCTTCCGGTTGTATATCGGCTCAGACTCTGCTGGTAGATGCTGGACCGGCTGAGTGCCAATAGCCGGCCCTCTTCCAGCAGATCGACACCGTCTTGTCGTGCTTCCTATGCCTCCTCTTCGGTGTACATGGTGACTCGAGGGGAGTTGAATTCTATGTCCGTCCGGATGACGGATTTGACACCGTAGACGAGGAAGAAAGGCGTGAAGTCGGTTGACTTGTTCGGAGTTGTGCGCAGGCTCCAGAGGACGGCCGACGACTCATTGAGCCAACAGCCGACCGAGCGCTCCAGAGGCTCGACTAGTTGGGGCTTGATGCCGGACAAGATGAGGCCGTTTGCTCGCTCTACTTGGCCGTTTGACTGCGGATGGGCAACGGACGCTAAGTCCAGTTGAATGCCCTGCGTCGCGCAGAAATGGGCCAAGGCGCCTTTGGTAAAGTTCGTGCCATTGTCGGTGATGATGTTGTGTGGTATGCCATACCGGATGGTGATGTCGGAGATGAAAGTCACAGCAGTCGGACCATTCAATTTCTTGATTGGTTTGGCTTCTATCCACTTGGTGAACTTGTCCACCGCGACAAGCAGATGAGTCATGCAACCTCGCGTTGTTTTGAATGGTCCCACCATGTCCAGGCCCCAGACGGCAAAGGGCCAGGCAATGGGGATGATCTTGAGTGCGGAAGCCGGCTGATGTGGCTTGGAGCAGAACTTCTGGCACCCTTTGCATTTCTGGACCAAGTCTTTGGCGTCTTCTAAAGCAGTCAGCCAGAAAAAACCATGGCGGAAAGCTTTGGCCACGAGTGCTCTTGAAGCCGTGTGATGACCACACTCGCCTTGATTAATATCTTTGAGGATTGCTTGGCCTTGCTCCAGCTCCACGCAGCGCTGGTAGACACCAGTGACACTGTGCTTTACAAGCTCTCTATTGACTATGGTGTATGCTGCTGCCCGGCGTTGCACTTGTCGGTCCAAGATCTCATCAGCGGGCAGCTCTTTGTTCACCAGGAAGTTGAGGATGGGCTTGACCCATGAAGGCGCTGCGATTTCTTCGATTGTTAGGACTGCTACTTACATGAGGGCGATTGGGCCGGGAGGCGGCGGGTTGGAGTCAGCTGCCGCTTGCTGAGTTGATGAAGTCCCCGGGCCGACTGCTGCAGTCCCCGAGCCGGGTTCTGAAGTCCCCGGGCTGGGTGCGGCTGTTGCAGTCCTCGGGTCGCCTGCCGAATTCCCTGTGCCGGCTGCTGGGGTCCTCAAGTCGGATCTGACTGCTTCAGGAGGAGCTGGCACAAAGATGGAATCCGACTCTGGCGATGGCTTGACAGACGGCTTGAGGAGGCATTGTAGGGCGACGCCGGTTGGTATTGCTTGACGAGTGGAACCGATTCGTGCCAAGGCATCTGCTTGCTCATTGTCATTCCTTGGCACATGGAGAAACTCGCATCCTTCAAAGTATCCACTGAGTTGCTATGCGAGGAAGCGGTAGCTCGCCATGTTTGCATCCTTGGAGTCCCAGTCGCCCGACGAATGCTGGACCACCAAATCAGAGTCAACATAGCACAGGATCCGGCGAATGCCGAGTTCTTTGGCAAGCCGGAGCCCGTGAATGAGTGCCTCGTATTCAGCGACGTTGTTGGAGGCGGCAAAATGGATTTGCAGCACATATCTCAGCTTGTCGCCTTTGGGAGAGGTGAGAATGATGTCGGCTCCCAAACCGGTGCGCATCTTGGAACCATCGAAATGCATCCGCCAATGGGTGGAGTCGGGGCAAGGCAGTATTGGTCTCGCCCAGTCGACGAGGAAGTCGGCCAATGCTTGTGACTTGATGGCGGTGCGAGGCTGGTAGTAGATGGTGTATGGGGCCAAATCTATGGCCCATTTGGCCACTCGGCCTGAAGCATCTCGGCTTCTAATGATCTCGGCAAGTGGAGCCATGCAGACCACAGTGATTGGGTGCTCTTGAAAATACGACTTCAATTTCTTGGCGGCAAAGTGCACACCGTAGCACATCTTCTGATAGTGGGGGTAGTTTTGCTTGGAGGCTGACAGCACTTCACTCAGGTAATACACCGGTCTCTGGACTGGTAGTGCCTTGCCTTCTTCCTTGCGCTCTACCACTATGACTGTGCTGACCACCCGGCTGGTGGCGACAATGTAGGTCGGGCGCTGGCGGCAGGTACTGGGTCTCGGCCCAGTCGACGAGGAAGTCGGCCAGTGCTTGTGACTTGATGGCGGTGCGAGGCTGGTAGTAGATGGTGTATGGGGCCAAATCTATGGCCCATTTGGCCACTCGGCCTGAAGCATCTCGGCTTCTAATGATCTCGGCAAGTGGAGCCGTGCAGACCACAGTGATTGGGTGCTCTTGAAAATACGACTTCAATTTCTTGGCGGCAAAGTGCACACCGTAGCACATCTTCTGATAGTGGGGGTAGTTTTGCTTGGAGGCTGACAGCACTTCACTCAGGTAATACACCGGTCTCTGGACTGGTAGTGCCTTGCCTTCTTCCTTGCGCTCTACCACTATGACTGTGCTGACCACCCGGCTGGTGGCGACGATGTAGAGGAGCATAGGTTCCTTAGGAGTCAGAGCCGCCAGGATAGGCGGAGTGGTCAGCATCTTCTTGAGCTGGAGAAAAGCTTCATCCGCCTTGTCGTTCCACTCGAAGAAAGTGATCTTCTTCATGAGCTAGTACAGGGGAAGAGCCTTCTCGCCCAGCCGACTAATGAAGCGGCTGATGGATGCCAAGCAGCCGGTGAATTTCTACACATCCAGCAGTCGGGTGGGCACTTCCATCCTCTCGATGGCCTTGATTTTCACGGGGTTGCATTCTATGCCGCGCTCTGAGACCAGGAAGCCGAGAAGCTGGCCGGCTGGTACTCCAAAGACGCATTTCTCCGGGTTGAGCTTGATTTGAAATCGGCGCAAGTTCTCAAAGGTCTCCTTGAGGTCTTCGAGCAGCGTTCCACACTTCTCCGTCTTCACCACAACATCATCCACGTAGACATGGGCGTTTCTGCCGAGTTGCTTGATGAGGCACTTCTGCATGCAACATTGAAACGTGGCACCGACATTCCTCAAGCCAAACGTCATCGTTAAGTTGCAGAAGGCTCCAAACGGTGTGATGAAGGCGGTCTTCAGCCTGTCGGCCGGGTTCAGCTTGATCTGGTGATACCCTGAGTATGCGTCCAAAAAACTCAACAGCTCGCATCCGGCTGTGGAGTCTATCACTTGGTCAATTCTCGGCAAAGCAAACGGGTCTTTGGGGCAGGCTTTGTTGAGGCTGGTATAATCAATACACATGCGCCATTGCTTGTTTTTCTTCAGCACAAGGATTGGGTTGGCCAGCCACTCTGGAAAGAACACTTTCATGATGAAGCCGGCTGCCAGCAGCCGGGCTATCTCTTCTCTCACGACTCTTCTCTTCTCCTCTGACAGGCGGCACAAGGGCTGCCTGACTAGCTTGGCATCAGACCAGACATGTAACTTGTGCTCGACGAAATCCGTCGGGAGACCCGGCATGTCTTTGGGAGACCATGCAATGATATCCTGATTCTCACGGAGCAAATCGACGAGCTCGCCTTCCTATTTGCTGTCAAGATTTACTCCTATGACAGCATGCCTCTCCGGGTGCTTCGGGTCGAAGGGTATCTTGTTTGTCTCTTTGGCTGGCTTGAACGAGCCCTCGGCTTCCGACTCCTTGGGGTTGGGTGACATTTCCGGCTGCTTGCCTGCCATCGCCACAACCCAGTCAAGGAGCCGCTTCTCGGCCGCGATCACAAGGTACTCGGCCAGCCGGCTGCTATCTCGCCGCCTGCAGCATTTACTTCTTGTAATACCTGCTATGGTCAATTCCTTGAACTCGCATCTTCATCTTGAGGTAAGCATAGTGGGGATCGCCATGAACTTGGCCGAGCAGGCCTGCCAAGTAGTGCATGGTATGGGCTCATAAGGTCCACCACCTCAAACCAGATCGGCTCTCGGCGGAAGTGATCTTTGTCTCCAAAGAGGACGCCTATCCGGATCTTTCCGTTGGTGAGCAGGAAAGGCCGTGAACTATGCCATGGAATACAATCCGCCGGGCTGAAGCTGCCTTTGTTTGATTCCTAACTTCTCCATGGTATCCTTGTATAGGATGTTGATGCTGCTGCCGCCATCTATCAGAACTCGGGAAAAACTAGCAGCTCGCCTCTCTGTGGCAAAAGTGGTATCCAGAACCAGGGCATAGGAGCCGGGATTGGGCATTACTTCCGGGTGGTCGGCTCTGCTCCAACTGGTGGGCTTCTCGGACCATTGCATGAACTCGGGGGTCTCTGATGCTACTGCATTTACTTCTTGCTGTCGTTGTCGTATGCTGTGCTTAGCATCGGCCACGCTAGTGAACACGACATAAGCTCCGTGCTCTTCAGGATACTCGTCTTGTATGGCTCCGACTGGTCGAACTGCCGGCTGCTGGGGTGGAGGAGGTGGCGGCTGCCCAGCAGGCGGAGGAGGCAGAAGGCCATAACCCTTGGCGATCCTAATGAGCCAATGGCACTTCCGAGTGGTGTGGTTGGACGGCTTCGCGCCACTGTGAAATTTGCAGGGTGCATCAAGAGTCTTCTCATACGAGAAAGCGGGCAGCCAATTGGGCTTGCCGCCCTTCTTGTGCTTGGATGGAGACTGCCCTTCTGGCTGCTGGTCTTCGACTGTCGCCACTTGCCGGCTTGTGGAAGCCGGCTGCGTGGCCTTGCGTTTGTTGTCATTGGGTTGTTGACGCCGACTGGTGTCCAGCTGGTGCCCGAGGAGCTGGGGGAGCCACTTTGCCAGTCGCATCAACTTGGATCTTTGCCTTCATGGAGGAGTCGGCTGTGGCGTATTTATCTGCTATGATCAGCAGCTCGTCGAGGGTCGCCGGCTCGTCGCAGAGAAGCCTATGCTTGAGACACTACAAAAAAAAGACACATCCGTGACATTTTGGGCCGAACAAATTTTTTTCTATCATACATATGACATTTCTATGACGATTATTGTGACAAAACCCGGTATCATCATAGATGTGGTGGGCTCCTACTTCTATGACAAAAAATCATGACAGAAAATGGGCTTTTTGTCCTGAGCAGGCCGGAGACGCAGCTGCATGACATTCTTTGGGCCGTCCATGACGGAAAAAACCGTGGTAGAAGCGAGGGGGAGGAAAATTTCGGGGAGTTCCCTGTTACGGTGGGAGGTCGGGGGCCGAGCGGTGCGCTGCTTTCTCGTGACACGCGCTGCTGCGTGTGTGCGGGCGCTGGCTCTAATCAACCCGAAGCGAGGTGTTGGGCTCTAACTGAACCCGAGTGATTGCACTACAGGCTACACGTTACTGAACCCGAGCGATCGATCGATGGATGATAACTGAACCCGATCGAGCGATTCCTTGGCTACTGCTACTAACTAAAGCCGATCGATGGGATGAATAGTGAGCGTTGCGGGGGGGTTTGGATGAACAGTGAGCGGTGGCGTTGCCTCTGGATGAACAGGACCCCGTGGTGTGGTGGAGGGCTGGATGAACAGTAGATGGTGGAGGGGTGCCCGTGGAGGGGTGGATGAACAGGACCCCGTGGTGTGGAGGGCAGGATGAACAGTAGACGGTGGAGGGGTGCGCGTGGAGGGGTGGTTGAACAGGACCCCGTGGTGTGGAGGGCTGGATGAACAGTAGACGGTGGAGGGGTGGTTGAACAGTAGCCGGTGGAGTAGCGCACGGCGGAGGCTGGATGAACAGGAGCCCGTGGAGGCTAGAGGAGTTCGACGGTGGATGAACAGTAGCTCGTGGAGGCTAGAGGGGGTCGACGGTGGAGATGAACAGTATCCCGTGGAGTCCCGTTTTGCGGTACGCCACACCCCTCGAACAGGACGCCTGCTTCGATCAGAAGCGGTCCAACACAAGTCCGCTTCTCCGCTTTTGCGGTACGCCACACCCTCCCGATCAACAGACCCCTGCTTCGACCGTAGGAGGTCCGCTTCTCCGCTCTGCGGTACGCCACACCCTCCCGATCAACAGACCCTGCTTTCGACCGTAGGAGGTCCGCTTCTCCGCTTCGCGGGTACGCCAGCCTCGCTTCCATCGCCTCTTCCGCCCAAGCCTCCCGGCGAACACGACCACGCATTCCGTTGCCTCCCCATGAACACGACGCATTTCGTTGCCTCCCCATGAACACGACGACGTTGTTTCTCCGTTCCGACCCAGCCATGTCAACGAGCCCTCGCCGTACATATGCGCGAGTAGGCGTTCGAGACCCCGCCAGATGTACACATACGTGGCAGATTTTCTTTCTTGCACCGCCGCCACCGTACATACGTGTACATGCTACGCGCGCTCCTCTACTACAACACGCGGCGCTTTACTACGACACGCGGCGCCTCTACATCGACCAAGATGTACATACACGCTCACGACCGAATGGCAGCGCCACGCACGCTTCACCAGGTGGTTCCCGACCGCCGTGCACTTCCTTGCTCGAAGATGTAGCCAGTGGGTCCCAGCAATGTGGGGCTTAATCGTTTATTTAGCCCTCACGCACTTCCTTGTGTGCGAAGATGTAGCTGGTGGGTCCCAGCAGTCGGGGGGCTGGTGGGTCCCAGCAGTCAGGGGGCGAATCATTTTGGTTTTTATTTTCCCGGACGCACTTCCTTGCGTGCGAAGATGTCGCTGGTGGGTCCCAACAGTCAGGGGGGGGGGGAATCATTTTTTTTGCCCGGACGCACTTCCTTGCGTGCGAAGGTGTAGCTGGTGGGTCCCAGCAGTCAGGGCGAAACATTTTTTCGTGAAATACGGTGGCCCGCCCGGTGGGTCCCTGCTGTCAGGTGGAGGAATCATTATTTTCCGCGTAATAAGGAGGCACTTCCTTGCTTCCGCCATGGACCCAGCTGTTAGCCTCTCGACGTACAGTCCACGTCCGATGGAAGTCGTTCCTTGACCACGTTAACCACGCTGGGCTGAGAGCACCAGGGCGGTGGACGACGGCGAGGCCTAGGAAGGGGACGACACGGAGGCAGGGAAGACTCGGCAGTTGTTTCCCACGCGGAGGGGAGTACGACTGTACGAGGGTTTACTGGTTCGTCTACCGTCGCCGGAGAATAACAGCAGGTGTGGGTGAGTAGAGGGATGGCTAGGCCAGCGATGGGAGTACGGTCGGGCGGTGAGGCCTGCGCGGTAGCACAGCCGGCCGCGCGGAGGAGGGAGCAGGCAGTCCCGCCGGTGCTTGTTTGAGCGGCTGGAGCAGAAAGAGCAGAGATTGAAGAAGCACGACGGCCGTTGGATGGACATCCAACAGTTAGTGCTTGTGCGTCAACCTTTTTTTAAGAAAGCCTCAAATCTGTGGAAAACAACATACAACCCATCTGCCATTATTTTAATAATTTACAGCCCATTTGCTAATTCTTAAGGTTTTTTTGGAGCCCATATTCTTTTTGTTAGCATTACAGCCCATATTGTGGCAACGGTTAAAAAATTATACGAAATTTTGCATATTTCAAAAGCGGTCCAAACTGTTTTTAATCCCAAATTTCGACTCACATTCAAACTGATTTAAAAAATAAATGTATATCAATATAAAATCCAACAAATTCTCCACGATAAAAATTAATGTCATTTAAAATCTTGAAATGAAAAAAGATATTTGAAACTAATTGCCGGTTTGATGTGTTTTAAAATGTACAACCCATTTCTCATTATCGATGGGCCATTTTCTCGCCAGCCAATGAAAGCTCTCCTCGTCTTGAAAGATTTGCAGCCCAATAGGCCTGACAAAGCGATTTACTTGGAAAATCACAAAAAAACTGGGCTGTGGCCGTGGACCCAGCTGTCAGCCTCTCCACATACAGTACTCTTCCGATGGAAGTCGTTCTTTGATCATGTTGACCATGCCACGCGGAGAGCACCACGGCGGTGGACGACGGCGAGGCCTAGGAAGGGGACAACGCGGTAGTGGAAGCCCACGCGAAGAGGACTATGAGGGTTCACTGGTTCGGCTACGGTGTGAGGCTGCCGTCGCCGCAGGGCCTGGCCGGCGGTTGGAATATTAGGGGGCGGTGAGGCCTCTGCGGCAGCACAACCGATCACGGGAGGCAGGAGCATGCGGCACGACCGGCGCTGCTTTGGGCGGCTGGAGCAAGAAGACCAGAGGTTGAAGAAGCACTACGGCCGTTGGATGGACATCGTACGGTCACTAGAGCTAGAATCGTTCATATTGACTAAGTTGACAAACCCTTCGTCCCCGTCAACTTAGTAGGCCTACAAGTCAGCCTCCCAGCAAGGTGGGTCCCAGCTAGCCAGGGGAGTATTCATTTTTTTGCGTAATAAGGAGGCACTTCCGGTGGGTCCGAGCTGACAGCGGGGGGGACATTTTTTCGCGAAATATGGTGGCCCATCTGGTGGGTCCCAGCAGTCAGGGGGAAACGATTTTTTTCACAAAATACTAGTGGCCCGTCCGGTGGGTCCCCGCTGTTAGGTGGAGGAATAATTATTTTCCGTGCAATAAGGAGGCACTTCCTTGCGGCTGTCGTGGATCCGGCTGTTAGCCTCTCCACGTACAGTACTCTTCCAATGGAAGTCGGTCGTTGACCACATTGATCACGCCGCGCCGAGAGCACCACGGCAGTGGACGACGGCGAGGCCTAGGAAGGGGACAACACGGACCCGTGCAAGACGCGGCAGTGAATGCCCATGCGGAGAGGAGTACGAGCGTTCACTGGTTCGGCTGCGGTGTGAGGCTGCCATCGCCGCAGAATAACAGGGGTTGTGGGTGAGTGGATTGATGGCCTGGCTAGTGGTGGGAGTAGTATGGGGGCGGTGAGGCCTCCGCGGTAGCACAGCCGGCCACGGGAGGCAGGAGCAGGCGGCACGACAGGCGCTGCTTTGGGCGGCTGGAGCAAGAAGACCAGAGGTTGAAGAAGCACTATGGCCGTTGGATGGACATCATACGGTCACTGGAGTATTGACTAAGTTGACAAAGCTCTCCGTCCCTGTCAACTTAGTAGGCCCACAAGTCAGCCCAACAATATGGTGGGTCCCAGCTAGCAGGGGGGTATTCATTTTTTGGGCGTAATAAGGAGGCACTTCCTTGCGTGCGAAGATATAGCTGGTGGGTCCGACCTGTCAGCGGGGGAACGTTTTTTTCACGAAATACAGAGGCCCTTCCTGTGGGTCCTAGCTGTCAGGTGGAGGAATCATTATTTTGCGCGTAATAAGGAGGCATTTCCTTGCGTGCGGCCGTGGACCCAGCTGTCAGCCTCTCCACGTATAGTCCACTGCCGATGGATGTCGTTCATTGACCACGTTGACTAGGCCGCGCCGAGAGCACCAGGGCGGTGCACAACGGCGATGCCTAGGAAGGGAACGACACGGAGCCAGGGAATACTCGGCAGTTGTTTCCCACGCGGAGGGGAGTACGACTCGAGGGTTTATCGTTCATCTCGCCGTCACGGAGAATAACAGCAGGTGTGGGTGAGTAGAGGGATGGCTAGGCCAGCGATGGGAGTACGGTCGGGCGGTGAGGCCTGCGCGGCAGCACAGCCGGCCGCGCGGAGGAGGGAGCAGGCAGTCCCACCGGCGCTTGTTTGAGCGGCTTGAGCATGAAGAGCAGAGATTGAAGAAGCGCGACAGCCGTTGGATGGACATCCAACAGTCACTGCTCTCGTATGTTGACTAAGTTGACAGTATGCTATGCAAAGGCCAACCTTTTTTATGAAAGCATACACGTCAACCTGTAGTAGGTGCACAAGTCAGCCTCAAATCTGTGGAAAACAGCATACAACCCATCTGCTAATTCTTAAGAATTTTTTTGGAGCCCATCTTCTTTTTGTTAGCATCACACCCCATATTGTGGCCACGATTAAAAAGTATACGAAATTTTGCATATTTCGGTGCGATCAACTGTTTTTAATCCAGAAATATCGATTCACATTCAAACTATTTTGAAAAATAATTTATATAAATATAAAATCCAAATAATTGTCCACGCATAAAAATCAATGGAATTTAAGATCTTGTAATGAAAAAATATTGAAACTAATTCCCGGTTTGATGTGTTTTAAAAATGTACAGCCCATTTCTGAGCAAACCGAATGAAACTCTCCTCGTCTTGAAAGATTTGCAGCCTAGCAGGGCCGATAAAGCAAGTAGGCCTTGTTTGGGTATTTCTTTAAAAAATAGAACTGGGCTAGCCATTTTCAGCAAGAAAAAAACACAACTGGGCTCATGATGTGGTAAACATAAATAAAACCCTGGCTAGACGGGCCAGAGCCCCTGCACAGCCCCTTTGTTACCCTGATCCGTCGCTAAAACTAGTATAAATAACAACTGCTTGTTCCTAAAAACTGCGCGACTTGTTGGGTCCCTGGTGTCAGCCACTCGTAGTGTAATTCTCTTGTTTATTGACTACGTTGACAATGGCGTGAGCCCCAGATGTCCAGCCTTTCCTATGAAAATTTACAGCCCATTTGATGTGCTAGTTCGAAATAAGTTTGTGGGTGCTGGTGGGGCTAATCACTTGGCTTATGTAATGCACAGTGAGCTCAAGCAGCCGGCGAGAGTGATGTTATTTCCCTTGGTTTGGATTTGTTACAATATTTCACTCTAAATTAAATGAATGGCAAGCCATTTGCCTTGTTTCAAAGAAAATATGATAGTCACAGCCGAGTTGAAAAGGGCAGGAACATCTAACTCCAGCTTACAAACTGTACAAAAGCACGAGGGTTAATTGTTCATCAGGTTTACAAAAAACCAGATTGAAAAGGGCAACAACATCTAACTCCAAGACTGTTTTTGGCAGTCACAAATCAAATGGATCGGTCAGTCCATAGAATGAACATCCCGGTCGTAAAATTTACTGGATTATGACCACAATATGTTGTAAATAGAAGCCCGCACGCTCGTAAGCTCTTTTGCCCACCTAAAACTCCTTTTTTTGCTCTTCGACATACCCATCCGTCAAAACCATGCTGCTGATAAACTTAAGCCTGATGGACAATAGTAACCTCACATTCAGCAGGAAGAATGTGACAAATCTTGTGTTTGCACGGTTGGCTACATATCGTTCTAGCGTTATTGTCTTCAATCGAATCTCATGAGAAGTGAGAAAATCCCGATGCTTACGAATCCACCGATTGGTTATAACTTTCTTACCCCGTCCTGTTGCCTAAATAGACATGAAGATTGAAAACAGTTAAGGTCTAAAAGAAGAGTGTCGAAAGAGCAACAGCTGAACGGTTAATTCTAGTACACTATATGGGCTTCCAATGTGCGTGAAATTATCACCTTTATATACAACTTCTCCGCACATGGAAAGCATTGCAGCAAGCCAATAATCTTGTTCAGATCAAAACTATTCATTTGGATATATAAGATCTTGATGAATCCAGCACCATTGATAGGCCATCCATGGAGAAACTCTTCATTGAGCATAGAACATAATATTAGTACAAAATGTGTACTCCAAGATGATATATAAATTATGCGCAGAAATTTAAAATGCAGCTTATGGTTACAAGTGTAGATGATAATATAAAGTACCAAGAACTGTGGAGCCAAACACCATATTGAAATGAGCACAGAGATCATGTATTACACCCAAGGTCTCCAGCTTTAGGCGCAGAGAGGACGGTTATTTGCAACGGTGAATAACTAGAATCAAGGATCAACCTTTGAAGTGAAGGGCATCTTGATGATGAGCTGCCTTCCGTCAAAAGAAATTCCAATTCTTACAAGGTTAGGCGACTTTATTTGGAGACAACCGATTCTAATCAGGAAAACAGCACCAAGCACTCCAGCGCAGGGCAACTGGAGTGGATGATGCTGTGCAATGAGGCCTCCGATATACGAACCCGCACAAGTGAAAGTTTCTTGAGAAATGGGAGTCGAAGGTTTAGTACCAGATTGTCTGGTAGGTAGCACTGCGCAAAGGTGGCGGTGTGGAGAGAGGACGAAAACCCCGAGATGGACATCGGTGCTGAGGGCACAAGTTCATGGCGTTCGGTATGTGGTATGTGATTTCCAGGGGAATAGTAGAACTCAAGCAGCTGTAGTTCTGTGAATTCAGGGGATTCCAGCCAGGCGTCCACCGTGCAGGGCATGGTATGCTTGCTCAGGTAGCATGACGGGATGCAGAGGCTTTGAACGGAGCCCTGGTGGGAGGAGATGATGGCTCTGGGGATTTCAAAATCATTGAAGAGAGATAGCTGACGACAGTCGAGATTAAGGGGAACGGCGCGCCATAGAGGGCGCCACCGAATTGAGAGGATTTAAAAGCGGCAGCAATCCTTGGTGGGAGAAGCGAGATGATCTCCCAAGGATGGCGTCCCGGAGATCGCTGATGCGGTCCACCCGAGATTCTACGGTTCCTGGGATCCGGTGGGGCGGGTCGCCGCTTCTCCCAAGCTGCTGGGTGCGGGATCTACAACAAAGCGTCGCCCAAGGGAGCCTCATCTTCTTGGCGCTGGGGTCAGCCGACTCCATTTTCCTCGAGGCGTCGCAAGGTCTCCACGGATTTGAGCAGAGTAACTAATGACGAGCCTAGTTGTAGTCTTAGCGAAGAAGAAGGGAGCTGGGGTTTTCTCAGAGGAGTGAGGAAGAAGGGAGCTGGGGTTTTCAGAGGAGTGAGGTGAGGAATTTGGGGTACGAGTGGAGCGAAATGACGTGAGGTGGGTGGGAGCGAGGAGGAAGAAGAGCACCTGGTTTTTGGGGGGGGGTGTAGCGCCTCATTCAAGAAATATATGGGCCTTTGAATTGATTTTACTATTTACTAGTGTGGATGGGCTGTTTTGTCTTGGGACCCGAGAAACAATTACTACTAGTACAAAGGAGACACTCTACAGCTACCCGACACTCTACAAGGAGACACTCTACCGCTCCTCCTCCTAGGTCATTGAAACGTCTCCCCACTCAATGCCGTTATACTTTTGTTCACCGACATGCGGGCCATGCAGCATGCAGGGCCCAAATGCCATCCACCAAATTAGAAGGCAGATGCAAAGCGAGAGTCACCCCGTCATAGCGCCGCAAGAACGAGCCGTCAGATCACAAAACCCCACCTCCCCGCAGTCTAAGTTTGACGGACGGCAACCATCATTTCACTCTTCGCTGAATCCCTTCTCCTCACCGCCTTCAAGAAAGGCAACACTTGCATCCGCCAACGTTCTTCTCTCCGAACGAAGGGAAGGTAAGCGGATCCGTGATGTTGGTATATTTTCGCTCGAGAGAAAAAAAGAACTTTTGCAAAGCAAGAACCGATCCTCACTCTCTTTTTGTTTCATTGTCATTGCGATTGTGTTTTCCTTTCGGTGGTCTCCTAGTATTCGCTGGGTTTCATGATGGACCAAGGAGAACCAGGCAAAGATCTGCCGATATTGGAGCAGACGCGAGGCTGATCCCCACGAGACAGAGAGCTCCAAGAAGATGGAGGCAACCACCGAGGCGACCCTCAGATATCGAGATGGTCAACGCCTGCTTGAGGTTACAGCCCCGTGGCACCGCAGAGCAGTTTTCCCCTTCGAGGATGTGTCCCCCCGCCGAGCTGCCCAAGGTGATTTCCTTCTTTGCCGATCTCGATTGTGGTTTTCATCTAAGTATGTGGTGATTTTTTAGAAAAGGAAGTATGTGGTGATTAATAATGCAAAATTTTATTAGCTTCGATGCCATGCTATACATAGTGGTTTAAATAACTTGTGTTTCTTATACTGAAAAGTAATTCAGAATTTGTTTCTGTTTCAATTAGAGCCCTGATGCAGACAAGGATTGTGTGGTTGTACATGTCACTCGCTATGAGGCGGACGACCTGAATATATGCACTGGGAAAACAGAGTTCTTAGGCTGTTGGATCCTGGAAGCCATTTGCGGTTATACCAATGAAGAGTTGTATTCCAGCCTCACTGTTGTCAGGCGTGTTGTCCAGGGTGTACTGAAGCACAAGAAGTTCAAAGCTACTCCTTCGTTTGTGAGGAATACTGTTCTTGTCAAGCTTACGCAGGAAGATGACGTGGCATGCCTCCACAAACAAGTTTATCAGTGGCAAGGCCACAAGGTTGTCTTCATGAAGGTTCACAGGATTGAGCTGCTGGGACGCCCTCGATGATGTTCATGGCAAGGTCCGCCTTGTGTCCAGCCCAAATTAGATCGAGGCATGAAATAGTTGCCCCAGCTAGTGTTTAATAGTAGTTTGATTGTGTCTAATTATCCAACCTTGCTCATTATCGACCCCTCCGGGCTAGTACTGCTTGAATCCGCCTATGGGAACTGCTGCTACTTTTGTGTGCCCGTGAATCATGTGAGAACCATCGTAATTGTTGCCAAACAGATGCGCCCTCACTAGTTTTTTCATGAATATGGCATGGTAAGACATAAGTTGTCACGGTTTATCATACGAGCAGGTGTGTTTTGATGAAATAGAGCACTCATTCGAGAACCGTATACCGACGTATACATAAGTACTTGTAAACACTGTTGGTGCTACCCCACTTGTAAGCAGTTGTGCAAAACACGGCATATTGGCTCAGCTCGCTTCAACACTAGGCTATCGACCAGCTAACAATCAACAATCTTCTGTCTGACATATAAGCAACTATGTATCTTGTTACAGTGGTTCATGCAGTTAATTGAGGCCACAATGTAATAAATTCCAAACGTTCACACGCTAGTCCAGCGCTCATGTGGAACACTCACATTAAAATCGTCTTCATAAAAAACTTGAAAAGCATAAGTTAAGAAAATTTATACATCTCAATGATCCATAGAACATATCAAACATATAGTAGTTCACAGCAGAATACAAAGTTGTGAGAAGGTTTACAAATCAGGAAAAAACAAGCAAGGCTTCTCTCTGAGCAAAGGGCCTCTCGGCAGCTTAAATTTCCGGAGTTCACTCTGGTTTTTCTTGTTGCCACCATTCAGGGTTAGGTTCTCTCATTCCGTAATAACCAATTATAATTGTGGTCTCACCTAGAATGCTGAACTGAACCATGCAAAGGTAATCGACCAGTGAAATTCTTGTGCATTCCACTAAATTTAAGCACCGCTATTTGCAGAAATAAGCAGACCACAATGCCTCTTGTCCGCAAGACCTGTCCAAAAACCGCCGGCAGCCGTGCTAGCTAGTCCTCGGTCCATGGATGAACTGGTAGAAAGTGCATTCCGGACTAGGATGCAGTTGTTTTCGCCGTCCCTCGCACCGCAATCAGGAAGTAAAACGTATTTAATCAGCTTCTTTAGATTGCGCTGGTCATTCTACCTTAGTTACTACCAATGTAGGGATACCTTGAAGACGGGAGGTTAGACGACGGCAACGAGGGATAGCCATCTCATTTTTGCAGTTGTACTAAAACTGAGGTGTGTGCTTTTGATTGCGCGGATAGAAACGATACGGAGACAGTACATCCCAAACGATATGGAGATAGACATCCCTGTTTGCAAATATAGAAATACAGTTATTTAAACAAAGGATGATATTACTACTTTCCCCGCTTCCTCTTAGAACCAAGTCCTAGATTCATGCTACAGCTTTCCCACTTTCTTCCCTGTTTGAACCAACGCTTTGAGTCGATCAGATGAAATAGCTTTACTTCTAATAATAGTAGAAGTCTAGGTGGCTTTGGAACAGCGGACGGAAGTAGAAAAGGATCCACACGAAGGGAGCTGGGGCAGTAGAGCAAGGCAGGTTTCGAAGGAATATATACCTGAGGGTCGTCGGCATGTCGCAAAGACGGCGTCGGGAGGCCGCATCTTGGCCACAATACCACAGGGAGGAAGAAGGGGTCGGAGGCCCTCCCGAGCCGGCGCTCTCTCGAAGAGAACGGCATGGCCGCCGATCGGACGCGCGGGCAACCGTTGGTCTCCTCCCTCGCCGCCGACGACAGCGTGAACGATGCACCTACACCCCTGCCCCAGTCGAGGTTGTCCGACCGGATTTGTGACCAGCCGTGAGCTGAGAGAGAGTGTGGCCACCTATGTGTTGCTTAGATCTGGAGAGCATGAGAGAGTGAACGAGAGGAACCCTAGTAAAGCAAGTGCTAAGGCTCCTGCTTTTATATATAGTGGAGTGATTTTGTTGTACAAGCTTCAAAACAAGCTAGCTTTACTAATAATAGTAGAAGTCTAGGTGGCTTTGGAACAGCGGACGGAAGTAGAAAAGGATCCACACGAAGGAGCTGGGCAGAGAGCAAGGCAGGTTTCAAGGAATATATACCGAGGGTCGCCGGGCATGTCGCAAAGACGGCGCCGGAGGCCGATCTTGGCCACAATACCGCAGGAGGAAGAAGGGGTCGAGGCCCTCCCGAGCCGGGCTCTCTCGAGAGAACGGCATGGCCGCCGATCGGACGCTGGCAGCCGTTGGTCTCTCCTCGCCACGACGACAGCGTGAACGATGCACCTACACCCCTGCCCCAGTCGAGGTTGTCCGGCCGGATTTGTGACCAGCCGTGAGCTGAGAGAGAGTGTGGCCACCTATGTGTTGCTTAGATCTGGAGAGCATGAGAGAGTGAACGAGAGGAACCCTAGTAAAGCAAGCGCTAAGGCTCCTGCTTTTATATATAGTGGAGTGATTTTGTTGTACCAGCTTCAAAAAAATGCGCTCCTACGTGTACCCGCGAGTGGGTGTGAGAGAACTAGTGCGTGCGTGCACCGCTTCTCTTCGTGAGAGTACAATATACTATGCCCAAAGAACGTTCGCCGCAAGAGTAATAGTACAAGTGTGTGACGTGTGAGCTAAAATAAAATGTGTGCGCCTTCTTTTGTTTTTTAGAAGTTCTGAGGGTAGGGTGTGAAGAGCACATATGTGTGACGCCTACCGCAGATAGACGGTGGGTGCGACGTATTGAAGTCTGCGAGAGGACTCGGGAGAGTCGTGACTCGTGAGGGTGCGTGTGCGTGAGAGAGAGGGGGCACGTATCAATGCAATGCATGTGTCCGTAAATCATTATCCGACAAATGTTTGCCACAAGCCTTTTCCTAATGAACGCCGTAAGAACCGTTAGATCGGCATCCGACAGTGTCACTTTTGCCATGTCATTTAACAGAACAGCCACTCCTCCTACACACAAATCTTCCACGTGAGTGTTAGCAACTGCCGATGCTCCATCCGTTCAAATGCAAGTGCATATAGCTTTATTGAAAATTCGAACCTCGCAAACTTTTACCGAGTTTTCGTGTACCAAATTGCACATGTAGAATACCATGTATATGTCATTTCATTCATCTTCGAGAGGTAACTATAAAGTTGGGTGAGGAGTCTACAAAGAAAGACCATCGTATCACCCGCAGCAATTTCAAGCATCCTTTAGTGTCGAGGAATATCATAGGAACTCTATATGATATGATTTTTATAGGATTTTTTCCTTTAGAGCCAATTGGTTCATAGGAATAGATTCATATACTCCACATTTCAAAGGAAATAAACATGATATCATTTCTATAGCTTTAGAGCCACTTGGTTCATATGAATGGATTCCTATACTCCCTTAATTTCAAAGGAAAATAAACATTAGCGTATATTCAATAGAAAAGTTCCTATGATATGAACCAAATTACATCTCTTTTCTAATCCCTCCTCATAGGAATTGAGATACATGTCATCTCTAGATTCAATAGAAAAGTTCCTATGATGTGAACCAAATGACATCTCTTTTCCAATCCCTACTATAGGAATTGAGATGCTCCATGTCATCTCTTTCCCTACAACTTCCATGTATACATCTTCTATTCCTAAATAGATAGTACAACCCACTAGTAGCTTTTTTCCAAAACATGCAACTATGGCACAAGAACTATATAGTGTGCCAATAACTTTGAAAGATGGTCGCTGGATGAAGCTAACCCGACAAAGGCAGAGATAGGCAAATCCGAGCACTATCGGCCGTTGGATATCATCAACATTCCACCAGATCTGCCACAATTTAGAAGACTCCATGGTTGAACTTAAGCATAATGCACAAACCTCAAAACACAAGCACTTCTCCTTTGTTCTAGAATCTTCTCAGATCATAATTGATTATTTTTTCTAAATGAATTGCCATTATTTGTTTTTTACTTTATGATTTACTCCTCCATTCCAAAATAGATGACTAACTTTGCACTAACTTTGTACAAAGTTAGTGCAAAGTTGGGTCATCTATTTTGGAACGGAGGAGTACAATGCACAACCCCATGAATCTTAACATTTTTATAAAACTTATTGATTTTGAATGAGATGAACTATAAGAACTAAACGAACATCTACATCATGCATATATGACTCAAAGCTTTACATGCTATAGTGTGTATTTATTCATAATTTGGTTTCAAATCTCATGCTCAATACATGTGTACCTTACTAGTTTTGAGTAGAGTAGCAAATTTCACGCTGCCCCGGTATATCAAAATGCAGGGCCCATGCATCATTGCCTTTCGGTCGAACCCACGCCCACAATTTTTGTACGTATTATATCTCCACCGGTCCCCGAACCCAAAATGCTGCCTCGCTCCCATAAAACCAAGCGCCCACACATATTTAAGGCGCCGACTCGAACCCGTTTACTACGACGTGGCCCCGCACGCCGTAGTACTCCTACAAACCCTACCGCCACACTCATCATCGGTTTTCTTCAAGAGGACGAGGGAGAAGCCGATTTGTAGTGGAGGCGCTTTCAAAAAAAGGATCTGTAGTGGAGACCCCTACCCTAGGGTGCCCTAGGTAGCTGCCGCATGCATCATTGTTTTCTCTTTTCTTTATGCTCTTGCGCCCTAGAGTGAAATGATGGTTGCTTCGTCCGTCCAACTTAATGCGGAAAGGTGGGGCTTTGTGATTTGACCCCTCATCGCTCATTTTCTACTACTGCGGCGCTACGACCGGGGTGCCTCCAATTCCAACCGCTGCTCCGAACTGTAATTTGGTGCATCGCACGTGGAACAAGATGGTGGATGAGCCACATGTCGGCCAAAGGGGTCCTGTTAAGTGTGTCGCCATTTCGTGTGTGGACTGACCCTTCTTGAGTTGCTACGCCAACACGACAGGAGCAGCCTACCACTTGGTTTTGCTCCTTGGTGAATCCCGACTATATTGATCTAAAAAGATACATGCTGAACTACCCTCTCCGTCTCGGTTTTTTTTATTTTTAGGCGTCTCGGTTTATAGGGCCTGCACGTAGTTCTAGGTCATCCATTTGACTAACTAAATATGAGTTACTATGTCACAAAAAGTATATCATTGGATTCTTAAGCGGATGTAGTTGTATTTAAAAGTCGAGGGCGGGGCTTTTCCTGCGCGGTAGGCGGCGGGGCAGTTCCGCCTAGTCGGTTCGACAGAGACGCGAGAAGACGAGGGAGTAGGCTGCTGCAAACGTAGGGCTGTGTGATTTGACAACGAGTTACTGCTGGACAGGTGGGGCCCCGTGATTTGACTTGCCATTATCATTTTAACTGCGGCGCTACGACCGGCGTGAGTCTCCTAGATTCCTGACCACCTCCATACAGGTGCCTCTCCCAATGCTCCACCATGTAGTAGAGGCTGGCTCTTGCATGAGAGCCCACTTCTCCACTTTTTCCTTGCCTCTCTTTCCTCCACATATGCAAAAATGCCATGTAAAGCGCACTATTGTACTTACTTTTACTTGTTCCTACAGGTGCTTAAGCTTGCCACATAGGCATAAAGTCTGATGTGGCAAGTTAATCAAGAAGAGAGAGACTAGTTTGGTGACCCAAGGAAGAAACGGTGCTAAGCGTGTACCTAGGTGAAAAGACAATTTTGAGTCTATAGCTAATTAAATGAAGCAAACTTAGCAACACCATTTCATTGGAAGAGGTCACCCTTGGCAAATGCAATAAATACACGCGCTTACTAGCACCGCTTTCTTCCTTGACTACGAAGAAAGAGATAGAGAGGAGTAACAAAAAATACACTTATAGCCCAACCTTGTTGTAGTATGAGTGACTAAGTGATGACTATGTATGACATGCCAACATCGATAGCCTAATGCACCATGTTAAATCTCCAAGGGCGCGATCACATGAAAGCGACGCGACGGTCGTGGTAGGCGCGACCATGATACGGGCTGCTCGCAGCCCTTGGATCTGAGATCAAACGGTCGCATGCTAAGTTGCTGAAAATTTGCGAATAACCTCCGTGATAGGATATTCACCCATAGGTCTAGAATCACGCCATGCAACCGCTCGATCTCAGATCCAAGGGCTCTCGGAAGCCCGTATCATGGGAGAATGGAAAGCCACTACCCTGCCGCTCGCACTCGGCAGTTCGCTTCCTACTCGCCCCTCGCACGCCCTTCAATACTACGGCGGTTCGCTCCTAGTCGTCCCATCCATTCCCATTACGGCAGTTCCACTAATCCTAACCCTCCTCCCAAATCCATGGCTTCCCAAATCTCCACGATCGGCGGTGAGTACAAGGTTAGAACCATCACCGCGATGAGTTTGACGTCATCTACACCTGTTCTTCCGCGACGGTGAAAGGATGCCTTTCTTGCTTCAGACGCATGTTTGAAAACTCAGATGATGAGTGGGTAGCTGGGCTAGATGTTGAGTACACCACAGTCCTGGGACGAGAGAAGTATCTAAAGGACGAAGAGAGGAAGAAGACCGCCGTGATCCAGGTTTGCGTACATAACGCTTGCTTGGTCTACCACATCTGCCATGCCGACGTTGAGTGCCAGGATTTTAAGACCTTCCTCAAGGACAAAACAGTGAAATTCGTTCAGAGACTTTACTTAACGACGAAGAAGTCCTGGGTCGGATAGGCCTCGTGTAGGCAACCCTTCGACCTCCGTAAGAATCGGCCGGTGCCCTCTCGTCACCTTCAATGCTGACCCTAGCAGAGCCATGGTTCATCCTTCAGACGGTAAACCGGAGAAACCTCCATACACGCTTTCATCGCCATGCATGGCAGCGGAATGTACTAGATATAGACCACATCCACTACGCTGCAATGGATGGCTACCTTTGCTTCAATATCTACAAGGGTTGGATGAAGAGCAACAGCCAAGTGTGCGGTTCAAGCAAAGAAGTATCGCCAAGAGGAATAGGGACAAGGACGAAGTCGAGGACGTGGACGAGGACTCCGAGTAAGGTGGCGTGTCGTTGCTCATGGTGGTTCTAAACTTCTAATGCAAAGGTTCACCGGATTAGTTGCATAGTTTAATTTCAGTGTGCTTAGAATTTGCCCCCAAAGAGAACTATGTTATGTTTCTTCTCGTTATTTTAACTCTTCAAGATGTACATACTACTAGTATTTCTTTAATTGAATTTAGCACCCCAATTAAGCACGTACTAGCTTTTTAATAGTACTATATGCATAATTTGGCGACGAGCGCCTCTATATGTACCACCTTTTTTATTTCAATTTTTGCTCCATGGCTAATCCATCGATAGTACTACTGCATAAAAGTATACATTTTTAAAAGGCTAGAGTACTGTTCATCACATATATAGCCGCTAAATTCTCAACCTAGAACAACGTGCATGCCATGTAGTAAACCAATACAGAAGAAGTATAGTAAAAATGAGGTGATTTTACCGAGCGATCGGCGGGGGAGCATGGTCTGTCATGCGGTCCCACGTGTCATGATGTACCAAGGCGATGCGCGTGTCCCTCTTGAGGCAGAAGCAATACTAGTACGTGGTTTGAGATGATGGCGAACCGAAGTGTGAAATAATGGTTGCTTCATCCGTCTGGGAAAGTGCGGCATTGTGATTTGACGTCTCATTGCTCATTACTACTACTAGGCTTGCACGAGTGGGGTGCGCCCCCTGCTGTTCTCGCACTATTATTTGGTGCTTGACACGTCGACCGGTTGCTATATGTCCCACATGTCGGCGACAGAAGTACAGAATTCATGAAAGGGAGCGCCGACGGAGGAGTATACTACTACAAAATTCATGAAAGGGAGCGACTTAGTTTTGGAAAATTCTGTTTTACGGAGTACGCACCCACTAGGGTTTATAGGGCTCATCTAAAAACATTCGCTTTTCCGCTTGATAAGTCTCAATTCTACTATACTAGTAGTAGTACCATTACATGTTGGATTTCGAGGTGCGTTAGATCACCCGACGCAAGCAGTGTCAAGAGGAAACTAACCAATGCATGTACAAGTTCATGGAAATTTAGTGGTCATTCATGCATTCGTTCTAATTAATGCCTCGGTAAACACAACTTCTTGAGAAAAACGAGCGTACTAATTACTTGTGCAAACTATGAAATTAATTCGACCACTCACCGTCTACCTTGGTTGGAGAGATTTTGAAATTGAGCCATAAACTGGAAAGGAGGGAGTAGTAACTTTTGTCTCGATTACTATTTGTGGCCTTGTATAGATGCAAAATGTATTTTTTATAGTGGCCTTGTATAAGTAAATGGAGGAGTACTAACCAAAGTACGTAGTAGGGACGAGGAGTAAACGGAGGGAGTAGTAAAATTTCTCCTCGTGCTGCGAGCCACCACAGCTGTGGGCGAGGGAGCAAGCTTCACCTCATCCTCATGCGAGCCACCACGCTGTGGGCGGGGAGACGGCGACTAAGCAAGCTTCTCCTCGCTCATGAGTTGACGGGACACATCAAAAGTACTCCAGTGTATAGAGCCTTGCCTCTAAGGTAGGCCCCACATGGTTTGCCTCTTTTTTAATTTAACATAACGCGTCAAGTCGCAATTTGTTTGTTCACCCGTGGTAGACGATCCTCCCTCCACCAAGTGGACAACCAAGACATCGTGCAAATTACCACGTGGGCTGCCTTTTTCATACAGAAATGAGCTCCACCATGTACCCGGAGGGTGTGGTTGGGAAAGAGACGGAGTACGTGCGCCGTGCATGCACCTCTTCTCTTCAGGCACGCCCCCACCCACGTGGGTGTGTGTGAGAGAGATACAAACCTAGACATAATGTGCCGTCCATCCCCATGCCTCCGCCCAGTCCACCACCACCACCACCACGCCCCACTCCTCCTCACCTTATCTCTCATCTTTCTCCTCCATTTTTATATACAAGGGCCACTATCAAAATTACAGTTTGCAGATATACAAGGCCACTAACACTAATCGATGCAATATTAATGGTGTTTGCCTCATGGTACTAGCAAAGGAGGACATTAATTATCCCTTGCATGCATGCGGGAGTTTGTAAAAAAATGCATCTTGATGTTCCGTGCAATGCACGGGCATCTTGCTAGTCCATGAAAACAACACATGGCAAAATTCCACGGCAAACGAGGGATTTGAATCTGTTGGGAGGGGCTGTTTGGATCTTGCCCGGGGTAGCCAAAATATTGGCGACTACTTCGCCATGGCCGGCACCGGCTCGAGTTCATCCTAACATTGCCCTCTTCTGTGGAGCCCATGCGGGGTCGACGAAGGTCCTCGCAACAAAAGGATCCGGCAAGACACCTGCTGTGTACGCCGGCGTCGCCTCCGCGGTGGCCTTCATGGGACCCAAGCGGCGGCGGCCTCCCATGTTCTACTTCTCCTCGATGATGGCGGCGGACGCGGAGGCGCTGGCCACCTACTCGCCGCTCTCCGCGCACCCGACTTCTGTCGCTGCTTGCATGGCGCGGCTGCCGGCATGGGAGTCTCGTCCACAGAAACGGGAGACGCGGTACGAGGCGGCGGCATGGACGACAGCAACGACACCCGTGCACCGCTCCTCGTCGAGCTGGCTCGAGCGGCGAAGTTGTTGAACCGCGCACCGCTTGGGGGGCAACTAGCTCGTCGGGCGAGGGAGGGAGGTGGATCAGCGACCTGCATAGCTCAGATCCGCGGGCTACCCAGCCGCTTGGATGCGGAATAACTACTCTTCAGAAGCCATTGTAAGAGTGGACAAAATGGTGGAGGAGATAGGGAGCGGCGGAGGTGTGCGATTCTTGGCGGCGCTTGGCCTCATTTAAATAGGAGATTAAATAGACGGCGGACGGAGGAGCTCGGCGGCGCTATGCTTAACGCCGCTCGGTCATGAACGGACGTGTGTCCAGAGTGGGTTTCTCGGCTTCCACACGGGCGGGTTTCATGGAGGCATTTGAATGCGGCACGGAGGCGTGTTCAGCCGGGCGTGCCGCGAGTGGCGCCCTCGACTCTGACCTAGGACACCGCGCCGTTCTTCCACTGACGTGTGGGCTCTTTGGGTGCATGGCCTGCATGTCAGTGACCCAACGCAGGCAGCACACATCAGAGGAACCTTTGGTGGACCAGGGCGGTCAGAAGCGGACATTTCATAAACCAATGATTGTTCATTGAGTGTGACATCATCTTTTTCATGTAGATAAGCCTACTATGTTGATAGCCCATTCGATACGTTGTGATTCATAAAGACCGCTGCAAACATCAATGTTCTGCTTATTACAGATAAGATTGATTAATACCCGTAACAATCCATGTTCTTAACAAAGGGTGCATGCACGTATAGGTTGAATGTGTGTCTTGCGTCGTGTGCTGTGTGCATGCATGCGTGAACGCTAATAGTTGCGTGTACCTGCAAAGGGATACGCTTCAGTGTTGCATGCATGGGTGCGTGCGATTGCGTGTGTTCGTGAGTGCATGTGTGTCGTGCCGTTGTTGCACGCCAAAGATGCGTGCGGGCACGTTCATGCATGGGTGCGACGCGCAGTGTTCGTGAGTGTTGCACGCCTACATGCGTGCATGTCTTGCGTGCGTGCATGTGTACGTGCGGGGTGAGGCTACACGTCAGCCGACTGACTTTTTCATCTCTGGTCATTAGATTTTCCAGCCGTTGGATACGAAATCAAGGGCCTCCAGTTTATCATCAAACTCCATCCCCGGAGCCGCCAGCCACCACCGGCCGAACCGCCAGCCCCCGCTGCCCACGGCCGGTCCGCCCTCCCCGAAACCACTCCCTACCGCCAGTCCGCCGCCAGACCGCCATCCTCTAACTCCCCCGCCGAGCATTTTCTCCGGGGATCCCCACCCCACCGCCCAATGAACGCCCCCAACCGCCGGTGACTGCCAACCAGAGGTCTCACGACTTCAAATACCCACCGACCACTAATTTATTACCATTTTTGTCCTTCATATATGCGCTGACGGGTGGGCCCTATGGTAATGTGCTCTGCTGAGTGTGGACCATTTGACTGGTCAATTGATCGTGTTATCAACAAATTACGGAGCTGTATGGTGAGCCAGTGACCGTACGATCACCCTAAAATGTGCTCCTATTTTATTAACACAAGATGCACTCAAACTACCATTTCTTTCTTTCATATACGGGCTGACAGTGTGGGCCCCATCATGTTACGCTACCCGATGGTGCAACACTAGTTGCGCCGCTGGGAACGCTTGACTGGTCAATTGATTGTGTCATCAACAAAATACGGAGTTGTACGGGTGAGCCAGTGATCGTATAATGATGATATGTATTTGTTTAACACGGTATGGACGCAAGGGCTCATATATACGCGCAAGCACTCACCGCTATAAGCGCACACACGCAAACCCTACCCCTATGAGCACCTTCGAGAGAGTGGGCCAGCATATATGATCTTGAGATTTTACGAAGTCACCATAGGTGCCTCATAGTCGAGTGGAACGTCTCCTCCCACTGAACGTACGTCGCCGGAAAATACTGAAATTAACACAAGATAAATGCGAGCACCGGGACTTTAACCTTGGTGGGCTCGAGAAACCACTGTCCTCTAACCATCCAACCACATGTTGGTTAGCACGACAAAATGTATGCGGTGACCATGATGAGCTTATTCTGAAGTCCAAGGACTATATCGTGCTTTCACTTCAAATACAATGACCGTAAGTGTCGCCAACAAAATACAGAGCACGATCAAATGCAAAGTCCGTCGCTGTCATCAACAAAATATGGAGACGATCGTGAGCTAGATACCGCTGTACTATTGTATATGCTTATTTTCTTAATGGCCGATTGCGTGTGTGGTGTGGTGGGCACATCATTTCTAGTTGTGGTGGGTCAACATGAAGACTCATGGGTCGGTTCCATCATGCGCCACATATAGGTTGGACCGAGACGTGTTATACGAAGACCCATGTGGAGGACTCGGCGACAACACGGTTACCAGAGTCGCGGAGGACTCTATCCCCACTGGTGATAAGCCGACTATATATGATTTGTAACCCTAGGCCCTTAGTATGTTATACAAGCTTGGGGGCTAGTTCGTCGATAGTATCCACACACGCACAATGCATGGTATTCACGTGTACTTTGTACACACCCCTATCACTAATATACAGTATCAGGAGTAGGTTCTTTCTTCAACTGCAATTGAATTCTAGCATGTGCATGTGTTTATTTCATATTATCGATCCATAGAGTGAGAGCGGTTTGAAATACAGGCAATGGATGCTTTTGCAATTCATATATAAACATTATTTAGTGCACTCCATGTTGTTAGTGTGAAGAACTTTATACATTTGTCACTTGCATGGATACATTCCAAATTGCTAGCTACTTAAATAGAATACATGTCTAATTCAACATAAAGGGGTTTCAAGATTCGAATTCATAGGAAGTGCATTCATCTATTTGAACCCGAGATAATGGCATTTGTAAATCAGATGTAAAAGGGGGCATCAATCTTTGTTGTGAGTTTGAACATGCTATATATATTCATACGCATATCTAACTTTTTTTGCAACCAAGGAGATTATATCTCGAACCATGCATGAACCGAGGTAAGTTGCATATTTTTAATATATACTGTACAATGTATATTCAAATGTACCCTCCATTCCAAAATAATCGTAGCTTTAGGATTTTCAAGAGTAAAGATTTGTGAAGTTTGACAAATCCTGAAAGTTCAATTCAAGAGAACCAAAACGTTAATGCTTCTGCTCCCAAATATTGAACGGCGCCAAATAGGCCTCTGGTCACCCAAAACCGCGAGACTAATGTTTTGGTGGTAGGAAATTACTGTCCCGACTCGCCCGTAGCCTATCGGCCCGATGTCCAAAGGTCTAAACCGGGTAGGTTTGTAACTTCACCAAGACGCTAGAGAAGCATTCATATGCCATGGGCGCCACCCATGCGCCGGGCGAAATCTATCCCGCCCACATTTGGGACACCGACATGACTGTCCTACCCCAACCCGCAATATGTCCGAATTTAGATGGGGGAAAGTTTGTAACTTTCCCCAAATTTCAAACAAGCGCTGCCTCAAACCAAACATTGTTCCCCTTAGTTCCCCGCCCTCCGCTTCCCCATTCATACTCCGTGGGCGCAAAACGCCTCTCCACCAGCCGCGAAACCCCGCCTCCTCCGTCCTCCACCCCATAGCGCCAATCCACCGCCGCCTCCTCCATCACGCCGAGCCGGTACCCGACGCCGCCGTCCAACGCAACCGCAACCGCAACGCCTCAAGGACTTAGCAGCTGAAGCCGAGGCAGAGCTGCCTCCACGACGCCGACGCCGACGCCGCGTGTCCCGCATCGTAACCACTCCGACCACGCCGCCCTGCGCCACCGCTGCGGCTCCACTGTCGCAACCGCCCACCGCACCGAGCTGTTCCTGCTACGCCGCTGTTCGCCGCCTCGGATCTGCTTCCCCGCCGCCGATAGACGGCCACCGCACCACACTCAACAACTTGGCCATGGGTTCGCCCAAGGCTGCACCGCCCTCCACAACTTCTGGTTTCCGCGAACAACAAGAAGATCGCCGAAAAACAGAAGGAGGACACAACATCGCCAGCAGAAAGAGGTACTCCTCTTCCCATATTCGTGCAAATCTTACGCCTCCGCCACACCGTATTCATCCCACGAAAGAAACTAGTTGAGCGCTTCTTCTCGCATCTTCTTCGTGATACTAAATGCACAAGGTTTCTCCCTTTACTATTTCACCTTTGCTAGAGGTCAAGAGTCTGCCTGGATTTCAATTCAGGTCACGAACCGCAATTAAAAGAAGCAGCACCCGCTTAGGCGCTGGAGCACCTAGTCCGCCTGCTCCCGGGAAGCGGGTGTGGGGCGAGGAGCTGCTTGCGCCCGATCCGGAGGTCGGCGGGCTTGAATGGATGGCGGGGGGTGGTGCAAGCACGGCGGTGAGGGTGAGGTCGAGGGAGGGCGCAGGGGGGAGGAATATCGGGCCGGTGGTCGCCAAGCGCTTCGAGGAAGATCATCAACACCGACTGGCTGGAGGTAGATGAAGGCGATCTGCCCGTTCTTTGTACATCGAACGGTGCAGAAAAAATGGACTGACCTATTTGCTTTCAATGATCGTTATTTTCATAGAATCTGTAGTAATTTAGTGTGCCATGCATGTTGTAGAGCTATCATATGTCTCCGTCATTTATTTCTCACCGACCTGCTATCTCGCTACCTTTACACTGCACTAATTGTGCACACACTTCACCCATACTCACACTATTGTTTTTTATGCATGGGTATTTCAGACTGACGCAGTGTTGATGAATGCGAAAAGAAAAGACAAGTCGCCCAAAGTAATTCAAGATAAGCACTAAGCTGCCCAGCGCTTAACGGGTGCAAAGGTCGCTAGCTTGGAGACAAGAAACGAGCTCTGCAGCTTGATGATCTCAATTGCCACACACAACCATCCTGTGTGCTTGCTTTAACTTCACACTGTCAAATGTGGTTGCATGTTGCATATGGTGTCTAGCTTGTATTGCTTCCAATTTGGTTAAATTGCATCTGCTTACTTTACACATTATACCTTTGATAATGACATGCCTTCCTGTTTTTGATACATACTACATATGTCTATTAACCATGTTCATACATCAAACTAATGCTCTTTTGTATCCCTCGTCAATCACTTATGATGAGACAACACCCGGTGGGTTACTTGTGAGACCCCATACTGCTTAAAGAGTGCAAGGTCATCCTCCCACATGATTCTCAAGAAACAAAGAGGCTAAATGAAGATAGTCAACGAGCTCTCTAGTTGATCACCGCAATTCCCCACACCACCATCGCAGTGCTTGCTCTTACTTGGCAAAGTGATATGTGGTTGCATGTTGCATATGGTGTCTACCTTGTAATGCTTCTAATTAGGTAAATTGCATCTGCTTAGTTAACACATTATACCCGTGAATATGACATGCCTTCCTGTTTTGGTACATACTACGCCTTTCTATTAACCATGTTCTTACATCAAACTACTTTTCTTGTGTATCCCTCATCAATGCTCCTAATTTGTTAAATTGCATCTCCTTAGCTTACACATTATACATGTGAATATGACACGCCTTCCTGCTTTTGGTACATACTACATCCGCCTATCACACCATGTTCTTACATCAAACTACGTTCTTGTGTATCCTGCGCCTATCGCTTATGATGAGACAATCACGCTGCTGGTTAATATGAGACGCAATACTCTTATAAAGAATGCAATTTCATCCTCTCCACATGATTCTCAAGAAACAGCAAGCCTAAATGAAGATATTGAACGTAGCTCTATACCTGAAGACCGCACTTCCCCTACACCACCATCACAGGTGCTTGCTCTAACTTCATAGTGTGATATGTGGTTGCATGTTGCATACGGTGTCTAGCTTGTAATGCTTCTAATTAGGGTAAATTGCATCTGCTTAGTTTACACACTATACCTGTGAATATGACATGCCTTCCTATTTTTGGTACACACTACATCTATGTGTTAACCTTGTTCTTACATGAAACTACCTCTCTTCTCAGATCCTGCATCAATCACTTACGATGAGTCACCTTTATTCGTTGCATATTGCATATTATTTCTAGCCTGTTGCCATGTATTGCTTCTAATTTGGTCAAATACATTTGTTAGGGCACCCTTTTAATTTGGCAGAGTGATATTGGTTTCATCTTTCATATGGTTTCTAGCTTGCATCGATTCTAACAAGTTCAAGCACCTTGTGCTTAGTTTACACTTTATACATCATACATGTCAATATGTCACGCCGTCCCTGTTTTTCATACATATTCCATCCTCCTATCATGCGGCTGCCTTACATGAAAGTAGTGTTCACAAGATCATGCATCAATGAGTTCAAGAGCAAATTTTATTCCTTTTTCTTGTGGGTTTGACTTGACAAGGCAAAATCAAGAAAGAGGAAGGAAAAGAGTAAGGAAGGCGATGATGGTGGTCCTCTCAGAAGAACGTAAACGGAGCATCTGTACTCATTCTCCTTGTACCGATAGTGCATTACAAGGTCCAAGTCTCCGCTACCCTACTCCACCATCCAAGGTGCTTGCTCTAACTTGGCAAAGGTGGATATCTGGTTGCATGTTGCATATGGTGTCTAGCTCAGATTGCTCCTAATTAGTGTAAACCGATCTGCTTAGCTTACACATGATACATGTGAATATGACACGCTTCCTGTTTTTGGTACATACTATATCTATCTATCACACCATGTTCTTACATGAAACTACTCTTCTTGTGTATCCCGTGATCAGTCACTTATGATGGGACACCTTTAAGTTGGCAGTGTGATATTGGTTTGCGTCTTGAATATGATTTATAGCATGTATTGCTTCTAGTTTGATGAACACCACCTATGATGAGACAGTTTTAACTTGGCAGAGTGATATTGATTGCACCTTCCATATGGTGTCTTGTAGTGTTTCTAATCCCTTTTTCTTATCGGTTTGACTTCACAATGCAAAATCATTACAGCTGAAGGAAATTAGTCCGGCAAAGGATGATGGTGGTCCTTCTGAGCAACTCAAACAGGGGTCTCTACAGATTCTACTCCGCCATCCTCCCAACAAGATTCGCAAGACAACACAAGGCTGGACACCAACGAGCTGTGTAGATGATGACTCCCTACTCCACCATCACAGTGTGCTTGCTCTAACTTGACACTATTATATGTGGTTGCATGTTGCGATGATGTCTAGCTTGTATTGCTTCTAACTTGAATTGCATCTTCTTACTTTACACATAATGCCCGTGAATATGACACGTGTTCCTGCTTTCTAGAACATACATGTACATGATGAGCACATCTCCCTACTCCACCATCACCGTGCTTGCTCTTACTTGGAACTGTTATACGTGGTTGCGCTTTTCCGTATGATGTCTAGTTTGTATTGCTTCTGATTATGTTGAATTGCATCTGCGTAGCTTACAACTTATACCTGCAATGATTACTTACCCATAAGACACGCTATTGTACGCGTGAATATGAAACGCTGTCTTTTTTTGTATATATTCCATCCTCCTATCCTGCGCTTGCCTTACATCAAAGTAGTGTTCGTTTGTATCATGCATCAACCGGTTATGCAGAGCTAATTTTATTCATCTTGCGGTTTTGACTTCATAAGGCAATATCAGAAAATAGGAAGGAAAAGAGTAAGTTAGGGGATGTTGGTGGTCCTCCGCACCGACGCAAACAGAGACTCTCTAGATTTGCCATTGCTACTGCTAATGAAGTTGAAGTCCCAAGTCTACATGATGAGTTCATCTCCCATACTCCACCATCGCAGGTGCTTGCTCTAAGTTGACAGTGTGATAATTGGTTTCATGTTGCATATGTTGTCTAGCCTGCATTTCTTCTATTTTGATTAAATTGCACCTGCTGAGTTTATACGTTATACATGTGCATATGACATGGCTTTCTGTGTCTAGAATACACTAAATCTATCTATAATACCATGTTCTTACATCAAAGTACTGCTGTTGTGTATCCCACATTAGTCACTCATGATTGGACGCTTTTAACATGGCAGTTTGATAGTGGTTGCATCTTGCATTGATTTCTATGTTGTACTGCTTCTAATTTTTCGAATTGCCACTTATGACAAGACACTTTTAACTTGGCAGAGTAATATTGGTTGCATCTTTCATATGGTGTCTAGCTTGCATTACTTCTATTTTCTTGAAAATCCTTCTGCTTAGTTTGCACATCGTAGCTGTGAATATGTCATGTCATCTGTTTTTCTTACATATTCCATCCTCATACGGTTGTCTTACATCAAAGTATTGCTTGTCTCAGATCATGCATCAATGAGTTCAAGAGTGATTTTATTCTTTTGTGTTGTGGGTACAGCTTGACATGGCAAAGTCAAAAAGAGCAAGGAAAATAATATAGTAGGGAGTGTTGTTACTCGTCCGTGAAACGGAAAAGGTTCTGCCGTCGAGATTCTGCTGGTACTTATAGTGCAAGAGAAGGTCCAAGTCCACCGCTAAATCTACAAACACAAGATCACCTGCTCCACCAGCTGCAGATCCGCTTCAACTGTACTCAACATCTCAACCAATTACTCGCTCGCTTGTTCGAACTCGCCAGCCCCCAAGCTGCCTTCACACCTAACACTACTTCAAGCATCACGACACAACATGACTTGGCAAGATCAGATGAACCTCATGAGCATCAACACCAAGACGGTACCGACCGAGTCAAGTTGCGCTTGCATGCTCCTTTATATGTACTCTCACAGCTTGATGTACACTAACACTTTCCATATTCGTTGTTGAACTAGCACCACGGCGCAAGCGAAACAGTACATCGTGGATAATGCTTGACAGATTAACAAAATCTAAAGGAGGAAGAATGGAGATCCATTTTGAGGCAGGTTTAAAAGGCCACGGATGCTACAGAGTCAGCCAAGTTAGTATCGAGGCAGCCGCTGTCGTTAGGTGTCATGCACGATCCTCCCAACGTGGATCCAAAGACAGAATGAGAAAGACAATACCCATTTTAACACCTTCCTTGACCATTTATCCGTAAGTAATGTTATTCATCGCAATTAGTAATATTGTCTTGCTCGTCCCATACTTTCTAGCTTCCTCCTAATAAGACTCACATTCTTTTTCAACAGATGAGGTTCAAGTTGATCCGAAAGATGATGCAACTAGACAAGCATGCACTCATGTTTTTGAGTCTGCGCTCATGACAAGATCGGTACCACCTTAGAAAATCTCACTTTGAAGGCAAGGCTAACAATGAAATCGCCCAAACATCTCCAAAGGAATATATTACGATGAAGACCGGACAGCCCTCGTTAAACACCGGTCCGATCCAAAGTATCGTAGGCTATATGTATTTGATCGCACCACATATTGAACTTGTATTTATGTATGTGCCTTACAAGTGTATCTTCTTCTAGGCTAACTGCTTGAAGAACAAAACCAACCGCTCTAAAGTGAAATTCCAACAGACCACGTGATCTCGTAGCTATATTGCACATCGCGAGGCTCTTGTAAATAGCTGCTACTTCCTTCTTTTTTGTGCCATATTATCGTATCTATATTGACTTGTTCCAAATACAAAGAAAATCCCGTGCGGACCAAAAAGAACCTGAACCAATGCAAGGCAAATCTTCAAGGATTGCCACACCAGCAAGATGAAGGGCATGAGCACACCAGTTCACGCCGCTGTTGTAAGTCCTTACTCCTCCTTCCTTGAACTGATTGGTACTGTGATGTGTTCATTTAACTACTTGGTTAGCAGCCAATGTCACTTACTCTGTTCACTTTTATTCACAGTTGTCTTAACATATCATTTCACCTTACATGGTTTAAAAGAGATGAAGGATATTCTGTTGGTCTTGATCTGTAATCCAGTTGTTATGTTCAAAATAGCCTGTTTGTTTTATCTGTTTGCCCATGATATGAATGATGTCATACTATGTTCATCCTACTTTAAACCATGTCTCTTTATCCTTAGATGTCAACGAATGTGAGGAAATAGACAATACAATAGGCATGCTACATGGACATATGTTCCGAAAGTGATTTTATTATGTAGTTGGCACTACAATACATGCTAATGTATTACAAGAGTTCACCAAAATAAGTTATGTATAAACGCTTAACCTACTTTTTTTGTTTTTGTCTCATTAGTAACTTATCCGTACACTAATCTACAAGTTCAAACTTTCGAAAGCTATGGAACAAATGATTGAACAGCCACAACCACCGAAGGTGACGAGGCTACTACAGCACAATGTCACCTCTTGCTGCAGCAAGCGCCAAGATCTCTCCACTAACAAAGGCAAAAAGCACCTTCCTGCGTAATTTTGGGTTGGTTGTCAAGGTAACCTCGCCCAAATCGCCATCGAACAAAATCTTCCTGCTAGATGAGTGATATATCTGTGCTCCGCATACAAGTCCAATCCCTAATGGACGTTGTTTCGAAACAAGAATAGTGGTTGAGAAATGTCGCCAAGATATGAATGGTTTTGAAACCGACTATCGACATTCGCTTCGTTGTTCAAGAGCAATGGCGGAAAAAGGTGGAGATCGTGTTGCTCCATCGATTCTACAGACTGAAACATTAGCACTCGTGTCAAATGATCTGTGCTTCTATACATCCGATGGTGCTTTTATCCGAAGGATCAGTAAACTTTATGCCAACATGCCTTTTGTTGTATGGTTGGAATTTATTTTGTTGTGATACAACATTTATGATGCTGCCTCAGTGCTGCAGAATTACGATGCTATTTTTGTATAGTGTAGGTTTATCTTAGTAATGTAATCGGCCGAAAGCTTCAGAGGAGCCCAACAAGCCAACATTCGCCGGGCCCATTCCAATTGGGCTAAAACGATTACGGGCCAAATTGGCATGTAGCCCACTAAAATATCTAGGCCTAAATCAGCATAAGCTTTCATATTTTTCTCGTAGGCTGTGCCCATAGTGGGCCTTTAACAGCCTAAACATAATCTAGGCCCTCAAGAAAATAGGCCGCTTACATGTGTAAATATCTCGAGCCCATAAAATACATGGGCCTTTAATAGACCGAAGTGAGATTGGGCCCCGATTGTGCCAAATAACCCATCGGACTTTAACAGTCGAAATTGGACGGGTCAGAAATGCGCCGACCTAATACACGGGCCTTTAACAGCCGGAACTTTGATCGGGCTAGATTATCGCTATTTCTATATGGGCCGTTAATGGGCCCGATATGACGTTAAATACATATGGCCCATGGTTTACGTCCGCTTTAACAGCCGAAAATGACAACAGCCGAAGTGGCCCAAAGCTATAGTGGGCCTCTAACAGTCAATGTCGACATGGCGAATATGACCCAAATCCTTCACGGTCGCTTATGGGCCGAAAGTTTTGATGGCTCGTAAATGGGCCCAAATGAAGCCGGACCTTTAACAGCCGGAAATACACCGGCCGTAATTCGCCCAATTACTTAGCGGATCGTTAACGGGCCGGCGACCATGGGCCGCATTGATGACAAGTTTAGGACAGGCCGCTGACGGGCCGATTTGACAGAGAATGTTGGGTTTTAGTCGGGCCGCCCATTATGGTCGGCAGAATCTTGTGGGTTTTAGCTGGCCCGCCCATTATAGTCCGCAAAATCTTGTGGGCCTTTAGCTGGGCCGCCCATTATGGTCTACAAAATCATGTGGGCCGCCCATTATGGTCCGCTAAATTTTGGGGTTTTAGTCGCCCCCATTATGGTCCGCTAAATCTTATGGGCCTTCGTTGGGCCGCCCATTTAATCTTTAGGGCCACTTTTGGGCCGGTCCACGTGTCAACATATCATAGGCCCATCTCGCCTGTTGATCCGCCACCAATGAGAATTTTACACGTGAAAATCCCCATTGGTCGTGGTCTGTTAACGGGTTATCGGATCCAAAACCCGACCCGATAGCTTAACGGCGTCCGCTACGGTGGATGCCACGTGTCGGTCACCCTTGACGAAAAGCACTTCGGACGCGATTTATCATCATGGAAGTGGACACTTCCGTGATGATAATTTTGGCAATGTCATGGAACACTTCTACGACAGCACAGGTATGACTATCTTGATTCGGTCATAAATTTATCATGGATGTACATGCATGACAGAAAACACAACCTACTGTGACAAACACGTATAATCACGGAAGTGTATTTTTTTTGTAGTGAGAAGGGTGCCCTCCCGGCACCCGGCGGTGAAGTACTCGATGGCCTGCACCTCATGCACGCCCTCGCAAGAGTTGCGGAGCTCGGCCTAGCGTGTGAGGTAGTCACGAGTTGACTCGTTGGGGCCTTGGACACACAAGGAGAGCTGGCGGGGCTTGGGCGACCGCTTGTAAGTGCTGGTGAAGTTGTGGACGAAGGCTTCTGTGAAGTCGACCCAACTGTTGATGCTGCGGGGCTTCAGGCTGTTCAGCCATGTCCGGGCCGTGCCCTGGAGCATGAGCGGAACATACTTCACGGCAACGCGCTTGTTGCCGTTTGCGATGCTGACGGCTGTGGAGTAGTCGACCAGCCAGTCCTCCGGCTTTACGGAGCCGGTGTATTTGGGCGCATCTCTCGGGAGCGTGAATCCTTTGATGAAGGGCTCATCTCGAATGCGAGGGCCGAAACAGGGCGGTCCTAGCTCATCTTCTTCTTCTAGCGCCAGGGATCGGTTGAGACGGTCGATCCGGTGGCGGGCGTCGTTTTCTTCGACTCCTTCTCGGCGGCCAAGGCGGTCACCGAGTGTCGGGTGCTCAACAGGCGACGGGGAGATGCGCCTCTCCCTGCAGGGGGGGCAGGGGAGGGGGAGGAGGCAGACAGTCATCCCGTCGTTCCACTGCTCTTGGGCGGCCGTCTTGGTCGCGCTCGATGGTGATGCGAGTCCGGCTGCGGATGGCAGCCGGCTCCTTGTCTCTTCTTCCGCGGACGCCACCAGTCGGCGTCTGGGATGTCGCGCCTTGGTCTCGGTGGGGAGGCAGATCGTCATTTTGCCGGTTGGGCACCTCAGTGCGGCAGCCGGCCTCGTGCTGCTCAGCAGCCGCGTCGAGGAGTCGCTGGACGCGCTCCGCCATCTGGCGATGCTCTTCGCCCTTGAACTTGTCCAGCTCTTCTGCTGCCGCCTGGGCAGCTCGTACGGGCGTGGCCTGGATGGGGCGGTCTGCCCCGAACAGGCTGGCGATGGCCACGCTGCATTGCTGGACCGTCTCGATGCGGCTAGGCCCTCCAGGGGCCGGCATGCCACCCACAGCGTGGTCCATCTCGCGCTGGTAGGCCTCCAATAGGCGTCTCATGTTGGCCAGCTTCTTGGCGCTCTCGACGAGCTGGGCGCGGCGTGCTTTCAGCATCTCGGTGTCGACATGTTCTAGGATGGGCGCCGTCAGGTCTTGCAGTGCCGCATTGAGCGGGTCATGAGCACCTCCGCCGGAGTTCTCCCTGTGGCCGATGACTAGCACCTCCGCGACGGCACTTCCGCCGCTCTCCGAGCGAGGAAGCGGCTCGTCGTAGACCACCACGTTGGTGGGGAACGCATCAAGCGACGCAGTGTCGGAGTCGACAAGCATCGGGTCGGTGGAGCCAACAGATTCCAAGTCTACAGCAGGCTCGCTGGCGTTGTGGAGCTGATCGAGGAGGCTGACGAGGCGGCTCTCAGGGCCATCAGTGCCCGCATCAGACGCGGGCTCGTCAGAGAGGTGAACCTCGCCAACAAGATCGGTGAGGCAGCTCGCCGCGCAGGCGACATCCGAGCCATGCAGCGCGTCTGCGCAGACTCCGTCTGGCATGTTGGGCTAGCTGCGCTCGCTAGGGAGGAACAGGGTTCCCGTCCAGAATAGGTCTCTGGACGACGGTGCACCTCGCCCCATGGTGGGAGCGAGTAGAACGTCGTCGGTGCCTGGAAGCGGGATGAGGCGTAGACACGTACACCGGCGAACTTTACCTGGTTCGGGCTCTCCGTGGAGATAACACCCCTAGTCCTGCTCTGCGGGGTCTCCGCATGATCACTAAGGCACTAGTGGGTACAATGGTGCTCCTCGAGCTGTTTGCTAGAGATGGAAGAAAGCAAGGCTAGCTCTCTCCTTTCTCTATGGTGAGTCTAGTTCTAACATGTTGGGAACCCTTTGCATGGGTGGCCTGGGGGGTTTATATAGGCCTATCCCCCAGGGGTACATTGGTAATCTTGCCGGGTGTAGGACCCGGCTATCAGCGTCTCCGGCCTCCGGCTTCTCCGCTGGCTGCTTGGGCCCGCCGAATGGTAGGCCCTGCCGTCTGGTCTAGTACGGAGCCGACAGGCTGCTGATTACTGTAGCCGTGATGCTAATGACGCAGGCTTGGTCGGGGGAGCGTGGCTACAGTCCCACCGCTTGGTGGGCGATCGCTGTAGCCATTCCGCATCTTGTTTGGTTAATGGTGCACGGGCCCTGAGGGGGGAGTTGGCCGCCTGCTGGGACTCGGCCGCCCTCAGGTTCGGCTGGTCCGGCTTCCTCTGCCTTCCTGGTTCCCGCTGCCAGGTAGGGCCCGCCGTCTTCGGGCCGTACCGACAGGCGGTCGTGGGAGCAGGGCTCCGCCTGACAGGGATAATGTCAGGGGGAGTGGCAACAGTGCCGTGCCGGGCGGAAATCTCCACCTGTATGGAGCACTGTGGCCACGCCCGGCCCTGGATCTGGGAGGGATGGGCTACACTGTAGCCACTCCTTGTCTTGTCTTTGTTGACGAGGGTGCAGAATTTGCGGGCGCCACGTGCCGACTGCTAGGGCCCGACTTCTCTAGAAGCCGCCCACTAGGAGTCGGCTTGTCTTGATGCCGGCTTCTAGAACTCGGCCGTCTACGGGCAGCCGACTATTCCTCCAGCCGGCCACCAGAAGCTGGTACTTCGTCTTGATGCCTTGAGGGGCGCAGCTAGCCCCAATGTCTTGAAAGGCTCTAGGTCTCGGGTGAGCCTACCCGTGTCCCATTACTCCGACAACGGCAAAACTTCTCCATGTACACGAGCCCTGGACATACGTATGCACGAGTAGGCGTTCGAGACCCCGCCTGTATGTACGTACATGGCCGTATTTTCTTTCTTGCACCCTGGCCACTTACGTACGTGTACATGCTACGTGCACGCCTCTGCTACGACACGTGCACGCCTCTAATATGACACGTGCGCGCCTCTACATCGACTAGTATGTACGGACATGTTCGCGACCAGAATGACAACGCTACGTACGCTTTGACCAGGTGGGTCCTGACTGTCAGGCCCTTCCTTACGTGCGAAGGTGTAGCTGGTGGGTCCCAACAGTCAGGGGGCGAATCAGTTTTTTGCCCGTAAGATGGACGCACATCCTTACCTGCGAAGATGTAGCTGGTGGGTCCCAGCTGTCAGGGGGAAACGTTTTTTCATGAAATACGATGGCCTGGTCAGTGGGTCCCTGCTGTCAGGTGTAGGAATCATTATTTTCCGCATAATAAGGAGGCACTTCATTGCTGCGGCCGTGGACCCAGCTGTCAGACTATCCACATACAGTACTCTTCCGATGGAAGTCGTTCCTTGACCACATTGACCACACCGCGCCGAGAGCACCAAGGTGGTGGACGACGGCGAGGCCTAGGAAGGGGACGACACGGAGCCGGGGAAGATGCAGTAGTGGATCCCCACGCGGAGAGGAGTACGAGGGTTCACTGGTTCGGCTTTGGTTTGAGGCTGCCGTCGCCGCATGGTCTGGCCAGCGGGAGTAGTAGGGGGCGCTGAGGCCTCCGCGGCATCACAGCCGGCCACAGGAGGCAGGAGCACGCGGCACGGCCGACGCTGGTTTGTGCGGCTGGAGCAAGAAGACCAGAGGTTGAAGAAGCATGACGGCCGTTGGATGGACATCGTACGGTCACTGCAGCTAGAATCGTGTATATTGACTAAGTTGACAAAGCCCTTGGTACACGTCAACTTAGTAGGCCCACAGGTCAGCCTCCGAAACGGTGCGCCCCAGATGTCAGGGGGAGGAATCATGTTTTGGGCGACTGAAGCACGAATATCCGAGATTGAAGAAGAAGCACGACATCTGTTGGATGGACATCCAACGGCCACTGCTGCTAGAACCATGTGTTGACTATAAGTTGACAAAGCCTTGCATACGCGTCAACTTAGTTTTTATTTTTTTGGGGACGCGTCAACTTAGTAGTCCCACAAGTGTGTGGTAGAGAACATATAGCCCATTTGCGATTTGTAAGAATATACAACCCATTTTTGAATTGTAATGGAATTTACTATAGCCCATTTACAGTTTGTTAAAAGTAGAACCCATTTCTAGCTAGGACAATGATTAATAATTTCAACCAACCAGTCAAAACAGAATTCAATAAAATTTCCCACATTTTGATGTGATCCAAAATATTTTTATCCCAAAATTTCTAGTCGGATAAAATATAATTTCAAAATAAATTTGTATTACTTAAAAATCCAACGAAATATTGCGTGCGCAACAAATAATGAAATTAAAATTTTCAAATTCCAATAATAATATATTTTTAAAACTAATTACGTGTTTGGTGCATTTTTTATAGTTACTGCCCAATTTTTATAATTACATCCCATTTATTATTTCTTAAATCCCATTTTCTTGTTAAGCCTAATGCATCCCTCCTAGGAAATATTTGCAGTCCAGCGGGGCGGAGAATAACAAGTTGACCCGGATTGTGTACAACTGTCGGCCCAGTTGCATTGCTGATGTTGAAAAAAAAGGCTTGTGTAGTACAGTAGAACTTTACATGGCTGCTCAGCCCACATTCAGCGATGCCGGAAAGGCCCAACCAAGGCATCTGTACAACTTTTGAAGTCACTGAGCTCAATTAATAACTTAAGAAAAAAGTTAGAGTACAGTGGAACCTAATTAAAAGTTGTCATCAGTGAAGAAATAATTCAATGGGTCCCACTTGTGCATGTGTGCGTGTGTGTGTGTTTGTGTGTGTGTGTGAGAGAGAGAGAGAGACCCATCGGTTGATGCTCGTAAATACATCTTTCAGCCATATGCATTGATGATGCTCAGTAAAAACTTAAATAGTTGACACAATCATATAGAACATCATAGCCCACTGAACTTGCATACAAATATTTCACGCAGGCGGCAATATCAGGGTGGAAGCAGTGGATCGCTACGGGTAGGGCTATGTTGAAACCAACGAACTCGTACATAATGGTTCATCGTCTTTATCAATGACGGGGAAATATCTTGAATGTTGTGCAAAGAAAACATACAGACAACACAATATATAAGTTCTGGTAGAACATTAAGTTGACGTACATCCTTTTCTAAAAAAAGTTCATGTAAAAAAATAGAACATGTCACAATCAAATGTACTGACACATTAGTGCTTCACACCTATAGCTCGGATTTAGCTAGTATCTGACAAGATTCAGTTGTTACCTCAAATTAGAGCACATCCAGGCAGCCAACTCTACCTCTTCTCCCAAAGAAGCAGTGGCCTCCGCCATGCGATGGAGTAGGCCCTGTGCCATCCATCATTCCGAGCAACACGTGGAAAGTCTGACGTTGACTCCTGTAATGGACGTCATCGATAGACCCGGACACCAGCGGCGGCGGTAGGACTTCAGTGATGGATTGACCACTTCTTCGACATGCACGAACACTCGATACAGGTACATCCCTAAGGTGGTCCGCGGCGGCCTTGATGGAGACGAGTAGTACAACCCCGATTCCTGCACCGGTATCTCAACACCAATCACCTTTCGCATGGTGGAAGGCTTCTTCATCCATGCCATAATCGTCAGAGCCCAGCTGTTTGGAGGAACAAACATACTTATGAGCTCACCTCCAAGGTCGTTGATAAGCTCATTCATGGACTCACTATTCCAAGCACGTCGAGGCATGCTGTGGAAGGTAAGCTTTGTTAAAAACTCAAGCTCAGAGGGCACCGAGCCCCATCCTGGGTGCCACCAATCAAAGCTCACCAGTGCGCCATCGCAGAACAAACGCCGGGAAGATTCGAACATACGACTGTAGTAGAAAGTTTTCCGGAACCTGATGAAGAAATGAGCTGGTAGCGGACAGACTTCGACGAGCAAGTCACTTATTTGGATGCCGTGCGCAATGCCAAGAGCTTTGACAAGGTCGTCCAGCGAGATGGGAGGCCGGTCGTCGTTGATGGTTACCATCAGCACTTTGCCGGCAAACTAGTCATCAAGCGCCGCCATGCCACTGTTGAGCGACAAAGACGCAGCGCTCAAGGCAGGACGGACCTCGTGATCTCCGCTCTGAAATCTGCTGCTGACCGAACGACATGACAAGGCGCTTGAGTACAGGGAGTACAGGAGGGGGATCTGGGGGAACTGGAGTAGGAATCGAGATTCCAGAGGTGGGGGAGGGGCGGGAGATTGGGGATGAAAAGGTAGCATGAATTTCGAACATGCGCCAATATGCTCTCGGCGTGCAAGCGCACGAAAAAACCGGTGAAGCCCACATGTCGGCGCGCAAGAGTCACAATTCTTTCTTTTTTTGAGAGCCCGACCTTTTTTCTGAGGATCTTTTGAGAGCCCAGCCTGAGAGTCATAATTGACTTGTTTGGCATTGCATTACTACTCGGCCCATATTCAACGACACCTCACTGGCCCAAACAAGTGTACATCATCGAACAGACATTGAGCTCAATTATAACTTGAAAAAAGGAGATATACTCTAAACACTTGAGAATGGTGATGCCCTCATTTAGCCCACCAGTAGTTCGAGACAATAAACAGTTCGAAACAACGATATATACAACATTCAAACACTGACTAGTGACTACTACTGGCATAAACAACAAGACATGATAGTTCATAAGAAGTCTTGCTACACCACCAAAACGCACCCATATGCAGCGCTCAGACTCTCGTGATCCAGACGAGAAGGCCATTCTAAATAGAGGCAACTATTACATAGTAAGAGTGACATAGACGAGGATGACCAAAGGACAAGGAATATGCATAAAAAAGAGAGAACTACCCATCCAGAACAAGCAGCAAAGACAACAAGTCATTCAAAAAGGGATGATCCAACACCATCATAATTTGCAGCCCCGCTTCAGCCACCAGTGATAGGGAGACACCAGTACTCCACCATTTCGATGCAACAGCCCAATTACTTATCAACCTGAAGGATTGAACCACATCACTGCCTGCCGGACTCGACACATCCAAGGATCAAAGTTAATCCAGATGCCTTTTTCATTCTCACCTTCTTTTGGCTACAGGCTGTATCATTGACAATCAGGTGAGTTTTCTCCCGAACTCCTAGGGCTCACCGTGTAGACACAGTTTTCCATAGCAAACAGAGCCTCTCTTCCATCAAGGTCCTTGCCAACGGTTATCTCCTAGTTAATTGGATAATTGAGTCTGAGAAACAGAGAGTGTGAACCAAGGCTGTTTACCCGCCTCCAACTCAAAAATCCTGAAGGCCCCAACAAGTTGGTATCCTGCTCATAGACGCAACAACCACTATATGGATACTCACGTATTTCATGGTGCTTGTATACAGTGGGGTTTTTGCAATATAAATTTTCCGGCTCATGTGTTCGAATGATCATCAGTCTTTTGCCGTCGTTTGATCGAGCGAGGAACTAGTTGTGCTTCCTTATTTCTGGCAAAGGTGGTGTGATTACAAAGGGCAGTAACTGTAGGGACACTGCATCATATCAAAAAGGACATGCATTGTTAATGTAAGATCAGCATTGTTCAGATTATGAGTAGGATAATGCAAGAAACAGCATTGATATGTCCCTGTTGGAACTGGGAGGAAAATATAGGGAAATGTATACTGGGTTCGAAAATATAGAAGTTCCATGCATGGTTATACTCACGTTATCTCACAATCGATTCCTCACAGGAAACTACCATGTCATGCATGTTATGTAATCATTTTCTGTCCTCACAAAAAAATTTCTTCAAGGAAACTAACAGGCCATGCATTGTTATATACTCATGTTCTGTGGGCAAAATTTTTGTGAGCATATTATTCTAGCCATTGATTGCTGAAGGGCGAATATAGGTATGTACACATGGTAAGCATTACAGGATTTCACTACTTCCATATATAGAGTTCTCCATATGCACATTTACTTCCCTAATGTATGGTTAGATGAAACCAACTGTGTGATGCATGTTTCTACATCATGAAAATAAGGAAAAATAACATGGCCATTGATACACACTCATATTTAGTAGTATATAGATTACTATAAAATAAGGAGAATATGAATATCTTCCTAACTGTTTGATTAAAGGGTACAAATTGGCTGTAATGACATGGTCACAATGGCATGAATTAACTCATTCCAAATATAGCTGATTTACAGCGTCTCTAATACATTGACATAGTTCTACTCAAATTCTGCTCAAACAGGGATATGCCAATCATCACAAAAAGTTTAAACAGTGTCATGGCGTCATCATTAACATCAGACGGAAACAACTTACACGCGCTGTCCGAACAATACGTGGTGCCATCTGCTTTGTCGATCGCGTAGATGATGCCATTGTGTTCAATAGCATCACAGAAGTGGGTATCAGCTTTGACGATGATCCACTACGAGCTGAGTTGTCTCCAGCTAAAGAAGGCACCGGCATAAAGATTGGCGAGTCTGCAGTCGAACAAGGCAATTAGCTTGAAGTCCGTGTAATCCGCATGTCGTGTGGGCGCTTGGCAGATTACAATCTTCTGCAAAACAAGGTCTGTCCAACTGACGTGGTAATCTAGATGACTTGGACCGCGATGGTAAAACTCTATATAATCCAACGGAGGAAGGATAATATCATGGGAGGTCTGGAAGTTCACGATCACCAACCTTTTCTCGTCTTCTCTAACGGCAGCCATCCAGTGGGAGTTCATGCCAACCCAGTACATACATGCCAAGAAGTTTCGGGCGATGGTGATCAGATCAAAGTCGAGGGAAATGATGTACGACGACCCACTACATACCTGCAAAGATGTTTCGGCTAATGGAGATCGGATTGAAGTCGAGGGGCATCATGTACGCCTCTGTATCATGGTGAGAAAATCTTGCAAGACCAGATAGCAGCAAGCAGGGTGTCTTTAAAAGATTAGGCCTCACTTCGACGATGGCCATGTGCATGTCCCTCGAGCATGCATCCAGCCGCAGGGCGCTCAACATATCCATACATGAACAACAGAGGTCGAGGATGTCACTGGGAGATTTCTCCAATCGCATCTCATATGGATGCTGCGCGGTTCGCGTTCAGCCATGGTGGAGTTTGGAAGGTGGGGTTTTTGGGGGCTTGATTGACGGGGGAGAACGCTCTAGGTGCTGGAGCGGCTAGCGAGCGAATAGCGGTACTGGGGAGGCGAGCGAGGTGAGGGTACGCGGGGGCACAGTAGATGATGAAGAGTGACGTTAGGATCTACGGCGAGACGGAGATGGAGATGGAGTGGTGCTAGGGGAGAGGGAGATGAGGCGAGGCATGCTATACAACGACGGTGACAGTGACTGCACAATTCACAAGGTGAGGCTGACTTTGGTAACCCGAACACGCCGCCTGGACTGGTGTCACCTCGGGCGCAGGGTCTTGTCAGTTCACTGTGAGGACCGGATGAATAATATTTTGACCATCAAGTATACCACAGTTGTACTACTACTAGTAGTAGTAGTAGGAACATGATTAGTATTGTATAGCGGAAATAGGTCTCACGTGCTCCAGGTACCATCCATATTGTGAGAAGAACCAAATTATCGTGCATGCGGAAGCGCGAAGAAGGCCTTTTTGGTTTTTGAGGATAACTGCATATTCCTTAACTAGAGAATGTTGTGTCTCCCACACACGCGCCAATATCCATCTGAACCAGCTACAACACATTTATTTATCTGTTTGCATAGGTCCCACCTGTCAGGAGGGGTGCAGAAATAAAAAGGAATCATAAAATGTCTCGCCACGGTGATTCGAAAGAGTGACCTCAACTAGCCAGTGGCACATGTAGAGCTAGAAGGACGGGCACGTACAGGGACAGGTAGCACTCCTCAGTCTACCCACGTAGACTTTTTGTTTAGTCTGCCTAGCTGTCTAATCAACTGCTTGTAGGCCACTTATCCCATTTACTTCTCCATCCGGAACCAATTTTCCTCGGCTTCTTCACTACTCCTTCATCTTCATTTGCATCCAAACCACACTGCATTCACATTGTTTTAACCTCTTCACATCCTCCTAGAGTAATTCCGAAGCCCCTTTAAATAATCATCTTCTTCCGTTAGACTAGCCATCTAATCCTAATTGTCCAAACCATAGCCCTCCGGTCCAGCGGTTCTAAATGGAGAAAGTGATCGAGATGCAGGTTTTCAGCGTCCAACATGTCCTCGTCGAAGGCTCGTTGGGCATAGTTGCCACAATCACCGACCACCCAAGGGTTGTTCGTAAGTGGATCAACAATGTATCCAACTCCCTCCAAAAGGTGGAGATGAAGGTCATCGGTCTCGACGCAGAGTACTTGCAGCGTGCCACTGGGAAGATCCAACGTGCCGCCGTCCTTTAGCTGTGCCTCGAAGATGATGTTTTGGTGTACCACATCATACACGCACCCTCCATACCTGGTGAGATTCATGATTTCTTGTCTCGAGAGGACATATACTTCTGTGGGGCAGCCATCGCAGGGGACAAACAGATGTTGGAGCCGTACAACCTTGATTTGAAAAGCATCGCTGATGTGCGAAACAAAATAAAAAATCCCGTAGAAGATTGTGATAAACCGACACCATCCCTATTCAACTTAGAAAATTTTGTGCTTGGAACAAATCTAAAGAAGGGTGACGAGACGCTGGCATTAAGGTCGTCTCGATGGGAGAATTATCCCTTGACGTACGAGCGGATAAAATATGCTGCCCTCGATGCCCGTGTGAGTTTCGAGATAGCTGCAAGGTCTAGAGAGCTTGTTGCGAAGCCGTCTCCCACAGAAAATGAGAATAAGAAGAAGAAGAAGAAGTTGCACCAGCAGCAGGGCATTGCGGATGGATGAACTATTTCCTCTCTTGTAAAAAAATTATTCCCTCTCTGTGTATATTGATATAGATGGACTATTTCGATGGTGTGCATGTCTTTGAAACAAGTAGTAGTATGGGTCCGCTTCACTATAAGGAACTATTTATCCCCCTAGCTTTCTCTACTACTACTCCTTCCAGTGATCGGTATGCAATGCATGTATCCGTAGACATAACAGCTTGTCCATGGAAGTTCAACTACGGCGACCATCACATTTCATCCACTCCCACTCGCGATTCCCACGATGCCGCTCCAACCCACGGCACCACATCCCTCGACGTGCGCCTCACCCCTCTCGGCCGCACCGCCGCTCTGCCTTTGTCTGCTTGACATGTGGGCCACCTGAAATGCGGTGAGCATCAAGTTTCTACCACAGCCACACGTGATTCCCATGACGCCGCTCAAACCCATGACACCACACGTCCCCCGACCCGCGGCTCACCCCTCTCGGGCCCACTGCCCCTCTGCCTTCGGGAGCTTTACATGTGGACCAACCACCTATCGGGTCCACATGTTATTGACTCAAAGGCAGGTGTACTAAGGCACTGAAGCTTAGTCCCGAGGGGTCCGAGAGGGAAATGTAACTCCTACGCCAGGCCTTGTGGTGCTACCGCTGCACGAACTCGTACCAAACTCGAGATTTGTTTCTTTACTATACATGCACACAACGATTTAATGGTCATTGTAATCTCAACATGTGATGGGGAGCTCTAAATTTGAATTTGAAACTTATAAAATAAAAAAAATCAAAACAAATGAACTGGGAGAGACGGAGTACAAAACAAGTCCCCTGGTTTTTCACCGCAAAGATGCGGTTAGAAAGGAGCACAGCGTCTTCATACTCTACGGCAACAAATCGGTCGCAGACAGCATGGTCCACCTTTGACCGCCATGTGCAAGGTTCGCGCTATCTTCTTCAATCTCACCGTGGTTCCATCATACCAATTCAGGCGGTGGCCCGTTGCATGGTTGATCCCAAAGTTGGACAAAGGTTCTACGGGAATGGTGTCACCGTTGTAAATGTTGTGCAAATTGATGTCGGTACCCTCTCGTACATATGCAAACCAATCTCCACTCGCACCGAGCCTAACACTACTAGGAAAAGGCATGCTAGTGGCGCACCAGTTTTGCCTTCTAATGGCGCACTACTGGTGCGCCACTAGCATCACACCATTAGAATTAAATTCTAATGGTGCACCACTGGTGCGCCATTAGTATCTGGTGTTCTAATGGCGCACCACGTAGTGCGCCATTAGAATTCCTCCCAGGGTAATGGCGCACCACATAGAAGTGCGCCATTAGTAACAATTTTTTTTCAAATTTTTTTTAGAATTTTTTTTAAAAAAAATTCAATTTTTTTTTCAAATTTGTTTTTCGTTTTTTTCTTAATCTCAAGTCACTATGGCTTAATCTCGGGTCAATATGCTTAAGCTCAGGTCAATCGCACTCCATGGTCAAACTTCCCAAAAGGTCACCCATGCTCACACTACTCCAGCCCATGCACGCTTAACTTCAGAGTTCTATCCAACCCCAGCAACAGCTCACTTCACAGGCACTTGTTGATATATCTAGCCTATCAATCCTATTATACCTTGTTGATGTCTAGGACTTTGTTCATGTTCATGACTATGATGAAATTTTGAAAAATATTTCAAACTTCCCGGACATATTACGTATCATTTTTTGAAGAAAAAAATACAAAAAAAATTCAAAACCAAATTTTTTTTCTGTTACTAGTGGCGCACCACATCCACGGTGCGCCACTAGTAAGTTTGAAATTTTTTGCCTCTAGATCTTGAAAGCCCCGTAACTTTTTTCTGTTAGGTTTTTGGGGATTTTGAAAATGTTTAACGGGGTTCCCCCGATTAAATTCAGATGTAACTTTTCGAGTAGATGAGTTTTCATATAAAAACTTTTTAATCCAAGTTCGTATGCAAAAGTTATGCCCATTTTACAAATTTCCAGAGAGATTTTGCAAATAAAGTCGAAATTCATATTTGTAAATTTTCCCAACAACTAGACCACATATCACATGGGAAACTTATTTTATTTTATTTTTTTGACATTTCCATCATTTTCTTTTTATTTTTTAAACTGAAAAGGCGATCCATGTGGGGTGGGGTGCATTCGTGTTGGGCTGTTAGTAATGGCGATTGTGGGTGGTGCGCCATTGCTAGTTAAACTAGTAATGGCGACCACACCCATGGTGCGCCATTACTAGTTTTAAAATAAAAATAAAATGAATTTTTTTTTTGAAAAAAACTTAGTAATGGCGCACCAAGTAATTTTTTAACTAGTAATGGCGCATCGTCCACAAAAGCGCCATTACTAACAATTTTTTTATTTTTTATTTTTTTCAAGACTACTAATGGCGCATCATGGATGTGGTGCGCTATTACTATAAACATTCAGTAATGGCGCACTATACAACGATGCGCCATTAGTAACAAATTTTTTTATGTTTTTTTCAAAACTACGAATGGCGATCACACACCAAAAGCGCCATTAGTAATATATTATTAATGGCGCACCGAGACATGGTGCGCCATTAGAATATAGTAATGGTGCACCACATGACAGGTGCGCCATTAGAGGCCATTCCATCTATAGCCCTTTTTGTAGTAGTGTAACCTGAAACAATGGGCAGGGGGAGAATTAAGAAATGGACACGGAAGTAGTCTTTAGAATGCATTTACTAAATTATCAAACTCGTCTTACCTGCTCATCAGACAAAATCCGAGTGCCCCACAACATCGGCATCTATCCTCGTGCGTTGCACGGAACATCAAGATGCATTTTTATGAGTAGTTTATCTTGTGAGAGAAAAGGATGAACGAGGGAAGGCCTTATTTGCAAATGTGGAGAGGGGGTACGTATCCTTTTACAAAATTGCCATAGTTTTCTTCCTATCCGTCAGATATAAATCGGATGGCCTATACTGCAGGATGGCAGGCATGCCATCATCACCAACTCTACTTTTTATAAGACTAGCAAGATGCCCGTGTGTTGCACGGAACATCAAGATCTTGTGGGAGAAAAGGATGAACGAGGGAAGGACTTATCTTAAATGTGGAGAGGAGTGCGAGTAAATTGTCATAGTTTTCTTCCTATCCGTTAGATATAGATCGGATGGCCTATATTGCAGGATGGCAGAGTTGGTGATGATGGTGGATGGTGTGCCTGCCGTCCTGCAATATAGGCCATCCGATTTATATCCGATGGATAGGAAGGAAACTATGGCAATTTTGCAATGATATTACATTTTCTCCACATTTGCAAGTAGGTTTTCATTGCTCATCTTGTATCCCACAAGATAAACTACTCATACAAATGCATCTTGATGTTCCGTGCAACACATGGGCATCTTGCTAGTATAAGAGAGTAGTAGACTTCCAAGATGCTCGTGCGTTGTATGTGTAGTTTATCTTGTGGGAGAAAAGGATGAACGAGGGAAGGCCTTATTTGCAAATGTGGAGAGGGGTGTGGGTATTTTTTTTTGCAAAATGGCCATAGTTTCCTTCCTATCCGTCAGATATAAATCGGACAGCCTATATTGTAGGATGGCAGGCACACCATCATCAACAAATCTGTTTTTTTATAAGAGTAGAATAGAGATAGAGATAGAGACTACTACCAGCAATGTGCTGGCCTGTGCGTTGCAATGGATCCAAAGTAGTAGAATAATACTAGTTCACGGGCTTGAAATGTAAACACTCTAGTTTTGATATACATATATTAGTAAAAATAAATCATGCTTCACTCAAAATATATTGCTCGGGCTGTTTTGATGAGGTGAGGGACGGGTGTGGCTGGTTTGAAGATAACAAGTTTTTAAAAAATTGGAGCTATTTTTTTTTTACATTTTGTAGCGTCTGAAAATTTTTTGAGTTTGGGTCGATGGCACACCCTGCGGCAAGATGCCCGTGTGGGCTTCTTCTATAACTAGCAAGATGCCCGTGCATTGCAGGGAACATCAATATGCATTTTTTTACAAAACACCTGTTGTGATTGACCCTTGCAGGAGTAATCCCATCTGTAAAAACTAATGATATCTCGAGAATTTTATCAGAAAAATGGTATCTTTGGAACAAGTTTTCTCTACTATTGCTCCTTGCAGTGAGCTGTATGCAATGCATGTGTCAGCAGACATGACAGCTTGACCATGGAAGTTGAACCACGACGACCATCATGTTTCTTGTTTCTACCACTACCACACCGACACGCGATTCCCACGACGCCGCTCCAACCCACGGCACGACGACCCCCGACGTGCGCCTCATCCCTCTTGGCCCCACCACTCCTCTTCCTTTGTGTGCATGACATGCGAGCCAGCTGAACTGTGTCGACCATCAACTTTCTACCACAGCCACACCCGATTGGACGCGGTTTGCCTGCTCCGATCCTGTGCTCCGATCCGTACTCCCGCACCATCGAATTTTCATCTAGCGGCTGTGACACATTTCGTCCCGGGCATCAATCCTCAGCTGGAGTACCACTGTACTATAGGTAGTACCCGCCTGTGTGGCCATCTACGCCTCATAACGCCTTGACGCCCAGCTGTGGCTCCCTCGCCACGGCCACGCCACCACCGGCCGGTTCATCTCGAACGAGTGAGTCGCGAACAACGCCACCACCATGAGAATGACATGTGGGCTAGCCGCATTTAAGGTCCGCATGTCATTGACTCATAGGCCGGTGCACTAAGCCACTGAAGCTCGGTCCCGTGGGCCCGGAGAGGGAAATGTAACTCCTGCGGCATGCCTTGTGGTGCTCCCGCAATACGAGCTCGTGCCAAACCCGACATTTGTTTCTTAGTACTACCAACTATTAAGGTACACGTGCATTGCACACATGAGATTTGGTAACCAAATTATGAACAAATAACGCACTATAGCATGTAAGCTTTGAGTCATATATGCATGATGTAGATGTTCGTTTAATTCTTATAGTTCATATAGTTCAAAATCAATTAGTTTTATAAAAAAAAATCTATTTTAAGATTCATGGAATTGCGCATTATAAAGCATAAAGTAAAAACAAATAGTGACAATTCATTTTGAAAAAAGATGTTTGGGAAATTAAGATATGGAAGATTCTAGAACAAAGGAGAAGTGCTTGTGTTTTGAGGTTTGTGCATTATGCTTAAGTTCAACCATGGAGTCTTCTAGATTCTACATGTGGCGGAATCTGGTGGAATGCAAATGATATCCAACGGCTAATAGTGCTCGGATTTGCCATCTTTGTACCGTCGGATTGGCTTCATCCAGCGACCAACTTTCAAAGTTATTCACACACTATCTCTACTCTTATAAAAAACCAAGTTGGTGATGATGGTGTGCCTGCCATATTGTAATATAGACCGTCCGATCTATATCTGACGGATAGAAAGCAAACTATGACAATTTTAATTAAAAAACACGCACCTCTCTCCAAATTTACAGATAAGGCCTTGCCTCGTTCATCCTTATATCCCACAACCTCATTGCTGAGAAATTAAAGAAGGAAGTCTCTGGAACAATCTAGCATGGTGGCCGCTGCCGGCGCTGTCCATCCCCATGCCTCCGCCCAGTCCGACCACCAGTCACCACCATGCCGCACTCCTCACCTTATCTCTCATCTTTCTCGAGATATCATTTTTTCGATGAAATTCTTGAGATACCATTTTTCCGATAAAATTCTCGAGATATCATTAGTTTTTACACATGGGATTACTCCTGCATGGGTCAATCACAACAGGTATTTTGTAAAAAAACACATCTTGATGTTCCGTGAAATGCACGGGCATCTTACTAGTATCTCTACTCTTATAGAAAATAGAGTTGGTGATGATGGTGTGCCTGCCATCCTGCAATATAGGCCGTCCAATTTATATCTGATGGATAGGAAGGAAACTATGGCAATTTTGCAAAAAGATACCCACACCCCTCTCCACATTTGCAAATAAGGCCTTCCCTCGTTCATGTTTTTCTCTCACAATATAAACTACTCATATAAATGCATCTTGATGTTCCGTGCAACGCATGGGCATCTTGCTAGTAGGGGTATAGATGTGCCAGCCCGTGCGTTGCAGAGGATCCAAAGTATATCTATTTAGTGGAGTGCACTCTAAAGACATTATCTATTTATTTTTATCTATCCTTTCGTAGCCATGCAACCAAGCTACATAGCTTCATGGGTGCCCCCCACATCATATTATTCATACTACATTGACTGAAATAAAAGATGAATCACCCAAAACAGGATCTTCCCATTTTTTGTTCCTACGCTGTTGTGTCGTGCACGTACCTAGTTGTATAGTGGTAGTACTAGTTGTAGTACAAACTTTGTACTAGTAGGAGTAGTAGTACGGAATGCTCATACTCTATCAACAAGCCCCATCAGACACCAAATTTCTTGGCTGCTGTGCTACAGCTAGATCTTCCCCTCGTTTCTGTTTTCCAACCCGGCGGCAGGCGGGGTGCGGTTTGCCAATAGTCGGTTTGCTCAACGGCGGTCCCACATGAAAGTGAAAATGCTAGGCAACACATCTTCCCTAGCTATGTGGCATGCCGGACGGGCCATGGAGTACTCCCGATTCCCGGGCATGTGGGGGTGCGACGCGAACGCGGCAGGCCTCACTACTGCAGGATGCTGCTAACGCGACACTATGATCAGAGACCCTTCGAGAAACTGTGTGCGATGCAATAATCGCAAATGGTGCTGTATGAAAACCGTCAAAAAGGTGAAAACATTTGCGATGGAGGATGCATCAAACACGCTTCAGATTTTAGTTGCCTGTGCGATGAAGGGCATACGGTTCAGTTCAATTAACTATTTGCGGTGAGTAGGAACAAAAGAAACGGGCAGCCAGATGAAGACGTGTGCGATACACAGCATACGGTTCACTCGGATGAACTGTTTGTGATTAGGCAACACAAAAGAAACGGGCAGCCAGATGAAGGTGTGTGCGATATACAACATACGGTTCACTCGGATGAACTGTTTGTGATTAGGCAACACAAAATAAACGGTCAGCCAGATCAAGGTGGCCATGAATCTGGCAGGGTCGGTCCAATATCATGTCCAGGTTGGATGGTTCGTCGCAATTCGCCTTGAATGGCTTCTTCCGCTCACCGGGCTTGGGATTGCTGAATCCAGTGTTGACCGCAGTGTCGTGTGATCTTTCATTATCATTGTGACTGTTGTATCTGCTTCGTCGTGGCTTGCCGTTGCCGTCTCTGATTTCAAAAGTGCCAGGGTTGCTGGCGCTGTTGCTTCTGCGAGCGAGCCAGCTGTCTTCTTCCGCACAAAAGCGGGTCATCAGAGCAGTGAGGGCTGTCATGGATTTAGGTCCTTCTTGGCCGAGGTGGCATGTCAGCCATTTGTCCCGGACGCTGTGTCTGAAGGCTGCAAGTGCTTCCGCGTCCGGACAGTCGATGATTTGGTTCTTTTTTACTAGGAACCGTGTCCAGAGCTCCCTGGCTGACTCTCCGGGCTGCTGGACAATGTGGCTTAGGTCATCGGCATCTAGTGGCCGGACATATGTTCCCTGGAAGTTGCCAAGGAAGGCTTCTTCCAAGTCCTCCCAACTGCCTATGGAATTTTCAGGCAGGCTATTTAACCAGTGCCGAGCTGGCCCTTTTAGCTTTAGTGGGAGGTATTTAATGGCGTGGAGGTCGTCTCCACGGGCCATATGGATGTGGAGAATAAAATCTTCTATCCATACCGAGGGATCGGTTGTTCCGTCGTATGGTTCAATATTGACGGGTTTGAATCCCTCGGGGAATTCATGATCCATTACTTCATCAGTGAAGCAAAGAGGGTGTGCGGCGCCTCTATGTTGGGCCACAATGCGACGTGACCTCGGAGGAGTCCATTTGTGGTTTTCGGCTCGGGCGTGGCTAGGTTTGTCACGTCCGAATAGGTAGCCGTCGTCATGTGTCGGGACATGCCCTCGCGATCCGTAGATCGATCTTGCATGTCCTGCTCTATTGTCCAAGTCTCGTTGAAGGTCGTTTGTACAACCACGAGTTGTGTTATTCTTGCTTTTACGGCGAGGTAGGGCGGTCTGGAGTTCGGCTTGAGTTGCATCTTTATCCGGACCGGGTTGTCGTCGACCTGTCGCATGGTGTGACAATGGTATGGGCTCCAACGCCTCGTTATCGAACTGAGGTAGCGGTCTATACTTCGGGTAGCTTTTGGCTGGGCCACTAAGGCTGTATTCTTTGGCGGCCAGGACTTTGATCCATCTATAATTGAGCAGGTCTTGGTCAGCTTGAAGCTGCTGCTGCTTCTTTTTCAGGCTCCTTGTTGTAGCTATTAGCCTGCGCTTGAAACGGTCCTTCTCGAGGGGTCCTTCGGGTACGATGAAGTATTCGTCACTGAGGTTTACCTCGTCTTCGGAGAGCGGAAGGTAGTTGTCGTCCTCTGAATTGTCACTAGGCAGGGCCTGTTCGTCGGGGCTAGCTTGCCCGTTTTCTTGTTCCCCCTGTTCGGATTTTGCTTCGACAGGGTTTTCATTGTGTTCGGCGCCGTCCGGGGTATTGTTTCCTCCGGTGCTGGTGTTGCTATCTTTTGGTGTGTCGACCATGTACACATTGTATGAAGAGGTGGCCGTCCGACTTCTTGTGAATGGCTAGTCTTGGCCTTGCTCCTTGTCGGTATCGCCGTCCAAGCTGTCGATGTCTTTGGAGCCCCAGTTAAGCACGTCGGTTGAGTTTTCGACAGTAGCTATGAAGTGGGTGGAGGGTGCGAAGCAAAATTCTCCATCAGCCCCTAGTTCGAACCGAACATAGTTCGGCTGTGAGTCCCCTACCAAGGACAGGTTTTTTAATGAATTTAGCATATCGCCCAAGGGCGAGTGTTGAAAGATGTCCGCGGCGCTGAACTCGAGGATCGATAACCGATCCAACTCGGTGTCCGAAGGCATACGTGGTTCGGAATTTATAGTCGAAAACGAGTCCGGAATTCCGTTGACGCAGATATTGTAAGGTGTTGAGTCCGTGTGCGACTCCAATGCCACGGATTCGGTGGCCTCGGACGGTACGATCTGCTCCAGATCTAAGGCCGTTGCAGCAACAGGAACTATCTTCTGGATGTGATCTGATGACAGATTTAAGTCATGTTCATCGGAGCGAGGAGGAGCGATCACCGCGGTCTTGAACCCATTGAAGATCATGTCTCCACGGATATCTGTGACGTAGTTCAAGCTTCCTAATCTGACCTGGTGGCTACGGGCGTAGCTGTCGTCCTGCTCCAGATGGCCAAGCGAGTTGGCCCGCAGTACGAAGCCGTCGAACACAAAAATCTGTCCGTGGAGGAAGGTTCCTCCTTGGACAGCGTCGTTATCGATCATAGAAGGGGCCATCAAACCTTTTGTCGATGGCATAGTGGAACTCTCAATGAAAGCACCAATGTCATTGTCAAAATCGGCGGATCTTGGGTAGGGGGTCCCAAACTGTGCGTCTATGATCGATGGTAACAGGAGACGAGGTACACGATGTTTACCCAGGTTCGGGCCCTCTCTATTGAGGTAATACCCTACTTCCTGCTTGATTGATCTTGATGAATATAAGTATTACAAGAGTTGATCTACCACGAGATCGTAATGGATAAACCCTAGAAGTCTAGCCTATATGACTATGGTAATGTGTGTCCTTTCCGGACTAACCCCTCCGGTTTATATAGACACCGGGGGATCTAGGGCTTACATAGAGTCGGTTACATAAGAAGGAATCTTCATAATCGATCGCCAAGCTTACCTTCCACGCCAAGTAGAGTCCAATCTGGACATGGGTACAGTCTTCGGCCTTCATGTCTTCACAGCCCATCAGTCCGGCCCATGGATAACAGGCCGGACGCCCGAGGACCCCTTAGTCCAGGATTCCCTCACCCATCTAGCCCACGCTTACACTTTTATTTAAGCACATGACGAGCCCAGTTGATATCTTTTTTCTTTTAGAAAATGGCTAGCCCAGTTCTTTTTTGGAGAATACCAAAACCGAGGCCTACTTGCTTTTCTCAGCCCTGCTGGGCTGCAAATCTTTCAAAACGAGGAGGGATGTAAGTAGTAAGAAATGGGATTCCCCGGAAAATGGGCTATAAGTTGTAAGAAATGGGCTGTACATTTTTAAACTAAAGCCAACCGACAATTACATTAAAATATCATTTTTATCTGGATTACTCTACTCTCTACTCTTATAAAAACCAAAGCCATCTGGTAATTACATAAAATATCGTCTTTTCTCCCACAAGATAAACTACACATACAAATGCATCTTCATGTTCCATGCAACGCACAGGCATTTTGCTAGTTAAGATTTTAAATTTCATTCATTTTTTTGGAGAATTGTTTTTTGAATTTTATTTTGATATTTTTTTTGAAATTATTTTTAACGTGACTCGAAATTTCGTGATTAAAAGAGTTCGGACCCCACCGCAATATGCAAAATTTGGTTGAATTTTTTAGCAGTGCCCAGAATATATGGTGTGTAATGCTAATAAGAAGAATATGAGCTTCAAATATCCTTAAGAATTAGCAAATGGGCTGTAAATTATTGAAAATAATGGCAAATGGGTTGTATGCTGTTTTCCACATATTTGGAGGCTAATTTCTGGGCCTACTAGATTGAAGATGATGCTGTCCTAAATTTTTTTTACGCATACGCAAGGCTTTGTCAACTTAGTCAACATAGAGCAGTGAATGGTGGATGTCCATCCAACGGCCGTCGTGCTTCTTCAATCTCTGATCTTCCCGCCCAAATTACCAAACCAGCGCCAAGGGACTGCTCGCCCTCCTCCCGTGGCTGGTTGTGCTGTCGCCAGGCCATCCCTCTACCCACCCGCACATCCTGTTATTTCCTGGCAACGTCAGCCTCACCCCACACCCGACCGGTCAGCACTCATACTCCCCTCAGCGTGGGCATCCACTGCGGTGGCTTCGCCGGCTCTAGGTCGTTCTCTTCCCGGGCATCGCCCTCGTCCACTGCATTTGTGCTCTCGGCGCAGCGAGGTCAACATGGTCAATATAGAACAGCCATTGGAAGAGGCTGACAGTAGGGGCCCACACAAGGAAATGCCTCCTTATTACACACAAAATAATGATTCCTCCACCTGACAGCTGGGACCCACCGGAAGGGCCTCTGTATTTCGCAAAAAAAAATGTTCCCCTACTGACAGCTCGGACCCGCAAGCTATATCTTCGCACGCAAGGAAGTGCCTCCTTATTACACACATAAAATGAATATTCCCCCTGCTAGCTGGGACCCACCATAGTGTGAGGCTGACTTGTGGGCCTACTAAATTGACGGGGACGGAGGCCTTTGTAAACTTAGTCAATATGAACGATTCTAGCTCCAATGGCCGTACGATGTCCGTCCAACGGCCGTAGTGCTTCTTCAACCTCTGGTCTTCTTGCTCCAGCCGCCCAAAGCAGCGCCGGTCGTGCCGCCTGCTCCTGCCTCACGTAGCTGGTTGTGCTTCCGTGGAGGCCTCACCGCCCCCTACTACTCCCACCGCTGGCCAGGCCCTGTGGCAACGGCAGCCTCACACCGCAGCCAAACCAGAGAACCCTCGTACTCCTCTCTGCATGGGCATGCACTGTCGCGTCTTCCCCGGCTCCGCGTCATCCCCTTCCTAGGCCTCGCCGTCGTCCACCGCCTTGGTGCTCTCAATGCGGTGTGGTCAATGTGGTCAATGATCGACTTCCATCAGAAGAGTACTGTATGTGGAGAGGCTGACAGCTGGGTCCACGGCCGCAGCATGGAAGTGCCTCCTTATTATGTGGAAAATAATGATTCCTCCACATGATAGAAGGGACCCACTGGATGGGCCACCGTATTTCATGAAAAAGAAACGTTTCCCCCCTGACTGTTGAGACCCACTAGCTACATCTTCACACGCAAGGAAGTGCGTCCATATTACGGGCAAAAAATTTGATTCGCCCCTGACTGCTGGGACCCACCAGCTACATCTTCGCACGCAAGGAAGTGCCTGACAGTCGGGACTCACCTGGTCGAAGCGTATGTAGCGTTGTCATTCTGGTCGCGAACATGTACGTACATACTGGTCGATATAGAGCCGCGCACGTGTCGTAGTAGAGTCGCGCACGTAGCATGTACACGTACGTACAGCGGCCAGGGTGCAAGAAAGAAAATACGGCCACCTACATACATACGGGCGAGGTCTAGAACACCTACTCGCGCATATGTACGGACAGGGCTCGTGTACATGGCTGGGTCGGAACGGAGAAGCTGCGCCGTCGTCATGTTCATGGCGAGGCAACCGGCTGGGTCGGAACGGAATGCGTCGTCATGTTCATCGGGAGCCAACCGGCTTGGACGGAACAGGAGATGGAAACGAGGCCTGGCATACCGTAGAACGGAGGAAACGACCTTGTGTTCGACCGTCCACGGTTGAAACGAGATCCTGTTCATCGGGAGGGGGCTGGCGTACCGCAAAACGGTGGAAACGGGGTCCTGTTGATCGGGAGGGGTGTGGCGTACCACAAAACGGAGGAAACAGACTTTTGTTGGAGCGCTACGGTCGAAACGGGGGTCCTGTCATCGGGAGGGGTGTGGCGTACCGCAAAATGGGACTCCACGAGATACTGTTCATTTCCACCGTCGACATCCTCCAGCCTCCACAGGCTATTGTTCATCCACCGTAGACCTCCTCCAGCCTCCACCTGCGACTGTTCACAAACGGGCTCCTGCTCATCTAGCCTCCACCGCGCGCTCCTCCACCGGCTACTGTTCAACCAACCCTCTCCACGGGGTCCTGTTCAACCACACCTCCACGGGCTACTGTTCATATAGCCCTCCACCGCCTACTGTTCAACCAGCCCTCCATGGGGTCATATTCATCCAAAGACTCCATGTGGTCCTGTTCATCCACCACCGATCGATCGGGTACTGCTCATCCAAAGAGAACGGACTCTACTACCATGGGGTCCTGCTCATCCAACCCCATTGGGAACTGCTCATCCAAACCCCCTCAACAACACTCACTATTCATCCAGAGGCAGATCGATCGGCTTCAGCTTAGCAGCAGAGCGGCGAATCACACTCGGTGCAAGCATAAAGAAGGGATCGATCGATCGCTCGGTTCAAGAACACGAGCTGCAGCAGGTAATCGCCGGTTTCGCTTAGAGCCCAACGCCGCACACACGCCCATACGACGAGAGAAATGCGCATCGCTCGGCCCCCGACCATCCATCGTAACCGGGAACTCCCCGATATTTTCCTCGCCCTCGCTTCTACCACGGTTTTCTCCCTCATGGACGGCCCAAAGAATGTCATGCAGCTGCGTCTCCTGGCCGCCCAGGACGAAAAGCCTGTTTTCTGCCATGATTTTTTCTCATAGAAGTAGGACCCCACCACATCTACGACGATACCGGGTTTTGTCACAATTATCGCCACAGAAATGTCATAAGTATGACAAAAAAATATTCGTTCATCCCAAAATGTCATGGATGTGTTTTTTTTTTGTAGTGCACCCGACGACACAGATTCGATTTTTCAACCAATTTATATGCACTGGAGCTTGTGCATGTAGTTCAAATTTGAATTATGCACATAAATGCATTGAAAACTCACTTAATGCATAAAGATGTCCAAACAAACACCAAAAAATCACAAATATTGACACAACACTCCTGTTGTTCTATGTTGACACGAGAAATTTTTTTAAAGCAATAAGTGGCCAGGATATCGTTTCGTCCACAAAGGGGGACGTTCCCTATCGAAACCATCATGGTTGTTGTGAGAAGCACTGGTTTGTGAGAAGCTTATAACCAAACCTGCCCCAAATGGGACAAAAAATTTACCACAGCATGTTGATGCCGCTCCATGATAGCATGCCAAGTTTCATGAATTTCAGATGATTTTTGGATTTACTAGAATTTAAAAACCAGGCATCTCAACGTTTTTTTGCCGGCAATCAACGGCACCCTGGTGTTTGAATTTCATTGCCATGTCTTGCATGGGACCTAGAAATTCACCCAAGGACACACATGTGATTTTTCAACCAACTTTAGTCCACTAGAGCATATGCTTGTAGTTCAAATTTGTATTATGCACATAAAATGCCTAGAAAACCTAGTTAATGTATAAAAAAGGCCAAACGAACCCCGAAAAATTCCAAGATTAAACACAACACTCCTGTTGTTCTATGCTGACACTAGAATTTTTTTGAAAGCAATAAGAGGCAACGGATATCGTTTCGTCCCCAAAGGTGGCACGTTCCCTACCGAAACCATCACGCTTGTTGTGAGAAGCTTATACCCATACCTGCCCCAGATGGGACAAAATTTTCACCACGGCATGTTGATGCCGCTCCATGATAGCATACCAAGTTTCATGAATTTTAGATGAGTTTTGGATTTACTAGAATTTAAAACCAGGTATCTCAACGTTTTGCCGGCAATCAAAAGTGCCCTTGTGTTTGAAATTAATTCCCATCTCTTGCATGGGACCTAAGCATGCACCCAAGGACATACATGTGATTTTTCAACCAACTTTGGTGCACTGGAGCATGTGCTTGTACTTCAAATTTGAATTATGCACATAAAATGCCTAGAAATCCCAGTTAATGTATAAAAAAGGCCAAACGAACCCCGAAAAATTCCAAGATTAATCACAACACTCCTGTTGTTCTAGGTTGACACTAGAAGTTTTTTGAAAGCAATAAGAGGCAATGGATGTCGTTCCATCCCCAAAGGTGGCACGTTTCGTACCGAAACCATCACGCTTGTTGTGAGAAGCTTTGGTTTGTGAGAAGCTTATACCCAAACCTGTCCCCAAATGGGACAATTTTTTACCACATCATGTTGATGCTGCTCCATGATACCATGCCAAGTTTCATGAATTTCATATCAATTTTGGATTTACTATAATTTCAAAACCAGGTATCTCAACGTTTTGCCGGCAATCAACAGTGCCCTGGTGTTTGAAATTCATTCCCATTTCTTGCATGGGACCTAAGCATGCACTGAAGGACACATATTTGATTTTTCAACCAATTTATATGCAATGAAGCATGTGCATGTAGTTTAATTTCGAATTGTGCATGTGAAATGGCTAGAAAACCAGTTTAATGTATAAAATGTCCAAAAGAACCCCGAATAATGCCAATTTTGTTATGACACACATATAGTTGCATGTTCACTGCAGATAAAAGGTCTAGCAATTCAAGCAACATCCATTGCCGTTGTGACCCCATTATGTAATCCAAATCAAGTAGATCCCGCATAGTTTATTATCACCAACCGTGTGAGATGTAGTACAAAATATCTTGGAGCACCGCCGGTGTATAGTACGCCTACGTCTTACGCGAGAAGGTGCGTCGGCTACAGTCCACAGCCGGCATTTTAAGCACACTAGCTCGCTCCCCAAATACTCCTGCCTCTGCATCCCTCGCAATCTCGAAAATATTACTACCTCATAATCTCGAAAATATCTACCGCCTGGAAGGTTTTAATGTTTGATAGCACACGATTAGTATGTGCGGATCGTGTGCGATGCCTGTTACTCCCGCTCTGCTTCAGTCCCTTGATTCAAATTTTCAGTAGCCCCGGCATTTTACTCCCGCCTCTGCATCCCTCGCGATGTCAAAAATATCTGCTCGCCCTTGATCCAAATTTTTAGTAGCCCCGCCTTGTTACTCCCGCCTAGTAAAATTTTCAGTTGCCGCAATATTTCCTCAAACACAACCTTGCCCCCCGCCCCCCTCCACACACACCCCAAAACCTCCTCTCACACAGACACACACAACCCTCGAAACCATTGGTAGGTCGTCGCCATCGCCGGCGTCTCCATCCTCAACCTTTGCCTTTGTGCTGGGGAGCTCGAGGAGCCAATGGAAAAAAATAGGTTTATTGTGGCCTTTTCGCCCGACGCCGGCGAGGTGGCCTCCGAGGTGTCCCCGTGGTCCTCCGCGGGCCTGATCCGCCATCGCCGGTCCCCCGATCCGCCCGCCGTCGCACCCCTATGTCGGTTCGAGGACTTCCCCATCCTCCGTCGGACCCGGCAGCCGATGAGGTCCTACCTCGAGGTCCGACAGCGGCGGTGGGGGACGTGGGTCATCGAGATTACAGATCAAGAGATCCACACCCACCAGTGGCTCGGTAGATTCCACACTGCCGAGCTCGCGGCCATGGAGTATGACCGCTGGCAGGTCCGTTACCACAGCACGGAGGGTAAGCTCAATTTCCTCTTCGGCACATGTCCGGTCGACCTAGTTCTGCCGGAGCCAGGGGTGGTGAGCTCGACTATGGCGCGGGAGGATCACGAGGCGTGGGAGGGCCTCGAGGCCGAAGACGTCGACGAGGCCTACATGCAAGACCTCCGCCGGCAGCACCCGGAGCTCGTGGAGGCGAAGCGGGCGATCTTTGCCAGCGTGGAGGTTGGCGAGGTTATCGCACTCTCCTCTGATGACGAGGTCGAAGGTGGCGAGGAGGGCGGTGAGGTTATCGCCCTCTCCTCCAATGACGAGGTCGAAGGCGGCGGTGACGGCAGCACGTAGGGCGCTGAGGTGGGCCTTGAGGACGAGGAGATCTACGTCGATGAGTGGAGGAGTGCCTTCCCCAATGACCCCGACCACGGCACCGCCTGCACTGCTCAAGACACACCGCATATGACGAGGAAGGATTGGCTCGACCTCTACTTCGACTGAAAGTAGTTTAAATTTATGTTTTATGTTCGGTTATGCAAAACTATCTATGTTTATGTTTGAATGCATGCTACTTTTGGTTGAACCTACTTTGAACTTGATCTAATTGAAGTTTACAACCTTAAGTTTAGGGATCGACTAGAAAAGGCCAAAATTGCTAGAGTATATATATATATATATATATATATATATATATATATATATATATATATATATATATATATATATATATATATATATATATATCCACTAAGGGTTTTAGTCCTTTAACTTTTTAAGGATTGCCTAGAGATATCCTTATGACTTGTTTATTTCAGTTCTTCACAATGTGATGCTCTATGTGTCCAACTATTCGCCGTGCAGTTCAATTTCATCAATAACAGTTTCAACAATACCACTATGAGTGACGATTTTTGGTTGCTGTTAAGGATATTGCAAATAACATGCCTTTTCGTTTTTTAACAATAACTAGTGTACTGTAGACCTGCACAATACCAGTTTGAATGACTACTTTCTTGTTTTTAAATGTTATGCCTGATGCAGTTAACACACATTTCCACTTCTTGTTTTGCTTAACTAGCGTGCTTAAGCCTGCACACTGAAGCCATCATTTGTAGATTATGTTGTCTACCATGGATATATTTGGTTGATGTTTAGCCTCTTGTGCTTAACATGCCTTTATATGTACTCATGCAGGACAATATTGAGAACAGTGTTGTTTTCCATCAAGGTTAGTTTCATCGCATTGCTTATATGTTCTCACTGTTTAGGATATCGGTAGCTGGTACCATATAGCCTGGGGCTGATAAGGGATTAATCATCGAATCAGACATTTCACTGAATATATCTGTAATTGAAAGTGCTAGTTATTGACTAGAGGGGGGGGGGGCGTGAATAGGCAATTTTTATGGAAGTCTTCAAAACATGGGAGTTTTGAAGACAAACAATGGAAATGAACCTATTGACATGCAGCGGAAGGTACACTACACTAGGCAAGCCATAGTCAAGTATTCAATGAAGTGAAAGCACGAAGACTAATGGCAGCTAGGCAGTATGAATCAGGATGGAAGATAGTATGAAGCCAACCAACAATAGTCGTCACACAGTGAAGTCAAACAGATAATGCAAGCAGGCAATGACTTCACAAAGACAAACTGTAAGTAAAGAGAGGGAGACAATAGAACCAATTGCTTGGAGAGGACAAGGACTTGTTGGACCAGTTCCAGTTGTTGTGACAACTGTATGTCTAGTTAGGGAGGCTGAGATTCAACTCAGAAGACCGCGTCTTCACCTTATTCCCCTTGAGCAAAGGACACTTAGTCCTCGCCCAATCACTCTGGTAAGTCTTCAAGGTAGACTTCAAAACCTTCACAGACTTCGTTCACCGGCAATCCACAATGACTCTTGGATGCTCAGAACGCGACGCCTAACCGGCTGGAGGATTCACAATCCTCAAGTGTAACAAGTCTTCAGGTCATGTGGACATAAAGACTTCAGCGATGCCTAACACTCTTTGGCTCTGGGTGTTTTGGGCTTTGTCCTCGCAAGGATTTCTCTCTCAAAGACTTCGAGGTGGGTTGCTCTCAAACGACAAAAGCCATGCACTAACTCTGAGCAGCCACCAATTTATGGTGTAGGGGGTGGGCTATTTATAGCCACTAGGCAACCCAACCTGATTTGTCCGAAATGACCGTGGGTCACTAAGGAACTGACACGTGTTCCAACGGTCAGATTTCAAACACACGCGGCAGCTTGACTTGGGCTACAAGTAAAGCTGACTCATCCATCTCTGGATAAGATTTGCTCTCATTCTCTTCGCTCGAAGACTTAGGATTTGGTTGAGCATCACTTCAGTCACTCTGGCTTTGTTCACATGGACCCCACTTAACAGTACGGTGGTTCCTATGACTCAACAAAGAAGAAAAGGAAACTAAGAAATAGCTATGTCTTTGCACTCCATAGTCTTCATGTGGATGTCTTCTCGAGTCATAATCTTCGTTGTGAATATCTTCCCATACCACCATTGTGTTCAATGTCTTCACACATTTTTAGCGGTCATCTCCGGTAGGTAAACCGAATAAATGAGGGACTACTACCGGTGTTATCCTGCAATTCTCACAAACACATTAGTCCCTCAACCAGGTTTGTTATCAATACACCAAAACCAACTAGGGGTGGCACTAGATGCACTTACAATCTCCCCCCTTTTGGTGATTGATGACAAACTGGTTGAAGTTTTCAACGGGGATAAAAGTATGTGTAATTCTAAACGCTTGAGGTATTGTCTTCGTAAGTAGCAAAAGGCTCCCCCTGAAGATGTGCATATAAGTGTTTTGCTTTGGAATGCAAATGCACATAGTAGGTTGTACTTGTGGAGATCCTCTTCAACTTATGAAGACAATTCATCTTGTATGAAAACATATAACGAAGATAATTTCATGCATAATGAAAAATGGACGTCTGCAAAATTACTTAGTGCGGAATTTATCGTCGCACATGCGGAATTTGTCATCACATCACATAGTTGACAGAAAGGGTAGCAGATAACCATCAAGTTTAAGTGTTACAACTCAGAGGAGCAAATGTATCAAAAGCGAGAGTTGTAAGCACTTGGCAAAAGTATAGCAACCACCCATATGGACCCGCTTGAAGACTATCAACTCATATGCTTCTCCCCCTTTTGTCAGTAAGGACCAAAAAGGTATGAAGACATAGAGCTTGTACTCGTTCCCATGAGGAGTACGTGAAGCTGCACGGTCGACGTTGGTGTCCGGTGGTGCATAAGAACTTGGTGTAGTGTCGATACGCGACGACGTTGTAGTTGGCGAAGTAGCATCATCTTCATCATCGATGACTCTTGCATTGACAGTTGCCGCTGAGGATGAGTAGTCAGAGTCTTCGAGTGAGGGAGTCTGATGCAAGACAACATTCTTGGGAGGAGTGGAATCAAACTTGAATCTCTCGGTGAAGCCATCTTGTCGAATATCATCTTCAGAGCTCAGCAATGTCAGACTCTTCCACGACCGCCGACAGGTTTCATGAGTGACAAAAGCATTCTTGGTGGCAAGATTGCGAATGCGATTGACATCCACCAAGAGGCTTTGCATCTGATGCTTCAGCCAGTAATGATGATTATCCTGTTTTTGATGCAGGGCGACAAGAAGCTCTCGGTCATTGAGAACACAAGATCGCTACCGAGGCCTTTGCGCAATAGTGCTTTCAGTGGCTTCAGTATGGGCACGATGAGGTGCACGTGTATGGCCAGCCAAAGGATAAACACGATTTGCAGAAAGAACTCATTCAATAGGTTGTGTGAAGCTTTGGTGGTCGGCGTTGTGAAGATAAATTGGCTCCTTAGCAGGCTCTGGGTATATGGCTTCTACAGACATATCAACCTCTGGCAAGAATATGAGATGATTGAGCGCAGAAGGCTGATAGTTGATAGCAGAGTGAAGCTTGATGAGGCGCATTAGCCATGGAGCATAAAACTTCATACCAAAAAGATCAGATCCAGATGCAGCCAATTGCCTGATGAAGAAGTCCTGAGCATTGAAACTGATGCCATTGAAGATATAGAAAACCAATGTCTTCATTGCTCCTTCAAGCTTCACTGCAGGAGAATGCCCTTTGACAGGCCATAGAGTTCGCCTAATGATATGATAAATGGTGCGGGCAGATACTCTAGGTCTTCAACAAAGAATTCCTTTGGATATTCAGCGTCTTGTGGCAATGGCTTCATCATGCTCAGCATTTGGCTCATGTTTGGTTCGGGCTTCTGGAAGATGCTTTCCAAAGCATTGCGGTGAAGCTGACAACCAGGTTCATAGAGTTCACCTGGAGTGGGCAAGGCAGTGAGCTCAATAATATCAAGAGCTTTGGCTTCGTGGTGTACATTGCCTGTCATCCACTCAAGGATCCAAGTCTTCGGATCCCTGTTGTAGCCGCGAATGTGAAGAGTTGCATAGAATTGCAGCAGAAGTTCTTCGTTCCAATTTTCCTTGTCAGTCACAAACTGTAGAAGGCCTACATCTCTAAAACAGTCGAGAGCTTCTTCCAAGCAGGGAAGACCCGCAATAGCTTCGTAGTCTAGACGCATATGGGGAAAGATGCGCCCTTCATTGAAACGAACACAAGAATAGTAACTGCGCTGCTGATAGCTCCAGAACTGATCAGATGAAATTCTTGGCTTCGAGTATGGGTTCTTGGCGTTATCAAAGAAGGTGTTGTGTGCAATGAAGCCATTCACATTAAAAGATCCTGCTGAAGTTGATGTACCTGGAAACCTTGGCAGCCTAGGTTTTGGCTTCTGGACCTAAGGCCTGTGCTCCACATGGTAGTCAAATTGAGGTCTGGGAGCAGGAGTAGGAACCATAATGGGCCAACGAACCATGACAGGTTGGCCGTGATCGAATGCCGGCTCAATGGTGTGAGGCCTTGGGGGTGGTATAGGAGCGTCGGCATTGACATGGGCTTGAAGTTGCACAATGGTTTCAGGTGCAACATTGGCAACAGTTGTGGCATTGGCTTCAGGCACCGTATTCACTTCAGGCGCCACATTAGCTTCATCCATGACAACGTCATTGGCTTCAGTAGTGTTGTGGGTGGTCGCCTCAATATTGTTAACCTCCACTTGAGTAGCTGGAGGGTCGGACATAGACACGTTCTCCTCGAGAACAGCTTCTTTGATGGTAGGGGGTGTGCAAACACGCTCTTCTTCTTGATGGTGTTCTTCTTGATCACTGGCTAATGCAGTCGGAATGTCTTCAGCAGCTTTGCCTTCAGACTCAGAGACGTTCATAGTTGGAGTGGCGTTAGGAAACACTTGTCGTGCCACTGAGTTGTGGTGCTCATCTCCTTCTGGAACGCTCGACAGAGCAACTTGTGGCCTTGGTCCTTTGTGAAGCTTGCGGAATGCGGGCGACGCTTCTGGAGACGGAGTTGGCTGGACCACATAGTCGTCATCGTCAAGCACTGGAGTGGTGACTTGAGTTGGGGGAGTACTTGGTGATTCTTCTTGACGGGGGGAGTCTTGAGGGCGATCAGCCCATGAATCATCCTGAGCGATTGGCGTCAGAGGACGACCAATGCTGATGAGTTTGCTGTTCGTGAGAACAGGCGATGATACGATTTGGTGCTCTATCTGAGGAAGGACTTCATCATCATCTACATTGTCTTGTGGACCAATGTCTTCAGCTGCGGTGGGGTCAACAGCTGGAATGTCTATAGCTTCAGGAGCCTCTGTGGAAGCAGGCTCATGAACTATTATCTGACGCTCTCGGTGTTCGGACGCAAGACGAGCAACTGAGATTGCCTCGACAACAAGGGACTCTGTGGGAGCAGACTGATCTTTCTTCTTTGTCTTCCTATTTTTGGTTGGTGGAGCATCATCTGTGGTGTTCTTGTTCTTGCGCTTTCGGGCTTCGGCTTCAGCTACCCTTGTTTTCTTGATTTTCGAACCTACTGTGGGGACCTTAGGCTTCGAGCCTGTCATACTGGCAGGGAACACAATGCCAGGTGCTTCCTGCCTTGATGCTTCAGCTTGGGCCACAGCAGGCTTCTTCTTCTTGGCGGCCATCTTGGGGTCGATGCCAGGACGCCCAAGAGCTTTGTGCTTTTCAGCTTCATTATGAACTTGCACACACTTGCTGGCGGAGAGCTTCATCCGTTCTCTTGAGCCTTTTGCTGCTTCACGTTTCTATTGAAACTGCTCTTTGAGCTCATGAAGCATCTGTTTGAAGCGTTGGACATCAGCCACACTGAGATTGGCCATGTTCTTCTTGAATTGGGCTTTCTCATGATCAATCTTGTTCTTAAGTTTGACAATCTTCTGAGCCAGAGCTAGCTCATTTGCAATGGCACCGTGGAAAGAGGCACTGATGCCAATTGGAAGCTGAAGATCATCAATACTGAGGTCTGGGTTGTCAAACCACTCATCAATGAAGTTATTTAAGATGTCAACATCAAAGAGGGGAAGATTGTTGAAGATCTCCGCCTCTTGCTTGCTCTTTATCAATAGCTCAAGAGCATCATCGCCAAGATCTTCGTCACTTGACAGATCAATGGCTTCGTTCTCGTTCCTCAGAACGGCAACTGGGGTCAATGCTTGAATAGAAATCTGGATGGGCTTCTTCTTCTTCTCGGTCTTGGAGATGCGAGAAAGATCTTCAGACTGCACACTTGCTTCAGGAGGTGCAGTGGCAAGAGGCTTCGCACACGAAGCTTTAGGTGTAGCAGAGGGCTTTGAAGCCTTTGGTTTCTTCTGCTTCTGTGGCTTGGGAGGAGCAGGCGCTTCATCAGAATCAGCGTCGTCTGCAGAATGCTCGACGGCTGCCCCCTGAACAGCAATGTGTGTGATGAGACCATCAAGGTTGTAGAAGGGGCCGACAATATTGGGTTCAGCATCGCGGGTGCCATGAGCTCGAGGAGCAGATGGACCGGGGTTGAAGTCTAATCCCAGCGATTTCTTGTTCTCTTTAGCCGATGCCTTTGCAGTCTGAGAGTTGCACTTAAAAATATTATCGTCACGACACCATAGCAATGATGATGGGTCGGCATTGGCAGGCTGTGGTCCATGGACCATACAGGGGTAGAAACCCTAAGCAATAGCTTCAGCTCTGTTCTTGGGTTGAAGATTTTGAAAGAGAATGTCACCCCAAGGACTCTTGATCGCATTTTTCTCAGCATACTCCTGGGTCACGAACCTGTATTTGAACCATTGCTCGGCCCAATATCTCCGAATCCATTGGATTCGAGTTTTGCGTTGATTGTAATCCTCTTCAGGATCAGTCTTGTATAGCTCACGGAGATCTGGTGGCAAATCCCTTGATGTGCCCCCATGGCGCTGCCTGCCGCCCTTTCTTGCTGACTTTTCTGTGGCCATTGTATTCAAGCAGAATGGCTTCAGTATAGTGAACGGCTTCTGCATGCTGGTCAGACAGGAACTAGCTGATGGTGAATGAATGTGATGCTGTAAGAACTCTACAAATGAATGCAGACTATGAGAACCAAGGGATTTTCCCACGGACATGTACCTGTGACATCATTAGAGATGCGAGGGAAGGGGAAGAGGTCATATGCATTCTCAGAAGATTTTGAAGATAAATCAGTTTTGAAGACATTGACCTCATGGCGCGAAGACATTCACTTATATGTTGAGATTTGTGTCGGCATCCTGGGAACGGGGGTCCCCAGACTTGCCTGCCTGCGGCCCACGGCGTGGCTATGCTAGCAGGACGTAACCCATCTTCGTCAACAAGGCATTCAAGACCCTCGCGAGGGGCCAAGCCTCGCGGGGTGGACGAGCAAGACTTCCTCCGGAGTGGCCTAGCCAGGCTGGCTCACGAGGAGCGGAGATATCAAGGCGGGGCAAACCTCGCGAGGCTCATGTGACGTGAGCCATGATGATCGACACCAGGCGGGTGCCTGGCGGGCGCCAGCGCGCGCAGCGTCCTTGTTTCCTTTTTGGTGCTAAGGAGGCAGGCGCAGGCGCGGAGTACCGAGGCATCAAGCAATGGTTTCCCTATCAGCACAACGAGACCGAAGACCAGCAGGACGGCAAGATGGAGGTCACCGTGGAGCCCAAGACGGCGTCACCACCAGAGCCTTTTGCAGGCGAAGACCACTTTTGTTAGGATAGCTTGTACTAGTTGTCCCCTTTCAAGTTGCCCGCCGTTGTTGGCTCCCTTCCCGCTCAATATTTGGGGAGAGGACCAGGGCCTACATAAGTAGAGCTAGCCACCACAGTAGAGGCAGCTGATTCAGAGGCATCTCACCCACACGAGTTAGCCGAGCACAAGAACACCTCAACCTCAGGAGGCTGTTCTTCCCCTTGTACTGTTCATCATCAGCCCAAGAGGCAATCCACCACCACACACTGGAGTAGGGTATTACACCACAACGGTGGCCCGAACCAGTATAAATCTCGTGTCTTTCTATGTTGTGAGTTGGCCGAGTTCGTCCGCAAGATCTTAGCAAGCTAGGGCGTAGATCGGTAGGAGGGAAAGAACTTCGCGCGCACCCCAGAGTTTGAACCTTAAGGGTTTTACCGGAATCCCAGATCTGAGAAGTTGGTTCTAGATTTGTACGAATCCAAGAATAGGTACAAGTGAGGAATCTAACTACTTGTGAAGCATAAGTGAATATTCTAGGCATGATATGAGATGTAGACAGGATATCCAAATTTGTAGGTACAGAAACTACTTTTGGTGAGGAAGGATGAATCTATCGGATCAAAAAGACAATAAAAAGGAGGCTTTATTCACCACACGAAGAACTGCTAGACGGAGTAGTGTAGGAGGCCGAGCAGTTCAATCTTCCGTGCCCTAACTCGGCGACGGAAGACACCTACGGCGGCGGCGGAGGAGATGAGGTCCGTGGGGACCCCGACTCATAGGTCGTGATCACCGAATGCACGTGTACAGTGATCCCAGAGATCAATGCTCACTGAACACACAGAAGCTGAATAACAAGAGTCTTACATCCATACATACCGTCTTACATGAATTACAACCATTATGGTCAAGTCTTGAGCATAACATTGCAGCGGAAATCTTCGTCAATAACTTGGACCCATGCCATCTGCCTTAACCCTACAGGCATTCTGACTGGCAAAGCGTCCTAGCTCGCACGATCGTCACCAAAGAACTCTTCAATATGTCTTGTCTTTCATGCCTGGCCAATAAAATAACCAGTGGCAAGCCAATGAGTACTTTGAATATACTCGCAAGCAACCCAAGAGTGATAATAGAGTAATTATGCAAGGCTCTACTGCTAATTTGGCATTTTTGCGGAAAGCTAGTTTTTCTCATGCAAGTATGATCATCATTTGTCAAGGACATGAATGTGTCTGCAACAAGTATCAGGAGGTTACAGACATCAACATAGGGAAGGAGTTATGAACAACTCATGCTCAAGCTCAACGTGACTTCCTCATGAATCACGTCAACAGATTTACCAAACCGTGTTGTTTGTCAAAAACATATGGACGTAGTCTAAGCATCACCGCCCAACTGTCCTTGACCATGGACACGGCTATTCGAATAGTTTTACACTCTGCAGAGGTTGCACACTTTACCCAGAAGATCCGGGGAACTTCCGTGTCATCCACGACCCGCGGTACCTCAAGTACCCGGGGTAAGCACCCGATCACTATCTTTCCCTAGACGACACTAACGTAGAGTCCACTCGATTGGTAGTAACCCCCGTGCCCAACATTTCACAACTTAAAATTGTCGAGCCTCGCTCCCATATCACATACCACTGGCACGGGTACCAACGGTGTGTCCGTGCCCCATAAAATGTTCTTGGCCACCCTACCGCACGACCCGTCCCCGAGAGAGAGCACCAACTCTCCTCGTCACTAGTAATGCAGGCTCCAAGCTAGTATCGGCCTAGGTAATCAATAATGCCCTTTCCCATACAAGGGTAGAGTGGTTGTGCATGTAAGGTTGGGACAATGACAAATCTTAAATCTAATCCGCCTCTCAGAACAACACTTTTATCGAGCCTCGGTACACTACTTCTCCACCAAGTAGTGGCCTAGTTCATCATCATCTCCCAGGGGCATTAGTGGCACCCACTGGGCTATTTGCAAGTATGTCAAACCACACTTGTTTCTTTTCATGCATAACCCTGACCCACTTTGCGTAGCCATTTACTATAGCATATTTCTACAACCCACTAACACAACTCTAAGCAAGGGTAGAGTCATGAACAATGCAAGTATCAATGGAGTATGCAACGGAGGCAAGCTTAGCAAGGTTTCCATTCAAAGTATATCATGCACTCAGTGAAGCAACGAAAATGATATTATGATGTAAAATGGTTCATCATGGTCAAAGGGCTGCTTGCCTGGTTCATCAAAGTCTTGAAATCTTCTGGTCCTTCTCCAAGTACTCCGTCTACTTCGTCAACTAATGTCGGAAACAATCACAATAAGCAACACAACAAGACAGAAAATAAAAGTGCTCTAAAAATATTAATTTGACTTTTCTAGGACATCTCTGGTTATATGAAAATTAACCAGAGTGGTTTCATTGGAATTCGGTCAGTGGATATTCCTAAACATTTTGATATGATGGAATCAAGGGGTTTATGGATTTGCAGGAAGTGCAAAGAAATATTTTTTTGAAAAATGAGACAAGGCACCCATTTAACAAATAATGATTTTTGAGGCACCTAGGAGTTGGTTTCACTAGATTTGGAGTTCAAATGATTTCTCTATGAATTTGCGAAGTTGGCTATACATGAAGAAATAGACCATTATTTGAGGTGATACAGAAAGTATTAGTAAAAATGTTCAAAAACTAAGTTTTGAACTCATAGACATCTAGAATTTTGAATCATGGAATTTGGATGAAAAATGGGCACGCTGTGATTTTCTAAAGTTCATTACAGAAATGGAAAAACAAGATTTGATAAATGTTTGTGAAGAAGAAGTCTCTGGAAAAATGTGCATGTTGCACCAACAGGTAGATCATGATTTATAGAGTCACTAGAAATTTGAATCATCAAATTTGGAGTTAATTAGAATATTCTATGGATTTTACCAGTCCATAGAAAAAGAAAAAGGAAAGGGATTTACCTAAATGGGCCCAATCCAGCGGCGGCAGCGCAAGACCAAGCGGGGTTTAGCGCCCAGCGCAATCGGGCCGCCCATCGGTACACAAGACGCTGCAGGTCCACGTCGGAGGCGTATTTTCCAAGTGCGTCTCCACTTAAACGGAGGGGCCCGCTGACGGGGTCACTGACCTGCGGGGTCCACCAGCAGGGTCGTCTCCCTCCTCCCGCGCGCGATGAAGGAGGCTGAGGAGGCAGGGCCGAGCGCTTGCCGGCGCCCGTTCCGGTAGCTCCGGCCACCTCCGGCGACCGCCCGGGCTTCGGCGAGCTCGGGAGTATGGGCTGCGTCCACCTGGGGACCCAGTTTCCGCCGAGGAGCACCAGAGCGAGCGAGTTCTTGGCCGTGGCAGGAACAGGCAATGGCATGGGTCGGCACGGCGAGGAAGGCACGAGGAGGAGGAGATGGAGCACGGGGTGAGTTGGCGGTGGTGATGAGAGGGTGCGGGAGTGTTCATGGGGAAGAGAGAGGGGTCGAGGCCCAAGAATTTAAGCGGCGGCCGGTGGCACTGCTCCGGCCATGGAGGTGCAAGGAGAGCATGGTAAGAGCAGTGGGTCGGCAGAGGATGTGCGAGAGGGAGAGAGATCAGTTGGAGACAAGAGAAGGCTCGGGGGTGGCCCTATACGGGCGCGGCCGGGAGGTGCCGTAGGCAGGGCGCACGGCCACGGCCCGGGGCGTTGCCAGGGGCCAAACGGGTGCTTTGGGGAGTGTCTGAGGTGCTCGTGGGCGTGGTCCAGGTCAAGGGAAGGAGAGAGGGAGAGAGGAGCGAGCGCGAGGCGGGCCAGGGACGCGGGCAGCCACTGGCGGACGCGGGCGGCGCTCGGGCACGCGTCGCAGAGCCGAGAGGAGGGCGCGGGGGCAAGTTGGAGGCCCGCTGGCGTGATGCGAACGACGAGGCGCATCGACTGGCGTGCTTGGGCGACCCGAGGTGGACGGGAGCGCGGTGGCAAGGCTCGGACGCCACTGTAGCGCGGCCTAGAGCAGGCTTTTGGCCGGCATGAGCGTGTTTTGCGCGCTCTGCCGTGTCCACTTGCGTCTGGCAGCGGCAGTGGGGAGTAAACAATGTGGCAATGGCAATGGATGCCCTGGGGATCCACTGGAAGGGAGAGGGAGTTGAGAGAGAGTGGAAATGGTGCTGTCCAGAGAAGAAAAGTGGATCCCTGCCCCCTGCATCCTTGCCTCTCGGGCAGGGAAGCACACCAGAGGTAGAGGGGGACTAGGAGGGGTTGTGGTAAAGAGGAGAACTCATGGAGATTAGTGGAAGTGGTCAAATTGGCATTTTTAGAAAAATGGCAGAAGGTGTTTGTTGTTGATTTGGGCAAGAATATGAACTCCTCTTGTCATAAGGCTTGACAGGGCCAAATGGAATGAGAAAACAAGTGGTTCCACCAAGATTGAGTCCATTTGGGCAAAGTTGCCAATGCAACTTTTGTAAACCCTAGAAATCAACAGAAATGGACTTCCCAAGATTTAGACATGCAAATCTATTCTCCTTGATGCACCACTTGGTGCAGTGTCATCATTTGAGGATCTGAACATGTCCACAAAAGTTGAGATCAAAAGGAGAAGGTTGCCAATGTAGAGTTGTTCAAATTTGGTTCTGGACAGGAAGGGTTTTGGGGCACTTTGATCAAGTTAACTTGTTCTCCAACTTGTTCCACTTGGTCTAGAATAATATTTAGACCATTTTAGCATGTGTACCAAGTCTGATATCATTTGGACAAGTTTGATAATGTAAAGTTGTTCAAACTTGAAAAAAGACAGAAATGGTTTTGAGAGGGTTTCATGGGGTTATACTGTTCTCCATGACATGAGACTTGGCAAGATCACTAAGTAGAGCATTTGTGACATGATGGTATTTTCTTGGATTTTTATGAAAATATTTCCTGTAGAAATATTTCAAATCCTTGAAATGGGCAGAAATGGTTTTGGGAGGTTTTGTCCTATATTTTGCACATGACCATGTGCTGAAACTCTTATATATGGAAAATATATGTCCACTGAGTTTCCCTGATTTTTATCAAATATTTTTGAAGCTTAAAAATAATTTTAACCTATTAAAGACAATTTCTTGCCTAAAGAAAAAGCCTTTAAATAAAATAGGAAAATAACTTTTAAAATTATATTTTTGTGGTTTCTGGGTGTCCTATATCTAATAGGAGTCAAATATAATTTTTTAAAGATTTTTCACACCCTTAATTAAGTACTTGTAGTTCAAGTCTCAATTCAGGGGGTTTTGGAAATCCTAATTTAGAAAATACTTTTTGGCCAAAATATTTTTGCAAGAAATTAATTTTATGTCCAACACACATGGCATGATCATTGGGCAAGGTTTTGGATGAAGGAGAAGGAGTATAAGTGTTGGAGGATTTATTTGATTTTTAGAGCACTTGCAACCAACACACAAAATCAAATCAAGCAAAGACCTAAACACTCAAAAGTTTTTGTCAACCCGCAATTTATCATGATTTATTAGCTTAAGTGTTGTGGCATGAAAATCAGGATGTGACAGACCTACCCCCCTTACAGTAATCTCGTCCCCGAGATTCCTAGACTAGGCGCGGAAAGGAATACGAAATCCTGGATCTGGGGTAGTCTTCATGTCCTCATGTTGCTTCTGCTTCCGTGTGGTTCTCCATTGATCTTGAAGTACATGATGGTGTGGCTTTGTGTATGACGTTCTACTTGATGCAGGTTACTAATGGCTTTCTTGCAGTAGGTTAGTTCGGGCTGGAGGTCGGTGGCTTGGTGATCGATGTCCTAGTAGAGACCGGACTAGTTAGAAAGTCGGAAACATTTTCGAAGTGGTGTTGTGTGTAAAAATGTTGTGCACAGTGGGTGACTCGGGTGGTAACTCTAGCTGGTAGCCGTCTATTCTTCATCTTGAAGTGATCTTGGGGAAAGCCGATAAATCTTGGTGTGAGTTTCCCTTTGGCATGGAAATACTTGGTTCCATTGAGAGAAGTGGCTTGCAGATATGCCTGGTCTTCGACGCGGAGGTTTATTTCTTGACGATGGTGGTTGGTGTAGTTCTTCCTCCTGGACATGGTGATCTTCAGATGTTCCTTGATCAGCTCAATAATTCTTCTTCCGTCTTCGGGTAGACAAGTATGTTACCAAAATAAAGATGACAACCAACTTGTCCAAGTACTCCATGAAGATTTTGTTCATGAGGTACATAAAGTAGGATGGGGGTATTGGTGGTGGTCACGGTTGAGTATGGTCCAAGGTGTTCTCAATTTAGATTCAAGACCCATGGTCATGATCCGACCATGTTGTAGCTTGGTAGGGCTTAAGGGTTTCAAGGATTCTAGGGTGCGAGTGAACGTTTATCATCTTATCCTTGAGCACAACTTCTGAGATGCCAATTGTTCTATCTAGTCCTCCAAATATACCACCTTATACCGCTGACAGCATTATTACATACAGGTTAACTCCAATCATCACTCATGTGATTCATATCTTCATGGCTCCCAAGAGGAGGTCTAACAAAATCATATATGTCTACGATCCCCAAACTCATATGTATGGCTTCCCCTAAAAATCCATGGGTAGAGCATATAAGCTGCTAAGCTTGAATTTAATCACCACAATCCAAGTGCTCAGTCTATTGATCCAAGGTCCATGTTAGTGCACCTCTATCCTAAAGAAACACGTCGTATGCCACTCCAAGATCTTGTTTCCTTCCTATGAATCAACTCCAACAACCCATTCACTACCATCAATTACTACGTAATCCATTAATTCTACAAATCCAATGCCTATGGAGTCCCACATGATCTCGTAAGGTTCCTATAATCCCCAAATACTTGAATGGGATACCTTACTATAGTCATTCCACCAATTTCCATTATCATGGTCAAGTAAACTCCAAGGTCAAGCTTATATCAACTTCGACAATTAATCCAATCTCCTAGTTTATCGTCCACCGAGAAACATAGTATCATGATCGAGATCATCCGTCTAAATCCAATTTACTCCGAACCATGTAGGCTTACTCACCACCTACTCTCCACTAGGATCACCTATTTAAATCCAAATCTCATGTCCAACGAGAATTCCTACAAGTTTCCCCCAAGTCATTTACGTAATATCAACTGTCTCCTATCAATATCATCTGATCAAGTCAAATCCTTGCACCTCCAAGAATTTCAGCTTGCAAACACAATTATCCTACCAAATCCAATTTACTCAGGGGTAATGAAAGGTATTCTAATCTATAATCATGATCCCTCCAAGTTCATCTACCAACATGAAAGCCTCATAATCCACCAAATAGTCTCAGATGATTCCTCAAAGTCATTGATATAAACTCATCAAGTCATTTGTCCTCTGTTCATATATCCCCAAATTGGTCTTTCCTATGGCATCGTCAGTCCTTTTGCTATATTAGGATGACAATGTGCTCGCCCACTACGTCCACTGGTTCCATAATGAACCCAGTCGTGTGCAAGGTTACGGAGGCTTAACAGGTTCTCTTGCAATTCTGTGGGTTAAGCACATGGTTAAGGATTCGAGCTGGGGTATCTCATGAAGTCTCGAAGGGTCTAGGAATGGGTTTCTAATCATGAGGGGCAACCATAACTCTAAGGGGCTGCACTTGGTCTAGGAGGCCATAGCAAAAGTCTTCAGTGCTAATTGGTTGCCGAAGTAGAATCCTTGGTGTATCTTGTCTTGTCGGTCTTCAGTTGATGAGAGATATGAGAGAGAAAAGTGGCATAGATGGGATGTCTAAGGGGGTTCTATAGTGCAGGTGCAAACAAACAAGTGCCAAAAAGGGCCAAACACAAACAAAAATAAGGCAGGTGATATAGTTCCGTACTTGTTGCCTAGGGCAAAAGGGCGACTGATATCAAAACACAAACACATAAAAGCAAGCAACACACAATCATGGTTCTATTTGAACCATCATACGGACTCGACTGCGCATAGGGGGTACACGACTCGTCCTACCCTAGGGGTTCTCTGATTTAGTAGTCGTGCTTTGCTCCGTGCCTCATGCAGTCTTCTGGGTTTTCCTCATGTGTTGCTATGTCTCTTGTAGTTGTTCGGTGAAACAATCCGGGTTGAGCCTGAAGATTGTTCAACAACTTCTCGCCTGTGAAGAAGATGGGGTGAAGGTGGCTCCTCGTAGCAGGCATTGACTCAGTCTTCTATTGTCTTCTTAATCATGACGACCCCTTTTGCCTTCTAAGGCGTTGACGGTACCAGGTAGGTAATCCCTTATGCAATGATATTAACAAGGCATAGTAGAGGTCCAACATGTCGGCTACGTTGATGAAAACATCGACACCAAGAGCGGGGGATGAAGAGAACCGTTTTCCTGCTCACTATAAGTAGGCGGGCCAAATGGCGAGGTTCTCATCCACCGGTGGTTGCCGATACAACAACGTTAAGGACATGATTTCTCTATTAGCGATGTCTATCATGGTCTTGCATATCTTACACCCTGATCGTCATAGGACAAGGTTGCATCATCTTGTGGAAAATTCAAAGGTGTCACCATCCTCTGGGTCTTCATGTCCTCATTCTTCAAAGGCGTATCTTCTGTTGGCATTGTCTTGTTGTGGAGTTGCCAATCTTGGGTTCAGAAGAGGTGGGTGAGTGTTTGGCAAGGTGTACTCCTTCTAGGCTATCCGTGAGGATTACAAGGAATCCCGTGGTCAGGGGCTTGAGGGTGCTAGCGACCGTTTGCAATAGTTTTGAAGGGAAGAGATCGATGGGGAAAGTATACCTTAGTTTTCGAAAAACTGAGAAGGGAATAGAAGTATATATAGTTTTTTTTTTGAAAATTAGTGATAGTTTTGAAAATAGTTTTACCCTAACTAACGACCATGCTAACTAAGGCTTCCTACAGTCAGGATGGCTCTGATACCAGCGCTGTGGGGACCCCGACTCATAAGTCGTGATCACCAAATGTACGTGTACAGCGATCCCAGAGATCAATGCTCACTGAACACACAGAAGCTGAATAACAAGAGTCTTACATCCATACATACCGTCTTACATGAATTACAACCATTATGGTCAAGTCTTGAGCATAACATTGCAGCGGAAATCTTCATCAATAGCTTGGACCCATGCCATCTGCCTTAACCCTACAGACATTCTGACTGGGAAAGCATCCTAGCTCGCACGATCGTCACCGAAGAACTCTTCAATATGTCTTGTCTTTCATGCCTGGCCAATAAAATAACCAGTGGCAAGCCAATGAGTACTTTGAATATACTCGCAAGCAACCCAAGAGTGATAACAGAGTAATTATGCAAGGCTCTACTGCTAATTTGGCATTTTTGCGGAAAGCTAGTTTTTCTCATGCAAGTATGATCATCATTTGTCAAGGACATGAATGTGTCTGCAACAAGTATCAGGAGGTTACAGACATCAACATAGAGAAGGAGTTATGAAAAACTCATGCTCAAGCTCAACGTGACTTCCTCATGAATCACGTCAACAGATTTACCAAACCGTGTTGTTTGTCAGAAACATATGGACGTAGTCTAAGCAGTACCGCCCAACTGTCCTTTACCGTGGACACGGCTATTCGAATAGTTTTACACTCTGCAGAGGTTGCACACTTTACCCACAAGATTCAGGGAACTTCCATGTCATCCACGACCCGCGGTACCTCAAGTACCCGGGGTAAGCACCCGATCACTTTCTTTCCCTAGACGACACTAACATAGAGTCCAATCGATTGGTAGTAACCACCGTGCCCAACATTTCACAACTTAAAATTGTGGAGCCTCGCTCCCATATCACATACCACTGGCACGGCGTACCAACGGTGTGTCCGGTGCCCCATAAAAATGTTCTTGGCCGCCCTACCTGGCACGACCCCGTCCCGAGAGAGAGCACCAACTCTCCCCCGTCACTAGTAATGCGGGCTCCAAGCTAGTATCGGCCTAGGTAATCAATAATGCCCTTTCCCATACAAGGGTAGAGTGGTTGTGCATGTAAGGTTGGGACAGTCGACAAATCTTAAATCTAATCTGTCTCTGTAAACAACACTTCTATCGAGCCTCGGTACACTACTTCTCCACCAAGTAGTGGCCTAGTTCATCATCATCTCCCAGGGGCATTAGTGGCACCCACTGGGCTATTTGCAAGTATGTCAAACCACACTTGTTTCTTTCCATGCATAACCCTGACCCACCTTGCGTAGCCATTTACTATAGCATATTTCTACAACCCACCAACACAACTCTAAGCAAGGGTAGAGTCATGAACAATGCAAGTATCAATGGAGTATGCAACCGAGGCAAGCCTAGCAAGGTTGCCATTCAAAGTATATCATGCACTCAGTGAAGCAACGAAAATGCTATTATGATGTAAAATGGTTCATCATGGTCAAAGGGTTGCTTGCCTGGTTCATCAAAGTCTTGAAATCTTTTGGTCCTTCTCCAAGTACTCCTTCTACTTCATCAACTAACGTCGGAAACAATCACAATAAGCAACACAACAAGACAGAAAATAAAAGTGCTCTAAAAATATTAATTTGACTTTTCTAGGACATCTCTGGTAAAAATTAACCAGAGTGGTTTCACTGGAATTCGGTCAGTGGATATTCCTAAACATTTTGATATGATGGAATCAAGGGGTTTATGGATTTGCAGGAAGTGCAAAGAAATATATTTTTGAAAAATGAGACAAGGCACCCATTTAACAAAAAAGATTTTTGAGGCACCTAGGAGTTGGTTTCACTAGATTTGGAGTTAACATGATTTTCTCTATGAATTTGCAAAGTTGGCTATACATGAAGAAATAGACCATTATTTGAGGTGATACAGAAAGTATTAGTAAAAATGTTCAAAAACTAAGTTTTGAACTTATAGACATCTAGGATTTTGAATCATGGAATTTGGATCAAAAATGGGCTCTCTGTGATTTTCTAAAGTTCATTATAGAAATGGAAAAACAAGATTTGATAAATGTTTGTGAAGAAAAAGTCTCTTGAAAAATGTGCATGTTGCACCAACAAGTAGATCATGATTTATAGAGTCACTAGAAATTTGAATCATCAAATTTTGGAGTTAATTAGAATATTCTATGGATTTTACCAGTCCACAGAAAAAGAAAAAGAAAAGGGATTTACCTAAATGGGCCCAATCCAGCGGCGGGAGGGCGCACCGGGCGGGGTTTAGCGCCGAGGCGCAACTGGGCCGGTCCATCGGTTCAGCCGCACGTGCGCAGGGTCCACGCCGGAGGCGTATTTTCCAAGTGCGTCTCCACTTAAATGGAGGGACCCGCTGACGGGGTCACTGACCTGCGGGGTCCACCCGCAGGGTCGTCTCCCTCCTCCCGCGCGCGATGGAGGAGGCAGAGGAGGCAGGGCCGAGCGCTTGCCGGCGCCCGTTCCGGTGGCTCCGGCTACCTCCGGCGACCGCCCGGGCTCCGGCGAGCTCGGGAGTATGGGCCGCGTCCACCTAGTGACCCAGTTTCCGCCGGGGAGCGCCTGAGCGAGCGAGTTCTCAGCCGCGGCAGGAACAGGCGATGGCGGGGTTCGGCATGGTGAGGAAGGCACGAGGAGGAGGAGATGGAGCACGGGGTGAGTTGGCGGTGGTGATGAGAGGGTGAGGGAGTGTTCATGGGGAAGAGAGAGGGGTCGAGGCCCAAGAATTTAAGCGGCGGCCGGCGGCACTGCTCCGGCAAGGGAGGTGCAAGGAGAGCACGGTAAGAGCAGTGGGTCGGTCAGAGGATGCGCGAGAGGGAGAGAGATCTGTTGGAGACAAGAGAAGGCTCGGGGGTGGCCCTATACGGGCGCGGCCGGGAGGTGCCGTAGGCAGGGAGCACGGCCACGGCCCGAAGCGTTGCCAGGGGCCAAACAGGCGCTTTGGGGCGTGTCTGCGGTGCTCGTGGGCGTGGTCCAGGTCAAGGGAAGGAGAGAGGGAGAGAGGAGCGAGCACGAGGCGGGCCAGGGACGCGGGCAGCCACTGGCGGACGCGGGCGGCACTCGGGCACGCGTCGCAGGGCCGAGAGGAGGGCGCGGGGGCAAGTTGGAAGCCCGCTGGCATGATGCGAAGGCCGAGGCACGTCGACTGGCGCGCTTGGGCAGCCTGAGGTGGACGGGAGCGCGGTGGCAAGGCTCGGACGCCACTGTAGCGCACCCCAGAGTAGGCTTTTGGCGGGCATGAGCGTGTTTTGCGCGCTCTGCCGTGTCCACTTGCTTCTGGCAGCGGCAGTGGGGAGTAAACAATGTGGCAATGGCATTGGATGCCCTGAGGATCCACTGGAGGGGAGAGGGAGTTGAGAGAGAGTGGAAATGGTGCTGTCCAGAGAAGAAAAGTGGATCCCTGCCCCCCTTCATCATTGCCTCTCGGGCAGGGAAGCACACCGGAGTTAGAGGGGGACTAGGAGGGGCTGTGGTAAAGAGGAGAACTCATGGAGATTAGTGGAAGTGGTCAAATTGGCGTTTTTAGAAAAATGGCAGAAGGTGTTTGTTGTTGATTTGGGCAAGAATATGAACTCCTCTTGTCATAAGGCTTGACAGGGCCAAATGGAATGAGAAAACAAGTGGTTCCACCAAGATTGAGTCTATTTGGGCAAAGTTGCCAATGCAACTTTTGTAAACCCTAGAAATCAACAGAAATGGACTTTCCAAGATTTAGACATGCAAATCTATTCTCCTTGATGCACCACTTGGTGTAGTGTCATCATTTGAGGGTCTGAACATGTCCACAAAAGTTGAGATCAAAAGGATAAGGTTGCCAATGTAGAGTTGTTCAAATTTGGTTCTGGACAGGAAGGGTTTTGGGGCACTTCGATCAAGTTAACTTGTCCTCCAACTTGTTCCACTTGGTGTAGATTAATAATTAGACCATTTTAGCATGTGTACCAAGTCTGAGATCATTTGGACAAGTTTGATAATGTAAAGTTGTTCAAACTTGAAAAAGGACAGAAATGGTTTTGAGAGGGTTTCATGGGGTTATACTGTTCTCAATGACATGAGACTTGGCAAGATCACCAAATAGAGCATTTGTGACATGATGGAATTTTCTTGGATTTTTATGAAAATATTTCCTGTAGAAATATTTCAAATCCTTGAAATGGGCAGAAATGGTTTTGGGAGGTTTTGTACAATAGTTTGCACATGACCATGTGCTGAAACTCTTATATATGGAAAATATATGGCCAGTGAGTTTCCCTGATTTTTATCAAATATTTTTGAAGCTTAAAAATAATTTTAACCTATTAAAGACCATTTCTTGCCTAAAGAAAAAGCCTTTAAATAAAATAGGAAAATAACTTTTAAAATTATATTTTTGTGGTTTCTGGGTGTCCTATCTCTAATAAGAGTCAAATATAATTTTTTAAAGATTTTTCACACCCTTAATTAAGTACTTGTAGTTCAAGTCTCAATTCATGGGGTTTTGGAAAACCTAATTTAGAAAATACTTTTTGGCCAAAATATTTTTGCAAGAAATTATTTTTATGTCCAACACACATGGCATGATCATTGGGCAAGGTTTTGGATCAAGGAGAAGGAGTATAAGAGTTGGAGGATTTATTTGATTTTTAGAGCACTTGCAACCAACACACAAAATCAAATCAAGCAAAGACCTAAACACTCAAAAGTTTTTGTCAAACCGCAATTTATCATGATTTATTAGCTTAAGTGTTGTGGCATGAAAATCAGGATGTGACAATAGGGCAGGTCCGCCTCCCTGTCACCTTCAGAGAACGCAAGAATTACCGCACCGAGCTCATCGACTTCGATGTTGCGCACATCTGTCTGCCGTACAACGCCATCCTCGGGTATCCAGCCCTGGTCAAGTTCATGGCCGTCATCCACCACGGCTACAATGTCCTCAAGATGCTGGGAAGGGGCGGAATCATCACGGTCCCATGTGAAGAGAGAGATGCGGTGTGCTCCCTCGAGCGCGCCTTCCAAGCTACAGCAATCGACGACCCCGACAGCAAAAGTGAGGGCCCTCCGGAGGCCATCCCCAAGAAGAAGCAGCGCTGCGCCGCGGGCCTCGTGAGGGTGGCGTCTGCATCGAACTTCGTCAGATCAGACCCGCCCAGCGCCTCCTCCATTGCATAGGAAGGCGCGTCCGGCGCCCTCCTCGGGCAGGGCTCGGGGGCTCTTTTCTAGAGGGCCGCAGACCTTGCCAACATCACGAGGGAGGTGCTTGGGCACCACTTGGAGGCGTGCTTCGCAGCATGTTTTCCTCAGGAGGGCACAGGGCAAGGAGCGCCCACCGCTTAGGAGTTCATCACCAAGACCACTCAGGAATTGCAAGACGCAAGGGCCATGCGCGGCGACCGCCGCTCATGAGGCGCAGCTCCCCATCCATGCGAGGATGCCGGGCTGCGCGTCTGCATCGACGTTCCAGGGCTCAACAGGGCCGCTTCTCAGGAGCTCTTCTGGCCTTCACGTGTGGGACGCTGCAAGGGTCCGCCGCACAGCTACGTTCGCATGCCCTTTGGCCTGCCGAGCGTGTCGTCAGCCTATTAGCGCAACATGCGGCGTATCTTGGCAGCTCAGGAGGCCAGGCACTGCGCCATCTTGGAGGACATGGAGATGGTCCTTAGGGAACCACCTGAGCCCCCAGCGCCTCCCGAGGCTCAGGGCCCCGGTGGCCCATGAGGAGCTACCCCTTCGTTGCACGCCTTCAGCTGCCTCGACTCTCCTTTGTCAATAGAACCAGGTGACACTTTCCAAGTTCATTTAGCTAGGAGCGCCCCTCAGGCTGCATTATTCCCAGGCCGTGTGGGTCCGTCCTGTGGCATGTATCCTTTTCTTATGTCTTTAGCTTACCCTGCTAGGGGCACCCCTCGGGCTGCATCATCCCCAAGCCGCTCGGGCCTGACCCAGTGGCATGTATCTTTCTACATTTACCCAAGCTGATTTGCCTTACATGCTTAATCTGCCTGATTACCACCTACTCGATTCCGGCTTGCCACATGGGTCCGCACCTCCTTCATGCAATTCGCTTGCGCGTTAAAAGGGGGGCTCCTGAGCATCGCGACTCAGGAGCTCTTACTGGCTCTCCAGCCCTCACCCCCTGGCCTTGACCACGGCATCGCGACCTGGCATACCAACGGCGGCTGAGCTGCCTCGAGGGCCGGGACCTGAAGACGTAGAGCGCTCGTACCTAACCGTCTCGCAGGAACACACAACCATCAAAGACCCAAGACCAGGCGCAACACGCCTTGAGGTAGGGCCTCGTGAGTCCCGCGCTGGCTCACGAGTGCCCATATACACCTCGCAGCCCTGCCGTGCAAGCCACGTGTCAGGGCGGGGCTGTACACGCCCCGGGGGCTCCTCCCGGAGGGGGCCCCCTCTCCCATGCACAAGTGGAAGCACCATGCTCCGCGCTGGCCATTGACACTGCCGAGGAGCGGCTATGCCCATGCACAAGCGGAAGCACTACGCTCCGCGCTGGTGATAAACAACTTAGGGCGGCCTCACGGCCGTACGAACCTCGGGGAGCCTAGTACTCAGCATCCGGCCTCACCGCAACACCTCCCCTCGGGAGAGCCGCGCGACGGGGCTGGGCACGGGGGCTGTGCTCATGCCATGCCCAAGCACACGCCACCTAACCAGGTCCCCCAGACCTGGTCGTCACACGCCCCTCCCGAGGCCTCGGCGAGGGCAGGAATGGAGATTGTTTGTGCATCAAGGGGGACTCCTGAGCATCGCAACTCAGGAGCCTAACTGGTCACATAGCCCCTCACTCCTTGGTCCGTCCTGGTCTCCGGTCGGTTCAATGGCATTTGAGGTATGTGCACGGCCGGGCTCTGCCGACGTAGAACACTTACTTATCCTCGCATCTCCTCCCTATTAGTTGTTTGCGCGTCAAGGGGGACTCCTGAGCATCGCGACTCAGGAGCCTAACTGGTCACGTAGCCCCTCTGTCGGATTTCGGGTTCCGGCAGACCCTCTGGGTTCGAACACTTGGGTGCGCACGGAGATTTCACCCTCTACCTTCCTGCGCCTCCCTGCCTCGCTAAGATCTAAGCTATGAAAGGAACAACACAAGAGACACAGGGGTTATACTAGTTCGGGCCACCATTGTGGTGTAATACCCTACTATAGTTTGTTGTGTGGTTGATTGCCTCTTGGGCTGACGATGATGAACAATACAAAGAAGAACAGCCTCGCGAGGGTCTGTTCTTGGCTGGTGCGATGAACTGCTAGGAGGAGTTCAGTCGCTCTCTCTCTCGCCGATCCTGTGATGCTGGATCCTCTCTAGATTTCTCGATGCCTCTACCTTGTGGGTGGCTAGTCCTATTTATAGGCAAAGGCCCTGGGCCTCTCCCCAAATATTGAGCGGGAAGGGCGCCAACAATTGGCCATTTTGAAGGGGAACATCTAGTACACTTATCCTGACTAAAGTTGGTCCTCGCCTGTCAAAGGCTCTGGTGGTGACGCCAGCTTGGGCTCCAGAATGACTTCCTTCCTGCCGTTGCGACGGTCTTGGTCTTGTTGCACCGAAACGGATGACTTTGCTTTTATACTCTTGCCTGCGCTTGCTCCCTTTGCACCAAATAGGAAAGGAGGACATCAGACGAGCCGGCGCCCACTGGCGCCCTTGGTCGCCATGGCTATGCGTCATGGGCACCTCGTGAGGTACCCCGCCTTGATCTCTCCGCCTCCTCGCGAGCCACCGACGAGGCCGGCTCGAGGAAGCTCCTCGCCGTCCTCCGCGAGGGTCTTGAGCTTGTGCTGATGAAGATGGGCCTTGATGGGCCACCCTTGAGCCACGCCGCAGCCGCAGCATGCAAGTCCTGGGACCCCGTTCCCGTAACGCCGACAAGAGCCCCGGGCCCAAGGCGCGCGCGGACTTGGCTGAGCAGAGAAGCGAAGGGGCAAGTGCGAAGCGCCGCAGACCCTAACAGCCTACGGCCTTGGGCGCCGCGTGGCGGTTGATTGGACGTGCGCGGCACTGTTCCCCCACGCCTCCTTATTTTGCGCCCAGCTAGGCGGACCCATGGTTACACACACTCGTTCCCCTTTTCGTTGCTCGACCATCCCCTGCTCTTCCTCCTCTCGAGCTCCAGCCTCCGCTTACAATCGAATCTCAAATCCTCCCCCCTTCCGTCGCCATGGCTCCGATGAAGAAGGGGAAAGGGAAGAAACTCATGCCTCCACCTCGCTCGCCGTCGGCGGCGGCTCCTGCCGTCGACCGGTCGATCATACTCAACCGAGAAGGCTTAGGCAACGTCAGCTCTGCTCTGGCCACTATCTTCAACGAGTGCGGGAGGACGACGGCCTGGCCAGCGTCTCACTTCTCCATCGACAGGATAGCCAGCGAGGTCCAGTACTTTGCCGACGCGCTGTGGGCGGGACTGGTTCCCCCCTTTTCCAATTTCTTCAACGTTGTGCTTTCCCATTACCAGATCCATATGATGCATCTGGGTCCTGAATCCATTACTCTTCTTGCCGTCTTCGCTTTTGTCTGTGAGGCGATGATGGGCATCCCTCCTTCCGTTGCCTTGCTGCGTCACTTCTTCTCTCTGCGCCTCGTCGACCCCGCCCAATGCTCGGGGTGCGTGAGCTTCATTGCCGCACCAGAAACAGCGGCTTCGGGGATTGATTTCAGTCTTCCTTAGTCCGCGCCTGGGTTCCGCGAGCGGTGGCTGTACGTGGATGTCGGGGTGCCCAGCCCCCTGCTTTCGGAGCCAACATCTCCCGCTATCCCCAATTCAGGTTGGGGCCAGGAGACGCTCACGAGCCCCCTGCTTGTCTTCGTCTGGCGTCGCTTCGCGTTCCTGAGGGCGCTCGACGTGACGACGCCCAAGGTGGTGAAGGAGTTCCTTCTATGCCGCGTTGCCCCTCTCCAGCGTCACTCCCGCCGGATGTGGACCTTCAGCGGGCGTGAGGATCGCATGAGGCTCCAGGAGGAGGACCTGACGCCTGAAGCGCTGAGGAAAGTGCTCTTGGTCTTGACTGGGGACCCCACCCCCGGCAGCGTCCGGCAAGGGGGGGCTTTGCTGTATTTTTGCTCAAACAGGGGCGACTTTGTGAATCAGATGCCCAGCTTCGACGAATGGGGCTGCACCCCGCAGGCCTCGCGAGAACCCAGTGGTGGTGACCGCCCTTCCAGTTGCCCACGGCGGTCCTTCCTCAAGTGGCGGAGCAGGGAGACATGAGCCGCTGGAGGCTGAGGGGGCCCCCGTCGAGATGACGATGCCAGGAAGCACTCCTGAGGGGGCAGCTCCTCAGGCCTGTACTGCTGCGGCTGAAGGCATCGAGCCGCTGCTCGCGGCGCCCGCGGTTGAAGCCCCTGAGGCCCCAGCTACCCTTCTTGGTGAGGCGACCGGTGGCGTGCATCAGGGCGACACCCCGGACGCTGGTCACCTCGATGCTTCTTCCTCGTCGCAGGGCGACTCCTGCGCCCAACTCCTGGGCCGCTTCCGCGTGGACTTTGAGGCTCTCCGGAAGAGAAGGGAGGCCTTGGGTGACGATTACCCTTGCCGCCTGCTGAAGCGCAGGAAGTATTTCGCCATTGATGAGTAAGCCTTCCCCCTTCCTAGCTCCTGGTCCTTCTGTTGCTTTGGCTGATCCTTGCTTCGCAGGGCCCTTCCTGCCGAGCTTGCGGAGATGGCTGAGGAGCCATCCCCCCAGGCTTCGCCCTCTCCACCTCCTTCGAGCGCCCCGTGCTCAAGCAGAGCCCTTGTGGTGAGGCCGGTCGGAGAGGTGAGCCATCCTGTGGCGCACCGCGGCTCTGCGCGCCTCGCGACCCTCCTTCGTGAGCCTTCTCGGGGCATAGCCAGCCTGCCCTGGGTTTCTCGACTGGTCGTGGATGGTGATTGGTTGAGGTCAGCCCTGCGATCTTCATTTGGGGATGGGCTGGCTCCAGGCCGGGCTTCTAGCGAGGCGTGCCCGGCCATCGCGAGGGCGCCAGCCCCCAGCCCCCTGCCCGGAGGGGAAGCGCTAGTTCGTGGCCCTCCGCGCTTACTTGGGGCGGATGACGGCACGGAAGACGTGCTCGAGCGCGCTCGAGAGCGTCGCGCTCTTCGCCAAGGGTTTCTCCGGAGGGCGGCTGATGCGGTGAGCCTGCTTGGTGAAGAGCTCGCTGACGAAGACGCGCGCCTTGAGGCTGAGGGCCTACGCCTGGCTGAAGAAAGGCGCAAGCTGAAGGCGGCTGTTGCCCTCGCGCGCCACCAGCGTGACCTCGACAATGAGGAAGCCGAGGCGTCGCTGGCGGCCTCTCGGGAGGCCTGTTCCTGGGTCGTTGAGGAGGCCTGAGAGGCTGACCGACGCGGCGCGGCGGAGGAGGCGGCGCGGAACTCCTAACCTGGTGCCATTCCTCGAGCAGCAGGTGGAGCTGCGTGAGACGGCCCTTGCATCGATGAAGGTGGATTCGTCGACTGTAGAGCCCGAGGCGCGAGAGGCACCGACGCAAGCTGCGGAACGAGTGTGCGATCTTGAGCGCCTGGAGACGAGGGAGCGCTTGGTGACGCAGCGGAGGATGACGTCGCTGCCCGGGAAGCCCGCGTCCTGGAAGAGGTCGGACGTCGGGTGGCGACAACCCGCTTGAACTTGGAGCGCAAGTTCGAGGAGAGGCTTGGGTTGATCCGGGTCGAGGCTGAAGGCAGGACCGCTGCCCTGAGGGGCCAAGCCGACGGCGACGCGTGGGCCGAGGCGGCGTCTGGGCCGCCCTTGGCGTGGCACAGGAGGAGCTGACTACCTCCCGCGCGGAGGCGCTTCTTCTCCGCCAACGGGTGGACGAGGCTGAGGCCGTCGCATGGCAGAACGAGGACGAGATATGCTAGTGGCAGATCCTGGAGCATGAGCACGACCCCATGCTCACCACGCTCCGGGAGAGATCCAACACGGCCTTGGGTAACATCTGCGAGGCGGCCGTTGGCGAGCCCCACGCAGTCAACTACGCCGGCAACCTTCAGTTCTTCACCGACGTGGTGACGCAGCTGGAGGTGCGGTCGGTCAGGGCCAACAGGTTGGTGGAGGAGAGGAGCCGCGCCCTGCTCGGGCATGCCTTTTCTCGTGTCTTCAGCCATCTTCCAAACATGGACCCCAACTTCGACTTCGACGCCGCCATCGCCCCAGTACCCCAGGCCGTCCGGGATGACCTGGCGCACTGGGTTGAAGACAACGTGGATGCCCTCGTCAGGGCCTTCCCCTCTAATAACGACGGCGTGGTCGTGGCCGCTGATGAAGACGGCGTGGTGAACGGCCCTGACGCCGCTGACGGCGATGCGGAGAGCGATGGCGAGGCCTGCGATGCCAGCGACGATTCAGGAGGTGCCCCTGAGGATGCATTGGGGGATTTATCCGACTGACCGTGTGTTGTCCTTGCTTCCTTACCCTGCGCAGATACAGTTCGGGCTTTTCCCTAAAGGTTGTAAGAGCATTTTGGGAGGGGGAGCCCCTCATGTAAAAACTTGCATTCAGCGTATTAGTAGATGCGATATCTCCCGTACGCCTGCGCCAAGTGGCTGGCTTTGTGACGAGCTGGCTGGCTAGTTTACCTTCGACCCGCGTGGGCCCTGAGATAGCCTGCGGAGGGCTGCAGTGTCTCGAGTGTCTCCTGATCGAGCCCATAGGACCTGTAATAAAAACCTCCTGAGATGGCACGGCGACGACAGTCTGGGCTGCACATAAGCTAGGCCTGACCCGGCTCGCGAGGGGCTCACGAGGGGAGGCAGCTGAGGCAAAGTGGTAACCAGAACGCGAGAGATTGCTCGAACGAGACTAAACACCCCTTCCCTGGACACACACAAATATTAAGGTCAAATCCAACTTAAATCCAACGGGAGAAAATGACAGCCAAGGGAAAAAGCAACGAAAGCAGAAAAGGCGCGTCAGGCACCTAGTCTAGTCTTGGACGTCTTCTCACCAAATAAGGAGCTAAGTGCTGCCATCTGGGCGTGGGAGGAGCCCAGGGCCGAGGCCGGCACCCTGAGACTCCGGGGCCTGTACAGCCCCACTCATTATTACGTGAGAGTGTCACGGGGCGGCGAGCTTCACAGGCACTGGGCCTTCTTCAAAGGTACTGGCCTTGCTTGATATCCCAGATGAGGGCCCCGCCTTGCGCCACACTCTAGTGCCACCGACGACGACCGGAAACCAGGACGCCGCTGATGGGGTAGAGCGGTCGCTAGTGGTTCCCCCGACGACCATGGGTCCTCCGCCAGGGGCAGGCCCTGAGGCACCTCCCCAGCAGAGGGCCTACCTCCTGAGGACGCCTTGCTCCGAACGCTGCGGTAGTGATGCCGGATCTCGGCCCCTCTCCTGCAGCCCCCAGCGCCCTCCTCCTGAGGGGTAGTGTCAGTGTCAAAACCGGCGGATCTCGGGTAGGGGTCCCGAACTGTGCGTCTAGGCGGATGGTAACAGGAGACAAGGGACACGATGTTTACCTAGGTTCGGGCCCTCTTGATGGAGGTAAAACCCTACGTCCTGCTTGATTGATATTGATATTGTGGATGTTTACAAGAGTAGATCTACCACGAGATCAAGGAGGCTAAACCCTAGAAGCTAGCCTATGGTATGATTGTAAGGGTTGTGATTGTTGTCCTATGGACTAAAGCCATCCGGTTTATATAGACACCGGAGAGGGCTAGGGTTACATAGAGTCGGTTACAATGGTAGGAGATCTACATATCCGTATCGCCAAGCTTGCCTTCCACGCCAAGGAAAGTCCCATCCGGACACGGGGGGAAGTCTTCAATCTTGTATCTTCATAGTCTTGGAGTCCGGTCGATGATGATAGTCCGGCAAATGATAGTCCGGCTGATGATGGCAGTCCGGCTATCCGGACACCCCCTAATCCAGGACTCCTCGGTAGCCTCTAACCAGGCTTCAATGACGATAAGTCCGGCGTATATTGCTTGGCATTGCAAGGCGGGTTCCTCCTCCAAATGATAGAAGATTGGGAACACCAGGATAGTGTCCGACTCTGCAAAATAAATTCCACATTCCACCGTAGAGAATAATAATATATACACAAGTTCAATCTGCGGCGTTTTCCGTGGTATGACGTCACACCACTACCAAGCCATTACTCGAATTGTTTTTACTTTACCACCTCGGCGCATTTAGCGGCGGTTTCCTTAACACGTCTTGTCGAAGCAGAGATCGTGTTTCCCTTAATCCGGATTCTCATCAATACGGGCGTGGGTAACCCAACCGCATCATTGATGGTGACGCTTGGGAGATAAGCGAGTTTTACCAAGCCGGTGGGGACACGCGAGATTTCGCCGCCATATAAGGGATAAGGATTCACCTTCTCACCTCGCCTTCTTCCTCCTTTGCTTCTCCATCTCCGCTTTTCGATCTCCAGCGCCCAAGTTCGCAAGATCTCGTCTCAACCTTCTCCGACCATGTCCGGAGCGGAGGTAAATGGTTGGCCTCCACCGTTAAGGAGGAGCAAATCGCCAAACTGCACGACGCCGATACCTCTCCGGCGACATCAGCCACCGGCTGCCCGACGAGGGCAGCTCATCCCCACCCCTGGCCCCATGAGAGGTTGTCTTTCTTTCCCACTTCCTCCGCGGATGGGCTTTCCACTTCACCCCTTTGTCCGAGGGCTCATGTTCTACTACGGCCTGGATTTCCATGATCTGGCGCCGAACTTCATCCTCAACATCTCGGCGTTTATCGTCGTGTGCGAGGCCTTCCTCTGCATCCAACCCCACTTCGGCTTGTGGCTCAAAACCTTCAACGTCAAGCCGAAGGTAGTGAAGGGCATTCAAGCGGAGTGCGGAGGCGCCATGTTGGGCAAGATGCCCAACGTCCTTTGGTTCGAAGGGGCCTTCATGGAATCCGTAAAGGGGTGGCAATCGGGGTGGTTCTACATCACCGAGCCGCGCGACCCTAAATGGGCGGCGGCCCCCGAGTTTAGATCTGGTATCCCCACGCAGCTCACCTCCTGGAAAGAGAAGGGCTTGCTGTGGGGCAGTTTGAAGGAGCTGACGGGACTCCAGACCTGTATCAAGAAGCTGGTGAAGAAGCTCAGGCTGGTTAACGTCGTCCAAGTCATGCTCGTCCGCCGGATTCTCCCATGCCAAGAGCGGGCATTCAATCTATGGGAGTTCGATCCGGAACAGCACCAGGCGCTGAGCAAGCTCTTCGACACAACGTCTGAAAGCGCTGGAAGGTGCTGTTCAAGGCGCGAAGTTCCGCATCCGCGACGGAAGATCGCGGATTTCACTCGCAGCGCCTTGGTGACGAGTAAGTGATTCTACCCCTTCTGGACACTTGTTTTTATAGTTTGACTCTATGCGGGTTTTAATTCCCCCTTTTCCTTTGACAGGATTGGATGAAGAAGGCGGAGCAGATTACCTGTCCGGCTCCTATGCCAGAAAACCCAGTAGACGCTCGTCTAGCGAGGCTGGTGGTTCGGCACCGCGTGGTGCCGGAGAAGAAGGCCAAGAAGGAGGCCACGGGTGCTCGAAAGAGTGCCCGTTTTGTGTCCGACGACTCGGGCTGACTCCTCCCCGAAAATGAGGAGGAGGAAGAGGATTCTCTCGGAGGAGGGAGAGAGGAAGAGGAAGGCTTCCCCAACTGGGGAGTCCGGAGGGTCCAAGAGGGGAAGGACTATTCCCCCGGACAGCTCTGCCAACATCAACGTTGGCGAGGAAGAATGGCCTTCAAGGGCCAGGCCTCCGGCGAGGTCGTAAGTATCCGGATTCCTGAATGATTTATAATTTCTTTTGCTGCGTCACATAGTGTCATTCTAATGCCGCATGCTACCGCAGTCCGCCAATGATGATCTCCCGCTTCATCGAAAGGGTCGTTGGCTTCGTCGGATGTAGACTCCATCCCGACCGCCTCCACCCTCGCGACGCCGAAGACGCCGGGCGGGATCCCCAGAAGGACCCGCCGAAGGAGGCTCGGGCGCCACAAGGCGCCCTCCGGACTTCGCGTCCGGACTCCTAACGGAACCCGCAGTGGTTTGGTCCGGCAGCGGCCCTTCGATCGAAGGGCAAGACCGTGACACCGGCGGCTTCCGTCCAGCCGGGCGCCGGGCAATTGTTGAGGCGCTGTAGGCGCTTCCATCGAGGAAGAACACCGCACTATTATGAGTGCGGTGATTCAAAGGTGCAGCTCGCCAAAGGCGGGCTGACCAAGCTTACAATAGCCTTCTATCGGGCTTTGAGGTAAGAAGTTAAAAATATGCAATATGATACCGCATAGACAGTAGCCCTGATGCTCGGTTCGGTGTTCGGAAAGAAAAGCGGATGAGGATCTTAAAAGATATCGCAGAGGTTGCTAAAAGTATGTCAATATGGGTTGCAGGCTGCTTTTCTGACCTCTGCCGCCTTGGCTGGAGGTCGGTCTTGCGCTGAAGCAGAGCTCGGCGGTCCGGCAAGAGCTCGGCAGCGCCAAAGCAGCTCAAAGACAAAGAAGGTGAGTAACACCGCTTTGAGTTTGTACCTTACTGAAAAAGGATTTAGGTTGCGACAAAAACAACAAGGATAACATGGGTACTAAAGGGGCCACGAGCGAGGTGGCGGCCTGAAGGAGGCCGTGTCCGTGACGAGCGCATAATGCGGCCACAGGCAGGCAGAGCGAGAAAAGCAAGAGGCGAGGGTGGCGGTGGTTCAGCAAGAGCTCCAGGCTCTCATGGAAAAGCATGAGAGGTTGGAGCGTGACTCAAAGACTCGAGAGTCCGAGCTTGCCTCGGCTCTCGAAAGTGCCAAAACCGCCAAGGCCGAGGCCCATAAGTCCCTTCAGGAGATTGAATTGATGAAGAAGATAGCAGCGGGTAAGGCATTTTTCATGCAAAGCAAGCATGTGAATGTAAATTACGTGATACTTACCCGAATTCGGAGCTCTCCAGGGGCGTTTGCAGATCTGCCTCGCAGCGTGTCTGATGCCGCCGCATTCTACCAAGCCGAGGAGGGGAGCTGAACGGAGAAGGTCTTCTGGTCTCAGTATGCTGAGGCCGGCCATCCGGTGCCCCCTAGCGACTAGCTGAAGCAGCTGGTCGAGCTTCACAAGGTGGCCGAGCAGGCCATGAGGGGCTCATAGTCCGGTTGTGGCCGGAGAGGCCATGCACTGGAGCTACCGGCCTCGTCGCGACGGCTGGTGGATCGTGCCCACAGGTGGAGGCTATCAAAGCGCTCGCCTGTATTGAAGGTGCTCGTCGGGCCCTTGCCAGCGCAAAGGTGCATTAGGGCAAGCGGATGCGGGCTAATCAGCGACGCCACCAGCGGGCAAGGAGCATCGTCGCCCGAACTTTACTATAAGGTTGTCTGAAGGGTGCCCGCAAGATTGCGGATGAGTGCCCTGAGGATGTAATTATTGAGTGAATTCGCAATGTGTTATCCTGTGCGCTGAAAACTTTGTTCATATGCACTAAGCAACGCTTGTTTAATTTAAAATATTACCTTATGTGCGGCCGTTTATTAAATCTTGAGAGATGGCAAGTCGTCGGCTTCAGCTCCCATGCCACGAGTGCTGGGGTGTTCGGGATAAACTTGAGCACTCTTGTTCCCATTTTTGGGTCCATCTAGGGAGGCGCTCAACACAACGAACAAGGCAACCGGACTTATAGTGCTTGAACACTCTCACTTAGCCATAGAATTCTATAATTTTAAATTTCGGCGAAGCCCCTAGTAGTTGGAAGACCGAATTGGGGCACTATCCACGCCTTCGTTGGACATAATCCGGAACTTCGCTCGAAGCGGCGTAGGTCTTTAAGGACCCGAAAGGACCTCTCGAACAGCGACCAGTCTCACGCCTTACCATGCCGTCAGTTTAGCTTTCTCCAGGCGGCGTTAACCCGGCTCAACCGGGCGCGATCGCGATGGTTCTCCAGTGCTACCTTAGCCGATAGAACAGGAGCGTAAGGTGCCAAACATGGGGCAGGCAAACCCAACTATTGACCCAAGACATGATTGAGCCGATTCATATGATGCTATAAGTTCGAGGTGCCGCACTTGTGAAAGTGTCGGACTTTATCACACCATAAAGCGAAGGACATAAGCCCCTAGTGTATTTGGCCGTACCAAGATGCACGGGTGCAACATGTCGTGAATGAACATATATGTATAAAGTAATGCAATTAAAGGCAAAAACTGCTGCATTTAGAGAAGGTATGCTATCGATGCGGAATGATACAAATAGTCACGGAAAGCAAAGGATTGGGCGAATTAAAGCGTCTCCCTCGAGGGTAGGCAGCGGAATGTTGTATTTTAACAAATTTAATGCTCGTGATGGAGACCACCTGAATGTTCATCGCGGCCTTAGTCCTTCCCTGGCTGTTGCATCATGAGTTCGGCCGGTTCGCCGCCGGACTGAGTTCTGTATAAAAAAAAAGAGGAAAATAAAGCAAAAAAGAGCGACACACTTGGGAGCCCCTGGTGTGGTCGAACCGCACTCTGGGTCTGTTGTGGTGGTGCCCTTCCCCCTATGCCCATGGTATCTCCAGGGCCTAATTATGTACGCGGAGAGGTTGTCTTGCAGTTTTGCGAGGGCTGGGGTTGGGGCCGCATTACTCTGGCGATGCATGGAGCGTGCGGTGGTCTTGGTTGATATTGCTCCGGTGCGTTTGGTGCGTGTCCGGTCGTTTAAGGCTGATCTGTACTTCGCGCGAGAGCATTGTATGTTCCTCCGTTCGGAGGAGCGTTCCGTGTTTCCATTGACCGTGATGACTCCACGAGGGCTGGCATCTTGAGCTTAAGGTATGCATAATGCGGCACCGCGTTGAATTTTACAAACGCGTTCGTCCGAGCGAGCGTGATAGCCGCTGCGGAGCGAGACTATGTCGAAGATTAACTCCTCGCTTGGAAATTATCCGGGGATCCGAAGACCACTTCGATAATGGCGAGCTCGTACAATTGGCCTCTACACCGGTATGGCGCTTTGAAGGTCGTCGTTGTAGGTTTAATCGTTGAAGGGTCTATGCCCATCTTGCGCCTTTGTATCCCGATAAAGCAGGTTCAGGCTACGCCACCGTCCATCGGGACTCGTGAGTGGAATCCATCAACGATTGGGTCTAAAACCAATGCGGCGAATCCGCCATGGCGGATACTGGTCGGATGGTCTCTTCGATCGAAAGTGATCGGGCAAGAGGACCATGGGTTGAATTTTGGGGCGACTGGCTCCATCGCATATACGTCCCTTAGTGCACGCTTTCGCTCCCTCTTGGGAATATGCGTTGCGTATATCATGTTTACCGTCCGAACTTGGGGGGGGGGATCCCTTTTGTCCTCTGTTGTTCGGCGGCCGGGTCTCTTCGTCGTCATCACTGTGCAGCCCCTTGTCACTGTTTTCGGCGATTAATTTGCCTACCTGCTTGAATACCCAACAATCTATGTTGGTATGATTAGCTGGCTTTTCGGGGGTTCCATGAATTTGACAAGAGCGGTCGAGTATTCGGTCCAAATTGGACGGGCCCGGAGTGGTTCTTTTGAATGGCTTCTTCCGTTGACCGGGTTTGGAGCCTCGGAATCCGGCATTGACTGCCGTATCCTCAATGCTGTCGCCGTTAATGCGGCGTTTGTTTTTGTTTCGACGCAACCTACCATTGCGGTCCTTAGTATCCGGACTGCCAGCGTTTTTGCTGAGGTTGTTACTCTGGCGAGCCAGCTATCCTCTCCCGCATGAAGCGGGTCATGAGGATGTGAGGGCTGCCATGGATTTCGGCTTCTCCTGTCCTAGGTGCGGGCCAGCCACTCGTCGCGGATGTTATGTTTGAAGGCATCCGGACGATCGGCGATTTGATTTTTCATTGTTAAGAACCGTGTCGAGTGCTGGCGATTAAATCTGCTCTGGATTATGTGGCTTAGGTCATTTGCGTCCGTGGTCGCACATACGTGCCACTGAAGTTGTCGAGGAATGCGGCTTCCGGTCTTCCAACATCAATTGACTCTGCGGGCAGGCTGTTAAGCCAATGCCGAGCTGGTCCTTTAAGCAAGCGGGAGATATTTGATGGCGTGAAGATCGTCGCGCGGGCCATGTGTATATGGAGAGATAATCCTCAATCCAGACCGCTTGGGTCTGTTGTGCCATCGTGGATTCGATGTTAGCGGGTTTAAACCCTTGAGGATTTGATGATCCATTACTTCGTCGATGAAGCATAGTGGGTGTCTTGGCGCCTCTGTATTGGGCAATGCCACGGCGTAGCTTGAGAGGCGTTATCTGCTGTGTTCGCCCAAATGAGTAGTTGTATCCGTGCGACGGTATTAAATGCGTGGGTCGTGGGGCCCACGTGATCCATAGATAGATCTGGATTGTCTTGCCTTGTCCTCCAATATATCTCGCAAGTCCGTGCGTTCCCCGCGGCTTCTTGCTTTTAGAGCGATGCCGGGTGCGGTTTTGGTGGAGGGTTTACATGCCTCTCTCGCGCCCGCGGGTGGTCGGTCTGCCGTACAGGCGCCGGTGATGCTGCCTCCTCTAATCGGGGAGCAACTTGCGTTTTGGGTAACTTTTGAGGGGCGTTCGAGTTCAGACTCTTGACGCGAGGACCTCGGTCCATCTGTCGGCCAAGAGGGTCTTGATCAGCTTGAAGCTGTTGTTGCTTTTTCTTTAGGCTGTTTGTCGTGGCCATTAGCCCGCGTCTGAAAGCGCTCTTGTTCGACGGGATCCTCAGCACGACGAATTAAATGTCGCCGAGGCTTGCCTCGCCTCCGGAGGGAGGTAAGTAATTGTCATCCTCGACCTCTTAAATCGCTGCCCTCTCCCGAGGGCTTGCTTCTGCCTCCTCCCGCGCTAGATCGTCTTTGGAGGGAGTTGTCTTCGCACTTTACGGGGTGTTATTATCTCCTGTGCGGAATCTCCATTCTTGCTATGGCGGGATTTAGAGCGGCGCCACGACGTCGGCGCTTGGGCTGTTTCTTTAAGGAATCGGCCTCCGCCGCTTCTTTGCCATACCCATCTTTTGGGGTATCCACCATGTATATGTCGTATGGCGGGTGGTTTTCCAAAGGTCCTGTGGGCACTGGTTCTTAGTAGTCTCCGCATCGTCGTCCATACCGTCGATGTCTTGGAGTCGTGGTCGAACGTCGGTTAAATCTTCGACGGTGGCTCTGAAGTGGGTGGTGGTTGGGATCTGAATTTCTTCGTCATCCGCGTCCCAACCGTCCTGGCCGTAGTTCGCCAGGGCTCTCCTGATAGCGAGATGCTTCAATGAATTTAGGATATCGCCAAAGGGCGAGTGCTGAAAGATGTCCGCAGCGGTGAATTCCATGATCGGCGCCCAATCGGATTCGACTGGCAGGGGCGCAGGAGGTACGGAGTCTGGCAGGGAGTTCGGCACCTCGGAGTCACGGGGTTTATGTGGGACAAGGTAAGCGTTCGGCTCCATCGCCGTAGAAATTGCGGCTCCCGAGGCGGTGTCCAGCCATCTGTCCTTGATTCAAGCGATCGGATCAGGACTATGAGTCGGAGTGGATCCGGGTGCGGCCTCCAAGGTGCTGTCCGGCGGCAGAGTTAGGTCATGCCCATCGAGACAGCGCGGCACGCTCGGCTGCGGCTCAGATCCATCGAGGATCAAGTCCCCGCGGATATCAGCCGTGAAGTTTAGGCTTCCAAACCTGACCTGACGGCCAGGGGCGTAGCGTTCGATCTGCTCCAGATGGCCAAGGGAGTTGGCCCGTAGTACAAAGCCGCCGAATATGAAGATCTGTCCGGGGAGAAAGGTCTCACCCAGGACTGCGTCATTGTTGATTGAAGAGGCCATCAAGCCTATCGGTGACGACACAGAGGAACTCTCAATGAAAGCACCAATGTCGGTGTCAAAACCGGCGGATCTCGGGTAGGGGGTCCCGAACTGTGCGTTTAGGCGGATGGTAACATGAGACAAGGGACACGATGTTTACCCAGGTTCGGACCCTCTTGACGAAGGTAAAACCCTACGTCCTGCTTGATTGATATTGATATTGTGGATGTTTACAAGAGTAGATCTACCACGATATCAAGGAGGCTAAACCCTAGAAGCTAGCTTATGGTATGATTGTAAGGGTTGTGATTGTTGTCCTACGGACTGAAGCCATCCGGTTTATATAGACACCGGAGAGGGCTAGGGTTACATAGAGTCGGTTACAATGGTAGGAGATCTACATATCCGTATCGCCAAGCTTGCCTTCCACGCCAAGGAAAGTCCCATCCGGACATGGGGGGAAGTCTTCAATCTTGTATCTTCATAGTCTTGGAGTCCGGTCGATGATGATAGTCCGGCTGATGATGGCAGTCCGGCTATCCGGACACCCCCTAATCCAGGACTCCCTCAGGTAGGAAACTGCTGGAGCGGGGCAGCCGCCCGCTGTGGTGATCTGCACCTCCTGCGATCCATGGTTAGCGTATGCCTGCTCCTGAGGAATTAGCGGTACCCGATAATCGTCGCTTCCAGCATGGCCGACGGGGCCTTCCCGGGGCTCCTGGAAGAGCTCAGCTTCTGGTGCCTCGTCCCCCGGCTTGGGCCGAGGAGCGAGCCTTGTTCGTCCTCATCGCGCGTCCTTGGTCCATCATGTGGGCACGTGCTCTTCAGGGCCGCCATCCCGTAGGTTGCGCCGTAGTGCTCCGTGTGCCACGCAGTTCTGCTTGAGGCGCCCACCTGGGGGTGGTAGCGCGGCGGCCCACTGGGGCCGTGGGCCATGGCGAGTCCTTCTTCGCTGGCCGGTGGCGGAGGTAGCGCCGCTGCTGGCCCGGTGCCGACGGCCTGGCTGGCGTTGGGGCGGCCTTGGAGCCCGCTTGGAGCTGCGCGGGCATGCGTGGAGCCTCCGCGCGTGCCGCCCTGAACCTGAGGTGGGAGTTGGGTGCAGAAGGGTGAGCCCCGATCGCGGCGGAGCCTGGAGCTCGCCACCCGCTCCAAAGAAGACATCGCGCCGCCCTCCAAAGAGCTGCATTGCGAGTAACTCTAGGGCCACCGTGAGCGCGACCCATGAGTTCGCTTTGCTCCCGTCGGGTGTCTGGCGTCGTGGCATGGCGGGGTTGAGGCCCTCGCCGCCGACCGCGCCTGCCGTGGCATGAGAGCTGTTGTCGACTGTCCGCGTCACCTGCGCCCCGCAGCGCCCTACGGACCGCGATCTGCCTGGGGCATGGGGTCGCCTGGGGCGAGCGGCTCTGCGTGGGCGGGCCAGGCCGCCCAAGGATCGGGGTTGCCCGCCTGGTCGCCGGACATGATGATGATGATGATGCGACGGTGACGCGAAGCGGCAGAAGGCGGATTTCGGCGCACCGCTACCTGGTGCGCCAAATGTCGGATTTCAGGTTCCGGCAGACCCTCTAGGTTTGAACACTGGGGTGCGCGCGGAGATTTCACCCTCTACCTTCCTGCGCCTCGCCGCCTCGCTAAGATCTAAGCTATGAAAGGAACAACAGAAGAGACATAGGGTTTATACTAGTTCGGGCCACCATTGTGGTGTAATACCCTACTCTAGTTTGTGGTGTGGTGGATTGCCTCTTGGGCTGACGATGATGAACAATACAAAGAAGATCAGCCTCGCGAGGGTCTGTTCTTGGCTGGTGCGATGAACTGCTAGGAGGAGTTCAGTCACTCTCTCTGCTGATCCCAGATGCTGGATCCTCTCTCTAGATTTCTCGATGCCTCTACCTTGTGGGTGGCTAGTCCTATTTATAGGCAAAGGCCCTGGGCCTCTCCCCAAATATTGAGCGGGAAGGGCGCTAACAATTGGACATTTTGAAGGGGAACATCTAGTACAATTATCCTGACTAAAGTTGGTCCTCGCCTGTCAAAGGCTCGTGGTGACGCCAGACTTGGGCTCCTAATGACTTCCTTCCTGCCGTTCGGCGGTCTTGGTCTTGTTGCAAACGGATGCCTTTGCTTGATACTCTTGCTGTGCTTGCTCCTTTGCACCAAAGAGGAAAGGAGGACATTTGCTGAGCTGGGCGCCCGCCTGGCGCCCTTAGTCGTCATGGCTTGCATCATGGGCACCTCGTGAGGTACCCGCCTTGATCTCTCCGCCTCCTCGCAAGCCAGCTGACGAGGCCGTGCTGAGGAAGCTCCTTGTCGTCCGCCCAGTGTGCTTGGCCCCTCGCGAGGTCTTGAGCTTGTGCTGATGAAGATGGGCCTTGATGGGCCACCCCTTGAGCCACGCCGCAGGCCGCAGGCAGGCAAGTCTGGGGACCCCCGTTCCCAGAACGCTGACACCCTCACTCCTTGGTCCGTCCTGGTCTCCGGTCGGCCCAACAGCGGTTGAGGTATGCGTGGGGCCGGGCTCTGCTGACGCATAACACAAAGCAAATAGGAAGAAAATCACAAAACCTCGAAGCAAATATTACAAAACATATTGTCCTCACAATATCAAACGAAAGTTTAACGCCTCCACGAGGCCTGATGCACATTACATGAACGAAATAGAAGAGTAGCCGCAGGTCACCCCTGGACACCACCACCGCCTGCAGAAGGTGTCCCTCCTTGGGTAACGACATCTTCAGCTGCACCACCAGCCGCAGGATTGGCGGCATCACCGGACAAGGGTGCAGAGGCAAAGCCGCGGAACTTCTTCAGTAGCGGCCGTGCAGTGATCATCAGCCACAGGCTCCAGCTGTCAGTGTCAAAACCGGCGGATCTCAGGTAGGGAGTTCCGAACTGTGCATCTAGGATCGATGGTAACAGGACATGGGGAACACGATGTTTACCGAGGTTCGGGCCCTCTCTATGGAGGTAATACCCTACTTCCTGCTTGATTGATCTTAATGAATATGAGTATTACAAGAGTTGATCTACCACGAGATCGTAATGGCTAAACCCTAGAAGCCTAGCCTATGTGTATATGGTAATGAATGTGTCCTTTCGAGACTAACCCCTCCGGTTTATATAGGCACCGGGGGAGGGGGGATCTAGGGTTTACATGGAGTCGGTTACATAAGAAGGAATCTTCATAATTGGTCGCCAAGCTTGCCTTCCACGCCAAGGAGAGTCCAATCTGGACACGGTGCAGTCTTCGGTCTTCATATCTTCACAGCCCATCAGTCCGGCCTATGGATAACAGGCCGGACGCCCAAGGACCCCTTAGTCTAGGACTTCCTCAGTAGCCCCTGAACCTAGCTTCAATGACGAGGAGTCCGGCGCGCAGATTGTCTTCGGCATTGCAAGGCTGGTTCCGCTTTCTTCGAACTCCAAGATAGTGTTTGGATATAGTAGATGTATCCGGACCCGTATATATACTTGCAGAAAATATACAAGCCTAATTTATTGGTAACTATTTATGACATCACGCCTGTCCGGTCACTATTTCCAACCGTTCGCTGGCGCGTCACCCCACGTCTCGGGACGCGGTTTTACTGGCTTGTCTTGCCACGGCAGAGATCGTGTTCCCCTTTTTCACAGGATTTTCATTAATGCAGGCGTGGGTAACCCAACCGTCCCCCGGGTACAACTCTCTGGAGATTGGTAAGTTTCGAGACCCAGGTGGATACGCTTAGTACTTGGGGCCTTTATATAGGGTCCCAGACTCGTCTTCTTCCTCTATGCTCACTTTTTCCTCAACACTAGCCACGCCAAGTTCCAACCCTCGGGTTCTCATCGCCACCAGCCCCAATCATGTCCGGATCCAGCCGTCCAGGCTGGTGGGTGGCTTCTTCTGTCATAGAGGAGGATATTGCGAAGCTCCGCGCAGCGAGGTATCTGACCCCGGAAATCTTCCATCATCTCCCTACACAGGGGCAGGTCGTTCCTACCCCCAAATCCGGCGAGAGGGTAGTGTTTGTGTCCCACTTCCTCCATGGGTTGGGGTTCGCGCTTAACCCCTTCGTCCGAGGGCTCATGTTTTACTATGGGCTTAGACTTTCACGATCTGGCCCCGGACTCTATTCTCCACATCTCGACATTTATCGTCACATGTGAGGCCTTCCTCCGGTCTCCTCCGCACTTTGGTTTGTGGCTCAAGACCTTTGACGTGAGGCCGCAGGTGATAGAGGAGGAGCAGGCAGAGTGCGACAGTGTCACAATAGGCAAGCTCGCTAGCGCGGTTTGGTTTGAAGGATCTTTCGCCAAGTCTTCCGGCCTATGGCAGCAGGGGTGGTTTTACATCGACGAGCCGCGAGGCTCCAAGTGTGCGGCTACGCCTGCGTTCCGACCCGGCCCTCCAATTCAGCTTGCTTCATGGATCAATAAGGGACTAGACTGGGGATCTGTCAATGAAGTGCAGACCCTGCAAGGTCGCGTCCGAAGCCTTACCGAGAAGGGCATCGGTCTTGTGAACGTCGTTCAAGTAATGCTAGTCCGCCGGACCCTGCCATGTCAGCGGCGACCTCTCCGTATGTGGGAGTTTAATCCCAAAGGACGGCGGACTCTTCAGCACTTCCTCGGCACTACGCACGAGGGAATGTGGAAATTATATTTCGGGGAACGAGAGCAATGGCCGGACACCACCGAAGATGTTGGCCTTGACTGCAATCATCCGGACACCACAGTAAGTATTCGATCTCCACACACCCTTTATTCGAGTATCCCTTGGTAAGATATCGAACAATTCGTCCCTTCACAGGACTGGATAAAGAAAGCGGTGTTGATCTGGTGTCCGGTGCCCCTTCCTGAAGACTCTGCGAACGCCCTACTAACGAGGGTGCTGACTCTGACTCTGTACCAGGTGTCTGCGGAGGAGGGCGGAACAAGGAGGCCGGAGGTGGTCTCTGCCCCAAGGATAAATCAGACGTCGTGTTCGGGGAAACCGAAACCCTCTTGCCCGAGGGCAAAGGTGCAGAGGAGGCCTTCCATGGCAAGAAAAGGGCCGCTTCTGAAGGTCAGGAGGGGAAACCTTCCAAGAAAGGGAAAACGCCATCGACGGGCGGCTTGGGCCGGGCAAGCGATGTTGACATGGAGCTTTATGATGAGGATAAACTTCTGGCCAAACCGTAAGTGCAGCAGGGTACTTAAACCATACCTCCTTCCTTTCTTATTACTGAAGTAATCTTCCGACATTCGTATGTCCTCGCAGGTTAACACCTGGGGTTTCCCAATCGTCCTCCTCCTCGGGAGACCTTCTTCCAGAGATGATGGAGAGTGACACGCCTTCTCCGGCCCCCTCGCCCAACAGGGCGGATGATTCTGAGGTATCGTCCCGGGGGGCTCCTCCTAGTCGACAAGCAGTGCAGGAAACGAAGAGGGCATTACCCGAAGGTGGTGCCTCTGTCACTCAGGGTTCGGGAATCAAGCATGGCGGCCCTACCCTATCCGGTTTAGAGCCGGAGACGATCCCGGAGGCGAGTGGGCGGATTCCTTTGAAGGAATACCGTACTCCGGCAGCGGCTTCCGAAGACCCAGAAGCGCCGGAAATGCTGACAGACATGCTGCGACAAGCGTCCGTTTTGAAGGAACACCGTGCCTTGATGGTTATGGTGGCCGAAAAGGTTCTATCCGCGAAGAGTGGGTTGAACGAGGCCCTCACGAGCCTCCTAAGAGGTTTTGAGGTTTGTGATGTAGTTTTGCCAATTGAATAATATTGACAGAATGCACCTGTTGTATATGCAGTAGCCCCTGAGACTTGGATTGCCTTCCAATGGAAGTGATCGGAGGATCAAAAAGATATGCCTAGTCGCTAACCTTGATTTAACTTGGAATACAGGCTGCCTCCCCTCCCGCGGCTACCCGAAATACGGGTGTGGCCGAACTGCAGTGAAAGCTAGATATTGTGGAAGATGACATTGCATTGATCAACAGGCATCTTGACGACTCGCAAGGTATATATGTCGAGCATTCCTTACACCAATGTGCTTGTAATGTAGGCCTGATGCCGGAAAGGGTTTATATGAAATGTGCGTGATTGCAGATGGTGCTGCCACCGTTGAAGCTCTTCGGGCGGAGCTAGCCCGGCGTAGTGATGCGGTTGTCGAGAAGGCATCGGCTGATCTAAGAGCCGGACAAGCAGCTCAGCGCCAAAGTTAGGAGAAAATATCCGCACTGGCGCTTGAATTGAAGAATACTGCCAGCCGATGTGAATTCCTTGAGAAGGAGAATAAAGCAAAAATGGCTGAGCTTGATAAGGTCGTACGAGAGGCGAGTGAAGCTCGGACTGAATCTAGGGCAGCTCGTGAAGAGATTCGGCAGGCTAAGGAGATAGTGGTCGGGAAGCCCTTTTTGCTTCAGACCAAGTTTGGCGATCCAGACTATGCTCAGCTAAACCAGGTTTGGAGTTCTCCGGCTGAATTTTTGGACTTGCCGAAGAGTTCTTCAGATGCGGCGCAATTTTACCATGCACAAGAGGGGTATGTAACGGAGAAGCTTTTCTGGTCACAGTTCAGCGCATCGAAGCGCCCTCTCTTGCTCAATGAGCAGATGTGCCAGTGGGCCGAGCTTCATAGGATATCTGGCGACGCCATGAAGAACGTCATAATCCGGTTGTGGCCAAGTGAGCCTATTCCGAGTAGTTATTTTGGACTGGTGCGGCGGCTTGTTGACGCGGTGTCACATATCGACGCTGTGAAGCGGTCGGCTTGCATTGAGGGTGCACAGATGGCCTTTGCCCGAGTCAAAACATTTTGGGGAAAGATGAAGGCCATTGATGTTGCGGCGAGGAGTCCACCCAAGGGCCCGGACCGTAATGAGCCGGAGCACTATTTTGAAGACGTCTTAGATGCCGCCCGCTTGATAGAGGGTCAATGCTCGAAAGATATAATGTTCGAGTGATTTATATAATGATGTAAGAGACAACTTTGTAGTTAATCTATTTATTTCTTTCTCAAAAGCTTAAATTCCTCCTCTTTGGCCGTTTTTGTATAATCTGAAAGTTTTCCAGTCGTCGGCTTCAGCCCCCTCGTAGGAAGTACGGGGGTGTTCGGAAAAGCATTTAATCACTCTTTATCCAACGTCTTGGTCCATAAAGGAGGTGATAATGCGGCATAGCAGGCAACCGGACTATAGCGCGTTAACACTTTCACTTAGCCATAGGAGTCTTATGGTGGGGCTACGACATAGCCCCTGGTATGTATACGGCGCATAGTGCCTTACATATGTTGATCTAAAAAAAAGATCCCTCGTGTGACATGGAGAATCACCGAAGATTCACATAAGTCGTCAAGTGGTTGACCAGCTCTCGCTGTATCATGACAGTCATTTTTCGGCTTTCTCTACTGAGGTGCTCATCCGATCTAGGCCATGGCACAATCGCAGTAGTTCTCCCTTTACTACCCTAGCCGATAGAGCGGAACGTAGGGTAGCAAGCACAGGAGCCGGGCAACCCAACTATTGACCAAAGACAATGATTCAGAGCTGATGCATACAAGGCCAAACTTGCGACACCGAAGTACGCTATAAAGTTGTTCGGACTTTTACTGGCGACTCGTTTGTTCCCATACCGCCCCCCTAGCAAGTTATGCCAAGGTGCGTCTTGTAAGGCAGCCGTTACGGCCGGAGTGCTTATAGAAAGAGCATGAAAGATTAGTTCGGATAAAGTTTACTGGGAGCGGAGAAATATGCCAATGATAAATATATAAATAAAGAGTAAAAAACCACAACCCAACTATTTGACATGCTCGGGGTTGGGAACAGAGGAGAAGGGCATGGTACAGGCTCAAAAGAAAGAGTGCGGTCTACAAAAACTTATTTTGGACCTCCTGTCGCACGTCTGCACCGCCCGTTCTCAGGGAGGGGAATCCTTAACGGGAGTGGCCCTGTAGGTGAGTATGTGGATCCGAACTTCGAGAGAGTCCGATGTAGATGTTGTCCTGATGGTCACCTGTTTTTAAGAAATTATACAGAAAAATATGAAAGACGGATAAGAACGTTACGGGGCTTCTTGCAGGGTTGTCCATATTGTGCTTCCGCCGATTCCCATGGTATCTTGAGTGCATAGTGATGTACTCGTGGTGTGAACTTTGCCAGTACAATGGGTGGGCGGCGGAAGCCGAACTGCTATTCCGTTCTGGGAGTGGTCGAACTTCAGAGGGGAAGTGTTTCTGGCCCCTGGTGTTCGGCTGGCGAGCCGATCCGTCGTCTCTATCGCCTGGTGGCCTCCTCCCCTTGTGATCGGCGTTGAGCTTACTTGCCTGCTTGAGGACCCAACAGTTTCTATTGGTATGATTAGCTGGCCTATCGGGGTGACCGTGAATCTGACAAGGTCGGTCCAATATCCTATCAAGGGTAGACGGTCCATCCTGGTTTGCCTTTAGTGGCTTCTTCCGTTGACCAGGCTTTAGATTGTGAAATCCGGCATTCACCACTGTGCCGCATGTATTACTGTGACTGTTGTGTTTGGTTTGTCGTGGCTTACCGTTGCCGTCTCAAATTTCGGAAGTGCCCGGGTCGATGGCGTTGTTGCTTTTACGAGCAAGCCAGTTGTCTTCTCCCGCAAAAAAGCGAGTCATTAGAGCGGTAAGGGTTGTCATGGACTTGGGTCCTTCCTGGCCGAGTTGACGCGCTAGCCATTCATCCCGGACACCGTGTTTGAAGGCTGTGAGGGATTCTACATCCGGATAGTCGACAATTTGGTTCTTTTTGACTAAGAACCTAGTCGAGAGCTCCCCGACTGATTCACCGGGCTGCTGGACAATATGACTTAAATCATTGGCATCTAGAGGCCGGACATATGTTCCTTGGAAGTTGTCTCGAAAGAGTCTTCCAAGTCTTCCCAGCTACCAATAGAATTTTCTGGTAAACTGTTTAGCCAATAGCGAGCTGGCCCCTTAAGCTTGAGAGGTATGTATTTGATGGCATGAAGGTCGTCTCCGCGAGCCATGTGAATATGGAGGAGGTAATCCTCGATCCATACCGCGGGATCTGTTGTTCCGTCGTATGATTCGATTTAATGGGTTTGAAACCTTCTAGGAATTCATGCTCCATTACCTCGTCGGTGAAGCAGAGAGGGTGTGCGGCTCCTCTATGCTGGGCCACACTATGAAGCACCTCCGGCGGACTCCGCTTATGGAGTTTGGACCGGGCATGGTTGGCTCTGTAGTGTCCGAATGGGTGACCATCATAGTCGGTCGGGGTGTATCTTCGTGATCTATACATCGATCTTGTGCGCCCTGCTCTATCCTCCGGGTCTCGATTGATGTCGCGGGTGTTCCCTCGAGCTGTTTTACTCTTGATTTGACGGTCGGGTGGGTTGGTATGTTGCTTTGTTTGGGCTGCTGCTTTGTCTGGACCGAACTGTGGCCGGCCCGCCGCATTGTCACTATAAAAAAATACACTTCCGAGATGATACGTGTTTGTCAAAGTAGGTTTCGTTTTCTGTCATGCATGTACATCCATGACGATTTTATGAAAGAATCAAGATAGTCATACCTGTGCTATCGTAGAAGTGTTCCATGACATTAACAAAATTATCATCACGGAAGTGTCCACTTCCATGACGATAAATCGCGCGTCACAGAAGTGCTTTCGTCAGGGGTGACCGACACGTGGCATCCACCGTAACGGAACGCCGTTAAGCTATCGGGTCAGGTTTTGGATCCGATAACCTGTTAACAGCCCGTCAATGGGGATTTTCCACGTAAAATCATCATTGGTTGGAGGAAACACGTGTCGGCTCATCGCTGGGTCGATGGCATCCACTCATTGGACGAAGGCGCCTATGATACGTTGACCGTGGCACGCCCAACAGAGACCCATTCCTGTGAAAAGGCCGGCCCATTTGACTTGGTCAAAAGGTGGCAGGCCGGCCCATGGAAAGCCTGTTAACGGCCTATTCGCATATAGCCCATTTACAGCCCGCTAACCCAAGGCTCGTTACGCCCTATTCGAATTAGGCCCAGTAGCGTCATCTGGGCCATCCAATATGATTGCAACCCGTTTTCACTTCTAGCCCATGTATGGCCCATGACGTCTTTCGGCCCATATGAGGCCCTATGTAACTCTTGGCCTATTTACGGCCCGTGGTGAAACTGGCCCGTAATGAACAGTGTATCACTTTACACCCATTAACGGCCCGTGGTGAAACTAGCCCGTAAAGAACATTGTATCACTTTATACCCATTAACGACCCGTTATTCCATTGGGCCTTTTCCAGCCCATGTTATCTTTTGGCCTTCTCAGAGCCCATTTATTCTTGGGCTATTTTCCAGCATTCGTTTACTTACGGCCCGTTACTGTCATTTTCTGCTTATGGGCCAAATTCAGCCCGTGGTTAGAGTCGGCCCGTTTGTGGCCCGTTAATACGTTGGGCCGTTTTCATAGCGTCATCAAATACGGCCTATTAACGATGGCCTATTACGGTCGGCCCATGAACGGACGATTCCAACTCTAGCCCGTTTACGGCCAGAATGCGGTCTGTTTGGCCCGTGTTTGCTGTCGATCATCTGCCCGTATAAGGCCCATTGATGATCTGACCCGTAGAAGGCCCATTGTTTCTCTGACCCGTCGAAGGCCCACTGTTTCTCTGACCCGTAGAAGGCCCATTGCTTATCTGACCCGTAGAAGGCCCATTGTTTCTCTGACCCGTGGGAGGCCCAAAGTCACTACAAGAATATTAGCCCATGGTTATTGTGGCCTAGTTTTAAAAAATAGGTTATTGCAGCCACTAGCAAACCGCAGAAAAAGAACTGCACGACTACAAGCAAACAAATAAACAAGACAATAAGGAAATAAATAGGCAAGCAACTTACACTAGGCTATCACGGCTATTACATATTACATCCATTTGAATCAAACTTACCACCGGTGCAAATATAGGGAACACAACAGCATATAAGCGCGCAACAAAACAAGTCCAACTGAAACCACTTGAAGAGCTCAATAAACAATATCTTTGGGTACCCATAATGTCGGCAAGATGCTTAGCAAGCTTATTAACTTTCTCTTGTTTGGCGCTTAAGTCCTCCAGTAACTTGTTGTTGCACCGTAAAGTATGCATCTGAATTCTGCGGGGACTTCCTCGATCCTTGACTTCTGTCGCATAACATCGATCGATGTCTTTCAACTTGAAGTTGAGACTCAAGAAGCCGAACTGATTCAGCAACGAGTTCAAGAGCTGGTGCCGACAATGGTAACCATAACTCAACACTACATCAAGATAGGACTTTGGGGTTGTCTCGTGTCTTCAATATAGTTTTATCAGCTTTCTTGGAGACCAACAGGATGTCTCACTATCTTGAACCTTATCTGCACTACTTCCTTTACCATTGCATAACAGGTACTCTTCTCCAATATTTTATCCGCGTTCTAAAAGAGAAACAAACAAACACATCTTAGGTTTACAATGTAGTATATGAAACTCATTTTGGTAAACTAGTTCAGTAGTAAGGTGGATAGGATAACAGCATGAAACAAACATATATCTATGTAGTATGGTCACTGTATGGTCTATATCATTCTAGTTTATGTTGCTAAATCAAGATAGATACAGTTCGAATCATATCTATTTAAGACAAAGCAGCATAGATAGAATATAAGTGTGGGAAACTACACAACAATAACAACACTTGTAATGTGCATGGCATGAGAACATAACTGTTTATTCAATTGAAACTGAAATCAACATGGAGCAAGTTACAACAACAAATAGCCAAACACGTTGAAGAAACAGGTTTAAAACATACTTGTTGCGCCATTGGAGTTTCAATTGCATCCTTCAAATTTGAAATTAGTTGGTATCAGTAAATACAGTGATGCAAGAGCAAAGTAGTATGAGCCATAGCTACGGAACCTGACCTGAGAACAATTCTTCTTCTGCTTTAAGCGTTGACTTCGGGTTCGGAGTGGTGGTCCTCATGATTTGGGCATTGCAGTTGCCTTACTAACTGCTCGTGTTTAGGTGCTCTGTGGTGGAGACGGTGATGTGTCAACGGGAACTGAGTGTCTATCTGCTGGGGTTGGGGTTAGAAGGGGTGTAGCTGGTTCTCTGTCCAACTGGGTAGGGGTACAATCTGCATGAGTGTGGGTTATGTGTGGTTGGGCTGGTTCTTGGGCAAGTACAACCGTGGTTCTATCTGCATCGACGGGTAGCATGATCTTTTACGAAGACCGTGTTTTACTCCCACGAGATCTGCCATCACTCCCTCCAATTGAAATGGCTGATAAACAAGAAAAGTAATTGAATGTACAGACATTGTAAGATAGACAGGTGCAATGGATAGTAGGGAAGAAAACAGGGCATGAAATAATTCACATTTATGTTGTCTAAGCAAACAGAATAGCAGGACATAATTTCACATATATGATGGCTAATTAAACAGGATAGCATGACACAATTTCACATGTATGATGGCTAACTAAACAGGATAAAATGACATACTTCAAAATATGATGACTGATACGTCTCCAATGTATCTATAATTTTTGATTGCTCCATGCTATATTATCTACTGTTTTGGATCATATTGGGCTTTATTTTCCACTTTTATATTACTCTTGGGACTAACCTAATAACTGGAGGCCCAGCCCAGAATTGCTGTTTTTTGCCTATTTCAGTGTTTCTAAGAAATGAAATATCAAACGGAGTCCAAACGGAATGAAACCTTCGGGAACGTGATTTTCTCAACAAATATGATCCAGGAGACTTGGACCCTCCGTCAAGAAAGGAGGGAGGCGGTCACGAGGGTGGAGGGCGCCCCCCTAGGGCGCGCCCCCCTGCCTTGTGGGCCCCCCGAAGCCCCACCGACGTACTCCTTCCTCCGATATATACCTACATACCCCCAAACGATCAGATACGGAGCCAAAAACCTAATTCCACCGCCGCAACCTTCTGTACCCACGAGATCCCATCTTGGAATCCACCACAGAGGGCTTCTACATCATCACCATAGCCCCTCCGATGAAGTGTGAGTAGTTAGTAGCTAGATGGCTTCATCTCTCTTGTTGGATCTCAATACAATGTTCTCCCCCTCTCTCATGGAGATCTATTCGATGTAATCTTCTTTTTGCGGTGTGTTTGTTGAGACCGATGAATTGTGGGTTTATGATCAAGTTTATCTATGAACAATATTTGAATCTTCTATGAATTCTTTTATGTATGATTGGTTATGTTTGCAAGTCTCTTCGAATTATCAGTTTGGTCTAGCCTACTAGATTGGTTTTTCTTGCAATGGCAGAAGTGCTTAGCTTTGGGTTCAATCTTGCGGTGTCCTTTCCTAGTGACAGTAGGGGCAGCAAGGCACGTATTGTATTGTTGCCATCGAGGATAACAAGATGGGGTATTTATCATATTGCATGAATTTATTCCTCTACATCATGTCATCTTGCTTAAGGCGTTACTCTGTTTTCTTGAACTTAATACTCTAGATGCATGCTTTGATAGCGGTCGATGAGTGGAGTAATAGTAGTAGATGCAGGCAGGAGTCGGTCTACTTGTCTCGGACGTGATGCCTATATACATGATCATACCTAGATATTCTCATAACTATGCTCAATTCTGTCAATTGCTCAACAGTAATTTGTTCACCCACTGTAGAACACTTATGCTCTTGAGAGAAGCCACTAGTGAAATCTATGGCCCCCGGGTCTATTCTCATCATATCAATCTTCAATCACTTTATTATTGCTTTGCTTTTTTACTTTGCCTTTTATTTTACCTTGCATCCTTATATCAAAAATACCAAAAATATTATCTATCATCTCTATCAGATCTCACTCTCGTAAGTGACCATGAAGGGATTGACAACCCCTAATCGCGTTGGTTGCTTTGAGCTATTTGTTTCGTGTAGGTACGAGGGACTCGCGCGTAGCCTCCTACTGGATTGATACCTTGGTTCTCAAAAACTGAGGGAAATACTTACTCTACTCTGCTGCATGACCCTTTCCTCTTCAAGGAAATCCAACGCAGTGCTCAAGAGGTAGAAATGACTATGTAAACAGGATGACATGATATAACTATACAATGTGTCTATTAAAGTGGTTGGCATGCCATAAATCACAAACATGCCGTCGATGGAAACATGATGGCATGATATAATTCACGGATAGAATGACATAATTTAAAATATGATGACTATGTAAACAGGATGAGATGATATAACTATATTATGTCTTTAGAAAATGGGTTGGCATGCCATAATTCAGATACATGTTGTCTATGTAAACATCATGGCATGACATAATTCAAATATATGATTTATATACTAAGGAAGTGAGCAGAGGGCAATCGCATATATGATGTGTCAACTAAGGAGATGGCATTCAATATTGTGTATATGATGTAAAAACTAAGCATTGCACTACAACATATGCATTATATGAGTAATACAACCCTGCCAAGTTTGAGTATACACCTCAGGGGGATAATAGGACTGGTCATCTGCCTCTGAATCCTCCTCTGAAGAGCTATCAGAACCAGCAAGATATCTGCTTCAAGGTAGCATTGTCTGCTCAAGACCTTGTTTTCGCTCCATTTCTCCATCACCAATTCAAATGGCTGATGCACAGGAAGAGCAGTTGAAAATACAAACATTGTCGACAAAAGCAATGAGAAATACAAAAAAAAGGATGGCATGATATAATTCACATATATGACGCTTGCCTAAACAGCATGGCATTGCATAATTCACATACATAATGCCTTGCAACAAGATAACGTTGCATAATTCACATATATAATGTCTTGCAACAAGATGGCATTGCATAATTCACATACATGGTAATTAGACACTAAACAGGTGGCATTCACACAAAGCATGTCTAAACTAAGCAAATGACATAGCAATGCAAGATACCATACGCACGATATGAGAAACATAACCCTCCAAGTTAGGGCATGCACCTCGGGGATATGACTAGTCATCTGTCTCTGAATCCTCCTCTAAGGAGCTATCGGTAACCAGCAAGACATGCGCTTCATCAGATAGCATTGTCTGCTCTGAAGACCTTGTTTCCACTCCAGATTTTTCCATGACCGTGCCGAATGGCTGATGCACAGGAAGAGTTGAATGTACTAAAATTGTTGACAAATTTAACACGTAATAAAAAATGATGGCATGATATAATTCACATATAAGATGACTAACTAACCAGGGTGGCATTGCAAATTTCAAATATATGATGCCTGGCTAGACAAGATGGCATTGCATGATTCACATATACGATAAAGAAACTAAACAGATGGCATTGACACAAAGCATGTCTAAACTAAGCAGATGACATCTTTAATGTATACATAAGCAATGCAAGGCACCATATGCATGATATTACCAACATCAAGATGCCAAGTTAGAGCGAAGACCTCATGGGGTAAATAGGAGTGGTCTTCTCTTCCGAATCCCCTCGAACAGTTATCTTCCTCTTGATTACAATCCGAAATGGGTGGAGGGGGGCTGCCTTTGCGCCCACCATGGAACGACGTCTGCATGAAATTTTATTGTCACGCAAGGGTCGTCTCTTTTGCTCTACATGATTAGTTCCATTGTGTACAATAACTGGCATGCATAGGAATAAAACATAGTGAGATTATGTAAGGAGTGCATGCACAATCTAGTGTGATGGTAGCAAACTGTGGATAGACCCAAAACCAATGATAGCAGGCAGATAATAGCTTTAGTTAAAAAATACAGATAATGGCTCCTTTAATGTTTGTTTGCACCCAACATGAAACTAATAGTAGACACCGAAGATTAACCAGATAGTAGACAGATAGTACTGATTGCTGCCCCAATATGTACCCCACAACCATTTAAAAACTCAAGTTTCAACATTAGTTTGGACCTGACTCGGAGTCTAATAGGTGAACACGATGATAATGTAGCATGTCATCATATTAAGCGACGCATAACGTAAGCAGATACGGAAGAGTGCGACCTCTCTTGCCGACCCGTGTAGTCCTCAAGGTCATCTGCTCAGTTGATGATGGTAATGCGGTTGCCGTGGCTGCCGGCGGTGGGGAAGAAGATCTGAGGCGGCGAAAGACAGTCTGGAAAGCGGATCCCTGCTGTGGTGAACCCTTCCGTTGTTGGAGCAGCCGAGTTGGGGTGGAACACAGCGCTGCAGGAGCAGGACAAACCACACAAGGTTTTCTTTGACACATATCTGTAACAGAAGTAATTGAGTAAGGGCTTGTTTGAATTTGAGGATTCTAACAATGCAGGGATAGGAAATAGACAGGAATAGGATAGGAATGCACGTGCACAACAGAGAATTTAAAACACAGGACTTCGCTAACTGGGTGTTTGATTCACAACAATTGGAAGATCACAGGATGCAAAAAGCATGGTGAGATTAAGTCAAACCACAAGAAAATGTACGGTTATAATGCTATTATGCTACTATCTCTTAGTCTTGTGCTTGATGAATAGGAATATGAAAAGGAGGAGAAGTGGAAATTGGAATTCCTATGGTTTTTCTTTCAAGGAGACACTAAAGGAACAAATCCTACAGTTTTCCTTTGCTCCATTCCTTTGCACCAAATTCATGAAAAGTAGTACCATAGGAAACTTTCTAATTCCGATGTTTTTCATTCACTTTTCCTTTCAAGCACTGGCGATTCTAGTAGGCAGGCTTGAGCAAGGAAAATCCTACACTAAAAAATGTTTTTGTGCTACTTCTATTACTTTGGACCCAGGCCACTACCATACTAGCTCAACTCCCAGGTCCATCGACAAATGCATAGCTCAAACGCGCAGAGATAAATAATGATGGCGTTCAAGAGAGTCCATCACAGATAGCTAAGTTGCCTGGTACCTCACTGCTTGTAATATAGTGGGATAAAATAATCGTATTTCCCGTTACTACGAGTGCTCAGTGGACAATATATATAACATGTAGAGTAAAAAAGAGATGCAACAAGTGTACAACCTCTTTGGCGAAGCCATGTTGATCTCAGCGTGATTGGGTTGGCCGGTGAGGATGCTCCGGCTGACTTGGCTGTCAGAGGAGGGGAAGAAGATCTTATGCGTCTGGAGATGGAGCCCGAGATACTGCTCCGTTGTGATGGAGGGTTTCCTCGTTGGAGCAGCTCCGGTGAGTTGTACGACGCCTTGGCTGAAGTAGGACAAGAGAGACAACGAACAACATTAACCTGAGTGGAATTCTAATAGCATCTCCAATACATGATGTAGAATACATAACCACAAAGTGTTAGATGTAAAATACATTAGCCTCTCATCTTTGAACTTAACTGTCGAAACTGAATTTAACTGTCGAAACTGAACTTAACTGTCGAAACTAAACTTAACTGTCGAAACTGAATTTTGCTGTCGAAACTGACTTTTGCTGTCGAAACTGAACGCACTAGCAAGGTGAGGCTACACGTCGGTCAACTGACTTTTTCATCTCTGGTTAGTCGATTTTGCAGCAGTTGGATACGAAATCAAGGGCCTGCGGTTCATCTTCAACCTCCACCCCCCTGAGCCGCCAGCCGCCACCGGCCAAACAGCGGCCCCCCGCTCATGTGGCGTGTCGCCGCCCGCCCGCCCAAAAACAATCCCCATCGTCGGTCCGCCGCCGCCCAGCCATCCTCTCTGCCCCCCGTGTCGAGCTTTTTCTCCGGCGATCCCCACGCCACCGCCCCGCCAACGCCCCGCCACCGCCGGTGACCACCGCCCCCATCCTGAACCCTAAGATAGATAGTGGGGTACCTCTACGGTGAGACCCCCTCTCCGCTGCGGCTGGTTCTTCCTTTACCCCGGCGAGCCCCCCTACCCCCTGAAAATCGACTGACCCAAAAGTCGATTCAGTCGACTGAAGTGTAGCTAAATCGGAGCAGCATCGCAAGCAAGAGCAAGAGCGAGAGCAGCAGCGCGAGCAAGAGCAATAGCAAGAGCAGACCAGGCAAGGGAGCAAGAGCAAGAGCAGAGCAACAGCGCGAGCGAGAGCTAAAGCAGCAGCAGCTCCTACTGATGTGGACGTCGCCGCCGAGGGAGCGACGCCGTGGAGGAAGTGGCTGGCGATGCCGCCGTGGATGGAGCCGTGCCGTTTCGGCTCGGGTCCGAGCGCCGGCAGCACCGTGAGATCGTATCAAGAAGAAAATGCGGCGATTAGTGTACAACCTCTTTGGGGCGCCGATTAGGCCGCAGCTTCATCCGAGGAAACGGTGATGATGATGCTCTTTCGGTGGTGCAGGTGAAGACGGCGGTGTGGGAATGGAGGTGGCGTGAAAGACGAGGGGGACGCCGGGGCAGCTCCTTGGAGGTGGAGGAGGGGGTGACTGAACCGGCGGGACGATGAGATCGACGACGGATCCTCATCCGATACGGTGGATGAGGGATGTCGAGGTGTTGCTGTGGACGACGTCGTCGGGGAAGAGGCTCCGGCTGGGTGGTGGACGGAGCAGGGTGTGGGGTTTCGTCACGGGTTTTCGCGGGCTCGGTGTACGAATGGGTGGGCAGATGGGATGGCAGTGGGGAACCATGGCTTACAGACGCGCTTGTCCGAAATGTGGGGTAAGTTACAAAGTACCCCACCGATTTGAGGCGGTTCTTTCGGTTCAGGGGTACCACGGGCATTTCGTGTGTCGGGATTTCACAGAGGTGGGAGTTTTCGCGCGCGTTGTAATTTCGGAATAGAAAGGCGCGGGTTGAGATGGAGGGAGTTGTCGGAGCACAACGAGACAAAGATATATCTTAAATATTTCGGTCTAACAAGGCGCGGGTTGAAGAGGCGGGAGTTTCGCAGCACGATAGACAGAGACGTTAGCTTGAATTTTCGGCATAACAAGGCGCGGCTTGAAATTTCGGAAGAACAAGCTTAACGTGTACCCAAAAAACGACAATTTGCACCTCAACACGCACAACACACACACAAACACCATTTAGACTAGAGTAAGGTACACGTGCATTGCACGCATGAGATTTGGCAACCAAATTATGAATAAATACCACATTATAGCATGCAAGCTTTCAGTCATATATTCATGATGTAGATGTTCGTTTAATTCTTATAGTTCATTTCATTCAAAATCATCTAGTTTTTATAAGAAATCTAATCTATTTTAAGATTCCTGGAATTGTGCGTCGTAAGACATAAAGTAAAAACAAATAATGGCAAATCATGTTGAAAAACATTTGGGCAATTCTGATACGGAAGATTCTAGAACAAATAAGAAGTTCTTGTGTTTTGATGTTTGTGCATTATGCTTAAGTTCAACCATGGAGTCTTCTAGATTATACATGTGGCGTAATCTGGTGGAATTAGATGATATCCAACGGCCAGTAGTGCTCAAATTTGCCATCTTTGTACCATCGGATTCGCCTCATCCAACGGCCATCTTTCAAAGTTAAAGTTACCCGCACACAATATAAAAAGCCACCCATCATCTCCAATTAGAATAGTGTGTCCATGCACAGATGCGACGTGGCCAAATGATGTCTGCCGTCGGTATATCAAATTCAAATCAGTCTGACCTTGTTCAATGTGTATACATTACAACATGCTCGTTTCCAGACCACACCGCGCAGATCTCCGTTATATTCATGCATGCATGGGTTTCAAACATCAGGATCTCTTATTCAAATATTTGAATTCAACTTTACATTGATTATGACCTCACCTATTCTTTTACACCCACACAGTAGTCTTCTCTTTATAATTGTAACACTAACTTTCTCTCATGCATGCATGCACACACACTACCAGTCGGCATTATCCATCGCACGCATGCAATCTTTTTCTTCAGGCCAGTCTCCCATGAAGGCACACACCCACACACACCCCCCTCTCCATCATATCAGGCAATCTTTATCTCTCACGCGTGCATGCGCAACGATCGATGTTCCTCTATGTATGTGTGTATATAGCTATGTCTTTCATAGTTTTCCACACAAACCGATCAATCGATATATCTAGTGAGGTCTCACCCTCTTTCCCACGTCCACATCGATCAATCTATACCTCTCTATATAGGATTAACATATATAGCTAATACACCCACATTAATTATATATCCAACGTCCCCTCTCATCATCCATGCCTTCCCTTCATCTCTCGAGACGCGCACACATGGCAAAGGCAGGCGATAAGGGCCCTGCCCTCCCCTAACATCACTATATATCGAGGCTAATATGAATGTGATCATTAGACAATTGCTGCTAAAAATGGTTTAAGTTCATGAACTGACCCTCCTCGTAAAGGATTAGCAATGCTTAGCCCCCTAGCTCATTTATTTTTCATGGCTCCGCCACTGCGCGCAACGGCGCACGTGTTCGCCCCCTCTCTCTAAATATCAATCTCGCACTTGTGCATTCCTTCATAGTCTCCCTCCACTCGGCCCCTCGCACCATCTTCTAGCCCCCAACCGGATTTTGCCACATGTACAATCTAGCAGACTCCATGGTTGAACTTAAGCATAATGCACAAACCTCAAAACAACAGTGGTTCTCTTTTGTTCTAGAATCTTCCGTATCATAACTGCCCAAACTTTTTTTCTAGTTGAATTACCATTATTTGTTTTTACTTTATGCTTTACAATGCACAATTCCATGAATCATAAAATAGATTAAGGATTCTCAAAGGAATTTTGGAGGATTCTAATCATTAGGATTTTTTCCTATCTTGGTTGTTTGATTCGTAGGATTGTAAACCATAGGAATTTTTCCATATGATTCATTTGCACTAGATTTCATAGGAAACATCCCATCCACTCAAACCTCTTTGAAAGAATTCTGCGTTTTTTCTATGCACAATCAAACACTCGTACAATCCTGTAGGATTCAAGACGACATTCCACTATAATCCCATGTTTTTCCTATTCCCACGTTCTTTGATTTTTTATAAAAACTAATTGATTTTGAATGAGATGAACTATAAGAATTAAACGAAGGGCTACATCAGGCATATATGACTCAGAGCTTACATGCTGTAGTGTGGTATTTATTCATAATTTGGTTGCAAAATCTGATGCGTGCAATGCACGTGTACCTTACTAGTACTTCGAGTATGTGCAAAACACGTAAATTAGAATACCAATGGCACGCTACACAGTGTCTCTCTTACAGTTCAGGAAGCCACGTGGCACATGTGGAGGCATTGTCACGACCTCCTTGTGTGGATTGATCACAGTGACGTGTTGCTGGCTCCAGAAGAATGTACTCGTCCTCCTTGAGCCATACTGGCGGTACATGCACGTAGCGAAGATGTGCACGCACACCACGCACGCACTCATTCCCTCGCACGCACACGCGGGTACACGGGCGGACGCAATTTTGTACCAAGATCCACCCCATGTGATAATTTAACGCATGTAAAGTCGTTCACTTTATTGATGGTAATTAATACAGCGCATGCAAATTGAGTGGACGTGAGGGCGGAAGAAAGACATTATTACTCCACTGCGCGCATGCGAGTACTTAAATCGTGGGTTGCTAGTAGTACTTCCATTGGTCTCCTTCATATTTTTTGCCAATTTTTGACAGTAACATAATATTTACGCATTTGAGCAGTGTAGTACTTGAAATTTATGTTCCGCTCAACTCATCGGGAGCCGTTTCGGGCCTCGAAACCAAAACCATCAATTAATCTTTACCTTGTTCCCATCACATTCGAAAGCCTGCTCACACCTACTAGTACGTACCAAACCTGAACGTGTTCCCACTATGCAGGTATTAGTACTAGTGCTAGTACTTAGGTTATAAAAAGGGGAACTACCTAACCGAAAATTACTCTACCTTTCCTCCTCATAAGTGCTTCTTCTTTGTCCGTCGTTGCCATGGCCGGTGAGCAGAGCTCTAGGTCGAGAACTTCTCGTAACAAGGGAGCGGCAACCAAGGCTACGGAAAAAAAAGAGGGCTCGCCGCAACACAGAGACCTCGAAAGATCTCTCACGGGCAGGCGATGGGTCCCAGGAGCGCCCTAGCCGTGGAGGCGAACATGCTGAGTCGGCGGAGCTGGAGTCGTTATCCCTCGATGGCATGCCCGATCAGCTCAATAAGCAGAAGGAGTTCATCCAAGGCTTGATGGAGTTGCTGAAGGAGAGCCTCGACGACATGCCCGCTGAGCTCAATCAGCAGGGGGAGTTGACCGCCGGCTTGGTGATGCTGCTGAAGAAGAGCATTGCCTCAGAGAAGAAGGCCACCGGCGAAATCCTGCGACTTCAGGAGGACAAGGCGAAGCTCTGCCACAAGATCGACCTGTTGAAGGAGAAGAACGCCGTCTAGAAGAAGCTACATGAGAATAGTAGTTCCTCAATGAAGATGTTGTAGGCCCTCGTCATGGAACAGAAGGAGGAGTTGGCGAAGCTCCGCATCGAGCACCCGGCTGCTGTCAAGGTACGTAATGCGGCCGTGGATAGATGATGAAGGCTCGCGTCGAGAAATCCCGCGTCATGGACAGAATGAAGAAGATGGTGGAGGAGACGTGGAAGGAGATGGAGGTCGTGGAGGCGATGAAGAAGCAGTTACGACTCCGCGGCGAATTAGATCATTTGGGGTGATAATCTTCCTTCTTCTTTTGCTCCTGTGTTTTATCTTTTGCTTCGTGTGTTTCGCCGCACGTATCACGTTCTCTGCGAGGCATGAATAGAACAATGGTTTTTTTGAGGGAATGCATAGAACAATGCTAACAATGAGATGACTAGCAAATTAGATCATTTTTATCGCCATATGGCACTTGGGTTGCCGTGTTTCAGGCTCCTCCGCAAAGATTACTACTCGAGGGAAAACTTGAGTATACCGCACGGTTCTTTGCTCCTCCTCGATTAGGTCGTCGGCGCATTTATACGAAAGCAGTCAAATCACAAGGCCCCGCCTTCCAGCAGTAATGAGCCGTCAAATCACAAAGGCCTCGCCTCGTGAAACCGACCAAGCTAGACTGCCCGCCCTCTAGCCTTTTAAAAATGTATACTTTTGTACAGCAGTAGTATCGATGGATTGGGCCATGGAGAAAAACTTGAAATTAAAAAAAACGGTGGTACATATAGAGAGCGCTAAATGGCCAAATTATGCATATAGTACTATTAAAAAGGCTAGTCACAATAATAGTGTCCAGCACAACCCACCCCTCAAATAAAACTAAGAGGGTGCTTGGATACGTTTTAGTCCCATGACTAAAAGTAGTGGGACTAAAACATGCTAGCCTCACCCATGCTTGGATCCAAATACTAAAAAGACTAAAATCAAGTTAATGAGCATTTATTATCCTCCAAACCCTCCAATCCAGAACTCGCCTGTGTTAAAGGAGCGGAGTTAAATGAGTAGAGAGAGGACTAATCCACATTTTAGTAGGGATACCCCTGACTAAAAAAATTTAGTCTCAAGACTAGTTTTAGCCCCTCTTTAGTCAGGGGTGCTTGGAACTTTAGCCTCTTAAAGAGACTATTTTTAGTCAGACTAAAATAAGTGCCTTGGATCCAAGCACCCTCTAAGCATCCTGGAATTCTTTGACAAAACTAAGCACCCTGAAATTCTTTGACAACTAAACTCCTGGCCATATGATGTTGGCCATATATATTGTACGTATATAATGTGAAGAAACAAGTGGTAGTACTATACCAACTAAAATATGAAATGTAAGAAATACTAGTATGTACGTACTGAAGAGTAAAAGTAATGAGAAGAAACATAACATAGTTCTGCTGGGGCCTCAGCACAACACACCCCTCAAATTAAATTAAGCACACCTGAAATTAAACTTTGCAACTATTCCGGTAGACACTACATTAGAACCACCATGAGCAACGACACTTCCACCTTACTCGGAGTCCTCGTCCACGTCCTCGACTTCGTCCTTGTCCCTCTTCCTCTTGGCCGATACTTCTTTGCTTGAACCGCACACTTGGCTGTTGCTCTTCATCCAACACTTATACATATTGAAGCAAAGGTAGCCATCCATTGCAGCATAGTGGATGTGGTCTATATCTAGTACATTTTGCTGCCATGCATGACGATGAAACGTGTATGGAGGTTTCTCCAGTTTACCGTACGAAGGATGAACCATGGCTCTGTTCGAAATATGCCCTAGAGGCAATAATAAATTAGTTATTATTATATTTCCTTGTTCATGATAATCGTTTATTATCCATGCTATAATTGTATTGATAGGAAACTCAGATACATGTGTGGGTACATAGACAACACCATGTCCCTAGTAAGCCTCTAGTTGACTAGCTCGTTGATCAATAGATGGTTACGGTTTCCTGACCATGGACATTGGATGTCGTTGATAACGGGATCACATCATTAGGAGAATGATGTGATGGACAAGACCCAATACTAAGCCTAGCACAAAGATCGTAGTTCGTATGCTAAAGCTTTTCTAATGTCAAGTATCTTTTCCTTAGACCATGAGATTGTGAAACTCCCGGATACCGTAGGAATGCTTTGGGTGTACCAAACATCACAACGTAACTGGGTGACTATAAAGGTGCACTACAGGTATCTCCGAAAGTGTCTGTTGGGTTGGCACGAATCGAGACTGGGATTTGTCACTCCGTGTCAACAGAGAGGTATCTCTGGGCCCACTCGGTAGGACATCATCATAATGTGCACAATGTGATCAAGGAGTTGATCACGGGATGATGTGTTACGGAACGAGTAAAGAGACTTGCCGCAAACGAGATTGAACAAGGTATCGGGATACCGACAATCGAATCTCGGGCAAGTACAATACCGCTAGACAAAGGGAATTGAATACGGGATTGATTGAGTCCTTGACATCGTGGTTCATCCGATGAGATCATCGTGGAACATGTGGGAGCCAACATGGGTATCCAGATCCCGCTGTTGGTTATTGACCGGAGAACGTCTCGGTCATGTCTACATGTCTCCCGAACCCGTAGGGTCTACACACTTAAGGTTCGATGACGCTAGGGTTATAAAGGAAGTTTGTATGTGGTTAACGAATGTTGTTTGGAGTCCCGGATGAGATCCCGGACGTCACGAGGAGTTCCGGAATGGTCCGGAGGTAAAGATTTATATATGGAAAGTTGTTGTTCGGGTTCCGGGAAAAGTTCGGGTTTTTCGGTATTGTACCGGAAGCTTCGGAAGGTTCCGGAGGATTCGGAGGGGTCCGGAGGTCCGGAAATTGTTCCACCACGTCCAATACAGTAGCATGGGCTGTAGGGGCGCCCTAGCCTTAATGGGCCAGGGGCACCAGCCCCCAAGGCCCATGCGCATGGGAGGGGGAAACCCTAAGGGGAGGGCCTCCACTTGACTTGGGAGGCACTCCTCCCCTCTTAGCCGCCCCAAGTCCCATCTAGGGCTGGCCGCACCCCTTGGGGTGGAAACCCAAAGGGCGCAGCCCCCTTTCCCGCTATATATACTTGAGGTTTTGGGCTGCCCAAAACACATGAGTTCTCTCCTCTTGGTGCAGCCTCGCCTCCTCCTCCTCCTCTCCTTGGTGCTTGGCGAAGCCTGGGATTGCCACGCCTCCATCACCACCATGCCGTTGTGCTGCTGCTGGATGGAGTCTTCCTCAACCTCTCCCTCTCTCCTTGCTGGATCAAGGCGTGGGAGGCGTCACCGGCTGTACGTGTGTTGAACGCGGAGGTGCCGTCTGCTCGCACTAGGATCTCCGGTGATTTGAGTCACGACAGTCGACTCCTTCAACCCCGTTCACTTGAACGCTTCCGCTTAGCGATCTACAAGGGTATGTAGATGCAGTCTCCTTCCCTCGTTGTTGGTTTCTCCATAGATAGATCTTGGTGACACGAGGAAAATTTTGAATTTCTGCCACGCTCCCCAACAAAGGCATCATGAGCTAGGTCTATTGCGTAGATTCTTTGCACGAGTAGAACACAAAGTAGTTGTGGGCGTTGATGTTGTTCAGTATGCTTACCGTTACTAGTCCAATCTTGTTTCGACGGTATTGTGGGATGAAGCGGCCCAGACCGACCTTACACGCATTTTTCGTGAGACAGGTTCCACCGACCGACATGCACTTGGTGCATAAGGTGGCTAGCGGTGCCGCTCTCCCACTTTAGTCGGAACGGATTCGATGAAAAGGGTCCTTATGAAGGGTAAATAGCAATTGGCATATCACGTTGTGGTTTTATGTAGGTAAGAAACGTTTTGCTAGAAACCCATAGCAGCCACGTAAAACATGCAAACAACAATTAGAGGATGTCTAACTTGTTTTTGCAGGGTATGCTATGTGATGTGATATGGCCAAGAAGAATGTGATGAATGATATGTGATGTATGAGATTGATCATGTTCTTGTAATAGGATTCACGACTTGCATGTCGATGAGTATGACAACCGCAGGAGCCATAGGAGTTGTCTTTATTTATTGTATGACCTGCGTGTCATTAAACAATGCCATGTAATTACTTTACTTTATTGCTAACCGGTAGCCATAGTAGTAGAAGTAATAGTTGGCGAGACAAATTCATGAAGACACGATGATGGAGATCATGATGATGGAGATCATGGTGTCATGCCGGTGACGATGATGATCATGGAGCCCCGAAGATGGAGATCAATGGAGCTATATGATATTGCCCATATCATGTCACTACTATATAATTGCATGTGATGTTTATTATGTTTATGCATCTTGTTTACTTAGAATGACGGTAGTAAATAAGATGATCCCTTACAACAATTTCAAGAAGTGTTCTCCCCTAACTGTGCACCGTTGCTAAAGTTCGTCGCTTCTAAGCACCACGTGATGATCGGGTGTGATGGATTCTTACGTTCACATACAACGGTGTTGACGAGCCTAGCATGTACAGACATGGCCTCGAACACACGCAATACACTTAGGGTTAACTTGACGAGCCTAGCATGTACGCACATGGCCTCGGAACACGAGACCGAAAGGTCGAGCATGAGTCGATAGTAGATACGATCAACATGAAGATGTTCACCGATGATGACTAGTCCGTCTCACGTGATGATCGGACACGGCCTAGTTGACTCGGATCATGTAATCACTTAGATGACCAGAGGGATGTCTATCTGAGTGGGAGTTCATAAGATGAACTTAATTATCCTGAACATAGTCAAAATATCTTTGCAAATTATGTCGTAAGCTCACTCTTTAGTTCCACTGTTTAGATATGTTCCTACAGAAAATATAGTTGAAAGTTGACAGTAGCGATTATGCGGACAGTAGAAAGCTTATGTCCTTAATGCACCGCTCAGTGTGCTGAACCCCAAACGTCGTTTGTGGATGTTGCGAACATCGGACATACACGTTTTGATAACTACGTGATAGTTCAGTTAAACGGTTTAGAGTTGAGGCACGAAAGACGTTTTCGAAATGTTGCGGAACATGTGAGATGTTTCGAGGGCTGAAATTAGGATTTCAGGCTCGTGCCCATGTCGAGAGGTATGAGACCTCCGACGATTTTCTTAGCCTACAAACTAAAGGAGAAAAGCTCAATCGTTGAGCTTGTGCTCAGATTGTCTGAGTGCAACAATCACTTGAATCGAGTGGGAGTTGATCTTCCAGATGAGATAGTGATGTTTCTCCAAAGTCATTGCCACCAAGCTACTAGAGCTTCGTGATGAACTATAACATATCAGGGATAGATATGATGATCCCTGAAGTGTTCGCGATGTTTGACACCGCGAAAGTAGAAGTCAAGTAGGAGCATCAATTGTTGATGGTTGTTAAAACCACTAGTTTCAAGAAGGGCAAGGGCAACAAGGGATACTTCATGAAACGGCAAATCAGCTGCTGCTCTAGTGAAGAAACCCAAGGTTGAACCCAAACCGGAGACTAAGTGCTTCTGTAATAAGGGGAACAACCACTGGAACAGAATTACCCTAGATACTTGGTAGATAAGAAGGCAGGCAAGGTCGATAGAAGTATATTGGATATACATTATGTTAATGTGTACTTTACTAATACTCCTAGTAGCACCAGGGTATTAAGATACCGGTTCGGTTGCTAAGTGTTAGTAACTCAAATAAAAGAGCTACGAATAAACGGAGACTAGCTAAAGGAGAGCGACGATATGTGTTGAAGTGTTTCCAATTTTGATGTGATCAAACATCGCACGCTCCTTCTACCATCAAGATTAGTATTAAACCATAATTATTGTCATTTGGTGTTTATGCTGAGCATAGACATGATTGGATTATGTCTATCGCAATACTGTTATTCATTTAAGGAGAATAATGGTTACTCTATTTATTTGAATAACACCTTCGATGGTCTTGCACCTAAATGAATGGTTTATTGAATCTCGATCGTAGTGATACACATTTTCATGCCAAAGGTATAAGATAGTAATGATAGTACCACTTACTTGTGGCACTCGCCATGTAAGTCATATTGGTGTAAACGCATAAAGAAGCTCCATGTTGATGGATCTTTGGACTCACTCGCTTTTGAAAAGGTTGAGACATGCAAACCATGTCTATTGGTGTATACGCATGATGAAACTCCATGCAGATGGATCGCTTGGACTCACTTGATTTTGAATCACTTGAGATATGCAAATCACACCACATGGGCAAGATGACTAAAAGCCTCGTTTTTCAAAAAATGGAACAAGATAGCAACTTGTTGGAAGTAACACATTTTGATGTGTGCAGTCCAATGAGTGCCGAGGCATGCATGAATATCGTTATGTTCTTACTTCACGAGATGATTCGAGTAGATGTTGAGTATATTTAGTTGATGAAACACAAGTCTGAATTATTGAATGGTTCAAGTAATTTCAGAGTGAAGTTTAAGATCTTCGTGACAAGAGGATAGAATGTCTATGATATGATCATAGAGATGAATATCTGAGTTACGAGTTTTGGCACACAATTAAGACATTGTGCAAATTGTTTCACAATTAATACCGCCTGGAACACCATAGTGTGATGGTGTGTCCGAACATCATAGTTGCACTCTATTGGATATGGTGCATACCATGATATCTCTTATCGAATTACCACTATCGTTCATGGGTTAGGCATTAGAGACAACCGCACTCACTTTAATAGGGCACCACGTTCCTCCGTTGAGACGACACCATATGAACTATGGTTTAGAGAAACCTAAGCTGTCGTTTCTTAAAAGTTTGGGGCTGCGACGCTTATGTGAAAAGTTTCAGGTTGATAAGCTCGAACCGAAAGCGGACAAAATGCATCTTCATAGGATACCCAAAACAGTTGGGTATTCCTCCTAATTCAGATCCGAAAGCAATAGGGATTGTTTCTTGAATCGGGTCCTTTCTCGAGGAAAAGTTTGTCTCGAAAAGTTGAGTGGGGGGATGGTGGAGACTTGATGAGGTTATTGAACCGTCATTTCAACTAGTGTGTAGCAGAGCACAGGAAGTTGTTCCTGTGGCGCCTACACCAATTGAAGTATAAGCTTATGATAGTGATCATGAAGTTTCGGATCAAGTCACTAACGTACCTCGTAGGGTGACAAGGATGCGTACTACTTCAGAGTGGTACGCAATCCTGTCTTGAAGGTCATGTTGCTAGACAACAATGAACCTACGAGCTATGGAGAAGCAATGGTGGGCCCAAATTCCGACAAATGGTTAGAAGCCATGAAATCCGAGATAGTATCCATATATCAGAACAAAGCATGGACTTTGGTGGCCTTGCCCGATGATCGGCAAGCCATTGAGATGAATGGATCTTTAAGAAGAAGACGGACGTGAACGGTAATGTCACCGTCTGTGAAGCTCGACTTGTGGCGAAGAGTTTTTCACAAGTTCAAGGAGTTGACTACGATGAGATTTTCTCATCCGTAGCGATGCTTAAGTCCGTTGGAATCATGTTAGCATTACTGCATTTATGAAATCTTGCAGATAGGATGTCAAAACATTGTTTCCTCGGTGTTATTCTTGAGGAAAGGTTGTATGTGATACAACCAGAAGGTTTTGTCAATCCTGAAGGATGCTAACAAGTATGCAAAGCTCCAGCAATCCTTCTAAGGACTGGAGTAAGCATCTCGGAGTTGGAATGTACGCTTTGATGAGATGATCAAAGATTTTGGGTTTATATAGTTTATGAGAAACTTGTATTTCCAAAGAAGTGAGTGGGAGCACTATAGAATTTCTGATGAGTATATGTTGTTGACATATTGATGATCAGAAATGATGTAGAATTTCTAGAAAGCATATAGGGTTGTTTGAAAAGTGTTTTTCAATGGAAAACCTGGATTAGGCTACTTGAACAATAAGCATCAAGATCTATAAGGATAGATCAAAATGCTTAATAATACTTTCAAATGAGCACATACCTTGACATGATCTTGAAGGTGTTCAAGATGGATCAGTCAAAGAAGGAGTTCTTGCCTGAGATGTAAGGTATGAAGTTAAGACTTAAAGCTCCACCACGGCAGAAAAGAGAGAAAGGACGAAGGTCGTCCCCTATGCTTTAGACGTAGGCTCTATAGTATGCTATGCTGTGTACCGCACCGGAAGTGTGCCTTGCCATGAGTCAGTCAAGGGGTACAAGAATGATCCAGGAATGGATCATTGGAGAGCAGTCAAAATTGTCCTTAGAGTAAATAAGGACATGTTTCTCGATTATGGAGATGATAAAGAGTTCGGCGTAAACTGTTACGTCGATGCAAGCTTTGACACCTATCCGAATGACTCTGAGTAGCAAACCGGATATGTATAGTGGAGCAACCATTTGGAATAGCTCCAAGTGGAGCGTGGAAGCAGCGTTTACAATATGACCTAGAAATTTGCAAAGCACACACGGATCTGAAAGGTTCAGACCCGTTGACTAAAACCTCTCTCACAAGCAAAACATGATCAAATCAGAACTCACTGAGTCTAAATCACATGATGATGTGAACTAGTTTACAGACACTAGTAAACTCTTTGGGTGTTGGTCACATGGCGATGTGACCTATCAGTGTTAATCACATGACGATGTGAACTAGATTATTGACTCTAGTGCAAGTGGGAGACTGTTGGAAATATGCCCTAGAGGCAATAATAAATTAGTTATTATTATATTTCCTTGTTCATGATAATCGTTTATTATCCATGCTATAATTGTATTGATAGGAAACTCAGATACATGTGTGGGTACATAGACAACACCATGTCCCTAGTAAGCCTCTAGTTGACTAGCTCGTTGATCAATAGATGGTTACGGTTTCCGACCATGGACATTGGATGTCGTTGATAACGGATCACATCATTAGGAGAATGATGTGATGGACAAGACCCAATACTAAGCCTAGCACAAAGATCGTAGTTCGTATGCCAAAGCTTTTCTAATGTCAAGTATCTTTTCCTTAGACCATGAAATTGTGCAACTCCCGGATACCGTAGGAATGCTTTGGGTGTACCAAACATCACAACGAATCGGGTGACTATAAAGGTGCACTACAGGTATCTCCGAAAGTGTCATGCGGTTGGCACGAATCGAGATCGATTTGTCACTCCGTGTCAACGGAGAGGTATCTCTGGGCCCACTCGGTAGGACATCATCATAATGTGCACAATGTGATCAAGGAGTTGATCACGGGATGATGTGTTACGGAACGAGTAAAGAGACTTGCCGCAAACGAGATTGAACAAGGTATCGGGATACCGACGATCGAATCTCGGGCAAGTACAATACCGCTAGACAAAGGGAATTGAATACGGGATTGATTGAGTCCTTGACATCGTGGTTCATACGATGAGATCATCGTGGAACATGTGGGAGCCAACATGGGTATCTAGATCCCGCTGTTGGTTATTGATCGGAGAACGTCTCGGTCATGTCTACATGTCTCCCGAACCCGTAGGGTCTACACACTTAAGGTTCGATGACGCTAGGGTTATAAAAGGAAGTTTGTATGTGGTTACCGAATGTTGTTCGGAGTCCCGGATGAGATCCCGGACGTCACGAGGAGTTCCGGAATGGTCCGGAGGTAAAGATTTATATATGGAAAGTTGTTGTTCGGGTTCCGGAAAAGTTCGGGTTTTTTCGGTATTGTACCGGAAGCTTCTGAAGGTTCCGAGGATTCGGAGGGGTCCGGAGGTCCGGAAATTGTTCCACCACGTCCAATACAGTAGCATGGGCTGTAGGGGGGCGCCCTAGCCTTAATGGGCCAGGGGCACCAGCCCCCCCAAGGCCCATGCGCATGGGAGGGGGAAACCCTAAGGGGGAGGGCCTCCACTTGACTTGGGAGGCACTCCTCCCCCTCTTGGCCGCCCCAAGTCCCATCTAGGTCTGGCCGCACCCTTGGGGTGGAAACCCTAAAGGGGCGCAGCCCCTTTCCCTATATATACTTGAGGTTTTGGGCTGCCCAAAACACATGAGTTCTCTCCTCTTGGTGCAGCCCCTCCTCCTCCTCCTCCTCTCCCTTGGTGCTTGGCGAAGCCTGCTGGATTGCCACGCCCTCCATCACCACCATGCCGTTGTGCTGCTGCTGGATGGAGTCTTCCTCAACCTCTCCCTCTCTCCTTGCTGGATCAAGGCGTGGGAGACGTCACCGGGCTGTACGTGTGTTGAACGCGGAGGTGCCGTCCGTTCGGCACTAGGATCTCCGGTGATTTGAGTCACGACGAGTACGAATCCTTCAACCCCGTTCACTTGAACGCTTCCGCTTAGCGATCTACAAGGGTATGTAGATGCAGTCTCCTTCCCCTCGTTGTTGGTTTCTCCATAGATAGATCTTGGTGACACGTAGGAAAATTTTGAATTTCTGCTACGTTCCCCAACAGGCTCCTGCCAGGGTCAGCATTGAAGGCTGACGAGAGGACACCAACGGATTCTTCTGGAGGTCGAAGGTGTTGCCTACAATGAGGCCTATCCGACGCAGGACTTCTTAGTCGTTACCAAAGTCTACAGTAATGAATTTGACTAGGTTGCTCTCGAGGAAGTCCTTAAAATCCTGGCACTCAACGTTGGCATGGCATATGTGGTAGACCAAGCATAAGTCATGCACGCAAACCTGGATCACGGCGGGCTTCTTCCTCTCTTCGTCCTTTAGATCCTTCTCTCGTCCCAGACTGTGGTGTACTCAACATCTAGCCCAGCGACCCACTCATCATCTGAGTCTTGAACATGCGTCCTGCGCGAAAAAGGCATCCTTTCACCGTCGCGGAAGAACGGGTGTAGATGACGTCGAACTCATCGCCGGTGATAGTTCTAACCTTGTACTCACAGCCGGTCAGGGAGATTTGGGACGCCATGGATTTGGGAGGAGGGTTAGGATTAGTGGAACTGCCGTAATGTGAATGGACGAGACGACTAGGAGCGAACCACTGTAGTATTGAAGGACGTGCGGGGACGAGTAGGAGCGAACTGCCAGCGTGCGAACGGCAGGGTAGCGGCTTTCCATTCTCCCATGATACGGGCTTCCGAGAGCCCTTGGATCTGAGATTGAACGGTTGCAAGGCGTGATTCTAGACCTATGGGTGAATATCCTATCCTGGAGGGTTATTCTGCAAATTTTCAGCAACTTAGCATGCGACCGTTTGATCTCAGATCCAAGGGCCGCCAGCAGCCCGTATCATGGTCGGCCTACCACGACCGTCTCGTCGCGCCCTTGGAGATTTAACACGGTGCATTAGGCTATCTGATGTTGGCATGTCATACATAGTCATCACTTAGTCACTCATACTACAACAAGGTTGGCTATAAGGTTGCTATAAGTGTATTTTTTTACTCCTCTCTATCTTTTTTTCAGATTTCTCCGTCCCATAACATAAGAATGTTTTTGACACTAGTGTAGTGCCAAAAAAGTTCTTATATTATGGGACACAGGGAGTACTAGTATTTATTGCATTTTCCAAGGAGTGACCTCTTCCAATGAAATGGTGTTGCTAAGTTTGCTTTATTTGATTAGCTATAGACTCAAAATTGTCTTTTCACCTAGTTACACGTGCTTAGCACCGTTTCTTCCTTGGGTCACCAAACTAGTCTCTCTCTTCTTGATTAACTTGCCGCATCAGACTTTATTCCTATGCGGCAAGCTTAAGCACCCGTAGGAGCAAGTAAAAGTAAGTACAATAGTGCGCTTACATGGCATTTTTGCATATGTGGAGGAAAGAGAGGCAAGGAAAAAGTGTAGAAGTGGGCTCTCATGCAAGAGCCAGCCTCTACTACATGGTGGAGCATTGGGAGAGGCACCTGTATGGAGGTGGTCAGGAATCGGGAGACTCACACCGGTCGTAGCGCCGCAGTTAAAATGATAATGGTAAGTCAAATCACGGGGCCCCACCTGTCCAGCAGTAACTCGCTGTCAAATCACACAACCCTATGTTTGCAGCAGCCGACTCCCTCGTCTTCTCCCGTCTCTGTCGAACCGACTAGGCAGAACTGCCCCGCAGCCTACCGCGTAGGAAAAGCCCCGCCCTCGACTTTTAAATAGTATACAGTATACTAATTTTGTATCCATGGATTGCTCCTGCGCCATGGAGCAAAGCGTCTAGAAAACGGCGGTACACATGTATGGAGTATACAGACGCCTGCCGCTGTCAGCGGCCACCCCTGCACGGTCGGTCGGTTCCAGCACGCTGCTCTCCGAATGGAACGCTCGTCATATTGCGTTTGCACACACATGTGGGACGGTAATCGAGAACCGACCATAGGCACACTCCCCGGCCCCGCAAGTCGGGTGACTTAATAGAAGAGGGAGACGAGCGATAGTACTAGAGAAGTGTTGTTCTACGTTGGTGCCTGGACGATCCCTGCAAGACACGGAAGATCAGTTCGTCCATGCATGTGACCAGACTCCAGCAGACACGCCTGGATTGGCTATCGTCTACATATCGTGCAAGTTGTGTTGTACATGGCTGTAGTTGTGGTGAGAAATCTAAAAAAAGGTTTCTTTTCATCTTGCAAAATTAGGTGTCATGTGCTTCAGATCACTGCGAGGGTTAAATAGCGACAACTGAGTTGGGCTAGTTATTGGGGGCACATGCACGAACAGTGACTACTCGGCTGCCATCTAGGTCAACCCGGCTATGTTAATTAGGACATCTATGGACATACTCCTTTTCTATGAGTTTATCTTTAATTTGAGCTTTGTTCCTCGTCTAGTTTGTCCGTCGGGATTCATGTTGTCTCCTTTGGGCAGTGAGGTTATGATTTCTTGTCATGTGGCATTTTTTCATGTTATATGTTATAATCCGGCGCTTCAGATCAAAATGACGACAACTGCGCCTCCGGGCCACGTGCATGAAGACTTCTCGACAATCATTGACGAGGTCAAGCCGACTCCGGTAGACAAAAGAAAACTAGTACTACTCCACTATAAAGGAAGGAGCCTCCGCGCTTGCTTGCTAGTGTTGCTGTCTTCACACTGTCTTGGCCTCTCCAGATCTAAACACGACAGCGGTGGCCACACACTCTCTCTCTCTCTCTGCTCACCGCTGGTCATAGATCCAGCCGGATCCTCTCCGCCGGGGAAGGTGAGAAGGTGCAACGTTCACACGGTCGTCCTCGGCTACGGCTCTTACCAACTGCTGGGCGCGTCCCGATCAGCCTGCCTTGCCGTTCTCTCCCAAGCACCGCTAGCGAGGGAGGGCCTCCGACCCCTTCTTCCTCACTGCCGTTGTGTGGGAAGATCTAGCCTCCCGCCGCCCACCTAGCGACATCCCGACGACCATCAGGTATAACTTCCTTTGAAACTGGCATTGCTCTACTTCCCGAGCTCCTGACATCGCTGCATTTGTATCTTTTACTATTCTTAGGCCCCCTCATAGATAGGATCGATCGACTGTTCGAAAACCACCTAATTTTTTTACATTTAAGAGGTAAAACTAGTTCATGCACTCGAATCTAGTACTACTTGGTTCAAACAAAGAAGAAAGGGGTGGGGTGGGGAGGATTTGTTACCTGAATCTAGGACTTGGTCGAAAGAGGAAATAATGGGGTTGAAAAGTAGCAGAGACTGGCTATCCAACTAGTCTCTAGGTCTAATAGGGAAATAAAGGGAAACGCAGTACAAACTCAATATAAACCCGATCTATTGGTTGAAAAGGAAAGAAAGTGGGACTGGGGACAAGTCAACAGAGTAAGTCCAGACACTAGATTTGCTAGCCTCACACAAGATAAGGTGGCTATACCGAACAAAAATGGGACCAACCCAGATATCCTGCTCGATGTTTGTTGCCCCGAGCCACTCTTATGTAATGCCACCGGTAAAATGTAGCAGTCGACTTTGTTAAAAGTAAGGACACATTAAACCAATGTTGTTTTCAATGTAATGCCTCCAAATATGAATCAATGGCACTTCTTTACATGTCCCGCTAAAATTTCCCATTAACATAAGTTGGTTCTTTTCGTTAGAAATGCAACTGTCCTGGTCCGCCTACTCTCCCGCGCCCAAAGTAATGTCGATTTAACGGTTGTCATAGTTAATCCTAATGCCCACACTAATATCTAGCAATGCCAAGCTTTAGAAATTGCTACTGTCCTTGTAGGATTGCTATTCAGATAAGGAACATGCTTCTTTTCATTTGATGCATGTTTCATCACTTGTTAGTCACCCTCCTTTCCACCTTTTTTATGCAAACAGAGATATACATTTCACGCTCGATCTTAGTTGAGCTGCACAAATGATATCCAAATTATAGTTGAGCATTCCAGGAGCTTCACAACCAACCTTGATGTTGCTCAATTTTGTTGCAACTAATGAAGAAGAAGCTCTGTGGGTTTCGTTTTCTGATGGAAATGGAACTGGGGATGGAGCCCTTTTCTTAAAAAAATTGAAGAAGAAGCTGCTAGCTCACGGGAGATTGCTTCATTTAAGGTGTACTGCACCAAAAGGTCCCATGAATTGAATCATCCATGTTGGTGACTGAAAGAGCCAGCTTCAGCGTCCCAGTCTAAGCACCCCAAGGTCCATCCTTATGGACGACGGTACACCTCGCTTGCCACCTGCTCAATTCTTGTGTCACTGATAAAATGAAGTGATAATACAGTTAAAATAGAGCGAGTGTCATCTCTATCATTTCATTTCCAATGTAGATAAAGAAAGTGCTTCTCTTTGTTAATGTATGTTTCATCAACTAGTCCCATTGTTAATGTTTAAGCATTTCTGCAAACTGGAGTGCTAAATTTTAGTTGATATGTACAAAAATAGAGATTTGAATGTCTCAAGGCGCTATTATTTTTTGAAACTATGATAATTTTTATAGCAAATTCGGAAACTATACACCCTAATGCAGAAAAATCAAAAGTATCACCCTGTCGGCTTCTGATTTTAATTTGATTCTTTTTGCATTAGATTAGAAATTTTATGAAGTTTCTGTAGATATCAAGTTTGACTAGATTTGAAAGTTTGAATTTGAATTTTTATGAATTTGCTCAAATCACTAGATTGCCTATAATTTGAGCTAGGAGTATTCTTTTTAGATTGCCTATAATTTTTATGAATTTGCTCAAATACACCTTCGGCCAACCAGAAGCCGACAGGGTGATACTTTTGATTTTTCTGCATTTGGGTGTATAGTTTCCGAATTTGCTATAAAAATCATCATAGTTTCAAAAAAAAGTCTCAAGGTGCCTCCTTGTACTACTGCTGTACACTCGATGTTCATCAACGCGTAAGGTGTATCTGGGAGACTTGGGACGATGTCCAAGATGAGGCGCATCAGATGAGGCGTCAGAGGCCCATCTCGCCTCGCAGATGGCATACTATGATACTATCGCAATATTTTGTTCTATTTATTTTGTGTGTTTCATCAACTAGTGCCACTATAATGTAATCACACTTTTTCATTATCTGTGCAAACAGGGTTATTCAGCTGCATTTTGGTGGAACTGCACAAATGTACGTATGGAACCGGCATATATGCAGAGTGCGAGGTGTGCCAAGTAAAAAATTACCGACACCAACCATGCTGCATGCAAGCATTGGCGTCCACCACCACCAGTGTGATGAGTGGCGCTCTGTGTGGACGGATCTTTCTCGGCAGCAAATTATCTAACCAAATACTAGTAGCTTATATTGGTAGTTTTCTAGGGAGTACTCTTTTCTGAAAGAAGCACCAATCTATTTTTCTTTATTTGTACACTGTGTCACAACTTTGACCCAAAGGTCCAGAGCTATTTTAGGGTGATTGGCGTAGTACTTGGAGACTGATTGTAAGCATGATTTTCATTAGCTGTCACACTGATTGTAAGCATGAGCAGGTGGAAGATTAGGTTAGTGCGAAGCTTACCTTAAACCCTACCGGCGGTCCGGCGCTGTTGAAACGAGGCGAGCGTCGAGGGAACCGTGGAGAACGGCGGGGAAGTGACGTCACGCCATCCGGCCTCCTCTTGTCGTGGGAGAACAAATACTCCTGTGGCTCCGGCTGGCTCTGCGCCCTCACGAACGGCACACCATACTCGATCGATTCGTTATCCTCTGGGTGCTCGACCTTCGAACTGTATGCCCACCACCTCCGCCTGACTGTCGCCTCGGGCGAATCTGTCTGCTCCATCGCCCAGAGGAGATACTCGATGAACTCAGAGGACTGCGGCGTGACTGCCGCCGAGGAGTACATGTACATCGCCGCCCTCATCGCTGCCGTCTCGCTCTTTCGCATACATTGCCACATGGCCCGCACCATGCTCGAAATCTCCCACTCATTGTCAAACCAACTAAGGATCTCCTTCAACCTGGCTAACTTTGCCTGGTTGCTGCCGGCGATCTGCCTGATTCGCTGTTGCATCCTCTGCATATATGTCCTTTTGAGTGGTCCGGTGCTAGCTTTGGAAGATGGGAGGAGAGACGGTGGTCTTGCAATAGAGAAGAGGGAGAGGAGAGACGGTGGTTTTGGAATGGAGATGATGGAGAGGAGAGGAGGTGGTTTTGCAATGGAGAAGATCAGAAGAGGGAGAGGCGAGACGATGGTTTTGGAATGGAGATGATGGAGAGGAGAGGAGGTGGTTTTGCAATGGAGAAGATCAGAAGAGGGAGAGGCGAGACAGTGGTTTTGGAATGGAGATGATGGAGAGGAGAGGAGGAGGTTTTGCAATGGAGAAGAGGGAGAGGAACGTGCGGCAGCGATTTAGGATTGGACGAGAGGGTCAAGCCACAGACTGGATCAAAATCAAAATCAATTTACCCTTCAATTAAGAAAGCGACCCCACATTAACTAGTCTCCCTTTTATTCTGGGTCATAATTGACCAAGATTTTCGCACATAAAATATATGTTATACGTTGCAAAAATAATTTAATTTGAAAGTACATTCAGATACGAACCAAATGATACAATTTTTGGTGACATGCATTCACATTTTGCTTGTCAAATACAGTACGGGGTCAAACTTTGACCCAAAATACTCAAAACAACAAAAAAATACTTCCAAGACCAGCGCCGCTCTTCCGCTCTTCTCCTCTTAAACCACCGCCGCTCCTCTCCTGTTCCAATCTAAATGCAGCGCCGCTCCTCTCCTCTTCCATTTCAAAACCACCGCCTCCTCTCCTGTTCCAGTCCAAAACCAGCGTCGCTCCTCTCCTGTTCTAATCCAAAACCAGCGCTGCTCCTCTCCTCTTCCATTCAAAAACCACCGCCGACGAGTGAAGGTGCTGTGGAGAAGTAGATCGATGGAGGAGTACAACCGATACGTGAGGATCGCAGATGGCGACCTTGTGAAGCTAGCTAGGATGTTGGAGATATAGTCTTGGTTTGACAACAAGGACCAACTACCGGCGACGGTGACATCCATGGCCAAATATCTGAAACAGAGCGAAAAGGCGGCGATACTCCCGGAGGGAGTCGCGCCGGAGTACATAGAGCTGCTCCTCTGGGCCATGGAGCAAACCGATTCACCGAATCCGATCGTGAGGGAGCGGTGGTGGGAGTATCGATCCCAGATGGAGCATCCACCAGCGATTGAAGGATCGAGCATCTATAGGGTGCCGTTTGTGAGGGTGTCCTGCCAGAGCGAGCCGGTGGAGTCTTCGTAGACCGAACCCAACTGCAAGAGGATAAAAGCAGTTGGCCCGACGACGCTTCCCCGCCATTGTCTCCCTCACCGTTCACATCGTCTCACGGGGCGGTTGTCTGCCGCCGAGGAATAGGAGGGGGCTGCCCCCCAGCCCAATAGTCGGGCAGGTTGTGAATTGTCAGGAGGAGCTTAGGGTTGTCAGTATTTGCAGGTTGTGAATTGTGTTTTGTGTTGTGTATTTAGGGAGTACTTTTAGATATGAATGTATTTTGAATTTCATATTTGCAGTATTGAGCATATGAAGTATTTTATGAATTCTAGAGATCTATTTTTAGCACTTAAAACAATGTAGTTTCATAGGAGTATAAAAGTGCAGAAAATGTGATTCTTAGAAAAGAAACTGCAAGTTTCAGTTTTAGATAAGAAACTGCAAGTTCAGTTTCACATAAGAAACTGCAACTTTCAGAGGTAGAGCATTTATATTAACACGACCTTTTCAAACAGGGTTAACATCATGTTGGAAGTTTTATTCATGGTCAAAAATGGAACTACCAGCCAGTTAACATCAAGATGATCAACATTCATGCATAGCACATCTTCATATGATGCACAGTCAAAATGCCCACACAATGTTGAGTGTGTGAAACACAGAGAAAACGAGGGACAAAGTTTTGGCAAGTGTTGGACGTGGTTTTGGGCTGCCCCATCTAGGCTTTCATTTTTAACATGTGCAGCCCACGACCTCGGATGGGAGGTCCATAGGCCTGTCTGTATTTTCTTAGGGCCGTCATGTATCGACCGGCCTATGGACCTCCCATCCGAGGTTTTATTTTTGGCAGCCCAATTTATGTATTTTTTTGAAGAAAACGTAGAGGTATATTCTATTTTTCTATATAAGGATAGGAACGCCAGGTCCAACTTATGTTTCCTTCTAACTATATTATATATATTTAAATTATTTTATATATTATTATATATTATTTTATTGTCATCATATATTTAACAGATACTTACATATGTAAGAAAACAATATCCCGCATCTTATTAACTTATAGAAATAATTTCTTAACAAATAAAATCCTGGATTGTTTTGGCACGAAAATCATAGTGATTGTGTACAAAAGCTTGGTAAGATTTAAGGACGAATGTAATAATATCACATATTATTTAAATATATTTATAACAAAATGCTCAGCCCCTTTTTATTTTTTGATAACATTGCTGGCCCAACCCAACATTATAATTAGAATCAGCCCAGCAAATCGTGTATTTCGAGAAAGTGTAAATGGCCTGTAATTTTTTAGGAAATAAAATAAATGGGACGCATGGATGCTACATTATTTGTTCACCCAGCCCAGCTAATGGCTGTAGTTCAAAAAAAGATCAAATTGACTGTAAATTCTACCGTGCAAAAAAAAAAGACTGTAAATTTTGAAAAAATGGGTTGAATACGTGCCACATTTCTGGAGGCTGAAATGTGGGCCAATAGGTCGAAGCCAACGCAAGTCGTTGTCAATTTAGTCAACAAATGATTCTCGACATGTTCGCCATTGATTTACATCCAACGACCAACATCCATCTTCAATCTCTCGCCTTCTTCCTCCAGCGCCGACCACCTCCCGCCTCCTGCTGCTAGCAGCTCGCTTAGCACGCCGCTATGAAGCGCCACTCCAACGCTGGCCAGTGCCATTCCTCCACCCTCCACACCTCCCGTTCTTCTCCACCGACTATCGAACCACACCGCACTAGAACCAGCTAACCTCAGACACCTCTCCGCTCATGACTCTACTCCCGCGTTTTCCCATCTCCGCTCGTTGTTGTCCGGGCTCGCCGCCCACCACCTTGATGCGCCGCGCGCGCATGGTCAACGTGGTCAACGAACGACACCATCAGAAGTAGACTGTGCGCGGAGAGGCTGACTGCTGGGTCCACGGCCGCACACAAGGAAATGCCTCCTTATTACGCGCAAAATAATGATTCCTCCAGCTAACATCTGGGACCCACCGGAAGGGCCTCTGTATTTCGTGAAAATAACGTGCCCCCCGCTGACATGTTGGACCCACCAGCTATCTTCGCACGCAAGGAAGTGCCTCCTTATTACGCACAAAAAATGAATATTCCCCCTACCAGCTGGAACCCAGCATAGTGGGAGGCTGACTTGTGGGCCTACCAAGTTGATGGGGATGGAGGGCTTTGTCAACTTAGTCAATATGAACGATTCTAGCTCGTGTTACCGTACGATGTTCATCCAACGGCCGTAGTGCTTCTTCAACCTCTCGGTCTTCTTGCTCCAAATTACCAAACCAAAGGCCGGTCGTATCGCTGTGGTCCTGCATCCCGTGGTCGGGTTATGATGCCGCTGGAGGCCTCACCGCCTACTACTCCCACGGCTGGCCAGCCATCCCTCTACTCACCCACACCCCTATTATTCTCGCGGGCGAAGCAGCCTCACACCGCAGCCGAACCAGTGAACCTCGACTTTCTTTCGCAGGCATCCATCGATGCGCCTTTCCCTGCTCCAAGTCGTCCCCTTCCTAGTCCTCGCCGCCGTCCACCGCCGTGGTGCTCTCGGCGCGGCGTGGTCAATGTGGTCAAGCAACGACTTCCATCGGACGTTGACTGCACGTGGAGACGATGACAGCTGGGTACATGGCCGCAGCAAGGAAGTGCCTCCTTATTACGCGCAAAATAATGATTCCTCCACCTGACGGCGGGGACCCACCGGACGGGCCACCGTATTTCACGATGAAAACGTTTCCCCCTGACTGCTGGGACCCACCAGCTACATCTTCGCACGCAAGGAAGTGCGTCCGGGCAAAAATAAATGATTCTCCCCGATCGCCGGACCCGCCAGCTACATCTTCGCACGCAAGGAAGTGCGTCCGGCAAAAACGATTCACCCTCGATCGCCGGGACCCACAAGCTACATCTTCGCATGCAAGGAAGTGCTCGATACCGACCCACCTGGTCGGGCGCATGTAGCGTTGTCATTCTGGTCGCGAACGGTAATGTACATATATAATGGTGGATGTAGAGGCGCGCACATGTCGTAGTAGAGGCGCCAGACGCGTCGTAGTAGAGGCGCCGCACGTAGCATGTAGACGCACGCACAAAGGCCAGGGTGCAAGAAAGAAAATACGCCACGTATGTGTACATACGGGCGGGTCTTGAACGCCTATCACAGATACATACGCCAGGGCTCGTACATGGCTGGGTCGAACGGAGAAACAACGCCGCTGCCGTGTTCATGGGGAGGCAACAGAATGCGCCGTGTTCATGGGGAGGCAACGGAATGCGTCGTGTTCATCGGGAGGCAACGGAACGCGTGGGAGCCAACCGGCTCGGACGGAATGGAATGCATGGTCGTTTTCATCGGGAGATCTTGGACGGAACAGGTGATGGAACGAGGCTCGCGCATCAAGAACGGAGGAAACGGACCTCCTACGCTCGAACGAGGTCCCGTTGATCGGGAGGGTGTGGCGATCGCAAAACGGAGGAAATGGACCTCCTACGGTCAAACGGGGTCCTGTTGATCGGAGGGTGTGGCGCATCGCAAAAATGGACGAAACGGACCACCTACGGTCAAACGGGGTCCTGTTGATCGGGAGGGGTGTGGCGCATCACAAAACGGACGGTTTAACCTCCTACGGTCGAAACAGGGTCCCGTTGATCGGGAGGGTGTGGCGCATCGCAAAACGGACTCCACGGATACCGCTCATCTCCACCGCCGACCTCCTCCAGCCTCCACGGCCACCGCTGACCTCCTCCAACCTCCACGGCCCTCGCTCATCCAGCCTCCACCGCTTACTCCACCGCCACTGCTCAACCACCCTCCACGGGCACCCTCCACCGCTCACTGCTCATCCAGCCTCCACACCACGGGTCCTGCTCAACCACCCTCCACGGGCACCCCTCCACCGCTCATCGCTCATCCAGCCCTCCACACCACGGGTCCTGTTCATCCAGAGGCAACGCCACCGCCACTATTCATCCAACACTTCGCAACGCCACTGCTCATCCAATCGATCGGCTTCGCTTAGGAGCAGTAGCGGCGAATCGCCGATCGGGTTCGCTAACAGCCATCGATCGATCGCCGAGTTCAATAACGCGTAGCTCGCCAGCAATCGCCGGGTTCAGCTAGAGCCTAACGCCGCACACACACGCCAGACGCAGTATGAGAGAACGCGCATCGCCGCCCCGACCTCCCACCTTAACCGGAACTCCCAAATTTTCCTCCCCTCTCTTCTACCACGGTTTTTCCGCCATGGACGGCCCAAAGAATGTCATGCAGCTGCGCCTCCGCCCGCCCAGATGAAAAGCCCATTTTCTGTCATGATTTTTTGTCATAGAAGTAGGAGCCCACCACATCTATTATGATACTGGGTTTTGTCACAATTATCGCCATAGAAGTGTCATATGTATGACAGAAAAAAATTCATTCGACCCAAAATGTCACGGATGTGTCTTTTTTTTTGTAGTGTGTTCGATGGTGGTGTGGGCTCCAGCGCCCTGCCATCGTATTGAGGGAGCCACCTACCCTTTGGGTGGCTTTTGTCTGGGCTGCTAAGTCTGTATTCCTCGGCGGCCAAGACCTCGGTCCATTTATCATTGAGTAAATCTTGGCTTGCTTGAAGTTGCAGCTGCTTCTTCCTTAGTCTGCTTGCAGTGGCTATTAGCCGGCGTTTGAAGCGCTCCTACTCAAAAGGTTCCTTAGGCACGATAAAATCCTCGTCGTCGAGGATCTCCTCTTCCTCGAAGGGTGGGAGATAATTGTTGTCCTCTGAATCTCCATATGTGGCCTGTTCATCAGGGTTGTCTTGCCCGTTTTCCTGTTCCTCCTGTTCCGATTCTACCTCAACAGGGTCTTCATTGTCTGGAGTGTTATCTTTTCTGGTGCTAGCAGTGTTTTCTCTTGGGAGATGTGGCTTGGAGCGGCGCCGTGGGTGCTGGTGTTCGGACTATGTACCAGGAGGTTTATTCTCGACTGGATCCTCCTGGTCATTGTCGAGAGCGTCGTCGGGTGTGTCTATCATACACACGTCATACCAGGAAGTGGTCATCCCGTGTCTAGCGGGTAGGAGGCTCTGGCCCTGCCCTCATCGCCGCCCATACCGCCGGCGTCTTCGAGCCGGGTCGTGTGTTGGTTGGGTCCTCGACGGTGGCTATAAAGTGGTGGCGGTGGAAGCAAATTTTCCATCATCCGCTATAAGTTCGAACCAACATAGTTCGACGACGAGCCATCTGCCAGGGATAGGTTTTTTAATGAGTTTAGTAGGTCGCCCATGGGCGAGTGTTGGAAGACATCTGCGGCGCTGAACTTGAAGATCGATAACCGATCGAGTTCGGTGTCCGTGGGCTCGTAGGGTTCGGAACTCGACACCGGAGAAGAGTCCGGGGTTCCGTTGATGCAGATGTTGTACGCAGCGGAATCTGCGAGCGGCTCCAACGCCGCAGAATCGGTAGCCCCCGCATTGGGGTTGAGCATCCCATCTTTGGGGGACTTGATCTGCTCCGGATGTAAGGCCAGAGTTGCTGAAGGAGCTCTCTCCTGGATGCGGCTCGGTGACATGTTTAAGCCATGTCCATCTGGGCGGCGGGGAGCGATTGTCGAGGTCTCGAATCCGTCAAAGATCAAGTCTCCACGGATGTCCGCAACGTAGTTCAAGCTTCCGAATCTGACCTGATGGCCAGGGGCGTAGCTGTCGATCTACTCCAGATGGTCAAGCGAGTTGGCCCGCAGTACGAAGCCACCGAACATGAAGATATGTCTGGGGAGAAAGGTTTCTCCCTGGACAGCGTCATCATCGACGATTGAAGAGGCCATCAAACCTTTTGACGGCAGCACAGTGGAACTCTCAATGAAAGCACCAATGTCGGTGTCAAAACCGGCGGATCTCGGGTAGGGAGTCCCGAACTGTGCGTCTAGGATCGATGGTAACAGGAGACGGGGGACACGATGTTTACCCACGTTCAGGCCCTCTCTATGGAGGTAATACACTACTTCCTGCTTGATTGATCTTGATGAATATGAGTATTACAAGAGTTGATCTACCACGAGATCGTAATGGCTAACCCCTAGAAGCCTAGCCTATGTGTATATGGTAATGAATGTGTCCTTTTGGGACTAACCCCTCCAGTTTATATAGACACCAGGGGGGATCTAGGGATTACATGGAGTCAGTTACATAAGAAGGAATCTTCATAATTGGTCGCCAAGCTTGCCTTCCACGCCAAGGAGAGTCCAATCCGGACAGGGTGTAGTCTTCGGTCTTCATATCTTCACAGCCCATTAGTCCGGCCCATGGATAACAGGCCGGACGCTCGAGGACCCCTTAGTCCAGGACTCCATCACCAGCAGCTCGTCGAGACAAGCGCTGGGGTCACGAAGGTGCAGATGGCTGAAGACACGGGTCAATGCAGCTGAAGACAGGATGCGAGCTTCGGCCTGTGCCATGGGACCGATACCATCCACAACTTCCTCAAGCGCCTTCACCAAGAGAGGAAGCAGCAGGGCGGGGTCGTCCTCTTCGGTGGTCAGCGGCCTCTCCAAGCCGTGCTCGTAGAGCGTCTTCAGCGCCTTGCGAGACCTCTCCTCAATATCGGCAAAGGCCACACGATCTTCGGCCAGGACCCGCGCCTTGGCATCAAGATCGGCCTCCCTCGCCTTCACCTTCCGCTCCAGCTCATCCAGCAGGCTGCACTCGGCGGCTTGCGGCTTCCCCAACTCCTCCAGCTCAGCGTCATGGTTCTTGACGGTGTCCTCCCGGGCCTTCATCTCCTCCTCCTTCACCAGGCGGTCGCGTGCTTCTTCGGTGTGCTTGTCGTGCAGGCTCTTCAGCTTGTCGTCCAGCTCTCGGCAGCGGTCGCGGGCGGCCTCGGCATCCTTTAGTGCCGCCTCGCGATCGGCTGCAGCATTGGCGGCGCTCTGCCTCTCCTTCTCGGAAGACGCCGCGGCCTGGCTCAGCGTCGCGCGAACCGCCGAGTCGGAGTGAAGCCATCCGGAGGCCAACTCTAGGCGCCCGGCCACCAGGCATGAATCCGTGCTCAGGAGATCTGCCTATAGCTGGGTCATCTCCACGAGAGCATGTTCCAGCACGGCAGGAGAGGCAGAAGAGCCTGGGAGTGAAGGTACAGCAGTGGGAGGAGATGACGCCGTCACCGGGGCTCGGAAGACTGCGGGTTCCGGAGCAATCGGGACCTCTTCAGCCGAGCCAGACGTCGGCACCTCAGGAGCAAGAGGGGCCATGGGGGCTGACTCCTCCCGGTGATGCTCTCCCTGGCCTCGCGAAGACGACCGGGCTGGGGAGGTGCGAGTGCTGCTGCCTCCTTTATCTGCAGAGGGAGGCGCGGCCGCCGTATCCCCCTTCCTTTTCTTTGCCGAAGGCGTCGGCCTGATCAACCAAGGGTGAATATCAGGAAATAACAAGCACATGCCGGGACAAGACAAAGCTCAAGGCACTCACTGATCCACCGCGACGTATTCCACCTTCCGCTTGGGGAGGTTGAAGCCCGAAAGCATCGAAACCTGGGGAGTAGGCGCACGGGTTCCGGGGGTAGAAGACGGCGCAACAGGAGGGCTGGAGGCAGCCCTAGGTTGTGTCAAGGCAGAGGCAGCATCCTGAGGGATCAGTGACGACCTGCTCTTTGTCGGGACGACGGGCAGTTCTCTTACCTCTTGGCGGGCGTCGACCTCGGCGTCATCAGGAAGGGCGCGGAGGATTTCAGCTTTGCTCAAGGGGGAGTTTTCCCCCATCTCTTCGAGGGTCGCCTCCGAGTCCACCTCCTCTTCCGTCCACCCGCCGGACTTGTCAAATAACACCTCCACCGGCTTCAGTGCTGCTGGGGGCCCAGTGAGCGCCGGTGGCACCAGCCCGCGCGCGTCAAAGGTCGGCCTGGAAGCAACGAATTCCTCCCAGTCCTTGCGATGGAACAAAGGGACGAAGGCGTTCGACGGGTACTCCTGATTGTCCCCAACCAGGAGGCGCAGGACAGCGGCCAGTTCATCCGTAGGCAGGGTCCCCGGCCTCATGCGGATCTTGTCTCCTTCACTCCGAAGCTTCATAGGGGCGCTACAAGTGGAGCAACTCGCAACATCAAGAACTCCTCAGAGCATGACTCCGTCACCTTGGCGCCTTCGGCTGCCTCGCTTCAAGTCGGTCATCATCTGCTCTAACACAGCGACGCCTGGCCATCGCAAGCTCGCTGGGCCACCCTTTGTCGGATCACGCCGCCAGGCAACACTAAACGCTGGATGGGCGACTTACGCCCATCATGACCCATTTAGCCCAGATGTTGTCGGCCCTCTTCCCGGTACTCGAGATTGAGTTGCCCTTGCCCGATGTGATGAAATTGGCGCACCCGGAGATGTGTCCATCGCTGACGTGAAGGAAGAAGAAGTGATGTAGAAGCGCCACGGATGGCATCACGCCCAGGTACGCCTCGCAATAGTAGGCGAAGATGGACAGGAGGAGGATTGAGTTGGGGTGAAGGTGCAACGCCCGCAACTCGTAGTGGTCGAGGACCTCATAAAAGATATTGGAGAAGGGGGGAACCAACCCGACGGCGATGCTGCTCAAGAAGAAGGGAAAGAAGGTGCTTCCATCAGACTCCGGCTCGTCGGTAGCAAGCCGGAGCTCCGTCTTCCCCCTTCGTTTCCTCCCCCCGCCGCCAGCGCATGGAGGCGCAGGCTCTTCTTCGGATTTGGGCGCCAAGAGCTGGCCTGCATTGCCGGTGCAGAGGCGGACTTGGCCTTGCGTGGCGCCAGGGGTCATAGATGCGGAACAAGATTGGAGCAGATCTGGAGGTATCGGTGGCAAGGAGCGAGAAAGGGGATCTGGAGCGAGGCGAGGAAGAAGCAATGAAGGCCCGCGCCAGCCTTTTTGTCAAGTCAAGCAGTTGCCAAGGCAGCATGGGGAAGCGGAGATGCCCAGTCCAATCAACCGCCACGCGTCAACCGAGGCCGCAGGCTTTTGAGGCCATGGTGTTCAAGACTTGACCTTGGCTTCACCGGGCTGCCTAAGCGCCGCTTTGGGCCCGGGCTATCAAGGCGCCCCGGGAACGGGGTCCCCAGACTTGCTCGGCTCTGCCCACGGCGTGGCTATGCTAGCAGGCCGTACGGCCCAACTTTGTCAACAAGGCATTCAAGACCCTCACGAGGGGCCAAGCCTCTCGGGGCGGACGACGCAAGACTTCCTTCGGAGCAGCCTAGCCAGGCAGGCTCACGAGGAGCACAGATATCAAGGCGGGGAAAACCTTGCGAGGCTCATCTGACGTGAGCCATGACGATCGACACTAGGTGGGCGCCAGCGCGCGCAGCGTCCTTGTTTCCTCTTTGGTGCTAAGGAGGCAGGCGCAGGCGCGGAGTACCGAGGCATCAACAAAGGTTTCCCTATCAGTGCAACGAGACCGAAGAACAGTAGGACGGCAAGACGGAGGTCACCGTGGAGCCCAAGACGGCGTCACCACCAGAGCCTTTTGCAAGCGAAGACCACTTTTGTCAGGATAGCTTGTACTAGTTGTCCCCTTTCAAGTTGCCTGCTGTTGTTGGCTCCCTTCCCGCTCAATATTTGGGAAGAGGACCAGGGCCTACATAAGTAGAGCTAGCCACCACAGTAGAGGCAGCTGATTCAGAGGCATCTCACCCACACGAGTTAGCCGAGCACAAGAACACCTCAACCTCAGGAGGCTGTTCTTCCCCTTGTACTGTTCATCATTAGCCCAAGAGGCAATCCACCACCACACACTGGAGTAGGGTATTACACCACAACGGTGGCCCAAACCAGTATAAATCTCGTGTCTTTCTGTGTTGTGAGTTGGCCGAGTTCGTCCGCGAGATCTTAGCAAGCTAGGGCGTAGATCGGTAGGAGGGAAATAACTTCGCGCGCACCCCAGAGTTCGAACCTTAAGGGTTTTACTGGAATCCCAGATCCGACAAGTTGGTTCTAGATTTGTACGAATCCAGGTACAAGTGAGGAATCTAACTACTTGTGAAGCATAAGTGAATATTCTAGGCATGATATGTGATGCAGACAGGATAGATCCAAATTTGTAGGTACAGAAACTACTTTTGGTGAGGAAGGATGAATCTATTGGATCAAAAAGACAATAAAAAGGAGGTTTTATTCACCACACGAAGAACTGCTAGACGGAGTAGTGTAGGAGGCCAAGCAGTTCAATCTTCCGTGCCCTAACTCAGCGACGGAAGACACCCACGATAAGCGGGAGGAGATGAGGTCCGTGGGTCGCATGGGGACGGCGCTGAGGTCAAGCGCAGTTAAGCGCCAGCCGGGCGTTGCCGAGAGCTAGCGTGGCGCTTAGGGTTTGTGCAAGGTGGAGAGGTGGAAGAAGGATTTTGACCGTGATGTGATGTGTATTTATAAGGAAAGGGACAACACAAAGCATTACGCAGGTGTTCTCGGGCGGTTCACATCTGAGGGACACGTGGAAAACATGCAACACATTGGAAGTTGTTCCATGTTCCCACGCACGCCTGGACTGTCGGGTGGTCGTTCCGGCTTCTCCGGGTTTCATGCAATAAGGATTTAGCATTTAAAACAGATGTAACTTTTGTCTCTATATCTTCTGCTGACAAGGATGCAGAGAAGACATTTAACGGTTTTCAATAGAATGCATATGATTTGGATAGATAGAATTTGAGACAGAAGCATAGAAGAGGTTAGGGTCCGATAACATTCACTTAGACCAAAAGATTCAAGAAACAAGACATAGCTATAAGTGAATGCTGTAGAGGACAGAACACAAGTATATGTATATATTTGAATAAGACCAAATCAATATTTTGAAGATAAACATAAAGTCAAATCAAAGTTGAAGATAAATCAAGAGCAAAGACTTTGCAAATGACACGCCAGATGAAACACTTCAAACAAGGGTTTGGTGGTGGCGTTCCCCACCGTATAGGAAGTATTAGACCTATCGGATCACGGGTTCCCACAAAACCCTTGACGTTCGAACACAGGGGTGCACACGAAGATTTCCTCCCTACTGATCCATGCCCTAGGTTTGCTAAGATCTCAAGAACGAACTTGACGAACTCACAACACAAGGGACACAAGATTTATACTGGTTCGGGCCACCATTGTGGTGTAATACCCTACTACAGTGTGGTGGTGGTGGATTGCCTCTTGGGCTGATGATGAACAGTACAAGGGGAAGAACAACCTCCTGGGGTTGAGGTGTACTTGTGCTCGGTGTGTGGCTAATTCGAGGCCTCCGAATGAGTTGCTTCCTATGATGGTGCCTAGTCCTATTTATAGAGGCCCTGCTCCTCTCCCCAAATATTGAGCGGGAAGGGAGCCAACAACGGCCAATTTGAAAGGGGACAGCTAGTACAGCTTATCCTGACAAAAGTAGTCTTCGCCGCAAAGGCTCGTGGTGACGCCGCCTTGCGCCCATGGTGACCTCCGCCTTGCCGCCCCGCTGGTCTTCGCCTCTGCACCGATATGGAAACCTTTGCTTGATGCCTCAAGATTCGCTACCGCGCTTGCCTCCCTAGCACCAAAGGGGAAACAAGGACGCTACACGCGCTGGCGCCCGCCTTGTCTCGATCATCATGGCTCACGTCACGAGAACCTCACGAGGTTTCCCTGGCCTTGATCTCTCCGCCCCTCGCGAGCCTACCTGGTGAGGTCGCTCTTGAGGAGGTCTTGCGCCGCCTACCATGAGGATTGGCCTCGCAGGGTCTTGAATGCCTTGTTGATGAAGGTGGGCCATACGGCTCTAGTACAGCCACGCCAGGCCGCAGCAGCAAGTCTGGGACCCTGCTCCTTAACGCCGACAGAGCACCCGGCCCAAGGCTGCTGGCTTGGCTTCGAGGCGGCCAAAGGTCAGTGCGGAGCCCCTGGGCCCCAATAGCCTGTGGCCTTTGGTCGACGCTGGCGGTTGATTGATGTGGGCGCTCCGCTTCCCCACACCGCCTCAAAGAATCGCCTAACTTGACAAAAAGGCTGGGCGCAGACAAGGCTTGCCTTCATTGCTTCCTTCGCTTTCTCGATCCCCTTTCTGCACCCCTGCCTCCAAATCCTCAGATTCGCTTCCATGCTCCACCGCATCGCTGACCGATGGCGCCTGAAGGTCAAGCCTCCTCGTCACGCCGCTTGGTACGAACCAGCTCTCTACGTACCCAACGTCTCGGAGAAGAGCCTCGCCGCCATGCGCTTGCTGATGGCAGGGGAGAGAAACAAGAGGGGGAAGACGGAGATCCAGGCTGCCTCCGACGTGCCGGAACCCGAGGGGAGCACGTTCTTCCCCTTCTTCATGAGCAGTATTGCCGCTGGGTTGGTTCCTCCTTTCTCTGATTTCTTCTACGAGGTCCTCGGCCACTACGAGTTGCAGGCGCTGCATCTCCATCCCAACTCCATCCTTCTCTTGTCCATCTAAGCCTATTATTGTGAGGCGTATCTGGGCGTGATGCCGTCCATGGCTTTGCTGTGCCACTTCTTCCTCCGCACCAGCGAGGGTCATATCTCCGGGTGCACCAATTTCATCGCGGCCAGCAAGTCCAACTCGATCTCGAACACCGTGAAGAAGGCCGACAACCTCCAGGCCAAATGGGTCATGATGGGCGCCAAGTGCGTCCACCCACGCTTGGCGCTGCCGACGGAGGCGCCCCAGTCCGACAAGGTTGGTGTCGTGCAGAGCTTACTGATGAGCGGGCGTCATCGGTGTTGGTGCAGATGAAGATCGACTTGAGGCTGGGCAAAGCGAGGACGGACAAAGTGACAGGGGCCATGCTCCTGAGGGAATTCTTGATGCTGCGCGTTGCTCCCATTCAGGCGCGAGCATGCCCCTTGTGGAGCCTTGGAGATGAACAAGACAAGATTCGCCTAAGCCCGGAGGCCCTGCCCAATGAAGAGCTGACTGCAGCTCTGTGCCTCTTGGTTGGGTACAACCAGGAGTACCCGCCGAGCGCCTTCGTTCCTTTGTTCCGCTGCACGGACTGGGAGCAGATCGTGGCCGCCCGGCCGACTTTTGACGCGCGCGGGCTAGTGCTGCCAGTGCATACCGGGGCCCCTGCAGCGCCGAAGCCGGTGGAGCTGTCTTTTGATGAGTCCCACGGGGAGGAGGAAAGGGAAGAAGAAGACTCGGAGGTGACCCCCGAAGAGATGGGTGAGACCTCCCCCTTGAGCAAAGCTGACATCCTCCGCGCCCTTCCCGACAACACCAAGGTCGCTGCCCGTCAGGAGGAGGGAGAGCTGCCCGTTATCCCGACGAGGCGCAGGTCGTCGCTGGTTCCTCGAGGTGCTACCTCCGCCTTGACGCCGCCTGGAGCCGGCTCTGGCCCTTCTGCTGCGCCCTCTTCTGCTCCCAGAGCGGCGGGTGTACTATGTCGCGGTGGATCAGTAAGTGCTTCAAGCTTCGTCTTGTTCCTGCTTATACTTGCTATTTTCTGACGTTCACCCTTGGTTGATCAGGCCGATGCCTTCGGCGAAGAAAAGGAGGGAGGATACAGCGGCCGCGCCCCCCTCCGCGGAGAAAGGAGGCGACAACACTCTCACCTCCCCAACCCGGTCGCCCTCGTGAGGCCAAGAGGAGCATCGTCGGGAGGAGTCAGCCCCTGTGGCCCCGTTGTCTCCGGATGTGCCGGTGCCTGGCTCGCCTGATGTGGTCCCGAAGGCTCAGGAGCCCTTGGTCTCCCAGGCTCTGGTACAACGCCGCCTCCTCCTCCTGCTGCGCCTCTGGTTCCAGGTTCTTCTGCTTCCCCCACCGTCTTGGAGCGTGTCCTTTCGGAGATGGCACAGCTGCGGGAAGATCTCCTAGGCATGGACCCACGCCTGGTAGTCGGGCGCCTAGAGATGGCCTCTGGCTGGCTTCACTCCGACTCGGCGGTTCGAGCGTCGCTGAGCCATGCTGCGGCGACCTCCAAGAAGGACAAGCAGGCCGCCGCCAAAGATGCAGCCGATCGTGAGGCGGCGTTGAAGGACGCCAAGGCCGCCCGTGACCGCTGCCGAGAGCTGGAGGACGAGCTGAAGAGCCTGCGCCACTAGCACGCAGAAGAAGCACGTGGTCACCAGGCGAGGGAGGAGGAGATGAGGGCTCGGGAGGACGCCATCAAGGGCCGCGATGCCGATCTGGGGGAGCTGGCGAAGGCGCAAGCCGCAGAGCGCAGCCGGCTGGAGGAGTTGGAGCAGGAGGCGAAGGCGAGGGAGGCTGATCTTGATGCCATGGCGAAGGTCCTGGCTGAAGACCGTGTGGCCTTCTCGCTTCTTGAGGAGAGGTCCAGCGTGGCGTTGAAGTCACTGTACAAGAAGGGCTTGGAGAAGCCGCTGACCACCGACGAAGATGGCCCCGCTCAGCTGCTTCCCCACTTGGTGAAGGCGCTTGAGGAAGTCGTGGAGGGCATCAGTCCCATGGCTGAGGCAGAGGCTCGTGTCCTTTCTTCAGCCACGCTGATGTGTGTCTTCAGCCATCTATACTTTTCAGGACTCAAAGGCTCGCCTTGACGAGCTGCCGAGCCTCGTAGCCGATGAACACCGTGATCGCTGCCGCCGATCTCGCGCCCCAATGACGGTGCAAAAGCGAAGGCAACGCCACTAAGGGAGGAGCACCTTCATGGATGACGGCGTGTCTGTGGTGACTTGCTTATGCTGCTTCCCTGTGTTATTCCTGCAACATGCGTCATGCCTCGTGGAGGTGTTTAAACTCGTGCTTCATATTTGGGAGAATGATATGGCTTTTAATATTTGCTTAGAGATTTTGCGATTTTCTTCCTATTTTCTTTATGTTCTGGCCGCAGAGCCTGCCCTGCGGCATACCTCAACCGCCAAGCAATGACCGGAGACTAGGACGGACCAAGGAGTGAGGGGCTACGTGACCAGTTAGGCTCCTGAGTCGCGATGCTCAGGAGTCCCCCTTGACACGCAAACAGCTTATAGGAAGGAGACGCGAGGATAGGTTAGTGTTCTATGTCGGCAGGGCCCGGGCCCGCGCATACCTCAACTGCCATTGGGCCGACCGGAGACCAGAACGGACCAAGGAGTGAGGGGCTACGTGACCAGTTAGGCTCCTGAGTCGCGATGCTCAGGAGTCCCCCTTTACGCGCAAACAGTTCCATACCTTTGCCCTCGCCGAGGCTCGGCTCGGGAGGGGCGTGCGATGACCAGGTCGGAGGGACCTGGCTTGGGCGGCATGTGCTCGGGCGTGTCCAGAGCGCAACCCCCGCGCCCAGCTCCCTCGCGCGACTCTCCCGAGAGGAGGCGTTACGGTGAGGCCGGACACTGAGCTCTGGGCTCCCTGAGGTTGGTACGGCCGTGAGGCCTCCCTCAGTTGTTTATCACCAGTGCGGAGCGTAGTGCTTCCGCCAGCATGGGCATAGCCGCCTCGGTAGTGTCGGGCGGCCAGCGCGGAGCATGGTGCTTCCACTGGCATGGAGGGGACTCTCATCGCGAGAGCCCCTGGGCAGGTACAGCCCCGCCCTGACACGTGGCTTGCACGGCATGGCTGGACGAGGTGTATCTGGGCACTCGTGAGCCAGCGCGGGACTCACGAGGCCCTACATCAAGGCGGGTTGCGCCTGGTCTTGGTTCTTGTTCGCTGTGTTAGTCCTGCGAGGTGGTCAGACAACCTCCGCCGAACGAATCTCCTAAGGTTATCGCGTGAGAAAACCAAGCACCAATGGCCCCAGGAGGTGACGTGAATGGGGCCGACCCGCCAGATAGAGCTCAGCCGTTGGATTTGTTGATGCTGCAGGGACGGGCCCGAGCACAGACACCGTGCCTAACCTACTCACGCGAAGGATCCTGAAGAAAGACGGCCGGCGCGCAGCTGCCATGATGGGTGACAATCGAGCAAGTAGTAGTCATAGGTAGATTAAGCATGAAAGCAGCAGGCTTAAGTAAATGCAGGAAAGGTACATGCCACTGGGTCAGGCCCGAGCGGCTTGGGGATGATGCAGCCCGAGGGGTGCCCCCAGCAAGGTCAGCTAAAGACATAAAAAGGGATACGTGCCACAGGGACGGACCCACGCAGCCTAGGAATGATGCGGCCCAAGGGGCGCTCCCAGCTAAATGAACTTGGGAAATGTCACCTGGTTCTGTTGACGAAGGAGAGTTGGGGCAGCTGAAGGTACGCGGCGAAGGGGTTGCTCCTCATGAGCCACCGGGGCCCTGAGCCTCGGGAGGCTTTGAGGGTCCAGGTGGTTCCTTGAGGACCGTCTCCATCTCCGTCATCACAGCGTGGTGCCTAGCCTCCTGAGCCGCCAGGATGCTCCGCAGGTTGCGCTGATAGGCGATCGCCACGCTTGCCAGGCCCAAAGGCATGCAAACGTAGCTGTGAGGTGGGCCCTCGCAGCGTCCCACGCGCGAAGGCTAGAAAAGCTCATGAGAGGAGGCTGAGGGAGTCCTGGACTAAGGGGTCCTCGGGCGTCCGACCAGTTATCCATGGGCCGGACTGATGGGCTGTGAAGACACGAAGACCAAAGACTATACCCGTGTCCAGATTGGACTCTACTTGGCGTGGAAGGCAAGCTAGGCGACCGACTATGAAGATTCCCTCCTATGTAACCGACCTCATGTAACCCTAGATCTCTCCGGTGTCTATATAAACCGGAGAGCATAGTCCGGATAGAGAGGGCCCATATACCATATACTCATCGGCTAGACTTCTAGGGTTTAGCCATTATGATCTCGTGGTAGATCAACTCTTGTAACACTCATATTCATCAAGATCAATCGATCAGGAAGTAGGGTATTACCTCCATAGAGAGGGCCCAAACCTGGGTCAGTATCGTGTCCCTGTCTCCTGTTACCATCGATCCTAGACGCACAGTTTGGGACCCCCTACCCGAGATCCGCCGGTTTTGACAATCGACATTGGTGCTTTCATTGAGAGTTCCATCGCGTCACGATTTAAAGGATCTGGCGGCCCTCACTACAAAAAAAAATACACTTCCGTGATGATACGCGTTTGTCACAAGAGGTCGCTTTTGTCATGCATGTACATCCATGACAAATTTATGATGTAATCAAGATAGTCATACATGTGCAGTCAGAGAAGTGTTCCATGACATTACCAAAATTATCATCACGGAAGTGTCCACTTCCATGACGATAAATCGCGCACGTAAGTGCTTTCACCAAGGGTGACCGACACGCGGCATCCACCGTAACGAACACCGTTGCTTATCGGGTCGGGTTTTGATCCGATAACCGTTATCAGCCCCGACCAATGGGGATTTTGCACGTAAAATCATCATTGGTCGAGGAGATACGTGTCAACTCATCCAATGGGCGAGACGAGCCTATGATATGTTGACACGGACCGCCCATCAAGTTTAAATGGCCGCCCAACCAAGGCCCACAAGATTTTATGGACCATAATGGGCCGCCCAATAAAGGCCCACGAGATTTTATGACCATAATGGGCTGGCCCAGCTAAAGGCCCACAAGATTTTATGGCCATAATGGGCCGCCTGTAAAGGCCCAAAAGATTTTTTTTTTGTGCCATAATGGTCCGACCCAGGTAAAGCCCATAATATTTTGCGGGCCATAATGGGCCGGCCCAGCTAAAGGCCCACAAGTTTTTTTTGTGCCATAATGGGCCGGCCCGAGTAAAGCCCACAAGATTCTTGCGGGTCATAATGGGCCGACCCAGCTAAAGGCCCACGAGATTTTGCCGACATTAATGGGCCGGCCCAGCTGTAGGCCCACAAGATTTTGAGGACCCTAGTAGGCCGCCCATTAACCGGCTGCCATGTTTTGGGACAAATGCCGCCCATATTTGATCCGGGCCATTAATGGCTCGCCACACTCGGCCTAATAAAGGGCCCATATGAGATCCGCCCAAAGCCTACCACGCTCGGGCCAAATTATGGCCCAGATCAGGTCCGCCTTTAAGAGGCTCGGCTCACTTATGGCCCATATCGATTCGCCCACAACCGACAATATGCTTTTGGGCTCACTTGCTAAAGGCCCACTTAGTAATTCGCCCGATATTAGTTTTGGCCTCATTATATTCTGCTTAACATTTCGGCCCTATATTAATTTTGGCCTGTTAAAAGCCCGTCATATGGTTGGGCCTAACTACGGCCCTGTTTGCATCCGGCCTGCTTGCATCCGATATCTGATTGGGCCAAACAAGGACCAAGCCAATTTTGGTCTATTAAAAGCCCGTGATTTGATTCGCACAATCATGGGCCGGGGTTCATTTCGGGCTGCTGTGTAACTAGTATGAATTAAGAACAAACCTACTCTATACAATAAAGAAATTACGGCATAGTAACTTAGAATAAACCTACACTATACAATAAAGGGTTTAAGGTATATTACATCCACTCGGCATCAAGTTCGCCACCAAAGGATCATAAAGCGCAACGAAGAAGCAGATTACAAAAATCGGGCACCATTGAGCGAACAAAATAATACCGAACCGAGACCACTTCCAAGACAGTTCAAGAAAGGTTAGCCTTGGGGAATCTGCTGCAAGTTGCTAAGCAAGGCTGTGAGACCGCCTAGCATGTCGGTCATAGCTTCCTGTGTAGCTATTTAGCGATGAGGTTCTCATTGGTGTTCTCCGCAATCTTTCTTAGAGATAGGACTTCAAGTCGAAGTTGAGTTGCGTAATGCCTTCGCTAGAACTTGGGACTCAAGAAGTCGAACCGATTCGCATAACGAATTTCGTGAGCTTGTCTCGATCGTTAGTCTCAAGTAACTTGAACACCGCATCAAGACAAGACTTTGGGGTTGTCTCGCTATCTTCAAGATGTTTTGCCTTCTTTGCTGCAATATATGTTGGGTTTGTCTCACAGCCTTCAAAGAGATTTGTGCATGCCATCGTGCATATCACCCTAAACAAAGCAAAGAGATGACAGGTTTTCCACGGTATAAACAAAGATGATAACTGCTCATTAATTCTATCCAATTTCAAATTAGAAAATAAAGAGTATGTTCAAAATATCAATAGCATAATTCGCATTGTTCATAATGCGGGAGCTTCACCACACTATCGATTACCATGTCAACATAACAAGCATAGATGAAGGGCAAAGAAAATCATTGTATCTATTTTGATAATGTGCATGGCATGTTGTTCATATCATCACCACATGAGTAAGATAAAACAGAGATGACAAGGTGCAAACGTAATGCTTCACCACACACTAGATTATAGATCCACAAGAACAAGCATACATATAGGGAGTATTAAGTAATGTGCATGGTATGAATAAGGAATTTGGTTTTACAAGTAAAACTTAGAACTTACGGTTCTTACTTAACATGCATTTTGGTAGAAACAACAAACTAAACAGAGTAAACGATAGGGAGTATGAGCAAATTAAACAGCAGTTGAGGATAAAGGCTTTAGAAGGACTGACTTACATTAGCGCTAACACCGCTTATAATGCCCTTCTCCATGTCAAGGGAAGGATAACTCAAGAATTTCAGCACGTAATCTTCTTCATAAGCATTGCCTGTACTCTACATTTTGTAGAGAGTAATTATAGATATGATAATACCGAAGGGATAGAGGATAATGAAGATAAGATGCAGATTGATGCTACATAATCAACTACCAATCCTCGAAGTACAAGCGCTACAGACAAAATGTAATCGACAAGAGCAATGGGCTACACTTCTCACCGCCATTGTCTCTGTATTCTACTTGTTGGTAAGATTAAATATAGATCTGATCTTTTAGTAAATGGTGGGCGAGGGAGATAAGATGCGAATGCTACAATGAACTATCTCTCTTCCCATAATACAAGAGTGTTTTGAACACCGTGTACTGCATAAAACGCTCTTATATTATGGGACGGAGGAGTAGCTGTTAATGTAAGCACAAGGATAGACCACGCTCAGTCCTTATAAGAGGACTGCAGAGCTAAACCTCTTCAAAAGCATTGGGTTGATTCTAAATTTATGTAAGAGTCCATACGGATCTTATAATGTCCACCAAATGGAAGATTACGAGGCTAACATGTGCAAAGGATGCTACATAATCAAACAGCTATGAAAGTAAGTATGGTCATACAGGCAAGAGGTACTCACAAGAGCAATGCAAAGCAAAAGATAGTTGCGTAGATTCTCAGGGTCCCTTGAGAACTAATGTTCTTCTCGCTAACAGTTTTTGTACAAGTGAGACATTAAGGCAAATGCAGAAATGTAGTTCAAATTGTGATGTGATATCATAGATGACTTTACGCCGCAGCCGCACCAATGTGTAACAAGATTATTCCAACACCGCCGGATAAATGTAGCACCGAGACCTTACAGAAATTTTGTTCGAGCCTTCCATCGGCGCGCTTTGCCTCGTAGGAACGATACTTCATCAACGAGTGCTTGAAAAGCTTAACCAACCCTTGCTCGCCATCACAATCCAGCTTTGCGCCGCCTATTTAAAAGAATGAAATCTTGTGTCTTCGTCAACAGAAACATATGCAGAATGACCATGAATAACATTAGTACATTACTTATGCGTAAGTTGCGGAGGAAGACTGAAATTGTTCTGTGTTCATGTATAATCTTTCCATGAAGGAAAGATGCGCACAAAGTTCCCGACAACAACATAAGCTTCGCTTTCTAAATCGGGAAGAAATGGAACAGGGTCCTATTTGCTGCAATTGGGGCTCTCTCTCGTTTGAAAAGGATTTGGCAACTGGATTTGGTGTACTTTTGCTGGAATGGGGTTTTATGCCATACAACGGTGCTATGTCAACGGCATAATCATACTGCTTTGCTGCAGCTTGGGGTCTCATTGAGTTGGGGCATCGTAAATGACCAAAGGTAGTAGGGCTAGAGTCTGCTAGAGTTGGGGTATTTTGTGGGTCGTGATATTGCAACTACACCTAATGGGCTATTTGATTTATCAAAGCACTACCTTTTCCAAATACTTTGCTTGTGCTCCTCCACGATCAGCAATCGCCTCTTCCTTTTGAATGTCTAATACACAAGAACAGCATTTGAATGGATAAATATGGTATGATGACAGATGGAATATGTAATTAAAATGGATAGGCAGGGCGATTCACATACACGATGTGTAAACTAAGCTAATGGCAGTTCAACAAAGTAGAAGCAATGCAAAGCATCGCTTGCAAGATATGTGCGAGCAATGTAACCTTGGAAAGTTAGAGCAAGTACCTTGATGGGTGAATAAGATAGGGCATCTTCCTCCTGACTCTCCACTAGGGAGCTACATTGACTTAGGTTCCCTCTAGCTCGTAATCACTGTTAGGATCATATTCTCGAGCATGAATCAGAGGGTGGAGAGTGTTTGCATTGCATTGCATCCAGACTTGATTTCAGTCCCTTAATGCCAAGTTTGACAGCCATGGCATTGTTCTCGCTTTTATTCTTTTCATGCCGCAAGCTCATAATCATTATGATGCTGTTCAAAATCTGAGATTCATGAAAACATAAAAAGTAGTCGATTATCTATGGAATGCATTATGTTTCAACTCGGAGAGTGTCTCCTATAAACCTCAGATATGCAAAGTTCACTTCCCCAACCGTGTCCGACTGCATCACACGGAGATACACAACCGATCGGCTAACATGCATTTTCAAACTAATTTAGGAACATTTAGCTGACCAATTAAACAACTCTATTTTAATAATATCAGATTCAGATTTGAACAACTAAGCTTGTTTAGCTTGATGGGTGGAGCAGTGTTATTATGACATGAAGCACGATTCGATCAGATAGTGATCATAAAAGGGGAAACTCTAAGCATATATTTTTAGCAAAAGAGGGTTTCCTCCGATTTCTATTAAAGAAACCACCACGGAACCAACATGATCAATTAAACCCTTAGCATGATCAATTAAACCATATTATGGCTGTGCCATGGCAGATTTGAAGTCGCAAACCGGAGAAATGATATTTAGCATCCATTGTTTGCTTCAACTAAGAACTAAATTCTAAGAGCTGAAAAGAAAGTAGAGTAACCAAGTTAAGATCTATTTTCTGGTTGAGATCAAAAGTTGAGGAGATATGAAGTACCACCTCTTGCGGCGCTGTAGGCATCGGGGTGCGATGGCTGCCGGTGGCGCTGAAGCAGATCTGCGACGGTAGACGGTGCATCGGGGATAAGTCCTGCTATGTGGAAGAGAAGGTCGTGTGAGCTGCCCCGCAAAGAGGACGACGGCGCCGATGAAGCGAGAGGACGCGATGCAAGGCTATTGGTCCGCTGTCGGGATGAGAAACGCCCATCTCTAGCAAAGGGACGACGCGGTCTTGGTAGGCGCCCGCATGGTGGAGGACGGTATGGCGGATGTGGTGGAGGACGGCGGCGATGGATGGGGTGGCGGACGGAGGCTGGTGTGGGAATGGGGTGTTCTAAAAGCGGACGGTGTATGAATGGGAAAATGGAGGAGAGGTACGGGAACCATGTTTTGGGAAGCTACCGTCTCAAATATGGGAAAGTTACGAACTTATCCCCTTTCAAATTTGGACGCTTGCCGATTGGGGATAGGACGGTAATCTCGATCTCCCAATATTTGCCGTAACTATTTCGGGCGAGGAGAGGGTGTTTTGTCGCCACGGTTGGCGCCTCACGGTGTATGAACGGGTCGACAGTAGGGCGGTTGTGTCACGCCCGATGGAAGTTACACATCCTGCCCCTATTTAAAATATTAGCCTACATCTATTTCGGACGAGGAGAGTTTGTTTTGCCGCCCACCGTATGAATGGGGAATGGAGGAGAAACAGAGGTCTTTCGGACGAGCTTGAATCAAATGAGTTTTGTCACCATGTTTGACGCCCACCGTGTCGGAATGGGCTCAGAGGCGGTCGTGTCACGCCTAATTGAAGTTACTAACCTACCCCTATTTAGAGCAAAGGAAATCGGGCCGATGGATTGTCCGTAATGGGTAGACAGTAATTTCCATCTCCCAAACACTTGGCTTCGGGCAGCCGATGGGAGTGGACATTTTGCTGCTTTTTTTGAATTTTGGGACAATAAGCATCCACGCTACTCCTCGGCAACTAAATTCAATCCATTTTGTATTCCTATATGAATCTTTATAAATCATTCTATGTGTTTTTATATATCTTCAAAAGGACGACAAAGATGTATTCCACTATCATATATGAATATGGTTTACAAATGCCGATACTCAAATTCGTAAACTAGAATCCAGCTTTAAGGTGAATTAATATTTGGAACACTTCATGTCCAACTCAAATGTCACATGCAACATAATGTGTACTTCCATTTAGATATGTACACAAGTTTATGTATCAAGATTCAAATACCGAGTCAATCAACCAAGAATGTACTAACTAATGTATATATAAACACTTATAGAGTATATGGATCAATAATATCAACTAACATACATAAGCCAGGCCATTGTACTTTTTTTGGCTACAACAACATCCTTTTTTTTAGCCAGCATCTTGGCCCTTTCCGATGTGTGCCACTTATGGTCCATCTATACTACTATTGCTGAATGCACATTCAGCCCGATTGGCATATTTGTAGGTCCTGCACAGCAATCCAAATGAAATGTCTCCAGTCTTATCAATTAATACAGACTTGTGCTCAAATAAAATTACAAACAAAAAACAAAAAACAATTATTACATGATCTCTAAAACAAATGGTTTGATTGATTACATGAATGACAACACAAAGGTTATTCAACTATGGAAAGAACATTTCACCTATGATTTACCAAGTAGGAATTTAATTTTTTTTCCTTCAGACCTTAATAATCTGGTCAGTCTCAGCTTGCTTCGCTTTTGAAATCCACCAAATATTTAATGGTTGTCTTGAGTACTTTTTGTGATTGTGCTGTTTGCTTCCTCAACATGTCAACTTCATCTCTAAGTGCGTATGTAATCTCTTTCTACCACTAGTTTAGCCTCTAGAGCATCAGCAGTTGGCAATTCATAATGCACGATTAATGGTGCCATCGCTGGGATGATGCAACGTCCATGGGGACCTTGCTCTTGATCTTGGGCTAACCTGTTTTGCCATTAAAGTTCCTGAAAAAGTTGAAGTTAGCAAAACATCTCAACTCGGGAGTTATAACAGCAAACCAGTTAAACAAACAAGGAATTAAAGAGTTTCAATTGATGCTAAAAAGTAGTTATTAACATCATTGTAACCCGCTGTTGCAGCAGCAAAGCAGTTAAACAAACAAGTAGATATTTAAGTTAAGGCAAACAGTAATTCTTAACAGTAAGTATCAAACACATAGATAGGCGCAGTCTACAATATGATTAATGTGCTGTGCCATTATGTAATCAGAGCAAACTAAATTAAGCCAAGCAACGAATTGAACAATTTTGCAATAAGTGGCTAACTAAAATTCGAGAAGCGTGTAACTCAACTTACGCTAGTTCTTTGTACAGCACACTGCAACTTCTTTTTCGCTTACAAGGTTGTATTTAAGGAGTCCATGGCATCAATTGCTTGGATACGCAGTCCCAATACTTCTTTCTTCCCACACTGCATGGGTAAGTCGAATGGTTAATCTGGTAAGATGGTGCGCCCTGATATGTTATATGAGGACGTAGTCGATTAGTTGTAGCCAAACACATCACACTCGGCTTTTATCAGATATTTCATGCGATTACTTTTGGCATATCGAGATCTAAGCAATCTACAATAGGATGAAAAGACCGCATCCTTCACATTATTGGCGTAACTCAGTTCATAGAAACAAGCAATTCAACCATTCTGTGGTAAATCAAAAGCGCCACGAATATTTTTCACTATCCAATCATACACGCAAAAAGGGGCGATGCCACCATAGGGGCTTAGTATGGGCGGCCACCTCAGGTGGCTGGAAAGTGTGCACCTAGTTTGAGTCGTCCAGATTTGCCCTAGCTAGTTTTGTTCGTCCCAACGCACAAGCAGGCAATGTAAAAAATGAAGAAAAATGTTTCAATTTGGATGGGCCAATAACATAAGTGCAAGGCAGGCCCTATAGCAGGCTCATGGCCCAAACGAAGCGCCCCATATCGACGACAAAGAGGAAAAATCCCAATTCATTCGCCTCCACCTCCAAATTCGTTCGCCTTAACCTAGCCGCCACCGACAGACCGACACAAGATTTCCTCGCGCCTCTTTGGAGGGCGGTCGCCGGGCTTCAAGCTTAACGGAAGGACAAGAAGATGAAGATCCAACCCTGGGTGTAGCTCATGGGAGGCAGCGGCGGCAAGACGGCATGGCATCGAGCTTGCACAAACGGACAATCGCTAATTGCAAGAGTAGCATGCGCAACGAAAGCAGTACATCACATCACCGATTATATCTAATTCAACTCTTCAATTTCTGCCAATAGTTAAACCCGACGTGTTGTAAAACTGCTTGTATGTAGGGAATCTATGAGAAAATGAAACCAATTTCTACTTATTTTATAACTCCCCAATCAATACCGAATCGATCAATCTGATGTATCTAATCAAGTTTCCGTGCAAACATACAAGCTCATGTTGTTCTTGAGCCTCAAGTGTCTAATGAATAGACTCGCTAATGAAGTATTTGATGCAAACATTTTACATGCTCCTGGTGATGAACATATAGTGTCTAATGAGGGATCTAATGCAAGCATTTTGCAAGCTCATTGAAGGATTTAGTGTCTAATGATGATCTACTACGTTGAGAGAGACAGAGATTTGCAGGCATTGATGACAAGCAAATTATAGTGCATTTTCATAGCTTGAGGAAACATCGAGGCCATCTACCATAAAGTCCCCGTATCATGACAAAATAGCATAAATACTTTTCTAATCTGTTGTTTGAAACTATTGGCATACTTATGCAGGATAGATATATTGATATGCAGTTTATGACCGTTATACGTGCAATTACACTTCGATATTTTCAGCCGAGAACTAATAATTCAAGGAGGTATGCACTATGTTTGTAGTCCTTGTACACCATGTTGCATTTTGTGTTTTTGGTGCTTGAATCATTTAGTGTTTATAATCTGAACTACTTTGGATCATTAGCTGGTTTTCAAAGTGCATGTAGCTTCACATTTCTCAAGTTATGTTGATTTCGAGTGCAAGTGCCTTCGTATTTTTTAAGTTAAATATTCGCCTGGTAACTTGAATTGTGGATCAGCCATTGCACACAAATCATACACTAATGCCAAGATGAATTAAATGAAATGCAGGGACTTACGCTAGCTCGTTGTACAGGCTCATCGCAGCTCGCTTATGCTTGGGATGTTCCATGTACAAGTCCATGTTACCACTTGCTTGGATGTGCAGGCCTTGTGCTCCTTGCACCCCTCTGCATTTTTGACACGGTGAATGGTTGATCAAATAAGAGGAATCGACCTTGATGTTGTACCGAGGACAAATACTTACAAGGTTATACGGTGTGCGTGATGTACCAGATCCCGTAGCGCCGCCATGCTTCGCTAAAATATGGATTTGCTTGTTTCAGATGATATCTCCGTAAGAAATAAGAGTTAAGGTCGAGTTGCATAGGCGTAAGCTAAGAGAGTAGTGAAAGGATATCCAAACATCGCTTTAACAAAGGCACAAGGGAGTGATGTGGATACCTAGTTCAGCCGGCTTGGGCATGCTCGCTTAGCTAGAGTGCGGGTCACTTCAGAGCCGTTGAGGGTGATGCGCCATGCTATTGGCCGCGCATGGATGCAGATCTTGAGTGGCAGCGAGCGCCACGATGCGGTGGACGAGACCGCTGGTGAAGTCCCAACGGCCTCGGGGCGGAGGTGCGACGATGTGCTCGTGAAGTAGCCCCGTGAGCTGGGAGACGGCGCCGTGAAGCGCACTGATGCGGTGGAACTCGGTGTCTGTGGAGGCACGCCGGTTGCGGGCGGCCGACGTTGTTTGGTGGACCACCCGCGGTGGACGATGGCGAGATGAGGTAGCTCCGTGCGGTGGTGAAGCGTGACTGCTGCCTTCGCTGCCATCGTCCGCACAGAGGTGGGGAACGGGGGAAAGAGACGAGACGAGGGGCGATTCGAGGGTTGGCGCGAATTAGGGATTTGAGCAATCTGGGCACGGAAGGGGAGGGTGGAGAAGAGAGATTTTGCAGGGCTGGAATTGGGGCCACCAGATATTTCAATCCGAAACATGGAAGCGCGAACTTATATTGTCGTCGTCCTTTTTTGGGGGGGAGGGGGGTGGGTGGCTGGGTGCTACGCGTCCGTCCGACACACGCGACCACCCCGACCGGACTATGCTTCGGTATCTTAAGTTACCTGCCTTTCTGTCCATGACATATGGGCCCAACAGGTGGCTGGCCCACATGTCAGTGACCCAAAGGCATTTGCCTTTAAGGCACCAAAGCAGCCCCCACCGACACGACCTCGGTTTGCTCGGTGCGCTTACATTTGAGAATGCAAACGAATCTTCTTTCATTTGCAAACTAATCTGTATGTATTACCATGCCCGTGTTTTCCTTGCAATAATTAGTCATTCGAACGAGATACTCCATCCGCTCACTTTTGTAAGTCGCTTCAAACAACTTAAATGAACTGTTTTGCACATTGTCCTAAATGTCTTCAAGGTCTTATAAAAGTAACAGAGGGAGTACTATAAATTAATTAATGAGGAGTTATTTGAAAAATCAGAACGGTACCCACTCTAACGTGATTAGAGTGTGTCTCACATAATTAGTTATTTGAATTAGAGTGTGTGTCACGAAGTTAGTTATTTGAATTAGAGTGTGTCACGAGCTTATCTCCAATTCTAACGTGGATTTCGTGATTTCACCGTATCCACACTACTTTTTAATACAAATTCATATGTATATGATGAACACCATGGTAGTGAGAAAACTTTTGGATGGATTCAAACATATGACCTACAAAATAGCACAACAAACTGAGTCAATGTCAACTTTTCAAACTTAGTATGGCACTAATTCAAATAATTACCCATATGCCTGGTCCTCGGTTCAAATCTTACAATGTACAATCAATTGAAACATCGATATTAAGTCTCGTACTATGTACATTCAAATGTTGTTTTAGCCCCCCCTGCAAGACAAACGCTACATACTTCCTCAGATCGGTCAATCTTCCAATCCTAACCACCTTAGGAAGCTATCGGTTTCAACACACGCTCATTCTTTCTCTCCATGTTTCGATCTCTAAGTCTCTCAACTACACAACCCCTTTTTCCACTCATACTAAATGTATTTACCTCACACACCCGCCATTGCACCCCATGCCGAGCTCTCTCTCTCCCCTCTCCTCTCACCTCTCGCTTAAATACATGCATTGCCTATCTAGCCTCTAACCACTGCGCATGCGCACGCATGCACGTTGTATATCTAGGTCACTCCTCGAGACTGTCTCACTCTTTCTTCCAAGACGGCGGGCCACACTCGCCAATCTCGCCTCTTTATCCGAGTCTCATTTAACCTCGTTTTATTTCACACACAAATGATATATCTCCCTGTTCGGGCCTCGATCGACACACTCTATACTCTCTCATGCAGATTGTCTATCTAGGTCAGTCCATCCAAGCCGCCGCCACTCTTTCGACCTCATGGTGGGCCACGCCACTCAATCTCTCTCTCTCTCTCTCTCTCTCTCTCTCTCTCTATGTCTCGATTGACCTCGCTCTTTCTGGACAAAACGATATATCACCATGTTTGAGCCCAATTCGACCTATTCACATTGTATACTCCTCACGCACATCGCCTATCTAGGTCACTCTTCCAACCTGCCTCACTCTTTCGATCTCACGGCGAATTCTATGTGATCGGTTGACCTTGCTTCCTCCCACGCACAAAATATATCTACACGCCTGCGGACCGGATCAACTCTCAAGCTCTATCTTACAGCCCTCACCTTGCCAAAAGCTCAATCGACAATATCTCTCCAGAGCATATATATTTGTTCAATGAATGTCGGACCACACTCACTTTGTCTCTCCATCTATATGTCTCTCGATTGACCTCGCTTTCACACCGTATCTTCCACGCATTGAAGCTACTACTCTTCATCCTCGCAGCCGGAGCTATTTACATTATGTAGGGCACTCCAACCTTGGATTAATTTTTGTAGGCATTTATTCCGTTGGTTTAGATTATATTTTCGTAGCATTCAGCCCACAACTACTCCAAACACCGCTGCAACCCACGCAACTACCCTAGTTGATTTCCTCCGCTCGGTCATCGCCTCTCGCACGCCCTTTCTCGCCTTCAACGCCGCACCATGGTATTATTGAAAAACTATGTTGTTCTCTTTAATTATTATAAATAAGCTACAAAACTACACACCGATAGTCCTCTTGGAATGGAACAAATTTCGACCCACAAATTAAAGTGGTACAAACTACACACCAAGGGGCCCACATGTCATGAAAAAAATTTGGACCCACATACAAATTAAAAAATAAAGGACGAGGATCGAACATGCGAACGGGCCTTCAAGCCGCAAAGTTTGTTGTACCCCCTTTGTTCACATAATGTTTTTATATTACCACAGCCTAATTAATGGATAACATGTAATATTATTTTTAGTACTATTTGCCTTCACTTACTGGTGGGTTCCATGTGTGCTCTCTCTCTCTCTCCCCTTCTGCTTAGACGCACGGCAAACAGGAAGAACTCATGGCGATGTTGCCGCTGACCATATCTCGACGCTTCACAAGTCACGGCACCAGTTTCACGTATTAGCAGCACTAGTCAGTGGTAAGTGCAATGCACGTTAATTTGGATGTATATTATGCATGTGGATATTAACTACTAGGATATTATTTATGCGGTTGTCATGTGATTAGCACTATTTTTGGCATGAAATTAACTGCACGCTAAACGTGTTGAGCGCCGACATTGAAGCAGCCTAGGTCGTTGGATGACAAGGAATACATGTGGCTTGATGACGCTTTTATATTTAATTTGATACGGCTCTAGCAGAACATTCAATCGATCAAACCATACATTTCGCTCAGTCCGACCGACTTTAAATTATACGACGATCGATATAAAATAAACGGAATGATAAACGCTCGGATTTTAAGCATGGCAATCCAATGTTTTTCATGGCAAATTTAGATTACGCGGTGGCGGCGGGGCGCTCGCGTGGGAAGCGGCTCCGCTGCGTTTATGTGTCATCGGGCCATCGACCGACGGCGACGGCGGCGCCTTGTGCCGTTGTTGGCGATTCTCGACGCTGGCCTAGCTTAAAGGAAGGCCAAAATGTTCGACTTCCGAGCGAAGTCGACCGGGGGAGGAGGCGATCGGGCGCTGGTGGCGAAGCGGTCGACGGCGCCATCCATGCCGCTAAGGGGGCACTCGCACCGCTGGGACAGGCGCCGCTAACGGCGCTGGGACAAGCGCCGTCAACGGCGCGGCGGAGACATTCGTGTGCACGGGCACCGCACGGGCGCAGACGCACGCTGCACGCCAGCGCAGCGCAGCAGGTGCACGGGCTCGCACGGCGCGGCTGCAGACGCGCAGAGCGCATGCGCCGCAGGTGCACGGGCGCGAAAGTCGGCGGGCACCTCGTGGAACCCCGTGGATCAAGCTCGGCGACAATGTGGGCTCCCAGCCCATCAATGCCACGGGATGGGCGCCGGCGCAGTCGGGCGACGGAGCCGAACGGGAGCGGGACAGCGCGCGCCTTCCCGCAAGGCCGCCTCAAGCTCGCCCCAAAGTGCCTTATGTTCTTGAGACTCCGCTGGGTGTCTTCCTCAGAAACTCGAACACTAAGGGCAGACCATCGTGATGCGGCATGGCGACGCTTAGGTCAGGCTAGTTGGAGGTAGACGACAGGAGAATCGGAGAGGAAGAGAGAGGATTGTAGCGATACTCCTCCTTTCCGTTTATAAGGCTCAATTCAAAATCTCATCAACCAAGGTAGATGGTGAGTGGTGGAATACTTTTTGTAGTTTGCAAAGCACCCAATTAATGCTCTTGTTTTTTCAAAAAATATGTTTACTAATGCGTTAATTGCAATGCATGCATTTATAAATTACATGCATTGGTCAATTTTCTTAATACTTGCATGCAATGATTTAATTTACCTTGGAATCTGAACATGATGGGAAACAACAAAATTGAGCCTTATAAAATGGAAAACTAATATTTTGAGATAAGCCCTATAAACCGGAAAGGAGGGAGTACCGGTAAAGCGGGTTGATCTTAAATCATGCGCCAAGCGATATTAAAAGTGGGAGCAGTTGAGACGACGGTGGGCGGCGGAGCTCGTCAAAGGGCTCGCCCCGTGAGCTCTGCAAGGTCTCTGCAGCACGCCTCGACAGCCGGGCGTAGCGGTCTGCTCAAGACGCCTCGTCGACTCACACGCTGTTTCGGACGGCACTCGCCGATTGCCGATGAGAAGCGGGACTGTGGCGGCACGTGAACGCCCACGGTTTCAATAGTGAAAGCGTCATTTAACGTGACAGGTCTTTCTTCCAAAATACCTTGGCTCTTCATTTATGCAACTTGTCATAAGCAGCTTGTCTCAAATTGAAGAAAAACTTACGAAGTAATATTTGTGCCATATCACGTGACCATGCTTAGTTTCAAGAATTTATGCTCACTTTTGGATTTTCTGAAATTTAAGATCCAGGATTCGAAACAATATCATAACCTACATCATACAATAAATTTTCAAGCCGTCCATCTGTCTCTGTTGTATTTCTTAAGAAAGGATTTGGTCAAACATTTTGCTTAGTTAGACTTCGCACAAGTTATATATGCAGAGTAAAAGGATAATCCTCCGCATCAAAGGCATTGCCTCATATATTAACTCTAGTACTAGGCACAAACAAACGGGCTCAATTTGTGCTCATCCCGTGTAGTAGTAGTAGTAGTACTAGGAAATGCAGTTGACGGGTGACCTTGACGAGCGAAGCATCGAGGAATTGAACTGCGTTTCGCACGGTAGGAAACATTGTCTAGTTACTAAAGCATCCTCCGTTGATCATCGGTAGTCATTATGGACCGGGACATGAGGGGAGTTTTAGGGCTGGAATTCTGCCGCCAGATATTTCGACTTGAAACGCCGAGGCTCGATCGGTTGGAGTAATGGGTTGCCTAATGTGCGTACCACGACGCCACCGGGACACGAGCCCGCTTTTTTAGGATCAACACGAGCCAAGGTCTGGCTGGTACGCCTGCTGGGTCCTACCATTCAAGAATACGAAAGGAACCTTTAAATTGCCGAACTAATCTATGTGTATTACAATACCCGTATTTTCCTTGCAAATACTAATCTCAACGTGGTAATTGATTTTGACGAGTTGTTGAATTAGAGTGAGTTTGTGATATAGTGATCTCAACGTGATTTCACATTTCATGGTATCCCTAGTAAGTTTTCCAATGCAAATTCAAATTTGAAAGATGAACAATATGGAGGTGAGAAAACTTTCTATGTATCAAGCATATGACCACACACACACACAGAGACACACACGCACGAACACAACAACAATCCAATAAGTATAGTGCATCTATTTTTCCAAACCATGCATGTATGACACGAATTAAAAATATCCTTCTATTCCTAAATATTAGTCTTTAGAGAGTTCAACAAGTGACTACATACGGAGCAAAATGAGTGAATCTAGACTCTAAAATATGTCTATATACATCCAGATGTGCCACCATTTGAAGCCTCTAAAAGACTAATATTTGGGAACTAAGGGAGTAAATGTAAGACATCCATGGTCCTCAGCTCAATATTTAAAATGAACATGAAACTGAAACATGAATATTAAGTCTATTACTACAAGACATGCAAATGTTCTGTTTAGGCGAGCTATGATTGTCGGGGTCAACCCTCGACCTTAGATAAAATTGTGGAGCTCTGCTTAGGGTTGTTTAGATTATATTTGTCCCCACCTCCCAGCCACCGATTGGTTGTGCACCCCAACCCTCCTCCCCGAGAATATCATGTGCCCCATACCTTAGATGCTATATGCCGATACGAGTTGCTTGGAGTTTGTAGATCTGAGATATAGCAGCTCACATGATGTGTCTTAATATTTCAGCAGAAACCTTGATGAGTTTGAGAATTGCACACAATTTGTACAAAAACTACTTAGATGCCCTTTGATCCCATATCCAACGACTCGAAGTCAGATCACCGTAGCATCTAAGATGAAGGAGGACATCATATTCTCCCGTATGTAAGAATATCATGTGCTACCACACCTTAGATGCTTTGGTGATAGCTCTTCTGAGGCGCTGATTTGTGACCCAACACCTCCTCGGTGGTTCAATGGTTTTTTCGTAAAAGCCCCAAAAGAGTTTGGACACCGCCATAAGCACAAAGACTGCTCAGATGCCATTGATCTCAGATCAAACGACCTCCAAGCTCAGATCACCAGAGCATCCAAGCTGCGATAGCACCTTATGTTTTCTCGCACGGAGAGTATGAGGTGCTCCCGCACCGTAGATTCTATGGTGATACGAAGTTCACCGAGATCTAACGCCCACAATAGGAGGTTTGAATGTTTTTGCAATATACGGCTGATAGAGTTTGGGAAATGCGAGAAAGTACAAGTACTACGATGTGCCATCCGACCACCGATCATACGACCTAGATGCTCATATCACCGTAGCGGTTATTAAGCTACGGGATCACCTAATATGAGCACCGGGAGCTGTTGGATCAAGATGCAGCGCACACACGAAGCCTGAATGTTTTATTTGCAAAAAACCTTTGAGAGTTTGGAAATTGCGATAATTACAAAGACTACTCCCAAGCCATTGATCTCACTTCCAACGTGTAAAACTCAGATCACCATAGTATCTAAGCTACGGGTGGATGTGATATTCTATGTCGCTGTCATTTTTGTTCGTGAACTTGCAAAATAAGTGTAACTCGTGTGTTACTTGTCTAACCGCCGCAAAGTGTTTGTTCAAAAACCATCCTACACTGAAATATCGAACAACACACGGGGTCCCACTTGTCATTAATCAAATTTGGACCTAAAACTAACAAATCTGAAAGACGAGATTCGAATCGCAACCTGACTACAAAGCGTAAGTCGATAGCCTGAAAAACGAACGGTTGTTGGCTTTGTCCCATAACTTGATTTTATTTATACAATACTTCCGCTGAGTAGAGTAGAGGAGTGCCTCGTCAACACGCGGCATGACCGTTGTCTCACTTATCGTGGGTCCTGTGTCTGCGATCTCAATCTCTTCTCTCCATCGCCTAACCTTTGCACGGGCACACACGAAGAGCGGCTCTAGCTTGCCGTGGTGTTATTACAACTAAAAAGCTTGGAAATAGATGAATCGCCTAGAACAAGAGACGCCAGGGCTGGTCGAGACGGAGCTAACCACATCTATCCTCCGTGCCATGTTTGCATGATGAAGCTATGTGGCTAGTGGGGTGTTTTCGATCGATCGGCTGGGTCCCGAGGTCGAACCATAGGTACTACGCCTAGTGGGGTGTACACGCACATTTTTCCTCCGTGTCGAGACGTGGCACACCCTACCGCTGCAGTTTCGTGGTCCTCCCGTGGTGCACATATATTCTTCCCGACGGGACGCCTCTACCGCTTTTCGGGTCCTCCTCGGTCGAAGCGCCAAGCAAGTAAATGAGTCGTCAAATCACGAAAGACCACCTTTCCCGCCGAAAGTACATCAGTGAAGCACGGTGGCTAGCTAGTTGGGCTAGTTCGACCGATTAGCCGCCGCCACATTTGTTTTTTCACCCTTTTTTATCTACTTGCCGGTAGGCAATTTAAATATCCACCGCGGGCGTTGTTCGTGTTTGGGTGCGGTAGGATTTTTTTGATTGACGGAGCAGGCGCGCAGGATTTTTAATTTTTGATTTACGGAGCAGCGCGCAGCAATTAGTCATGATGACTCGCCAGAAAACCCACCGCCTCGATGTGAGAAGTCGCCGACCGGTGTTTTACCGTGGTGAAACCAAAAGATTCCCCGCCCCTCCGCCTTTCCCAGATTGCATTGCCTTTCAGCCGCTTTCGCTTTCTTTTGCTTCCTCTCCCATTGCTTCTACCTGTGCCATGGCGGCGCAGCAGATCACAGAGTCCGAGGTGAGGCTCTCGACACAGAGCTCCATGCCAAGGAAGCGGAGCTCAGGGCTAAGGACGTGGAGCTCTGTGAGCTCAAGGAGGAGAGGAGTGCCATGCTCCTCCGCTATGTGCGGGAGTTCGTGAGCTTCAAAAGCGGCAAAGGCCCACCACAAAGATGCTCGAGGCGCCGGCGCGTTGCTGCGTAAAGCGGAGATACGATAGGCCGCCGGGAGCCGGTTGAGCGCGAAGCGGCCGATCGTGACGAGGTCCAGATCGCTTCAGCCACTTGGTGAACCAAGCTGCCACGCACGTGTTGCGCTCGCGGATGCCTACCGTCATGCCAGCGCGACGATGTCGGGCCGTCGGGTTAAATCCGCTCGACCACCGGTCGATTTCAACGAGCTGCGCTTCCTCGACCTGGTCTCCTTCTTTACCTATATCTCCGAGGAGCTGAGCCGCCTCCGCTGATGGTGGGGGCTGAGCTGACAAGGAGGGGTTGCAGGCTGCCATCGCTGTTGCCGGGCGAATCTTTTCAAGGCTCCGCCACCGAATCCATTCGTGCTATTGACGCCGCTTTTGACGAGCTGGCTCTCGCCGACCGAGCGGCTCAAGGGCGGTTGCATTCCGCATCACCAACGCCGCGCGCCGAGAAGCGAGGGACGCCGGTGGTGTTTAGGCGCCTCCATGGGCATGTCCATGTCTCGCGCAACATGACCGCTGGATCAAACTCAGACGGTGCAGATCACCATCGAGCACAAAGCGTGGGGTGTGTTTGGTTGCATTCTCATCTCAATATAGTTGTTTCCTCTTCGTATTTTTGTCAACCTACTAGTGTGGACTCATGCACCCTTCATGGACTCGCTAAACACCCAAAAGTGGGTCGAGAAGGAACTTTTGCTCCCATCCCGCTCACCCTTCATACACCCTGCCTAACACTATTCGTGGCTTCATATGGTTCATGTTTCGTGGAGTAGTGTAGCACCAGACACTCCGCGGCGCTGTGGACCTATTCCTGTTAACATTGATCTCACTGCTCATTCTCGATCGACAGTCAAAAAAGCGTACTATGTTACATATAGGAGAAGTTGACATGCGACAACATCATTTGTTATCATCATATCTTACTACACTAGCAACAAGATTGTGTAGTAATCGACGATGAACCATCGCACATGCCTAGTAGTAGGAGCACTGTATGTTCAAGTGGCTGCCGTGTTTCACACCTCCGTCAGAAGAGTGGAAACGCTTGTGTAATCATTTTTTTCTTCCAAAACAATGGACACGCTTCACCGCGGCGGATCCTCCTCCATCCATGCACTAAATTACTCACTTTCACGACGCAGGGACAGCCAAAGATCGGGTCCACCAGCCATGCACTAAATTACTCCGTAGTAGAGTGACGGTAGACTACCCCGATCGGGCGCCGCAGAATGCCCAATGAGCCACAAATCTCAAAACCCTCCTTTCCAAAGAAGAAGTTGGACGGGCGGCAACCATCATTTCACTCTTCTCTCTCAGCTTCCTCTACCTAACCCTCGCTCGCCTCATCTTGTTCCTCATTTCTTCAAACCCCGACCTGCTTCTCGCCATTGTTCTTTCTCCCAAAGAAGGAAAGGTGAGCGATCAATGGTGTTGATTCTGCCAAGGCCCCGCCTTGCAACCCCGAGGCTAAACCTATAACTCCCTCTCTTTCTTCTTTGGGTTTGTGATTATGGTTTCTTTCTTTTATTTCTAGTTGACAGCTTCTTGATGGAAGCCGAGAAGTGGATCACGTCAGCAGTTGCATTAGTAGTAGTAGCTCAGTACCCACGCCACTGCAAGTCCAGCACGACATTGACAGCTGCTGTAAAGCAATCCTCCAGAATCGTGCAACCTCCTTGTGCACACTTTCACCCGCCTGCACAATCTCCTCCGAACCACAAAGGACCCAGGTCCCAGAGGTGCTCGCCACCAAAGATGTTGGGGAAGAACTGATCGTGCCTCACGAGCACCTACGGACCTGGTTCCCTTTGTGGTTCTTGGAGGGGGCGGAGATTGTGCACGAGCAGGCCGAGGCGATGCACACGAGAGGGTTTTACCCAGCTTCGAGCTCTCCCAGAGAGATAATACTCCTACCGCTGCTTTGTGGATTATCTTCTTCTTGCTAGGGAGCAATGCGGCTACAAAACCTAGCCTGAATGTGATGAACTGCTGAGCTGGACCGAAACCAGCCGAACCCCTTCTACGCTGCCCTCGGCCTCCTTTTATAGGAACAAGGGGTTACCACATATGGCAAGTAGACAAGGTTACAATGGTAAAACCTGGTTGGTACACCGCTTGTACAAAGGTACAAGAATCTATACCTAACTCGACGGCAAGGGACAAAGGTCATCAATGCCCGCCCAACCGCCTCAACAAAGGTAACAGATCATAATGCGCCCGTCCGCCACGAAGGTAGCTTGTCATTGCTCGTCGCTACTCCCCGCTGGCTTCACAGCCCGTCGACACGCTGCTTGGGAGAGCCCTGCAGACACGCTACGGGTGAGCTGGAGCGGAGATGAAGAGAGGTCGCCCGCCTGCAAGCGCTTTGCCACAAGGGAACCTTGTCGCACTTGGGGGTCCAGCGCCCGCCAAGCCTTCCCGTAAGCTCCTCTTGCCGGGCCTTGTTTTCCTTTGCGCCGAGGCTTCTTCCCGCAAGCTCCTCTTGCCGGGTCTTGACTGCTTTGTTTTGAATGGCTCCAAAGGAGCTGCCGAGGATCTTGGTGGTCGCTGCCAGCCTCGCTGTGGGCGCCAGAATCGTCTGTAGACGAAGTTCGGGGTACTAGGGTACCCCTACCTAGTACACCGACAGAGCCCCGGCCTGGGCCACACACGCGCCAAGCTCTATTGGGCCAGGCCCAAAACAAAGGCACGGGCACGCTGTGGTCTTGATTAGGCCGTTATTTGCCTTGGACCCACCACGCCTCCCACGAACGGCACGCTGCCGGACATGGCGCCGTGGGGAGATCGTGGGGCTTTTAATGGGAAAATCGAACGCCCGCCCTCTCCCTTTATAAGCGGGGAACCGGGCAGACACCCACTTGCCCTCGCTGTCACATCGAAAACCCCATCGCTTCCCCTTCCTTCTCGAGTCCACAGTGCGACGCCCGCCTCCATTGCCACCGATGCCACCCACGCCGCCGGCTTCTCCACCACGACCCCTATGGCTCAAGGCCGATAAGGGAAGGGCGGAATTGGCCGAGGCGCAGCGGCTCACAAGCGCCATGGAAGGAGCGGGCCTTCTTCAATTTCGCTCAACAGAAGGAGCTGGAGCTGTATTATTTTCTTCGTCGACGGTGACCTTGGCATCCACAAGACGAGGGTCATCTCCGCCGCCACATCTGCTAAGGTCTCCTTCGTACCCCTTCTTTGCGATTTTTGTGTGGCTCTGCTCGCATTTTTCTCGAAGTTTTTCTGTGATGTCATGAACACCTATGGCCTCCACCTTCTTGACTTCACCCCAACGCCGCCCCTCACCTTGGCTGCTGACATCTCTCGAGAACTTTGTCGGGTCCACCCAAATGTCGCCTCTTCCGCCATTACTTCTCACCCTGAGAGAGAGGAGAGCCGCTGTCGAGGAATTGCATGGACCTCTAGGATCGGCAAGAAGGAAGCGCATTTGACGGAGAGTTGCGCAGCAAGTGGGAGGAGGAGGGCTGACTGGTGCTGGATCTTAGAGGAGGAGCCACAGCCTTTACCGCCTCGCGAAGACCCCATAGTTCACGGGTAACGATTGGAGCAACTTACGCCGGAGGACGACAAGTTGAAGATTGCCACTACTAGATTTTAGCCCGCAAGCAGGTGGCTTACCGTAGGGGCAGCTGGCGCGACTTCCTTCGCCGCCGATTGCACCCTTGCAGGAGAAAGGGAGACCTGCTTGGGAATTCCTGAACGCGCAGATATCATGAGGCTGCGCCCAGGCCTAAATTGGAATTTCACCACCGAGCTTGACGGCATGCCATGGAGCTGTTCAAGCCTCAAGCGGATAACCCCGGATGGTGCATGTTGCCGAGGGAGTTGTGCCTTGTGCAACAACTCGTCCGCTTGATCGCATCCGCTGATAATGCCATTGTACGATTCCCATGGGATCGCTCCAACTTGGCAGGAACCCGCCGAGGACATAGTGCAGCGCTTCGACGACTTTTTCAAGTGCCGGTCCGCGCCGACGAGAAGAGGCGGCTCACCCGCCGACACCACTTCTCAGAGATGGCGCGATCTCCACAAGGTTGGAGAAGGCTGCAGAGCCGCTGCCGCGGCGCTTGGGTTCACTACGAGGAGGCAGAGGGCCGAGGCGGCAAGCCTTGCCGACCAAGAAGAGTTCATTGGTGAGGAGGAGCAGACCGAGCCCGACAACGACTCCAGTGAGCTGCCGGGCGCCTCCTCCGCCGGCCAAGTAGCTTGCCGCAGGAGGAGCTCGCCGCCCGCCAGCCAGAGACGCCTCCGAGGACCGAGAAATGGTGGGGAGCATACGGTCCAACAGCCGCCGGGCCTCGACGCTGCTTCCACCGCTGCAAGTACTGTTGCCGCTGAGCTGCCTCATTTCGCCACGGGCGACGGCCTGTGGCCTTCGAGTCGGGCCCTCAAGACCCGCTAAGCGCCAGAGGGAGTCTTCCCCAATCCGTCGCTACCGAGCAGAGTTTGATCTCTCCGCCTCAGCCCGAGGAAGAAGAGGAAGAGTAAGATCTTGCCGCTGCTACTTGTAGTCTTCCAATTTATTGCCTTATCTTATATCTCGACTGGTTCCACTGATCTTTCTTCTTCGTATGCCACTCGTAGGGCGCCAAGAGGGCTAAGACGCTGTGGTCGCTGCCTCGACGACTTCAGAGCAACAGGGCACGTCCGACTCCTTGCCGACCGGCAACCTTCAACAGAAGCAGCCCCCAAAGACAGCCCCCCAGCCAGAAGTATCTCGTATGCTTCCCGTGGTTAGGCGCGCTTGGGTGCTTTTCCGCTATTTATATCTGTTTTGTTGGATTTTGTAGGAGCAGAGCAGCCACATCATGGAGCACCGGAGGCTACCCCGAGGTCCAGCCTCATCAGGGGTCCCGGAGGCCGCCTCCCGAGATTCTGCTTGCTTCAACCACGCCACCAAGGGAGAATTCTCTGCCAAGGAGCGCCTCCCAAGGGAGGCCTCAAAAGGGGAGCCACGACAAGGACTGGCGCCAACGACCTCCGTGGTGGAGGCCGCGCCACAAGCCCCACCGCAGTAACCTTCTTATCTTGATAGTTTTCCTTGGGTTCCGCTCTTCCGCTTTCTCTTTCAATATGTGTTTGATTCTGCTTCCTCCTTCCGACCATCGATCCACCTGCCGAGACCCGATGGAAAACGAGGCTGCCGGGCGAGGGAGGCGCCAAGGGCGCATAACGCCGACGCCACCGACATGGAGGAGGAGGAAGCTGGCGCCTCGGTAGCATCAAGTTAACATGGCATCAAAATATCAGCTAAACAGGCTGAAATCAGCAACAACAGACACCTACTTTGCATGCTTGTTCTAGTCACCACATAGATCACAAAATACATGGCATACACCCTCGGAGAGATGGCATGGCCTATTACAAAACACATGTAGGACTCAAATTCATAGGGTGCACACATTAATCATGGCAAAATAACAAAGTGCAAGTTCTGTTAAGAAATGTAAACTAACATCACATAGCACTCTTCCAACAGCATTTCGGGCATCAAGATGAGATCAAATGAAAATGATGCAATGAGATGAAATGATCTAATCTACGAGACTAACATTTTGATATATTATACGCAAAAATGGACCTACGGATGCAAAGTTACACTACGTTGAAAATGCAACAAAAATCACCGAGATGAAAAACTTAGAGAAAAAAAGGAGGGGAGAAGAGAAGTCAACGGGCGCTGATCCGCCTGATCGGATCGGCGATGGCTCGCTCGCCGGAGCCGGGCGAGGAGGAGGAAGGGCGGCGGAGGGCGGCGCGCCGGGCGGGCGGCGGAGGCGGGCCGCCGCTGCGGTGGCGAGGCGGGGCCGGGCTGGTCGGCGGCGAGGCGGCCGGGAGCCGGCGGCGCGCTGGGCGGCTCACAAGGCGGAGGCGCGGAGCGGCGGGAGGCGCGGCTCGGCGCCATGGGCGGCGGCGCACTCGGCCGGGAGGGCTCGACTGGCCTCTGCAGCAGCTCGGGCGGCGGAGGAGAGAGAGGGTCCAGCGGCACGACGTGGGCGCCTCGTGAGTGGCTGAGGGAGGCGCGGGCGACGGAAAACTGGCGCGGCACGGACGCTGCCTGGCCAAGCGCTGAGGAAGAAGAAGGCTAGGGTTAGGTAGAATTGATCCGCGAATTTCGGGAGAGGCACATATTTACAGGTAGAGGGAGCTAGGAGAGTCCAAATGAGGTGTAAGCTACCACACGATCGTGATCGAACGACGGAGAGCATGGAAGTGAATTAGATGGGTTATTGGGCTGTTTTGAAGGGGTGTTGGGCTGCAACTTAAAAGAGGCCTTTATGAGTGCGTTAACTGCTGAGTACCAAACAAGCTCCAAATGACCCGAACTTGACCGTGGTCTACGGGTGGTATACCAAGGCCACTAGACAAACCTCGTCCATTCCGAGAAGGTTTAGTACCCGCACACGGAAAAACGTAAAAGGGCCGCCGGGGAGATAGGAGTGCCGGATTGCAAAACGGACAACGGAAAAATGCTCGAATCATGAGACTAACACGTATGCAAATGCGATGCACATGATGACATGATATAAAATGCATGACATGGACAAAATGCAAATGAAGAAAACCCAACCACGGAGGGAATATCATATCACAATGCCGAAAATGGCAAGAGTTGAGTTACAAATATGGAAAGTTACTCCGGGTGTTACAACACTCCACCACTACAAGAGGATCTCGCCCCAGATCTAGGACCAAAGAACTCCGGATATTCGAACGGAGGTGATCCTCGCGCCCTGTGTAGCTTCTCGGTCGGAATGGTGTGACCACTTCACTTTCAGGAATTTGATTGACTTGTTGCAGTCTTGCGCCGGTTTCTTCAAGAATAGCAACGGGTGCTCATGATAAGAGAGATCTTCTTGAAGCTCAATCTCTTCGGTTGATAGTGCGCTCAGAGTCTTGAAGCACTTATGGTCGTGACACGTGAAACACATCGCACGCTTGCAAAGTTGGATGGAAGCTCGTTGATAGGCTTAGATCACCTCTTTTCCAATGATCTTGAAAGGACCCACGATCTAGGGCAAGCTTCCTTTGATACCGGGCGACGAAGTGCCTTTCATTGAGAGACGCGAGGTAGACATGGTCTCCGATTTCAAAAGCCACATCACGGTGCTTATCATCATAATAGTTTTCCGCGCGATTATGCTGCTTTGAGATTCTCACGAATGACTTGGCACATTTCTTCCGCTTCGCGGATCAAGTCATTGCCAAGAAGTTGGCGCTCACCTGTCCTGCACTAATTGAGAGGAGTACGCACTTTCTCGCCATAGAGAATTTCGAATGGGGCCTTGCCCAACTCGCTTGGAAGCTGTTGTTGTAGGAGAACTCGCATATGGAAGACAATCTTCCCACTTCATACCGAACGAAATGACACAAGCCCTGAGCATATCTTCAAGGATTTGATTTACTCGCCAACTTGGCCACTTGTTTGAAGATGGAAAGCTGTGCTGAAACGAATGTTGGTGCCCATGGCCTTCTCAAAAGAATCCCAAAACTTGGAGGTAAAGATGCTGCCACGGTCCAAGAGATCACTTGTGGAATGCCTTGCAAGGAGACAATCCTGGAGGTGTATAGCTCGCCAACCGAGCTGCTGTGATAGATTCTTTGATAGGAAGAAAATGAGCCACTTTAGTGAGCTTGTCAATGACAACGAAGATAGCATCATTTCCACGCTTGGACTTAGGAAAACCAGTCACGAAGTCCATTTCAATATGATCAAACTTCCATTCTAGAATAGCAAGAGGTTGAAGGAGACCAGCTGGTCGTTGGTGTTGTGCTTTCACTCTTCTGCAGACATCACACTCATTCACGAATTGAGCAATTTCTCGCTTCATTCGAGTCCACCAATATGACTGCTTGAGATCATGGTACATCTTCGCATTTCCAGATGAATGGATAGAAGCGAATTGTGAGCCTGCTCATAATGACTTTTCTCAGATCACCCTTAGGAACCACAATCCGTCCTCAAAGAAAAGAGTGTCTTTGTCATCAACGTGGAAGCACTTGTACTTGAAATGCCCTTGTCGATACCACGCTTCACCTTTTTCACCATGGCATCCGAAGTTGAGCCTCACGAATCTGATCTTCCAAAGTAGGAGAGACTATGAGGTTGGCAAGAAAGCCTTGAGGAACAACTTGAAGATTCAGCTTATGGAAAGCTTCACAGAGATCCGCTGAAAGGGCTTGAGGATTAGACTGCTGCAGAAGCTTTCCTGCTCAAAGCATCTGCAATGACATTGGCCTTGCCCGGAGTATATTCAATACTTGGGTTGTACTTTGAATCATTTCACCCATCGAGTCTGCCCGAGGTTGAGGTTGGGCTGAGTGAAGATGTACTTGAGACTCTTGTGATCGTGAAAATGTCCACTTTCCTTCCCAACAAGAGATGTCTCCATGTTATCAATGCATGGACAATCGCCGCCAACTCAAGATCGTGAGGGGGTAGTTCTTCTCGCTGGGCTTCAATCAAGCGAGAGGTATAAGCCACAACTCTCTCTCTTGCATTAACACAAAGACCGAGACCTTGAAGAGAAGCATCACAGTAAAACTTCAATGGCTTGGATTCATCAGAGGAGTCAAGACAGAGCTGTGACGAGTTTCTTTGAGGGTATTGAAAGCAACATCACACTCAGAGACCGTATATAATTCACATGCTTCGAGGAGGTTGGAAAGAGGCTTTGCAATCTTGGAGAAGTTCTCAACGAATCTTCGCAATAGCTTGCAAGACCAAGAAAATCATGGAGCTGCTTGACATTCTCGAGGAGGTTCCCAATTCACAATTGCGACACCTTCTCGGATTAACAGCGATGCCCTTGGCGGAGATGATATGACCAAGATAAAGCACTTCATCAAGCCAAAATTCACATTTGGAGAACTTAGCATAGAATTGATACTCTCGAGCTTGTCTAGCACCAATCGCAAATGTTTGGCATGATCCTTCTTATTCTTGGAGAAGACCAAAATATCATCAAGATAGACCAAGACGAATTCATTGGTGTAGGGGTTGAATATGAAGTTCATCATCCGAGAGAATGTTGGAGGAGCATTGACGAGGCCGAAAGACATGACAGATATTCATAAGAACCAAAGCTTGTTCAATGCTGTCTTGGGAATATCTTGTTCACGAATGCGAATCTGATGATAACCCATACGAAGGTCAAGCTTGAGAACACTTTAGCACCTTTGAGTTGCTCAAAAGCTCATTGATGTTGGGAAGTGGATACTTGTTCTTGATTGTCTTCTTATTCAATGGACGGTAATCGACGCAAAGTCGGTCCGCGCCATCCTTCTTCCGGACAAAAGAACACCACAACCCCAAGGAGATGAACTCGGTCCGATCAAACCAGACGCTCTTGTTCATCGAGCTGCTTCTTCAATTCCTTCAGCTCATCAGGTCCAAGCTTGTATGGACGCTTGCAAACGGGTTCAAAGCCGTGCTCAAGATCGATAACGAACTCAATCGCCGATGAGGAGGCATACCCGAAGCTCTTCCGAAAGACATCTTGGTACTCACAAACGATCGAATCGAGAGATAGCATCCAATTCGCCTTCTCATTGAGAGAAAACAATCGAATGGTTTCATCACGAGCGCATAGATGATCACATCATTAGAAGAGTGAGTCAATTGAATTTCCCTGGCAGCACAATCAAGCTGAGCTTTATGCTGATAAAGCCACTCCATTCCGAGAATAAGATCAATATCCGAGTCACCAAGGACAATAGGTTTAGCCAGAAATCTATAATCGCCCATCTTGATAGAAACATCCGAACCACCAAATCGAGCTCAACCGCTACCCGGAGAAATGACATCCATGGTTTACCCAAATGAGAGGAAGTGAATTCATGCTTGGCAAAAAAACGGTCTTGACATGAAACAATGCGATGCACCAGTATCAAATAAGACTTTTGCAGGAATATCATTAACTGAGAGATTACCCATTATCACATCAGAAGATTCCTCCGCTTGAGCTGCATTCATCATATTGACCTTGGCATGCTTTGGATTATGCTTGACCACTGCATTGCTGGAAGATTTCACAGAGGAGGAGGCGGAAGATGCCTCCGTTGAAGCACTTGTTCGTGATAGTGACCTTTCACGACATTTGTTGCAAGTCACCTCGAGAGCGGACGGTGGTAAGGAGCACTTGACCTTGGAGCTTGAGAATTAGACTTGTTATGATAGCTTGGGTTGGGTGGGTGGAAGATCCACAGCCACCTGAGTTCTTCTCACGATAAGGCCGACGGAACGGAGGAGGAGGAAGGTAGAACTTCGCTGCTTAGCTGCCACTTGAGAGGAAGAAGAAGACTGAATCTGCATCCCCGATTCTCTTCTTAGAAGCCTCACATTTGAGCTGGGCAGCTTCTTGCTTCAAAGCCATGTTGTAGAATTCATCATACTTTTCTCGCTCAAAAAGCACAAGAGCTAATTGCAGATCTTCTCTCGCACCACCTCTCAATTGATAGATCATACTCTTCTCATCGTACATCTTGCTTAGCAAAACGAGCGAAGCTCGAACTGGATATTGTATTGATAGACGTACATGTTGCCTTGTTTGAGATTGCGGAACTCCTCACGCTTGCTCTCAACAACACTTTTCGAATGTGATGAGCTCAAATCACGGCGAACTCATCCTGTAATGACACGACCTCCTCGAATCTTTGTATTGCTCGGTACCACTCAGCAGCTTGATCCTTGAGTTGAAACGATGCAAACTTGACAAAGTCCTCGTGTCGACATTGCTACAATCAAAATGCTTGTAGATGTCCACGAGCCAATCGTCAGCCGCTCGTGGCCTCGGCTACGTAAACCGAAAGACTTCGCTGATTAGCGAGGAACCGATCGAGAGTAGCAAAGTGCGGCTGATTGTTGCCTTGACCTTGATTTCCTTGATTGCCTTGCCCTCGAGTACGCTTCTGCAAGAGCTGCAAAATCATCTCGAGCATTGGCATTGGTGGCTGCCATGATAGCTTGCCGTGCCTCCGGAGGCGGAGGTGGAGGTGGAGGGTTCGATCGATCCCCATCATTGCGATCCGGATTCGACGCTACATGGAGCCATCCTGAAGAGGGTGACATCCGTTAGTCCTTTGATAGACAAATAGTCAAGTAGAATCAACGGATAGAAATTGCAACATATAGTCTTCACAATAAACATTCGAACAAGAATGAACGAATGAATTCCAAAGTTAATCATCACACATCCATTAAGGTGAGAAGCCACTTAGATAAAGATATGGAAACAACATCTGTCTTAGAAACAAATCAATATCACAACTCAAAACAAAAGATTGGCTTTAGAATGAGCTGAACAAACACATGATAGAGATTTCGCCAAAGTGTTCGTAGGGCCCACACGGACACGACGATAGCGGACGTCACGAATGACAAACAAGACGCCCCGAATCAGCATAGCCAAGGATTCTTTAAGACGCCTCGCACCATCAGAATCGACCGTGAATGGGCGGACCACTAGACGCTGAACCCCAATCTCAAATCATACATCCGTCGGAAAGAATATCCCGTAAGCTACTAGAATTCCCACCTATAAACTCCCAAACTTTCTGGTTATGCAATCTGTGTTGGGGATACAGGGACACAAAATATATCACCCAAACTAACAATACCTAGATCCAAATCAGATCCATCCACAACACATAACCAAGAAATCCTCGAAATCGTGGTACCTCGACCTTCAAAAACATCCGTTATACAAGTCATGGCAATATTCCCGCACTCGCCAAGATCGGGCTATCGGGTTATCTCACCAACAACTGCACAAAAGAGATTTCGATGTCGGTAAAACTCGTATTCCAGAACTGCAACGATAAAATTGTGACGACAACACCTCGGAGCTCAACTCCCCGGACACCGCCACAACCCCTAAATGTCGAGGCACCAAGAACAATGTTCTCGCACAAAACCATCGAACGATTCCAAGATACCCACGTGATCCTAAAAAAATTTTAGTGAAATTTGAGGAGAGAAGAGTCAAAACTCTACGCCAGATACCTCACCAGAGCGACGAAGGACCGGAAGTAAAAGAATCCTACTCCGATATATATAATCCTAAGACTCAAAACATTTTCCATTCTAGACTCAACAACGCCAAGAAACAATCAAGTAGGGGGCTCCTTAAGTCGGGAAGGCTCGATTACCAACTTGTATCGCCTCGATGCGGCTATATCTCCCACGGTCGAGGCACGACTTAGAGGCATAACCGCATTGAAAGCAATGTCGCAAGTGAGGTAATCTTCACACAACCCATGTAATAAATAAGGAAAGAGATACATAGTTGGCTTACAATGCCACTTCACACCGCACATAAATAAACATCCATCATTCAGAGTACACTCAAGGTCCGACTACGGAACCAAAATAAAAGAAGATACCCCAAATGCTACACAGATCCCCGATCGTCCCAACTGGGCACCACTATCGATCATCAGGAAAGACACATAGTAACGACCACGCCTCGCCGAACTCCCACTTGAGCTCGGATGCGCCACCTGCACCGCATCGCCGGCACCTGCAACTGTTTTGGTAGAATCTGTGAGTCACGGGACTCAGCAATCTCACACCCGCGAGATCAAGACTATTTAAGCTTATAGGAAGGATAGAGTAGTAAAGTGGAGCTGCAGCAAGTTTACTAGCATATATGGTGGCTACAATCGCAAAAGAGAGCGAGGAGAGAAGCAAAGCACGGACGTGAAGGCTAGTAGCGATCAAGAAGTGATCCCGAACTACTTACGCCGACATAACTCCAACATCTGTTCACTTCCCGGACTCACCGAGAAGAGACCATCACGGTTACACACGCAGTTGATGTGTATTTTATTTGAGGTCAACTTGGGTTTTCTACAACCGACATTAACAAATTCCCATCTGCCTCATAACCGCGGCACGGCTTTCAAAGATATTACCCTGCAGGGTGTCCCAACTTAGCCCATTATAAGCTCTCACGGTCAACGAAGGATATTCTTCTACCGAAGACCCGATCAATCTCGAATCCCGGACTACAAGACATTTCGACAGAATAAAACAAGACCAGCAAAGCCACCTGACAGCCGACAAATCCCGATAGGAGCTGCACATATCTCGCTCTCGTGGCACATCCGGATAAGTCAAGCTACGAGTAAAACCAAGCCTCGAAGTTTCCCGTGGTGGCCCCGCAGGTTGCTCGGTTCGGGCCAGCACTCAAGGAGCACCGTCCGGGGTTAAATAAAGATGACCTCGGCTCGCAAAACACGGGGAAAAGGCTTAGGTGGCAAATGGTAAAACCAAAGTTGGGCCTTGCCGGACGAGTCTTATTCAAAGCAAACTGTCAAGGGGGTCCCATAAATCACCCAACCGTAAGGAACGCTAAATCAAGGAACATAACACCGTATGACGGAAACTAGGTGGCAAGAGGGAACAAAACACTGCATAAGGCCGAGCCTTCCACCCTTTACCAAGTATATAGATGCATTAATTATAGCAGATATATATATATGTGATATCCCAACAAGTAAACATGTTCCAACAAGGAACAACATCTCCATGTTCCAACAAGGAACAAACTTCAGCTTCACCGCAACTAGCAACGCTTATAAGAGGGCTGAGCAAAGCGGTAACATAGCCAATCAACGGTTTGCTAGGAAAAGGATGGTTAGGGCTGACATGGCAATATGGGTGGCATGATATAGCAAGTGGTAGGCATCATATCATAGGCATAGCAAAAGAGCGAGCAACTAGCATAGCAAAGATAGAAGTGATTTCGAGGGTATGGTCATCTTGCCCGCAATGTTCTCAGAGTTGTCGAAAGCTTGATCCTCGTAAGCGCTTCTCAACAGGTTCCTCGCTCACGCACTCGCCTCCGGCTCTACCCAAAGCAACAACACAAACAAAGGAACCACAATAAATCACGGTGCAATGCACAATCAACATGATGCAACACATGGCATGATATGCGGATGTGATATGCAATGCGATAAAGGCCCGGAAGGAAAATGATGAACCAGGCATCAACTTGGCAAACCAAGTATGCCACTGAAAGATGAGATGATTTCGTTGAAATCGATATAAAGATCACCGGAATCGGATGCACGGTTTGCAAATGACAAGCAAAACAAGAATGGCACAAATCTGCCATTAACAGCATGATGCTACTTAGCAAGCAACAATAAATTAAGCTACTGCACCCAAACGTATCAACAAAGTACATGGCAGTGATCTACACAAGATGCTCGACAAAAGATGAGCACTGAGCTACGGCTAGTTCACATCATAACAGGTTCAAACAAGCATGGCAAAAGTGCACAAAATAACAGGCTGGACATGGCAAAAACAGCATCAGGTTGCAATGTTCAGAGCAACAAAACTACGTGCTACAGGAACTTAAAATAGCAAAACAAGGCATGGAATCAATCTACTCAAAGCATAGAACAAAAGTCCCTTACTGACCATAAGCCAAAAAGGATCAGAAAATATAGTAACACCCATGTTAATATCGAAAGTTTCGTTAACAGATTCAGCAACATGGCATGTCAAAAAACTGATAACAAGTAGGCATGTTTACAAGCTCAATGCACTCAGTACAGAGCCTTATATGATAAACTAAGCATACATACATCAAGAAGACATGGCATAGAATACATACATGGCAATAACAATAACATAGCATACATGGATCAACCACAATACCCTTGGCAAAATTGAATAACATGTAAACAATCTGCCAGGAAACTTTTGATAGCAAAAGTAGAGCTCGATTGACTCAAGCTATGGCACTCCATAATTGCAAACAAAGGCATGGATGGATAGATCAAGACATGTTTTACAAATTATCCTTACTGAAGTATCTCAAAATATGCATGGATCTCTCGGTAGCATCAAGTTAACATGGCATCAAAATATCAGCTAAACAGGGCTGAAATCAGCAACAACAGGACACCTACTTTGCATGCTTGTTCTAGTCACCACATAGATCACAAAAATACATGGCATACACCCCTGGAAAGATGGCATGGCCTATTACAAAACACATGTAGGACTCAAATTCATAGGGTGCACACATGAATCATGGCAAAAATAACAAAAGTGCAAGTTCTGTTAAGAAACAGAAACTAACATCACATAGCACTCTTCCAACAGAATTTCGGGCATCAAGATGAGCTCAAATGAAAATGATGAAATGAGATGAAATGATCTACTCTACGAGACGAACATTTTGATATATTATACGCGCAAAATTGACCTACGGATGCAAAGTTACACTACGTTGAAAATGCAACAAAAATCACTGAGATGAAAAACTTAGAGAAAAAAAGGAGGGGAGAAGAGAAGTCAATCAAGGGATCCGCCTCGATCGGATCGGGCGACGGGCTCGGCTCGCGGAGCCGGGCGAGGAGGAGGAAGGGCGGCGGAGGGCGGCGCGGCCGGGCGGCGGCGGAGGCGGGCCGGGCGGGTGCGGCGGGCGAGGCGGGCCGGGCCGGGCGGGCGGCGAGGCGCCGGCGAGCCGGCGGCGGCGGCGGCTGCGTCATGGCATGGAGGCGCGCTGAGCGGCGGAGGCGCTGGCTTCGGCGCCATGGGCGGGCGCGCACCCGGCCGGGAGGGTTTGACTGGCCCCGCGGGCCCTCTGGCGGCGGAGGCGAGAGAGGCGCATGGACGTGTCCGGCCAAGGCACGGACGCGTCCCGCGCGCGAGGAAGAAGAAGGCTAGGGTTAGGTAGAATTGATCCGCGAATTTCGGAGAGGCACATATTTACAGGTAGAGGGAGCTAGGAGAGTCCAAATGAGGTGTAGTTTTCCCACACGATCGTGATCGAACGACGGAGAGCATGGAAGTGAATTAGATGGGTTATTGGGCTGTTTTGAAGGGTGTTGGGCTGCAACTTAAAAGAGGCCTTTGCGAGAGTGCGGTTAACCGCTGAGTACCAAACAAGCTCCAAATGACCAAACTTGACCGTGGTCTACGGGTGGTATACCAAGGCCACTAGACAAACCTCGTCCATTCCGAGAAGGTTTAGTACCCGCACACGGAAAAACGTAAAAGGGCCGCCGGGGAGATAGGAGTGCCGGATTGCAAAACGGACAACGGAAAAATGCTCGAATCATGAGACTAACACGTATGCAAATGCGATGCACATGATGACATGATATAAAATGAATGACATGGACAAAATGCAAAATGAAGAAAACCCAACCACGGAGGGAATATCATATCACAATGCCGAAAATGGCAAGAGTTGGAGTTACAAATATGGAAAGTTACTCCGGGTGTTACAACCACGCTACCATGACTGCTTTTGGGCCCGGCCCAACAGAGCTTGGCGCAGCAGTGTGGCTCCAGTTCGGGCTCCTGTCGGTGTACTAGAGTAGGGGTACCCTAGTACCCCGAACTCGTGCACGGACAGTTGCAGCGCCCCACGGCAGGGCTGGCTTGACGACCACCAAGATCCTCAGCAGCTCCTTTGGAGCCATTCAAGAACAAAGCAGTCAAGACCCCGGCAAGAGGAGCTTGCCGGGAAGGCCACTCAGGCGCTAGCGAAAACAAGGCCCCGCAAGAGGAGCTTGCCGGAAGGCTTGGCGGGCGCTGGACCCTGCTGCCGACAAGGTTCCCGCCAAGGCAAGGCGCTTGTCGGGCGGGCGACCTCTCTTCATCTCCGCTTCCAGCTCACCCGCCAACGTGTCACCACGGGCTCTCCCAAGCACGCTGTGTCGACGGGCTGTGAAGCCAGCGGGAGTAGCGACACATGGCGCTGATAAGCTACCTTCGTGGCGGACGGAGGCGATTTAACGGTCCTCGTTATAATCGTTCGGGCGATCGAGACGAGCATTGATGACCTTTGTCCCTTGTCATCGAGTTAGGTATAGATTATCGTGACACCGAACAAAGCGTGTACCAACCCAGGTTTTACCATTGTAACCTTGTCTACTTGCCATATGTGGTAACCCCTTGTGCCCATAAAAGGAGGCCCGAGGGCAACGAGAAGGGGTTCGGCTGGTTTCGTCCAGCTCCAGCTTAGTTCATCACATTCAAAGCTAGGTTTTGTAGCCCGTGATTGCTCCCTAGCAAGAAGAGAAGATAATCCACAAAGCAGCAGAGGAGTATTATCTCTCCGGAGAGCTCCGTAGCTGGGTAAAAACCCTCTCGTGTGCATCGCCACGACCCGCTCTTTGCACAATCTCCGCCCCCCTCCGAACCACAAAGGGACCCAGGTCCCGTAGGTGCTCGTGGGGCACGATCAGTTCTTCCCCCGACACCGGCCGAAGTAATGTCTATGGCTCCGGCCAAAACCGTCGAGGATCATGGTACGAAGAAGCGCAAGCACCCCGCCGAGACTACTGCAGACAAGCTCAAAGCCATCGCCCTGTCCAAGCCCCCCTCTTCGGGATCCCTCATTAAGCAAGTCCAGGTAATATCTCTTCTTGACGATCTTTTTCTCGATCTTGATCGTGTTTTTTCATCTAACACGCAGTACTAGTACTAGTACAACTTTCTGGGTGATCTTGCATGTGATTTTTGTGTGCCAAATGACGGTTCTAAATTCCTCTTTTGACCAAAACATGCGAGAGGTTGACACTGATTTCTCATAGATTACTTTCAACTACTCCCTCTGTCCCAAATTTCTTGTCTTAGATTTGTCTAGATATGGATGTATCTAATACTAAAATATGACTTGATACATCCGTATCTAGACAAATCTAAGACAATAATTTTGGGATGGAGGGAGTACTTTATGAACATCAATACTACCTTTTAAGAGGGTATATTTGCCTCAAGAATTTTGTTATGGATTTTGCATGTAATCCTCTCGCTCTCATGCCTTTGAAGACATGTTCTAGTGTCTTTGTTCACTCATTTCTGTGTGTATATGTAGTCATATATGGAGTATAATATCAAAAATCATCTTATATTTCTGAACGGAGGTAGTAATAAAATATGGTTTTTGTTTGACTTAGAACCAGGTCCGCGGTGGAGATGAAGTTCTCAAAGTCATGTCGTGTGAATTGGAAGACCTGATGATGAGTTCTACTGCTGAACTATCCAGCTGATGTGTCCTTGTTGCCACGTGTCCTGAACTAGTGTTTTCCTGTAGCATTGTTGTCAGGCGTGTTCTCGAGGTTGTACTTGACCACAACAATTTCCTGGCTGTGCCTTTGATTACGAAGGGTGTGGTTCTTGTAAAGCTTCCCAACAAATATGATGCGGCCTGTCTTCATCATCATGTTTATGAGTGGAAAGACCACTCTGTTAGGTTCTCCAAGGTTGACAAGATGGTGATGGTGCGTGTAGACATCTCACACGAAGTCCGTGGCCTAGCCGCTTATGCGGGTTCATCCTGCACGTCGGTGGCAAGAAATAGTCTGCAGAGTTTACTTAGTGCAACTTTGCTTGTCTGTAGTAAGTACTATTGTTCAGACTTGATTTGTGTTTGTGAACCCTGTATTGTTTATTAGTACTGCCGCTTTTGGTGTGTGGTCACCCCGAGAACGGTCTATGTTAATGTCCGTCCACTCAATTCAGTCTGTATATTTTGAAGTATCCAGATCATATTTTTTGTGAGGATGGTTTATCAATTATGGTTACACTCCAATATATGTATGCATTGCAGGGTTTATCACACCCACCAGGATTTCTAGTCCCATGGATGTTCGGTCCATACGATTTTTCACGACCTTTGGACTGTCCTGCTTATGGGAGTAGGCAGGGCCCCTGCATGCCACGCGTAGTTGGACGATCAATCTTCTGTTTAGTACTTCAACATAGTGATTTCTGGTAAGGATTCACTGTGTCACATCAAGTAAATCTTATTGATTTACTGTCTAAATCTTATTGATTTAATGTCATGTTTTCTTTCTTTTCCTGCAATTTTAGGATGCAGGTTTTGCCATGTGGCATTCATCACAGAATAAACCATTTGGTTTGCTCTATGATGGCTATTTTTGCAGGTTTCACTTCTTATGTCGTGTCAGTAACGAAGGCACTGTCCATCACTTATATTATGGAAAAATTGATCACCGTTGTCCGAGTACAAGCTGAATCCCTATGATGAACTACAGTTTGGTTTAACAAAACACCACAATTAGTCCTTCTCGCTTAAAATAAATGAAGAAAAACATGATCACGGTCACGGATCCTAGTCAAGTTAGAAAGCTGATCATAGCAGATCAGACACGATCGCCATTGTCTCAAGACAAAGTCGAGCACCGCAGTTGCTCTAGCATCGACAGCGGCAGCAGCTCGGCCGATCCAGCAGAGGATTGGTCACCGATCGCGTCGGGCCGATCGATCACCGATCTACCGGAGGATCGGGCATCGACACGTGCACCAGCTCTACAAGGAGCACCATCTCCGCAAAGCAGCAGCGGCTTCGCACTGCACCAACACTTGCACTTGCATCTGCTTCCGCCTGCAGCAGCTGCACCGCAACAGATTAGGCTGCAGTTCGCACTTCATATACCAAAGTCCTTACAAAACCGACATGTCCACCTTCTTGGTAAGCATTGGCCGCCAAGTGCTTCGTTTTTTTTTCTTTCCATGTTGTTTCACATGATTCACCGTGTTGATCTAACTGTTTGGGTATGTCTTCTTGTTTGCAAACAGAAAATTCCTAGAGCAACGAGGAGTCGCTCAACAATCCGGCGATCATGCCAAGTTTCTCTTACCATGCAGCCTTGGTGTGAATGAACCTTCAATATACCGTAAGTACAAAGGATGGTCAAGGTTCAAATCTAAATCATATCTTGCGGTAGGGGATGATGTCAAAATCGAACTTTCTCGCAAGGAGCTGGTCCAAATAAACTTTGAAATTAGCAAAGACGCAATCGCCGAACTGATCTATCCTCCGAGAGATTTTGATGTAATAATCTGCATGCTGAAACAAGTGTCCTGTGTGTATAAGTAGTACGACAGTATTATTTATCACATGGTATATCGTTGATAGAATTGCAACTCTGATTGCTGGTTAGGAACTGTCGTTCGATTTCATTCCAATAGTTGCCATGCTTTATTCAATTTGTGTATTCGCCTATGACAAAGATCTAAAACCAGCGCTGCATCGATCGCCGCAATATGAAAAGCGCTTGAGGTAGAACACATGGCCCCCAAACATGCGTGGTCGGCTCATGCCCAAAGTCCGCACTGTGAGCCTATCTCGAGTATTATATTCTCAAATGAAGCCCCATAAAAAAGCTGAACCCCCATAATGCCCGTGCGCTGCGAGGGAGTATATTTCGGCAAGGTGAGCCTGTGATATAAAAGATTTGTATATTTCTTACAGAGGGAGTATCTCTCTCAAAAGATATATTTATGTGTAACTAGTTACTCCTGTCTTTCTACTTCCTTTCGCTGATATGTGGGGCAACCGCAACGGGTCCACGTACATATGCACAAATTAGGTGCACAACTTCACGGTAGAAACACCCGGTCGAAGCGCTGCAAGAATGCCTAATGAGCCATCAAATCACAACCCCCTTTCCATCTTTAGCAGTAAGTCGGACGGACGAAGCGGCAATATTTCACCGGGCCTGAATCCCTTCTCCTCGTCGCTTGTTCAGAGAAAACCCTCTCGGCGATTGCATAGGGTTTTCTCATGGAGAACCAGTACTAATTCTTCATCCATCCCCGATAAACCCAAGTCCCTTGGTCACAGTGTAATCCTAGGATGGCAGCCGCCATTGCTGATGCATTTTTCTTCCCATCAATCTAGTGTGTTTCATTTGCAAAGGCCCAAAGTGCGAGTACTCTACAGTGTTTCTCGCGCCAAGTAGACGCCACACTTGTTCCTTCTCATCCTAACACAGCATTTTGAAACGCGCACGCATGATGTTCCTAGAATCCTCTTTTCTATCCGGAGGGTGGGGTTTTCTTGAACATGCTATGTTCTCATATTATTTTTCCTGCAGGTATTATTTGCTCGCCGTAACACATGTACTCAAGATGCTCGGCCTTGCCATAACTGAATACACTAGTTAATTGGTCACAAAGAAGACAAGCCATGGATATAAGTTCCGAGTTGGGTCTATGAACCAAGAAGATCGCTGCTTTTTTATGGTCAACTTGATAAACTTTCAAGTGTTACGGACTGAAAGTTGGCGCATCGAATGTTGATGGAAATAGCGTAACATGGTCTCATCTTCACCGCGATCTTCCACCCGACGCTGCTCCAATTGTTCATCCATGTTAATTTTGTATCCGGTTCTTGCTTGTTGCCTCGATTACTTCTTAATCCACCTATTCTGTCTAACTAATCACATTTAACTTTAGAAGTAGCAACGAATCTCTCACTTAAGATGCTACTTCTAACTAACATTTTCTTATAATTGGTGGCACGTAGGTTTTTTCAGAGTTAAGCAGTCCGCTTGTTTGTTACTCTGTAATAACTCGGCTGTTACTAATGCAATCAAGTTGATCGGATCGACATCCACAATTTCCTACACTTTATTGATCGCCTTGAGGTCCTTGTGGGGCGTTTCAATGATGGAAGGCCATGGGATATGTGTGCCATCGCTGCACTCGCTGAACAGGTCCAACTGTGTCGAGAAACTTATGGTACGAGCTGTTTTCTGCTGTATATGTTGTTCATAAACTATTGCTTATACACAGTTTTACAGCTGTGATCTTCTTGAAACGGAACTGCCGAAGTTCTATTGTTCCTATACAGATGCTCGACCATGGTCGGGTCGACTTGTGCTTGGTCACAACATGATGTTTATGTCGACCTACCAATTCCCTTGAGGTGAAAAGATACTTATTCATGGGTGGTCTCAATAATGAACGCTCATCCATCTTGGAGAATTGGACGTAAGATTATGTTCATGCTTTTCCATGGCTCTAAAGCTTAATATCCTGTTTATTGACCACGCTATGCAGATGAAGCCGCTTTCGTAAGGTTGTGGATGCACGGCTGGCGCCTGGCCTTGTCCTGGGGCTTGGCGGCCTCACCCTTGGTTAATCAGAGGCAAAGTAGCACTGCTCGAGGCGTGCTTTGTACGGTTGAACATGTATAAGTGCTCATACTGCTTTCAGCTTTTGGTTGTTAAGTGCCCTCGCTGGTTTCAGTTAAGGTTGTTAAGTACTCGCTGCTTTTACAGCCGTCGGTTTCTTCAGTCCTGTCTTCATCCAGCCGCCAAAACCAAACCAGCGCCAAGGGACCGCCAGCTTCGCCTCCCACGGTCTGGTTGCGCCAACAAGACGCGACGCCGCCCCACCGCCTCCTAAATCATTAACGCCGACGCCCTCCAAGACGCTTTGGTGCGCTGCACAAGGCGCCGCCTCGCGTTGTCAACATGGTCAACAAACAACAGAATCGCGTAGTACGTGGAGAGGATGACAGAGGGTCCCACCACATCAACAGATGGAAAAATAAAATGCTTCCTCCTAGTGTTTTCCTCGACATCCGGGACCCACGACATTGTGAGCATATATAGTCAATAGACAAGAGAACAGCACAAGATCGGCTAACACCGGGACGAGCTACTCGAGTAGTATTTTTTTGTTTGGTATTGTTGAGACGGAGCAGGGTTTGAACTGGTCAGGCCCGCCTAGCCTGTGCTTATATTTTATGTTCATCATGTGACCAGCCCAGCTATTTTTTCTTTGTGAAAATGAGCCCAGTTTATTTTTTTCTCAAGAATACCCAATCCAGGCCTACTTATTTTTCTACACCTCGATGGCTGCAACTCTTTCAAGACGCTGCAAATCTTGAAAGTAATATGAAATGTGTTGTAAATATAAAACAGATGACAAATTGGCAATTACTTTATAATTTCTGAATTTTATCACATTTTCAGATTCCTATTTCATCGGGCATTAACCTAATTTAAATATATCTTCAAAGTACTTTAAATCTGGCTGACATTTCGGTATTAAAATAGTTTGGAACCCATGAAATATGCTAAATTGGCCCTAGCTAACTAAAAACGATCGCAATAAATTGCATAAGAACTTGCCATGAGCTATATATAAATTATTAAAAAGAGGGAGTGGTCTGACTTGTGGGCCTGTTTAGTTGACGCAGATGCAAGATTTTTTTAGTTATTATATACGCCAACAAATGATTCTAGTAGACGAACTGCTGGATGTCAATCCAACGGCCGCCGGTTTCTTCAATCTTCGATCTTCTTGCTCCACCGCCAGCAGCAACAAGGGACCGCTTACTCCGCCTCCCTGGTCGGGTCAGCTTGCCAGCAGCCTCAGCAGCCCTCTACTACTCCCACCACCGGCGAGGGCATCCTCTACTCATCCACACCCCCGTTATTCTGTGGGGACGGCAGCCTCACACCGCAGCCGAACCGTGAACGCCAGATTCTCTCCGCTGGCATCCACTGCCGCTTCCTTCCCCGCCCGCCGCCCCTCCCTATGCTCGCTGTCCGCCCACCGCCTTGGTGCTCTCGGCATGGTGTGGTCAAACTGGTCAACGACCGACTTCCATTGGAAGAGTACTGTACGTGGAGAGGCTGACAACTGGGTCCACGGCAGCCGCAAGGAAGTGCCTCCTTATTGCGCGGAAAATAATATTCCTCCACCTGACCGCAGGGACCCACCATATGCCCACCAGTATATCGCGAAAAAAACATTTGCCCCTGACTGCTGGGACCCACCCGAAGGGCCACCGTATTTCGCGAAAAAAACGTTCCCCCTGCTGTCAGCTCGGACCCACCGGAAGTGCCTCCTTATTACGCACAAAAAAATGAATACCCCCTGCTAGCTGGGACCCACCTTGGTGGGAGGCTGACTTGTGGGCCTACTAAGTTGACGGGGACGGAGGGCTTTTTCAACTTAGGGAATATGCACGATTCTAGCTCTAGTGACCGTACGATGTCCATCCAATGGCCGTAGTGCTTCTTCAACCTCTGGTCTTCTTGCTCCAGCCGCCCAAACCAGCGTCGATCGTGCCTCGTGCTCCTGCCTCCCGTGGACGGCTGCGATGCGGCGGAGACCTCACCGCCCCCTACTACTCCCACCGCTGGCCAGGCCATCCCTATACTCACCAACACCCCCTGTTATTCTACGGCGACGGCAGCCTCACACTGTAGCGAACCAGTGAACCCTCATACTCCTCTACGCGTGGGCATCCACTGCCGCGTCTTCCCCGGCTCCGCGTCCGCCCCTTCCTAGGCTCGCGCCGTCCCACCGCCTCGGTGCTCTCGGTGCGGCGTGGTCAACGTGGTCAAGGAACGACTTCCATCAGATGTGGACTATACGTGGAGAGGCTGACAGCTGGGTCCACGGCCGCAGCAAGGAAGTGCCTCCTTATTACGTGCAAAATAATTATTCCTCCACCTGACAGCGGGGACCCACCGGACGGGCCACCGTATTTCATGAAAAAAAACTTTTCCCCCCTGACTGCTGGGACCCACCAGCTACACCTTCACATGCAAGGAAGTGCCTCCGGGCAAAAAAAATGATTCACCCCCTGACTGCTGGGACCCACTAGTTACATCTTCGCACGCAAGGAAGTGCATCCGGGCAAAAAAAACAAAACGATTCGCTTCGATCGCCGGGACCCACCAGCCCTCGATCGCCGGGACCCACCAGCTACATCTTCACACGCAAGGAAGTGCGTCCGGGTAAAACGATTCGCCGACCATCGATCCACCACTACATCTTCGCAGCAAGGAAGTGCCCGGTACGGTACCCACTGGTCGGGTGTACGAGCGCTGTCATTCTGGTCGCGAACGGTAATGCATATATATACTGGTCGATGTAGAGGCGCGCACGTGTCATAGTAGAGGCACGCACATAGCATGTACACGTACGTACAGCGGACAGGGTGCAAGAAAGAAAATACGGCCACGTATGTGTACATACGGGCGGGGTCTCGAATGCCTACTCGCGCATACGTACGGCGAGGGCTCGTTGACATGGCTGGGTCGGAACGAAGAAACAGCGTCGTCATCGTGTTCATGGGGAGGCAACGGAATGCGTGGTCGTGTTCATGGGGAGGCAACGTAATGCGTCGTGTTCATGGGGAGGCAACGGAATGCGTGGTCGTGTTCATCGGGAGGGCTTGGACGGAATAGGCGATGGAAACGAGGCCTGGCGTACCGCAGAACGGAGGAAACGGCCTTGTGTTCGACCGGCCACATTCGAAACGGGGGTCCTGTTGATCGGGAGGGGTGTGGCGTACCGCAGAACGGAGGAAATGGACCTCCTACGGTCGAAACAGGGCTCATGTTGATCGGGAGGGGTGTGGCGTACCGCAAAACGGAGGAAACGGACTTGTGTTGGAGCGCTACGGTCGAAACGGGGGTCCTGTTCATCGGGAGGGGTGTGGCGTACCGCAAAATGGGACTCCACGGGATACTGTTCATCTCCACCGTCGACCCCCTCCAGCCTCCACGAGCTATTGTTCATCCACCGTCGACCTCCTCTAGCCTCCACGGGCTCCTGTTCATCCAGCCTCCACCGCACGCTACTCCACCGGCTACTGTTCAACCACCCATCCACCGTCTACTGTTCATCCAGCCCTCCACACCACGGGGTCCTGTTCAACCACCCCTCCATGGGCACCCCTCCACCGTCTATTGTTCATCCTGCCCTCCACACCACGGGGTCCTGTTCATCCACCCCTCCACGGGCAACCCTCCACCGTCTACTGTTCATCCAGCCCTCCACACCACGGGGTCCTGTTCAACCACCCCTCCACGGGCACCCCTCCACCGTCTAATGTTCATCCTGTCCTCCACACCACGGGGTCATGTTCATCCACCCCTCCACGGGCAGCCCTCCACCGTCTACTGTTCATCCAACCCTCCACCACACCACGGGGTCCTATTCATCCAGAGGCAACGCCACGCGCTCACTGTTCATCCAACCCCCCGCAACGCCCGCAACGCTCACTATTCATCCCATCAACCGTCTTCAGTTAGCAGCAGTAGCCAAGCAATCGCTCGATCGGGTTTAGTTAACAGCCATCGATCGATCGCCGGGTTCAGAACGTGTAGCTCGCAAAGCAATCGCCAGTTCGCTTAGAGCCCACGTCGCCGCCGGGTTCAGTTAGAGCCAACGCCGCACACACATGTGTACGCTACGAGAAACGCAGATCGCTCTGCCCCCGACCTCCCACCGTAACCGGAACTCCCGAAATTTTACTCCCCTCGCTTCTACCACGGTTTTTTTCCGTCATGGACGGCCCAAAGAATGTCATGCAGCTGCGCTCTCCGCCCGCCTGTGACGAAAAGCCCATTTTTCTGTCATGATTTTTTGTCATAGAAGTAGGAGCCCACCACATCTATAATGATACCGGGTTTTGTCATAATTATCATCATAGAAGTGTCATATGTATGACAAAAAAAAATTCGTTCGGCCCAATATGTCACGAATGTGTCTTTTTTTGTAGTGTCTTCGATCGTCAGTAGTGACGCCGTTCAGGGAGAAACTTTTCTCCCCGAATAAAGCTTTGTGTTCGGCAGCTTCGTACTGTGGGCCAACTCTTTTGGCCGTCTGGAGCAGGTCGATAGCTACGCCCCTGGCCATCAGGTTAGATTTGGAAGCTTGAACTACGTCGCGGATATTCATGGAGACTTGATCTTTGATGGATTTGAGACCGCGGCGATCGCTCCCCTTCTCTTTGATGAACATGACTTAATCTTTCATCGGAGCACACCCAGGAGATGGATTATGTTGCTGCAACGGACTCAGTCCCGAAGCAGATCATCTCCTCCGAGGCCATAAAATATGCGGCGTTGGATCCACACACGGACTCGACACCCTGCAATGCTTGCATCGATGGAACTCCGGCCTCGTCTCCGGCTACACGTTCCGGACCAAATGCACCTGGGGACACCGAGCTGGATCGGTTATCGATTTTCAAATTTAGCGCCGCAGACATCTTCCAGCATTCGCCTTTGGGTGATGTACTAAACTCTTTGAAGAAATTATCCTTGGTGGAGGGCTCACAGCCGAACTATGTCTGGTTCGAGCTAGAGACAGACGATGAGGAATTTTTCTTCCCACCCGCCACCCACTTCATAGCCACCGTTGACGACTTAACCGACGTGCTTGACTATGGCTCCGAAGACATCGACTGTATGGACGACGATGCCGACATGGAGCAAGGCCAAGACCCGCCATTCACGGGACGTTGGACGGCCACCTCTTCGTACGATGTGTACATGGTTGATACACCTAAAGGATCTGGTGACGATAAAGAAGAGCCGGATAAGAACAAACCCTCTGAGACGCAGTCCAAGCGCCAGCGCCCCAAACACCGTTCTAAGCCTCGTCGCTCAAAGGATGGCAACACTGGCACCGGAGAAAATAGTACTCCGGGCGACGCTGAAAACAATAAAGACCCTGTCGGCGCTGCATCCGAACAGGAGGAACATGACAACACGCAAGACAACCCTGATGAACATGCCATAGAAGATGACTCGGGGGACGATAGTTACCGTCCACCCTTCGAAGAGGAGACAAGCCTCGGCAACGAAGATTTCATCATGCCCGAGGACCCTCTAGATCAGGAGCGCTTTAAGCTTCAACTCATAGCCACTACAAGGAGCCTGAAAAAGAAGCAGCAGCAGCTTCAAGCTGAACAAAATCTCCTCGTCGACAGATGGACTGAGGTCCTGATAGCGGAAGAATACGGCCTCAAGCGCCAAACCAAGAGCTACCCAAAACACAGACTGCTACCTCAATTCGATGAGGAGGCACCGGAGCACACACCTCCCTCGTGTAATGCGGAATGACTACCACGTGGTCGAGACAGGGCGGCCGACCGGCCACCACGCGGTCGGGATAAAGCGACAACTCAGGCCGAACAGCAGCCTGCCCAACCGCCCCGCAAAAATAAAGACGGAAGAATTCGGGGTCACACGTATGACCTCCGGCAGACCCTGGACAGTAGAGCAGGACACACAAGATCAATCTACGGATCGCGAGGGCGTGCCTCGAGGCACGAGGAAGGCTACCTATTCGGACGTGACAAACCTAACCACGCCCGGTCCGAATGCCGCAGACGGACTCCATCAGAGCTACGCCGCGATACGGCACGACACAGAAGTGCCGCACACCCTCTCCGCTTCACAGACGAGGTACTGGATCACGAATTCCCCGAGGGATTCAAGCCCATCAATATCGAATCATACGACGGCACAACCGATCCTGCAGTGTGGATCAAGGATTTCATCCTCCACATCCACATGGCTTGAGGAGATGATCTCCACGCCATTAAATACCTCCCACTCAAGCTCAAAGTGCCAGCTCGGCACTGGCTTAACAGCCTGCCTAAAAATTCTATTAGCAGCTGGGAAGACTTGGAAGAAGCTTTCCTAGACAACTTCCAAGGAACTTATGTCCGGCCACCAGACGCCGATGACTTAAGCCACATAGTTCAACAACCTGAAGAATCAGCAAGAAAATTCTGGACTAGGTTCCTAACCAAAAAGAATCAGATCGTTGACTATCCAGACGCAGAGGCCTTAGCAGCCTTCAAACACAGCATCCGTGACGAATGGCTAGCACGCCACCTCAGCCAAGAAAAGCCGAAGTCCATGGCAGCCCTCACGGCACTCATGACCCGCTTTTGCACGGGAGAGGACAGTTGGCTGGCCCGTAGTAACAATACGGCCAACGAAACAAGCCCCTCAGAGGCCAATAACAGCACCGGCAAGCTCCGGCGCGATAGAAACAAACGCCGAAGCAACGGCGATAACACCGATGACACAACAGTTCATGCCGGGTTCAGTGACTCCAAGTCCGGCCAACGAAAGAAGCCCTATGAAAGGAGCAACGGAAAACAATCCAGCTTGGACCGCATACTTGATCGTCCTTGCCAAATTCATGGCACCCCAGACAAACCGGCCAACCATACCAATAGAGATTGTCGGGTCTTCAAACAAGCCAGCAAAGCAAATAGCAGAGGCAAAGAAAAGGGATCACAAAGTGAGGACAAGGACGAAGAGCCCCGACAGCCGAACACTGGAGGGCAGAAGAAATTTCCCCCTCAAGTCAAAACAGTGAACATGATATATGCTACACACATCCCCAAAAGGTAGCGCAGCGAAAGCACTCGTGGACGCTTCACGCCGGTAGAGCCAGTCGCCCCAAAGTTCAATCCGTGGTCGTCATTCCCGATCACCTTCGATCGATGAGACCACCCAACTAGCATCCGCCACGGCGGCTCAGCCGCACTAGTCATGAACCCAATTATTGACGGGTTTCACCTAACACGAGTCCTGATGGACGGTGGTAGCAGCCTTAACCTGCTCTATCAAGACACGGTGCGGAAGATGGGCATTGACCCCTCACGAATCAAACCAACAAAGACAACCTTCAAAGGAGTCATACCAGGTGTCAAGGCCCACTGTACGGGCTCAATCACGCAGGAAGTGGTCTTCGTCTCTCCGGAATATTTCCAAAGCGAGGAGTTAATCTTCGACATCGTCCCATTCCGCAGCGGCTACCACGCACTGCTCGGACGAACAGCGTTTGCTAGATTCAACGCAATGCCACACTACGCTTATCTCAAGCTCAAAATGCCCGGCCCACGCGGCGTCATAACAGTCAATGGCAAGATGGAACGCTCCCTCCGAACAGAGGAGCACACCGCTGCCCTAGCAGCAGAGGTACAGAGCGGCCTTCTCAAGCAGCACCATAGTGCAGCTGCCGAGCCCCTGGACGCCATCAAGAAGTTCCAAACTACACTGCAGCAGGACAACAAGGCTCGTCAAGAGCTCGACCAGAAATTTGGCCTCCGTCCCAGCCCTAATAAAGTAGTGGCATTCGTACCATGCGTACCTAAATACGCACTCGAAATTCCATGGACATCGACGGAGGCACAAGCTAACCCGGGATCTATTGTTCGGCTAGACTGACCCCGGACACACTTTTTCCTTTCTGTTTCAGGTTCCTTTTCCCGTGAGCCAGATCACCAGCCCCTTCGAAGGATCGGCATACAATGGGGGCATGCAGCATATGTGCGTAGGGTAACCTCCATACGTTCTTCTTGACGTTATTTTTACTTACTTCCCAGGACCCGCACACTGCTCCTTCTTGATCCCAGCATGTTAAATAGTCCGGGTGCTTATCGCACTATTTGTATAAGATACGCCTTGACGTATCCATTCAGTTATAATAAAAATGATCCGCGGCCCAGTTTCTGTGGTTTTCGCTTCTTACTTCATTTTATTTTCATCTGCTTATCAACAACATCGGTATTCTTTCGTACGTTTCATATTCGCCAAGGGTTGCTTATCGCCCCACAACACGGCAACACAGTCCAAACACTTCTTGTATAGAAGTTCGGCACCCTGAATTTAGCATTATATGCATTGGCTCCGAATCATGTCTTTGGTCAATAGTTGGGTTGCCCGGCTCCTGTGCTTGCTACCCTACGTTCCGCTCTATCGGCTAGGCTAGTAAAGGGAGAACTACTGTGATTGTGCCCTGGCCTTGACCGGATGAGCACCTTAGTAGAGAAAGCTGAAACTGAGTGTCATGATACGGCGAGAGCCGGTCAGCTGTTCACGGGTTACAAAATCGTTGGAGATTTTTTCCGCGTCACGCGAAGAATCGACACTTCCCTGTCAGATGCTGACAGCACCCTTGGACCAGGGGCTGTGCACTTGCTTAATTATAAAACTCCTATGGCTAAGTGAGGGTGTTTAAGCCGTATAGTCTGATTGCCTTGTTCGTTGCGCTAAACAACTCCTTCAAGGACCATATAATTGGATCAAGATTGTTTAGATCCCATCCCTAACACCTCCGACTAATTACATGAGGGCGGTTTATTTAATCGCCAACCCTCAGATTGCATATAACACGGCCGCACAGGAGGAAACAATTTAAAGCATAACGAAATTACATTACAAAATAAAGCTTTGTCTTTATAATACAAGGCAAAGGACAATACGAATGTATTCATTCGAAAATAACGTCCTTCGAACATTGAGCTGCCACAAGTTGAGACCCTTCTAGGACATCCGCAAAATATTTTTCGGGTGTGCGGTGCTCCTTGCCCTCTGGCAGCCCACTAGCCACTTCAACAGCGGTCATCTTTGCCCACCACATCTTGCAGCGAGCGAAAGCCATACGGGCACCTTCAATACATACAGAGCGCTTGATGACGTCCAGTCGCGGACAGGCTTCCACTAGCCGCCTCACAAGTCCGAAGTAGCTGCCAGGCATAGCTTTGGCTGGCCATAGCCGGATTGTTAAATCCTTCATGGCTAGTTCGGCCACCCTGTGCAGCTCCACTAGCTGCTTCAGCTGATCGGTGAAGGACACGGGATGCTCTGGTGTCGCATACTGCATCCAGAATAACTTCTCCGTCGAACCTCCTCCTTTGGCTTGGTAGAACTCTGCAGCGTCTGATACGCTATGTGGTAAATCCACAAAAGCCCCTGGGGAACTCCGAACCCGGGTTAGTAAAAGGTATTGCTTCTCCGCATACTTGCTTTGCATCTTAAAAGCCTTACCCACCATGATCTTCCTAGCCTCCTGGATCTCCTGGAGGGCAGCCCGGGCCTCACCCCGTGCAGTCTCCGCTCTCTGACGAGCCTTGGAGAGTTCGGTCTTTTGAGCCGACGCATCATTCTCCAAGATCTCACATTTTTTCACCGCGTCTTGTAGCTCCTGTTGGACCTCCTTGACTCGGGCCTCAAGCTTTTTTCGAGCGGCTTGCTGCTCGACGGCCTTCCCCTCGGCTTCGGCCAGAGCCTTTTTCAAGGCCTCCAGCTAGGTTGCGGCTCCTGTACATATTTCGACATTACGATCAGTATGCAACACTTGTTCTTTCCGAACACACAGCAAAACGTTACCTACCTTGCTTCTCCTGAAGCCGCATTGTAACCTCGCAGAGCTCGTTCTCGGTCTTCTCTAGCCTCTGCTTTAATCCAAAGACTTCGGCAGCATACGAGGTTGCGGCCAACAACGATGCCTGCTTATGAACACATGTTATGATTAGCTTCCAACAACAGAGGATTGATCCTCTGTCCGGTTCTTCTATTCGAACACCGGACAGTGCATCAGGGGCTACTGACTACACGGGGATTCTTTCTCTTTCGCTGTCACTTACCTCAAAACCTATTAACAGGCTGCCACAGGCCTCATTCAGTCCGCTCTTGGCAGACTGAACTTTCTCGATCACCGCTCCCATAAGGACACGGTGCTCGTCCATGACGGAGGCGCTTCGCAGCGCCCCCATCAGATCATCTGACGCTCCTGGATGGACAGGAGCCACCAGTGGAGGCGGCACACCCCCCTTCAAAGGGAGCTGCTTGCCCGACTCCGGAGCCATAGGGGGCTCCGGAACCGTATTTGGCTGAGGGCCGATCTGGATATGGCCCTCTTCGCCAGTCTCCATGGGGATTGGACCCCCCACGTGTCCGGCAGTGGAGGTCTCGCCTTGTGGCGCCGCCCGAACAGCGTCCTGGGCTCCTCCCTTCAGAGTGGTCCCTCGGGACAGCACTTCGGTGTCGTCCCCGGCCCCGAGGGAGTAAGCAGGTGGTGGCGACCTGCTCGCCATCTTCGACGAAGCCAATGAACCTCCAAGAGGAGGATTTCTGGATAAGATCACGGGCCGGACTACAATGGTGTAGTTAACTAAGTTAAAACAATAAATAGGAAAGAGTTGATGTGTGCATCAATAAAGTCGTGTCACTCACGAGGCGGCCTGAGGCTTAGTGCGGGGACGAAGTTCCGGACTACTGTCCACGTCCCACGTGGTGCTGGCCGCCGGAGCGCCCTTACCCTTTTTGGGTACCTCCGCCTCCGGATGCGCCGAAGCTGCCCTCTTCTTCTTCCTCTCCTCTGGGGGAGGATTGTTTTCTTCCTCCTCCTCCCCTTCCCCGTCATTGTCCTCAGGGACAGAGGAATGAGTTTCGTCGTCTTCGGACGCTGCGTCCGAAGTACCCTTACGATGGAGGCCACTCTTGACTCCCTTTGCCTTCTTCTTGGCCTTCTTCTCTGGCGCCTTATATGGTGTCGGCACCAGCATCTTCGCCAGACGCGGGATGACTGGTTCTTCAGGCAGCGGAGCCGGACACTGGATCCGCTTCGCCCTCTCCATCCAGTCCTGAAAGAGCAGTAATAAAAGCTCAGACATCATCCTTGAAACAATTAGGTTGAGGATATGGTCGAAATAACATACCTTGCTGGCAGGGTGTGTACAATCGTGACCACGGTCTGAATCCGTGGCCGGTGGTTTCTCATTGCCCTTGAAGAGCAATTTCCAAGAGCCTTCGTGCGTAGTCTCGAAGAGCCTCACCAGGGTCTGGTGCTTCTTCGGATTGAACTCCCACAGGGGGCAGCTTCGGAGCTGGCATGGAAGGATCCGGTGAACTAACATCACCTGGATCACATCGACGAGCTTGACGCTCTTGGTTACCATGCTCTGAACACGCGTCTGTAGCGCTATCAGCTCGTCACGGGAACACCAGTCCGGACTCTTCTCGACTCAAGAGGTGAGTCGAACAGGAGCGCCGGAGCGGAATTCGGCAGCTGCGGCCCAGGTGGTGCCACGTGGTTCTGTGATGTAGAACCACTGATTCTGCCACTCCTTTAGCGTATCCACAAATGTGCCTTTGGGCCAAGAGACGTTGGACAATTTACTCGCCATTGCCCCACCACACTCCGCGTGCTGGCCATCCACCACCTTCGGCTTCACGTTGAAGACTTTAAGCCACAACCCAAAGTGGGGTTGGATGCGGAGGAAGGCCTCGCACACGACGATAAACGCCGAGATGTTGAGGAAGGAATTCGGGGACAGGTCATGGAAATCTACCCCGTAGTAATACATTAACCCGTGGACGAAAGGGTGGAGTGGACACCCAAGCCCGCGGAAGAAATGTGGGAGGAATACTACCCTCTCGTTGGGCTCCGGCGTGGGGACGATTTATCCCTCGGCCGGCAAGCGGTGGGCAATTCCCATTGCCAAATATCCGGCCGCCCGGAGCTCAGTAATGTCCTCCTCCTTGACGGAGGAGACCATCCACTTGCCCTGACCACCGGATCTGGACATGGTTGCTCGAGTTGAAAGGAGATGAAAACTTGGGAGCTAGAGCTCGAGATCGGGAAGGCGGAGATGGAGAGAAAGCGTGAGAAGAGGAAGAGGGGATTCTTATCCTCTTATAAAGGTAGCAAACATTAAACGCCTCCTCGCTCGCCTTAAGATTCGCCTATTCCCAAAGGTTGTGCAAACGGCACGGTTGGGTTACCCATGCCCGCATCGATGAGAATCCCGCAATAAGGGGACACGATATGTGCTTTGACAAGACGTGCCAATAGCGACCATGTCTTGAAACGTGGGACAAACGGTTCGAAATTATGACCGAACGGGCGTGATATCACGTTGCCGGAAGCTGTCAGCGGATAGAACTCGTGTGGAATATATATATTCTCTCTGCGGTTGTGCATGGTGTGTAACAGGTCCGGATACAATCATCACGTCCAAAGACTATCTTGGAAGTTCGGAGGAAGGGGAACCCGCCTTGCAGTGCCGAAGACAATCTGCGCGCCGGACTCCTCGTCATTGAAGCCAGGTTCAAGGGCTACTGAGGGAGTCCTGGACTAAGGGGTCCTTGGGCGTCCGGCCTGTTATCCATGGGCCGGACTGATGGGCTGTGAAGACACGAAGACCGAAGACTATACCCGTGTCCAGATTGGACTCTACTTGGCGTGGAAGGCAAGCTAGGCGACCGACTATGAAGATTCCCTCCTATGTAACCGACCTCATGTAACCCTACATCTCTCCGGTGTCTATATAAACCAGAGAGCATAGTCCGGATAGGACAGATTCATTACCATATACTCATAGGCTAGACTTCTAGGGTTTAGCCATTATGATCTCGTGGTAGATCAACTCTTGTAACACTCATATTCATCAAGATCAATCAAGCAGGAAGTAGGGTATTACCTCCATAGAGAGGTCCCGAACCTAGGTAAACACTGTGTCCCCCGTCTCCTGTTACCATCGATCCTAGACATATAGATCGGGACCCCCTACCCGAGATCCGCCGGTTTTGACACCGACAGCGGCCCTGTTGAGCCCTGGGACGTCGATGCAGACGCGTAGTCCGGCATCCTTGCCTGGATGGGGAGCAGCGCCCGGTGAGCGGTGGCCGCCGCGCATGGCCCTTGAATCTTGCAGTTCCTGAGTGGTCTTGGTGATGAACTCCTGAACGGTGGGCACTCCTTGCCCTGTGTCCTCCATAGGGAAACGTGTCGTGAAGCACGCCTCCAAGTGGTGCCCAAGCACCTCCCTCTTGATGTTGGCAAAGTCTGAGGCCCTCCAGAAGAGAGCCCCCGAGCCCTGCCCGAGAGGGGCGCCGGGCTTTTCCTATGCGATGGAGGGAGGCACCCCAGTGAGGCGCCGATCGACAAGGCACCGCTGCACGAGACCTGCGTGGTGCTGCTTCTTCTTCTTGGGGTGGCCTCGGGAGGTGCTCGCCCTTCTGTGTCGGTGCGTCGATTGCTGCGGCTTGGAAGGCACGCTCGAGGGAGCACAGCGCATCTCTTTCTTCGCACGGGACCGTGATGATTCCGCCGCTTCCTGGCATCTTGAGGACATTGTAGCCGTGATGGGTCACCGCCATGAACTTGGCCAGGGCTGGGTACCCGAGGATCGCATTGTATGGCAGGCGGATGTAGGCGATGTCGAAGTCGATGAGCTCGGTGCGGTAGTTGTTGCGTTCTCCGAAGGTGATAGCGAGGCGGACCAGCCCTATCGGTGTGGTGGAATCATCGGTCACTCCTGAGAAAGGCTTGGTAGGATGAAGCTGGTCATATGGCAGTTGGAGGTTGTCGAACGTGTCGACGAACATGACGTTGAGCCCTGCGCCGCCGTCGATGAGGGTCTTGGTGACTTGCATGTTGCTGATGACTAGTGAACAAAGCATTGGGAGGGCGCCAGCGGTAGCTGCGCACTTGAGCTGATCTGCCGAACTGAAGGTGATGGCGCACTTGGACCACCTGAGCGGGCGTGTGGCCTCGAGCTTGGGGAGGATTGCATTCACTTCACGAGCAAACTGTTTGAAGATACGTTGCGAGGCTGGGGCCTGAGCTCCGCCCAAGATGCAGGTGATAGCACGCGGCTACTGGAAGCCCCCAGCCCCCTCATCTTGATGGTGATCGTCATTCCTTCTTGGCAGTGGCCGTAGTGGAGGGAGTCCAGCGTTACCCTGACGACGATCCTAACGAGGCTAATCCCTCTAGGCGCCCTCGCGAGGCTGATCCTACCAGCGGTCCTCACGAGGCCGGTCGCGCCACTCCTGGCGCGGGCCACGGTCGTCCCAGCGTCCGCCACCATGTCCTCCTCCTCGGCCGTAGCCCCGGTCGCTGCGCTCGGGGCGTCGACCGAAGCGTGCTTCTCGAATGGCTCTGAGCTCTTGACAGTCGCTGGTGTTGTGGGTATCCAGGTTATGGAAGGCGCAGAACGGTTGGCTGCTCTTGGATGACTCGGGCTGGTCTCTGCCGCGCTTGGTGTTTGGTTCCGCCGCGAGCACGGCTGCTCCCTTGCGCTTCACGTCCTTGGCCTTGGCTTTCTTCTCCTCCGGGTCCGCGGCTGGGAGCTCGAGGAGGGAGAGGCACCCGTCCTCAACTCTTGCGCACTTGGTCGCCAGGTTGAACAACTCCAGAGACGTGCACAACTCCTCGTGGATAGCGAGCTCATCCTTCATCTTGACATCGCGGACGCCATCAGAGAACACGGAGATGATGGCCTCGTCTGTCACCTTGGGGATCTTGAGGTGGACGTTGTTGAAGCGCTGGATGTACTTCTGGAGGGTCTCTCCTGGTTCTTGCTTGACGCGGCACAGGTCACCCGCGGCCGGTGGACGGTCGCGAGTGCCTGAAGTTAACAACAAGCAGTTGCGCATCTCGTCCCCAGAGGAGATCGAGCACAGGGGCAGGTTCGGGGAGCCAGGCGGGCTCCATCCTTGACAGCCATGGGGAACCAGTTCGCCATGACTTTCTCGTCGCCGTTGGCCGCCTCGATGCTCAGCTCATAGAGCTGCAAGAACTCTGCGGGGTCGGGGGTGCCGTCGTAGCGAGGAGGGAGATCTGGCTTGAACTTGCCCGGCCAGACGACGCTACGCAGCTCGAGGGTGAAGGTGCGGCAGCCGGCCATGGTCACCAGGGCCCGCCTTGGAGGTGAAGCTTGGTCTTGGCGCCCGCGCGCCGCTACGGCAAGTGGCGCGGGGCCTTGCTGTAGCAAACGATCCTGGCGCGGAGGTGCGAGGAGTGGCGGAGCGCTCTCTTGCGGTCGAGGGACTTCTTGACAACTTCTTTCTTCACGCGTGGGCTCCAGGCGCTACGGATTGCTTCATGGAGCCACGCGCCTTGGCGCCAGGGCACCGTCTTGGGGCAGAGGTGGTGGAGGTGCTCCGTGAGCAACATCGCCCGTAGCTGGCGGAGGGCGAGGCGGAGAGAGGGACGGCGCAGGGGAGCCCCCTGCGGCGCGGACGAGCTCGGCAATGTGGTCGAGCCAGTCCTCGTAGAGGTCGTCAACTGGGTGATAGCACAGGAGCTCATGCGCCATGAGGAGTGCAGCCCGCGCGTCCATGGGAGCACGACGTGCATGGGACGAGGAACCGGCCGGGGTCAGCGATGGAGTGGCGGTGCGGCCGTCCCACCGCACCGAGGGGTGCAGCGAGGATGCTTGCTACTCATCCCGGTCGGGCCGGTGGCGGCATTGGCGGCAGGCAACGGAGAACGACGAGGTGGCCCGCCGACAGGGACCGTCTGAGCGACGCGGGTGGCGAGGGCAGCCCGGCGCTCAGCACGAGCACAACGAGCGTCCGCCATGTAGACGACGAAGCAACTGGACGCGGAACGACGGAAAGGAAGCTTCGGCACGCACCTACCTAGCGCGCCAAATGTCGGATCACGGGTTCTGGCAAAACCCTTAAGGTTCGAACACTGGGGTGCGCATGAAGATTTCCTCCCTACTGATCCACGCCCTAGGTTTGCTAAGATCTCAAGAACGAGCTCGACGGACTCACAAGACAAGGGACACAAGATTTATACTGGTTCGGGCCATCGTTGTGGTATAATACCCTACTCCAGTGTGGTGGTGGTGGATTGCCTCTTGGGCTGATGTGAGCAGTACAAGGGGAAGAACAGCCTCCTGGGGTTGAGGTGTTCTTGTGCTCGGTGTGTGGCTAAGGATTGGCTCAAGATCAGTTTCGAGGCCTCCGAATGAGTTGCCTCCTACGATGGTGGCTAGTCCTATTTATAGAGGCCCTGGTCATCTCCCCAAATATTGAGCAGGAAGGGAGCCAACAACGGCCAATTTGAAACGGGACAGCTAGTACAGCTTATCCTCACAAAAGTAGTCTTCGCCTGCAAAAGGCTGTGGTGGTGACGCCGCCTTGGGCTCCATGGTGACCCCCGTCTTGCCATCCTGCTAGTCTTGGTCTCGTTGCACCGATATGGAAACCTTTTCTTGATGCCTCGGTACTCCGCGCCTGCGCTTGCCTCCCTAGCACCAAAGGGGAAATAAGGACGCTGCGCGCGCTGGCGCCCGCCTGGTCTCGATCGTCATGGCTCACGTCACAAGAACCTCGCGAGGTTTGCCTGGCCTTGATCTCTCTGACCCTCGCGAGCCTGCCTGGTGAGGTCGCTCTTGAGGAGGTCTTGCGTTGCCCGCCTCGCGAGGGTCTTGAATGCCTTGTTGATGAAGGTGGGTCGTACGGTCCTGCTAGCACAGCCACGCCGTGGGCCGCAGCCAGGCAAGTCTGGGGACCCCCATTCCAAGAACGCCAACAAGACCCAGACACGGCGCACAATTATCGTGGCGCTCCGAAGTCAAATTCCACATTAATGTACTCACACTTAGAGTGTATGTCTTCATTGCTTGAAGATATACTTTACTTCGTGTGTTGCACATCTAAGTCATCAATATGCATAAGTGTCAGGATGTGTGTCCAATTACAGGACATTTGAGGATTCTAAGATATTTAGCTCACACCGCAACTTGCAAAACCTTTTCTCATCCAAGGGCTTTGTGAAGATATCTGCTAGTTTCTCCTAAGTGTTGACGTGAATGATATCAATATCTTCCTTCATAACATGATCTCTGAGAAAGTGATGACGAATTTCAATGTGCTTTGTCTTCTAGTGCTAAACTGGGTTGTTGGCAATCTTGATGGCGCTTTCATTGTCACAGTAGAGTGGTACTTGCTTCAGATGGATGCCATAGTCCTTGAGTGTTTGCTTCATCCACGAGGCTGGCGCAGCAAGATCCAAAGACAATGTATTCAGATTCAGCGGTGGAGAGAGATACAGTTACGCTTCTTTGAAGACCAACAGACAAGTGATCGTCCCGAAAGTGACATGTGCCTGATGTAGACTTGCGATCCACCTTGTCACCAGCATAATCAGCATCGGAGAATCCAACTAGATCAAACTCTGAGCCCTTTGGGTACCACAATCCTAGTGTTGGGGTGTAAGCCGAATATCGAAGAATTCGCTTCACAGCTAAATGATGCGATTCCTTTGGTGCCGCTTGGAATCGGGCACACATGCAAACACTAAGCATGATATGTGTCCTAGATGCACATAAATAAAGTAAAGAACCAATCATGGAGTGATATACCTTTTGATCGAACTCTTTACCATTGGAGTCAGGACCTAGATGACTTTTGGTTGGCATTAGCGTCGTGTAACCTTTGCAATTTTGCATTCCAAACTTCTTCAAGCAGTCTTTGAGCTATTTCTCTTGAGATATGAAGATGTCGTTGCTTTGCTGACAAATTTGAAGACCTAGGAAGAACTTCAGCTCACCCATCATGGACATCTGATATTGCTCTTGCATCATGTGCCCAAACTCATCACTGTATTTCTGGTTAGTGCAGCCGAAGATAATGTCATCCACATAGATTTGGCACACGAATAGTTCTCCATCATATGTATTCGTGAATAGTGTAGGATCTAGAGAACCAGGTTTGAAACCTTTGCTCTTCAGGAAGTCTTTGAGTGTGTCATACCAGGCACAAGGGGCTTGTTTGAGGCCATACAGTGCCTTGTTGAGCTTGTATACCATGTCAGGATGTTTTGGATCTTCAAAGCCAGGTGGTTGAGCAACATACACTTCTTCTTCAATCTTTCCATTGAGAAAGGCACTCTTCACATCCATTTGATACAGAAGGATGTTGTGATGGTTGGCATAGGCTAGCAGTATGCGAATGGCTTCAAGCCTAGCCACGGGAGCAAATATTTCATCGAAGTCAATCCCTTCAATTTGAGTATATCCTTGAGCAACAAGACGAGCCTTGTTTCTGACCACTTGACCATGCTCATCTTGCTTGTTGCGATATATCCATTTGGTGCCTATGATGTTGTGCTTGCGAGGATCAGGACGCTTGACCAATTCCCATAAATTGTTCAGTTCGAACTGTTGAAGCTCTTCTTGCATAGCTTGAATCCATTCAGGTTCCATGAAGGCTTCAGCAACTTTCTTGGGTTCAGATATTGAGACAAATGCAAAGTGCCCACAGAAATTTGCTAGCTGCGTTGCTCTTGAATGAGAGAGTGGGCCAGGTGCATTGATGCTATCAATTATCTTCTCAATCTGTACTTCATTTGCAACACGAGGATGAACTGGACGAAGATTTTGCTCTTGCTGATCATTGTCTTCATTTTGAGCATTGGCTTCAGGCAGAGTATTGTCTTTAGGTTGATTAGGCGCAGAAATGATAAGTTCCTCTTCAGCCTGTGCCTCAGAAGGTATGATTTCTCCAGTTCCCATAAGCTTGATGGATTCACTAGGTGGAACTTCATCTAGCCCATTTAGCAGGTGCTCTTTTTGCGAGCCGTTAGTCTCATCTAACCGCACATCTATAGTTTCAACAACTTTATAGTGAAAGAGGTTGAAGACTCTGTAGGAGTGCGAATCCTTTCCATAACCAAGCATAAAACCTTCATGTGCTTTCGGTGCAAAAATTGAAGTGTGATGTGGATCCTTGATCCAGCACGTAGCATCAAATACTCTGAAGTAATTGACGTTTGGCTTCTTACCAGTTAGGAGCTCATAGGATGTTTTCTTCAGAAGCTTGTGAAGATAAACACGGTTGATTACATGGCATGCAATGTCAATGGCTTCGGGCCAGAACTTCCTTGGGGTCTTGTATTCATCAAGCATTGTCCGAGCCATCTCTATAAGTGTTCTGTTCTTGCACTCCATGATGCCATTCTGCTGAGGTGTGTATGGAGCAGAGAACTCATGAGTGATGCCTAAGGTATAAAGGTAAAGATCTAGGCCGGTGTTCTTGAACTCTATGCGTTGTCACTTCTGATGTGCTTGATCATGACACCATAGTTTGTCATGGCACGATTTGCGAAGCGTCTGAAGACATCCTGCACTTCATTCTTGTAAAGGATTATATGCACCCGTGTATATCTTGAGTAATCATCAACTATGACGAAGCCATAGAGGCAAGTAGTGGTAGTGAGAGTAGAGTAGTGAGTAGGGCCAAAGAGATCCATGTGTAGCAGCTTGAAGGGTTGAGATGTCGTCATGATTGTCTTCGAGGGATGCTTGGCCCTAGTCATCTTTCCAGCTTCGCAGGCACCACATAGATGATCTTTGTTGAACTTGACGCCCTCGATGCCTATGATGTGTTCTTCTTCGCGGGAGTGTACAGGTTCCTCATGCCAGCATGCCCTAGCCTTCGATGCCAAAGCCAGCACTCTGAAGCTTTTGCTAGAAGACATACGGCTAATTGTGGTCCTGCTGAGAAATCTACCATGTATAGATCATCTTTCTGGTACCCTTCAAAGACTAGAGACTTGTTAGATTCCATTAGAATAGGGCAATGATATTTTCCAAATATCACAATCAGGTTTAAGTCACAAAGCATTGAGACAGACATTAAGTTGAAACCAAGGGATTCAACAAGCATCACTTTATCCATGTGATGATCCTTTGAGATTGCAACTCTACCTAGACCCAATACCTTGCTTTTACCAGTGTCAGCAAATGTGATGTGACTCTTGTCAGATGGACATAAGGTTGAGTCCATGAGAAGACTTCGATCACCAGTCATGTGATTAGTGCATCCACTGTCAATAATCCATTTTGAAGCATGAGGTGTCATACCATACAGTACAGTTAGGGGGATAGGCTTCACCAAGAGTATTGTGAAGCATAAACATTTGACAGACAAGAGGATTATCAAAGCTCAGATCAAGTTTAGGACCGATAGGATGAATGGCAAGTGATTCAGGAACGAAATACATAGTAAGACCATTGGGGCATTTTATGTTGCGCCCCACAAGATGTTTTAGGTCCCCAGCATAAGCATTGAACGCCTTTCATTTCCGGCTGGAGACCTTTCCCTGCAAAAGAAAGTTAATTTTTCTTAACCACCCACATCTTCAGGGGTGGCTTAGAAGCAATGAGTCTAAGTGCAGCATCTGAGAACTTCGGCTTTGGAGCCCTAGCAAATAGCCTTGCAGGAGGTGAATAATACTCATATGAATAAACAGAATAGTTTCTAGTCTTATGTACATAGCGGTTTCATGATACACGCTCATATTCATAAGTCTGGGTGTGATTTCCCTGCAAAACATTGTCGTTAGGGTGACTCTTGTGAGTCCTCTGTCTGTATGAAGCCTTTGGACCATATGAAGCCTTTGGTCTGGGGTTTGTCTTCTTCCCTTGTGGCGTCATGATGGCTTTCACAAGAAGATTCTCAAGACATATTTTGGGCACCCAGATCTTCTTCAAGGGTGGTCCATTCCTGCAGTTAGTACCAATATACCTGGCAAACACTTCACCATTCTGATTCTTAAACAGTTTATAGTTTGCATCAAAGGATTCATCAATGATAATCGGGTTAGCACAAGTGAAGCCAGATAAGGTGGATGGGTCCACTGAAGGTCCCTTTGCAGCAATGCATGTGGTTTTGGGGTACTACTCAGGCTTCCAGTAAGAGCCATCAACATTCATTTTCCTCTCAAACCCAACACCCTCTTTCCTAGGGTTTCGGTTCAAAATCTGCTTTTTGAGGACATCACATAGTGTCTGATGCTTTTTGAGACTTTTGTACATCCCAGTCTCAAGCAATGTCTTCAACCTAGCATTTTCATCAGCAATAGTAGTGGTATCCTCAACAGAGGGGTTACTTACCACATCAGTAGTTGCAGATATTGCAGCAGTAGCAGTAGTGGAACATTCAGCAACAGAAGTGGTGTTATCACGCTCAAGGCATTTCAGACATTATGGTTCAAATCCTTCCTGAGCGGGACTGATCTGTTGAGCGTGAAGTGACTCATTTTCTTTTTGAAGATCTTCATGAACTGCTCTCAATTTCTCAAGTTCTTGCTTCCTTTGAAGATAATCATAGGAAAGCTTTTCATGAGTTGTTGAGAGTGTTTCATGACGACTTTCAACTTCCTTGTACTTAACATGAAGATTTTTGATGTCTTCAATTAAGGACTGAGATCGGGTCATTTTCGCGTCCAACAGGTCATCGCTTTTGTCTAGCAGTTTTTGAATATGTTCCATAGCTTTCTGTTGTTCAGTTGTAATTTTAGCAAGTGTTTTGTAGCTAGGTTTGGATTCACAATCAGAGTCATCTTCACTTGATTTTTGAAAGTAAGCATCGCGTGAGTTTACCTTGGCACCACGTGCCATGAAGCAGTAGGTGGGGGCAGAGTCGTCCTTATCATTAGCATCAGCGTTGGTGACGGAGCCATTGTCTTCAGTGTTGAAGATGGACTTGGCAACGTAGGCTGTGGCTAGAGCCAGACTTGCAATGCCAGAGTCAGACTCCTCCTCAGACTCCACCTCTGCTTCCTCAGAAGTAGACTCCTCCTTTGAATCCATCTTCTTGCCAACGGAAGCACGAGCCTTGCTAGATGAGCTCTTCTTATGTGATGAAGACTTGGACGAAGACTTGGAAGAAGACTTTGAGGATTTCTTCTTCTTCTTGTCATCAGAATCATATTCCTTGCTCTTCTTCTTCTTGTTGTTCTCATTGTCCCACTGTGGACACTCAGAGATGTAGTGACCAGGTTTCTTGCACTTGTGGCATGTTCTCTTCTTGTGGTCATGAGTAGAAGCTTCATCATTTCTTGAGTTGGATCGTGAAGACTTTCTGAAGCCTTTCTTATTAGTGTATTTCTAGAACTTCTTCACAAGCATAGCAATCTCCTTTCCAATGTCTTCAGGATCACCAGAACTGCAATCAAATTCTTCTTCAGATGAGGAAACAGCCTTTGCCTTCAAAGTGCGAGTACGTCGGTAGCTAGGACCATAGATATCTCTTTTCTCATATAACTGGAACTCATGTGTGTTGAGCCTCTCAAGTATGTCAGACGGATCGAGAGTCTTGAAGTTAGGGCGTTCTTGGATCATCAAGGCTAGGGTGTCAAACAAGCTGTCAAGTGATCTTAGGAGTGTCTTGTCGATTTCATGCTTGGTGATCTCAGTGGCGCCAAGAGCATGAAGCTCATTAGTGATATCAGTGAGGCGATCAAACGTTAGCTGGACATTCTCATTGTCATTTCTCTTGAAGCAGTTGAAGTGGTTGCGAAGGACGCTGATCCTTTGATCTCTCTGAGTTGAGACGCCTTTGTTGACCTTGGAGAGCCAGTCCCAGACTAGCTTCAAAGTTTCCAGAGCACTCATACGGCCATATTGTCCTTTGGTCAGATAACCACAGATGATGTTCTTAGCAGTAGAATCCAGTTGAATGAACTTCTTGACATCAGCAGGGGTGACACCTTCACAACCCTTGGGAACGCCGTTCTTGATGACATACTAGAGGTCGACATCAATGGCTTCAATATGCATGCGCATCTTATTCTTCCATTAGGGGTAATCAGTGCCATCGAAGACGGGGCACGCAGCGGAGACTTTGATTACCCCTGCAGTCGACATAGCTAAAACTCCAGGTGGTTAAACCAAATCACACAGAACAAGGGAGTACCTTGCTCTGATACCAATTGAAAGTGCTAGTTATCGACTAGAGGGGGTGAATAGGCGATTTTTATGAAAGTCTTCAAAACATGGGAGTTTCGAAGAGAAACAATAGAAATGAACCTATTGACATGCAGCGGAAGGTAAACTACACTAGGCAAGCCATAGTCAAGTATTCAATGAAGTGAAAGCACGAAGACTAATGGCAGCTAGGCAGTATGGATCAGGATGGAAGATATTATGAAGCCAACCAACAATAGTCATCACAGAGTGAAGTCAAATAGATAATGCAAAGTAGTCAATGACTTCACGAAGACAAACTGTAAGTAAAGAGAGGGAGATGATAGAACCAGTTGCTTGGAGAGAACAAGGATTTGTTGGACCAGTTCCAGTTGCTGTGACAACTGTACGTCTGGTTAGGGAGGCTGAGATTCAACTCAGAAGACCGCGTCTTCACCTTATTCCCCTTGAGCTAAGGACACTTAGTCCTCACCCAATCACTCTGTTAAGTCTTCAAGGTAGACTTCCAAACCTTCACAGACTTCGTTCACCGGCAATCCACAATGACTCTTGGATGCTCAGAACGCGACGACTAACCGGCTGGAGGATTCACAGTCCTCAAGTGTAACAAGTCTTCAGGTCATGCAGACAGAAAGACTTCAGTGATGTCTAACACTCTTTGGCTCTGGGTGTTTTGGGCTTTGTCCTCGCAAGGATTTCTCTCTCTCAAATACTTCGAGGTGGGTTGCTCTCAAACGACAAAAGTCGTGCACTAACTCTGAGCAGCCACCAATTTATGGTGTAGGGGGTGGGCTATTTATAGCCACTAGGCAACCCGACCTGATTTATGCGAAATGACCTTTGGGTCACTAAGGAACTGACACGTGTTCCAACGGTCAGATTTCAAACACACGCGGCAGCTTGACTTGGGCTACAAGTAAAGCTGACTCATCTAGCTCTGGATAAGATTTGCTCTCATTGTCTTTGCTCGAAGACTTAGGATTTGGTTGAGCATCACTTCAGTCACTCTGACTTTGTTCACTTGGAACCCACTTAACAATACGGTGGTTCCTATGACTCAACAAAGAAGGAAAGGAAACTACGAAATAGCTATGTCTTCACACTCCATAGTCTTCACATGTATGTCTTCTCGAGTCATAATCTTTGTTGTGAATATCTTCACATACCACCATTGTCTTCAATGTCTTCACACATTCTTAGGGGTCATCTCCGGTAGGTAAACCGAATCAATGAGGGACTACTACCTGTGTTATCCTGCAATTCTCACAAACACATTAGTCCCTCAACCAGGTTTGTCGTCAATACTCGAAAACAAACTAGGGGTGGCACTAGATGCACTTACAGTAATTATCAGTAGGTTAACTAGGGCCATATTTAATATATCTGAGGCTACATAGCAACATGCATTGTACTGAATGACTAAATATGCAATCCCAGGCTACATAGCAACAAGGAAGAGTGTTACCTTAATGTTCTGATAATGTCTAGATATACATGTAATAAAATCTTATATAATGGTATGGAGGGAGTGTTGTACTACATCATTTTTAAATTGGTGTTTAGCTTCTAATATTAACTTGGTGCTTTTATGTACATATATCATTGCCAAAGATCCACACTTCGACCCTTTCTGCGTATGGGCAATGAGATATTCATGAACTGGCATCAAGTGAGGAAATTGATAAAGATTGTTATTAAAATGGGTCAAAATATGTAAATCGAACTATTTGTTTACACTTTATGAAAGACAACAGTGAACTGCAGGATGGTAAGTAAGAACCCTGTAGCCTTCTTTTTACTGCCCGTAATGAGTTGTGTTAGATGACAATATTTGATCTTTTTTTCTTTTGCACTGGATCCTGAAGCAGTTTACTCAAGATTACCTCCCAAACTACATGATTGGCAGCCGACCAACACAAGGGGTTGGATTAGAGTCCTACATGCATTATGCATCTAGGAGAGCACAATAGGGTCATTCCGCTTCACCTTGTTCAACAACCGGAATGTATGTCGCCTCTTTCTTTACCATCTGTAATGGTACAAGTATAGAACCCTGGTTCATCATTCTTTATTTGGTGCTTATGTAATTCTTAAACATATGTACCTATGAATCGAATAATGCATTGGTTGTTTGAACCTGATGGATAAGAATAAATCTATAGCCTAATTTCAAGTTTAAATTAGGTACAATTTTAAATAGCAGCAATTAAATTAGGGCGAAATTATGTTGTGGAGGTCATTACGGCACACACGGTTGGTCAAACACAAACTTTTGTGATATACACCATAATTCGAGACGGTTCACAGAAAGGAAACGTGTGTAAGCATGCACACAGTTGCCGTTTGCAAAGCGTGTGTGATGTCAGACACTATCACATACGGTGTGGGAAAACTAAATGTGTGTGATTGTCTACCTATCGTACACGGTTTATAATCCTGAAATGTTTGTGATGTGCCAGGCATTGTAAAACTCCCATGCCTGGAATCTGCCTGGAAAGCTCCCGTGCCTGGAATCTTCCTGGTTTTAGGTAAAACAATAAAACTCTGACTGCGATGGGAATGCGAGCACAAACGAGTAGCAAGGATGAAGCGTTTGGGATATTCGAGATATCGGAAATGGTTATATAGGGACAACTGTATGCATCAAGGCTCCCTATCCCCGGCGGTTTCTGGGTCGTGTGGGAAGGACCCCCCTATTGCCCACACTCACTTGGCGACGGTTCCAAATGTCGTCGCGGAAAGGGGTTAAAAACCGTTTGTATAGCACCGACGCGCACCAGTGGTGGAGTAATAGTAGTAGATGTAAAATCGTTTCGGTCTACTAATCTTAGACTTGATGCCTATATGTTTAACCATTGCCTTGGATATCGTTGTAATTATTTCTTTTCTATTAATTGCTCAACAGTAATTTGTTTACCCACCATATGCTATTTTCTCGAAAGAAGCCTCTAGTGAAAACTATGCCCCCGTCTATCTTTTATCATATAAAAATCCTAAAAATACATTGCTGAAATTTTATTTTATTCATTTTATTTTGCTATTTATTTAGATCTATTTATCAAATCCTATACAATTTAATCTTGCTCATAACCGTCGAGGGATTGACAACCCCTTCACGCGTTGGGTTGCAAGTATTTGTTGTTTGTGTGTAGGTGATGTTTACATAGTGTTGCTCGGTTCTCCTACTAGATTGATAACCTTGGTTTCATAACTGAGGGAAATACTTACCTTTGTTGTACTGCATCATCCTCTCCTCTTCGGGGAAATACCAATGCAGATCACTAGTAGCAGTAGACCTTTATTGAATACAGTTAATGCTAAGATTGATTGCAATAAGGAAACTATGAGTGTTAACTTTGGTGATGTACTCATGAGTTTAATTTATCTAAATTCTATAGACAACCTCATGATAAAGAATTGCCTAGTAAGGATGAAATTATTGGTCTTGTTTCTATTGTCGTACCTCCTACTGATCCATTCGAACAATATTTGCTAGACCATGAAAATGATATGCATATGAATGAAATAATTCAAATAGATAAGATAGTCTTTGATCAAGCACCTATCCTTAAACATAATTTTCCTATTGAAACTCTTGGAGTTCCTCCTCCACCCAAGGGTGATCCCGTGTTTGGACTTAAGAAATTACCTGACACATTGAAATATGCTTATCTTGATGAAAAGAATTTATATCATGTTATTGTCAATGCTAACCTTTTAGAGCATGAAGAAAAGAGATTACTTAAAACTCTGAGGAAGCGTTGTGCTACTATTGGATATACTCTTGATGACCTTAAGGGTGTTAGTCCCACTCTATGTCAACACAAGTTTAATATGGAACCTGATGTTAAGCCAGTTGTTGATCACCAGCGATGGTTGACTCCTAAGATGAAGGATATGGTAAGAACTGAAATATTAAAGCTTCTGGAAGCACGTATAATTTATCCCATAGCTGATAGTAGATGGGTAAGTCATGTCCATTTTGTTCCTAAGAAAGGAGGTATAACTATTGTTCCTAATGATAAAAATGAACTCATCCCACAAAGAATTGTAACTGGTTATAGGATGGTAACTGATTTCAAGAAATTAAACAAAGCTACTAGAAAAGATCATTACCCCTTGCCTTTTAATGATCAAATGTTAGAAAAATTGTCTAAGCATACACACTATTGTTTCCTTGATAGATATTCTGGTTTCTCTCAAATACCTGTGTCAAAAGAAGATCAAGAGAAAACTACTCTTACTTTCCCTTTTGAAATTTATGCTTATAGTCGCATGCCTTTCGGTTTATGTAATGCACCTGCTACCTTTCAAAGATGTATGACTGCTATATTCTCTGATATTTGTGAAAATATTGTTGAGGTTTTCATGGATGATTTTTCCATTTACGAGACTTCTTTTGGTGATTGCTTAAGCAACCTTGATCAGGTTTTGTAGAGATATGAAGAAATTAATCTTGTCTTGAATTGGGAGAAGTGCCACTTTATGGTTAATGAAGGTATAGTACTTAGGCATAAAATTTATGAATGAGGTACCGAAGTAGATAAAGCTAAAATTGATGCAATTGAGAAAATGCCATGTGCTAAAGATATTAAAGGTATAATAAGTTTCCGTGGTCATGCTGGTTTCTATAGGAGGTTTATTAAAGACTTCTATAAAATTTCTAGGCCTCTTACTAATCTTTTGCAAAAATATGTTCCATTTGTTTTTTATGATGATTGTGTAGAAGCCTTTGAAACACTTAAGGAAGACTTAATCTCTGCACCCATTGTTCAACCACCTGATTGGAACCTACCTTTTGAAATTATGTGTGATTATTAGTGATTATGTTGTTGGTGTTGTTCTAGGGCAAAGAGTTGATAAGAAATTAAATGTCATCCATTATGCTAGTAAAACTCTAGACAGTGCTCAAAGAAATTATGCTACTACTGAGAAATAATTTCTAGCAGTTGTGTTTGCATGTGATAAATTCAGATCTTATATCGTTGATTCTAAAGTAACTGTTCATATCAATCATGCTGCTATTAAATATCTTATGGAAAAGAAAGATGCTAAACCCAAGTTAATTAGGTGGGTTCTGTTGCTACAAGAATTTGAATTGCATATTATTGATAGAAAGGGAGCTGAAAACCCCGTAGCTGATAATTTGTCTTGGATGGAAAATGTTCTTGATGACCCACTGCCTATTGATGATAGTTTTACTGATGAAAAATTAGCTCTTATAAATGCTTCTCATAATACTCTTTGGTATGCAGTCTATGCTAATTACATTGTTGCTAAATATATACCAGCTAGTTTCACATACCAACAAAAGAAAAAGTTATTCGTTGATTTAAGACATTACTTTTGGGATGACCCACATCTTTATAAAGGAGTAGATGGTATTATTAGACTTCGTGTACCTGAGCATGAATAGGCACTAATCGTACGGAAGTTTCATTCCAAGGCATACAGAGGACACCATGCTGGAGATAGAACCGCAAATAAGGTATTACAATCTAGTTTTTATTGGTCTACTCTCTTCAAGGACGCATGTAAGTTTGTCTTACCTTGTGCTGAATGTCAAAGAATTAGTAATATTGGTAGACGTGAGGAAATGCCTATGAATTATTCACTTGTTATTAAACCATTTGATGTTTTGCGATTTGATTATATGGGACATTTTCCTTCCTCTAATGGGTATACACATATTCTAGTTGATGTTGATTATGTTACTAAGTGGGTAGAAGCTATTCCAACTAGTAGTGTTGATCATAGCACTTCTATTAAAATGCTTAAAGAGGTTATTTTCCCGAGGTTTAGAGTCCATATATATTTAATGACTGGTGGTGGTTCACGTTTTATTCATGGTGCTTTCCGTAAACTTCTGCTAAATATGATGCCATAGAATTGCATCTCCTTATCACCCTCAGTCTAGTCATCAAGTTGAATTAATAAATAGAGAAATCAAATTGATTTTGCAAAATACCGTTAATAGATCTATAAAGAATTGGTCTAACAAACTTGATGATGCATTATGGGCTTATATAGAACTACTTATAAGAATCCTATGGGTATGTCTCCGTATAAATGGTTTATGGAGAAGTGTAGGATCGAAAGTAGGTTGATACGTCTCCAACGTATCTCTAATTTTTTATTGTTCCATTTTGTTATATTATCATTCTTGGATGTTTTACAATCATTTTATAGCAGGTTTATATCATTTTTTGGGACTAACCTATTGACATGGTGCCCAATGCCAGTTGTTGTTTTTTGCTTGTTTTTTACTTCGCATGAAATCAATACCAAACGAAGTCCAAACGCAGCAAAACTTTCTGAGTTTTTGGTGATTTTTTTTGGACCAGAAGATACCTTTTGGGCCAAGAAAGTATCTGAGGGGAGCACAACCCACCAGGGCACACCTGGGGCCCAGGCGCACCCATGTGGGTTGTGCCCACCATGGTTGCCTCCCGCACCGCCTCTTTGCTCTATAAATATCCCAATATTCCAGAAACCCTGGGGTACTCGACGAAAATCAATTCCAGCCGCTGCAAGTTCCAGAACCACCAGATCCAATCTAGGCACCATCACGGAGGGGTTCATCGTCCTCATTGGTGCCTCTCTGATGATGCGTGAGTAGTTCATTGTAGACATATGGTTCCGTAGTTAGTAGCTAGATGGCTTCCTCTATCTCTTTTGATTCTCAATACACTGGTCTTTTGGAGATCCATATGATGTAATTCTTTTTGTGGTGTGTTTGTTGGGATCTGATGAACTTTGATTTTATGATGAGGTCTATCTTTTTATCCATGAAAGTTATTTGAGTCTTCTTTGATCTCTTATATGCATGATTGCTTATAGCCTCATATTTATTCCTCGAATCTTTGGTTTAGTTAGGCCAACTAGATCAATTCTTGCCATGGGAAGAGGTGCTTTGTGATGGGTTCGATCTTATGGTGCTTGATCCCAGTGACAGAAGGGGAACCAACACGTATGTATCATTGCTATTAATGATAACAAGGTGGGTTCTATTTCTACATAAATAGATCTTGTCTACATCATGTCATCGTCCTTATTGCATTACTCCTCTTCTCCATGAACTTAATACACTAGATGCATGCGGGATAGCGGTCGATGTGTGGAGTAATAGTAGTAGATGCAGGCAGGAGTCAGTCTACTAATCTTGGACGTGATGCCTATATAATGATCATTGCCTAGATATCGTCATGATTATTTGAAGTTCTATCAATTGCCCAACAGTAATTTGTTTACCCACCATATGCTATTTTTCTCGAGGGAAGCCACTAGAGAAATCTACGGCCCCCGAGTCTCTTCTTTATTATATTTGCCTTCGTGATATATTTTTATTTGATTTTATTTTCATATATATTAATACAAAAATACAAAAATACCTTGCTGCAATTTTTTTATTTTTTTTATCTCGCGTTCCCGCGAGATCTATTTATACAATCTACTACAGTTTGACCTATCTTTTTACTCGTGAGGGATGGACAACCCCTCTCTCCTACTGGTTCGATAACCTTGGTCTCATCTCTGAGGGAAATACCTACCATAGCTGTCGGGGAGGCTGATCGTAACCCACGAACACCTATGGGACCGGCGGACCGAGTCCCTTTTGGTTCGGTGGGGGGGCGGAGATTGCACGAAGAGCAGATCGAGGCGAAACACACGAGCAGTTTACCCAGCTTCGGAGCTCTCCGGAGAGATAATACTCCTACTGCTGCTTGTCTGATTGTATTGTGTTCTTGCTAGGGAGCACCGAGAGCTACAAAACCTAGCGTGCGTGTGTAGTTTCGAATGAGTCGAACTGAACCCAGCCGAACCCCTTCTACGTTGCTCATGGGCCTCCTTTTATAGGCTAAAGGGGTCACCAACAGGTGGCAACGTAGACAAGGGCAAAATGGGAAAAAAGACTTGCGGTTGGTACAGCTACCTTGTATAGTGTATTCTACCTAACTCTGACGGCAAGGGACAAAAGCATTAAATGCCCGTCCATGTCGCCTAAACAGTGCGGAAAGGGACCGTCGGGGGCGCCACCGCTTGCCACGATGGCACTCCTGTCAGCGCCGCTTACCGCTGCTCTCCGCTGGCTGCACAACCTCTTGACACGCGCGCTGGAATGGCCCCATGGCGACACGTTGGTGGGTGAGCTGGAGCGGAGATGAAGAGGTTGCTGCCGCGCAAGCGCCTTGCAGCTAAATCCTGTCGCGCCCGGAAGCTTGTCGCTCATCGAGCCTTCCCAAAGAAGCTCCTCTTGCCGGGTCTTGTCTTCTCGTGCCTTGAGTGGCCTTCCGGCAAGCTCCTCTTGTCGGGCCCTGTCTCCTTGGCTTAAATACTTTGTTCTTGAATGGCTCCAAAGGAACCATGGAGGACCTTAGCGATCACCGAGCAAGCCTTTCCGCTGGGTGTTGCGACTGCCCGTGCGAGTTCGGGATACTAGGGTACCCTACTCTAGTACACCGACAGAGCCCCGGCCTGGGCCACCTGCAGTGCCGAAGCGCTGTTGGGCCAGCCCAAAACAGGTCTGCAGGCACGCGCGCCCTAGATCACGCCGTAACTTGCTCCGGACCCACCACGTCCCCCACGAGCAGATCTGCGTCGAGCGTGGCGTCGTGGGAGAGATCGTGGGGGCTTTCTTTAATGGAAAAGCGGGCGTCCGCCCCTCTCCCTCCTTATAAGCAGGGAAGCAGGGCAGGTCGCCCACCTCGCCATTGCTGTCTCATCTCAAAACCACCGCCGCCCCCCTTCTTCTCTAGTCTCGAAGAGAGCAGCGCTCCGCCCCACCGCCACCAGCGCCATCAACGCCGTCGACCTCCTCCGCCACCTCCGCCATGGCTCCAAGCCGACAAGGGAAGGCGTGAAGTCGGCCGCCTTGGCGCAGCTTCTTGCTGAGCTGCGAAAGGCGGGCGTCTCCCCCCTAGCTCGGCGCAAAGAGCTGAGGAGGCTACTACCTCTTCGTCGACGGAGGCGCGGCGCATCCACGCACGAAGGTACTCTCCGCCGCATCGAGTTGGGTCGGCGGGTACCCTTTTCGCTCTTCTTCTATTGCGGGCTCTGCCCGCCTTCTCTAATTCTTCTGCGACATCATGAACACCTCACGGGCCGCCTCCTTGATTTCACCCCCAACGCTGTCTCGACCTTGGCGGTTTTCGCACACCTTTGCGAAAACTTTGTCGAATCCACCCAAGCGTAGCCCTCTTCCGCCACTTCTTCATGCCCGCGTTGAGAGAGGAGAGCCACTTGCCGGAGGGATTGCTTGGATCTCGGGATCGGCAAGAAAGAAGCTTATCGGAAGGAGAGCTCTGCAGCAAGTGGGAGGAGTGGAGAGCCGATTGGTGTTGGATCGTGAGGAGAACCGCAACCCTTCACGCCCAGCGCCAAACTCCCATAGTGCTTGGCAACGATTGGAGCAACTTGGCGCGGAGGATGCTAGGTTGAAGATTGCTGTGACCGGATCCTGCGCCTCGGGCTTGCGGACTCACTTGTAGGCGCGAGTTGGCGCGGATTTCCTTCGCCGCCGCGCGCCCCTTGCAGGAGAGGAGGAGACCTGCTTGGGAGTTCCAAAATGCGGCGGACATCATGAGGCTGCGCCTGGGCCTCAACTGGAATTTCACTGTCTTGGAGTTGGATGCGATGCTGCTGGAGCTGTTCAAGCATGACGCCGATCATCCCGAGTGGTTTAGGTTGCCGAGGTGAGTCGTCCCATTGTGCAACAAATCTTCTCTCGACCGCATCCACGCCATGATGCCCTTGTGCGATTCGCATGGGATCGTTCCAACCTGGCAAGAGCCTGCGGACGACGTTGTGTGGTAGTTCTTCGACAGCTTGGAAGAAGTGCCGATCCGCGCCGACGAGCAGAAGTGGCTCACCCGCGACACCACCGACGCCGAGATGCAGCGCATCGCCACCAGCTGGAGGAGGCGGCAGCAAGCTGCTGCCACGGGCGGTCAGGTTCACCGTGGAGGAGGCAGAGGCAGCAGAGGCGGCAAGCCTTGCCGATCGAGAGGAGCTTGCCGTCGAGGAGGAGCAGGCCGAGCCCAAAGTTGAGCCGAGCGAGTCTGCTGAGGGCCTCCTCCACACCTTCAAGTAGCTTGCATGGCGGAGCCCGCAGCTCCACCAAAAGGCGTCTCCATAAGGCGGGAAGTGGCGGGCGACAGGCGGGCCAACAGCCACAGCACCGTGCGGCCGCGCTCCACGCGGCAAGCACTGTTGCCGCGGAAGCACCCCACACCGCTGCAACAACTGAGGCGGGATCTTCTCAGGCCACCGCCGCCACCCCGCCAAGCGGTCAAGGAAACTACTCTTCCGCCTCTTCGCACGAGGCGGGCGGAATTGATCTCTCGCGCTCAGCTCCGGCGAGGAGAAGAAGAAGAGTAAGCTTCTATGTTGTGCTCGTATTTCTTCAATTTGGTTGCTTTGTCTTGTATCTGATTTGCTTCATTCCGAATTCTTTCCTTTTTAGGACGCTGGTCCAGAGAGCGTCGAAGAGAGCCAAGACCCCGGTGGTTGTCATCGAAGATGATCCCCGTAACAGGAGGCGCATCTGAGACCCCCTTGCCGGACCCGGCGACCCTTCCTCAAAGCAGCCCCCAGCACAGCCCCCAGCGTAAGTATATGGTTTATTTCTTACGGTTAGGCGTGCATGGGTGCTCCTTCTTCTTGATATCTGACTTGTTGATTTGTGTAGGAGCGAGCAGCCTCATCGGGAGGCCGGAAGCCGCTCCCGAAATACCATCTGCTTCAACTACGCTGCCAAGGGAGAATTCTCCGGCAAGGGAGCGTTCTCCGGCAAGGGATGCTTCTCCGACAAGGGGCAGCGTCGGCGATCCTCCGGTGGTTGAGACCGCGGCCACAGATCCCATCGCTGGTAATCCCTTGGGTTCTTTTTCTTCTGTTCTTCTTTTCGAACATTTGCTTGAATGTTCTTTCTTTTTCTGGTCGTCAGATCCATCTGCCGCAGGGCCGATGGAGACTGAGGTCACCGGCGAGGAGGACGCGCGCGGCAACACTGATGACGTCGCCACCATGGAGGAAGATCTTTGGCGCCGATGGGTCCGGCGGCGAAGAGGCCGCCAAGGCTGCCGCCGCAAAAGGCTGGCGAGGGTGCAGCGATCGCCGACGACCACGAGGCCGCAGGGCGCGCCAGCGCTCGCCGACCGCCGATCCCTCCGCCACCGGTGCAGCGTCGAGCTCGAAGAGCCCCAGCCCGGCGCCTATCGAAGGCGGCGGCGGCGTCTTCATCAAGCTCCCCGGACGCCGAGCTCCAGGCGCCGGTCGAAGGAGACCTTTGACGAAGAGCTGCTCGCCTCCGCTGGCTATCGCTGGTTGATCGCCAAGCAGCAGCAGCGGCGTCTGAGGAGGAGCAGCTCTTGAAAAAAGTCTTTGTCGCTCTACCGCGTCCGGCAAGCCAAGTTGGAGTCGAGAAGCACTTGTCGCGAGGGCGGAGCGAGACATGGAGAAGCGCGCAGAAGAGCTCCGGCGCCAACCAAGAAGCTCTCGGGCGTAGCGGAAGAGCGGGGCGACTTGATGAAGAGCGCACAGCCTTCATCCTTGAGAAGGCTGAGGTCGAGGAGCAGCAACGGCTTGCTGCCGAGAAGCTATCTGCGCAAGAAGGCGAGTTGGCGCAGTGGAAGATCAATCTTGACAGCTATGAGGAAGAGCTTGCCGCGCGTGAGCAATCAATTGGCGGAGCTCTCAAGGAAGCAAAGGACGCTGCCACAGCTGCCGAGGCCGCCAAGAAGGAGTTGGAGACTAAGGTGACGCAGCTGGAGGCCAACCTCCAGAAGAGCGGCGAGGAGCTTGCTGCGCTGAAGCACGAGCGCGAGAAGCACGCCTACACTCTTGGCGAGTTGCAGGGCCGTCTCACTGAAAGGATCAAAGAGCTCGATGCCGCCAAGGACTCCAAGGCGGATCTTGAGCTGAAGCTGACCACCCTGATGGAGACTCTGGACGGCGCCAAGGAGCGGGATGTGGGTCTGCTGGAGAAGATCAAGGCCAATGAGGAGCTACTGACAAGTGCCACGAACGCCTGAACACCTTGAGAGAGAACGTGATGCCTTCGGGCGGAGGGTCTTGTGGATCTGCCGCCGCCATCGACAAGGAGCTGATGGAGCTGGGGATGGTGGATCTTGGGTACTCCTCCGAGCGGCGTCTCAACCCAGCGCCAAGCTCAGCTTGTTCCTCAAGGGCGTGGTGGCGGCACTCCAGCGACTCGAAGAGATCCCAAAGTAGCTGGCGAGGAATCGCGCCCGGATCTGTCGGGAGCTCTCGGAAGGTGTTGATGAAGGTGGCCTTCCGGAATCCAGGCCTCAACCTCAATGGCGTCGTCCGATCCTTGCCGCCAGATGCCGATGTGGAGGCGCTCAAAGACCTTGTCGCACCCATTGTGGACAAGGTGGGCAAGATCAAGCAGGTTGATGGCGACCGCGTAGACTAGGCCGCCAATTTTATCTTTCCCTTGTCGCTGCTAATCATGTTTAGGAGAACAATTTATTAGATCTGCGACAAGCTATTTTTGTAATATAACTCTATCTTAGGCAATGATTGCAATGTTATTTCCTTTACTTGATTCCTTTCTTTGTATGTTTGTGCCTTACGCTTTTAGGGAACTTGTCGGGGCAGGCACCTTTGCATGATCTTTGAGTGCGGAACGTCGGCCTTCTTCTTTGGCGGTGCCGCCTCGACAAGCAACCTTGTCGCAACTAGTTGCAGCTCACTTAAGTTGTTGAGCGGACTCGAAACAAAGTAAGGGCGCGACTAGCTACAAGTTGGTTCCTCCGCGCACAGGTTTTCCATACAAAGTACTATCGTTCGAGGAAGATAACTTAAAAATTTAAAAACTGATAGCTCAAACTTTGGCAACTTAGCTTTTCTGTCGTTTGCTTCTCGGTAAGGCGATATTTCCTCGAGCGACGCTTGGCGGCCCACACCATTATCTTCTCCTCCCCCCCCCCCCGGCTAACTTGTGGGCGAAGGAACCTTCCTTTCTTTTGAGAAAGAGAAAGAAGAGAAAATAAAGTTATGGAGCCTTGTGGCTCGTTATTGCTTACCGGGTGTGGATGCTGCACAAAATGTTAGATAACACATGCAAAAATAATGATGAAAGCATGTATTTGACAAATTGTGCGCAACACATGAGCTTTACTTATGCACGGGGTCTGCGCCCGGCTTTGTACAAAGGATTACATGCAACATCGGCAAGACTTGTACAAAAGGTGGTTGCCGGAACAGGTTCCGGCAACCGTGCCCTATGGGTAAAACTTACGAAGATGCTCGATGTTCCAGGAGTTGCTCACCGGAATGCCATCTTCGGTCTCAAGGCGGACAGCGCCAGGCCTAGTGACTCGTTTCACCCGATAAGGGCCCTCCCACTTCAGCGTCAACTTGTTGGAATTCTTGGCGGACTGAACGCGCCGAAGAACAAGGTCGCCTTCCTCGAGACTTCGGCATTAACTGCGGCTATGGTAGCGGCGCAAATCTTGCTGGTAACGAGCAGCTCGTCTGACAGCTGAAGACGGTCCTCCTCAAGGAGCAGCGCGTCATCTTGTCGCAGCTGCTCTTGCTCAAGCTCATCATAGCGAGTACTCGAGGTGACCCGTATCTGAGTTCCGTGGGAGAACTTCCTCTGCTCCATAGACTAGGCGAAAGGTGTCCGGCTAGTGGCTCGATTTGGTGTCGTCTGATCGACCAAGAACCACCGCAGCTCCTCAATCCAGTTTCTTCCGCACTTGTGCAGCACGCCGAAAGTTCGGTCTTGAGCCCACGCAGCACTTCAGCATTTTCCCTCTCCGCTTGACCGTTGCTTCTCGGGTGAGCAACAGAAGCGAAGCAGACCTTGGCGCCAAGATCTTGGACGTACTGCATGAAGGTGCGGCTCGTGAATTGTGTGCCGTTGTCGGTGATGATCCTGTTAGGAATTCCAAAGCGGCGGACAATCGACTGAAGAACTTGATCGCGACTATCTTGTCACCTTCCTCATCGCTTCCACTTCCGGCCACTTTGTGAACTTGTCGATTGCAACATACAAGTACTCAAAGCCCCGACAGCTTCGAGGAAAGGGGCGAGAATGTCGAGCCCCAGACCGAAAATGGCGAGGATAAAGGGATTGTCCGGAGAGCTTGAGCTGGCTGGTGTATCTGCTTGGAATGGGCCTGCACGCTTCACACTTGGTTACTTGTGCAGTTGCATCACGGAGGGCTGTCGGCGGAAGAAACCTTGCCGAAAAGCTTTGCGGCAAGTGCTCTTCGCCAATGTGGTGACCACATATGCCTCCGTGTATCTCTGCCAGCAGCTTCATCCATCTTCGGTGAATACACTTCAATTTCACACCGTTGAGTCTTCTTACATACAGCGTCTTTGTCGACGAACTGGTACATACTTGACTGCTGGGCTACTCTTTCCGCTTCTTCTTGCTCTTCGGGAAGTTCTCCTGTCTGAAGGAAACGGACAATCTGTTGCGCCCATGTTGGAGCTTGCGGCTCGACAACAAGGACTAAAGGCACATACGCTGCTGCGGGAACATCCGCTTCTACGGCAAGAACCTGCGGCTCGGCCGGAGCTTGATGTTCCCCGGCAAGCTTGCCGGAGCAAAACTTGTCGGGAGCGTCTGCTTCAACAAAACAAACCCTAGGGCTTGTCGGAGCAGACTGCTCCTCAGCATTTTTGGTGTTGATCTTGGGGACCTTCGCGGCGGCGGCTTCGGGGAGCTCGGCCGGGAAGTAGTCACCAGAGATCAACTTCCTCTTCTTGCTCAGTCCAGTTGATGGCGTTACAGTCGGTTGAGTCAGCTTGAGCACAAAAATCCCTGGTTCCACAGGTAACTTGAGTGCGGCGCACTTCGACAGGCCATCAGCAATATCATTCTGAGCTCTTGGAACATGTTCCATTTGCAGGCCGTCAAAGTGTTCTTATAGCTTTCTCACTTCATCAACGTAGGCTTCCATCAACGGACTTTGATAATCTTTGTTTACTTGGCGGACGACAAGCTGCGAGTCACCCCTAACAATGAGCTTCTTTATCCCAAGGTCTACTGCGATTTTGAGACCGGCAAGCAAACCTTCATATTCTGCAGTATTGTTTGTTGCTTGCTCCTTGGGAAAGTGCATTTGGACTATGTACTTGAGGTGTTCTCCGGTGGGTGCGATAAGCAGCACGCCGGCACCGGCGCCTTGCAGCGAGAAGGCACCATCAAAGTACATCAGCCACTCTTTGCTTGCTTCCTTGACGGGGATGCTCATCTCTGGAATCTCTTCATCCTGTGTTGGCGTCCATTCTCCTATGAACTCTGCCAATGCTCTGCTTTGGATAGTTGAAGTGCTTTCGAATTTGAGGCCAAAGCTTGACAGTTCCAGTGCCCACTCGACAATCCTGCCTGTTGCTTCTGGATTTTGCAATAGTCTCTTTAGTGGAAAGCGAGTGACGACTGTTATCTCATGTGCTTGGAAGTAATGGCGCAGCTTTCTCGAGGCCATGAGAAGGCCGAAAAGCAATTTACGCACATCAGTACCTTGACCTAGCCCCTGCAAAGGGAACCGACAAAATAAACTAGGCGCTGCACCATCTTTTTCTCGCATCTTCTCGCAAGCTGCGCGAGATCCGTCCTTATCGGGACGAGCTTGTCGGTGAAGCCCCCGCTTGTCATTGGATGCATCTGCCTGGTTGCCGGCTCATCATCGCCTCCCTTTCCGCTACTAACGCAGCACTAACCACTTGATTGGTTGCCGCTATGTATAGCAGCAACTTCTCTTGCTGGCCTAGGTGCGACAAGTATTGGAGTGGAGGACAGGTACCTCTTTAAGTCTGCAGCGCAGCCTCCGCTTCGAGTCCATTTCATTGGACCTGCCTTTTCAAAATCTTGAAAAATGGCGAGCGCTCAGCAGAACCTAGAGATAAACCTTTTGAGCAGCCACGCAACCGCAAGTCTTCGTACATCCTTGGCGCTTTGGTGCTTCAATCTGCTCAATGGCCTTGATCTTGTCGGGATTGGCTTCAATTCCCGCGAGACCACGAAGAACCGAGAAGCTTGCGGAAGGGACTCCAAACATGCACTTCTCGGGGTTGAGCTTGAGGTTGATCTTGCAGATTTGCAAAGGTCTCATCTAAATCTTGAACCAGGGTTGCCTTGTCCTTGCTCTTGACCACTATGTCATCCATGTAGGCTTCTACATGTCATGCATTCTTGCTCAAAAGCGTCATGGACTACTCTTGCAAGCGTTGAACCAGCATTCTTTAACCCAAAAGGCATCCGTACAAAGCAGTATGTGCCACATGGGGTGATGAATGCGGTTTCTCCTCATCCTCTTACGCCATGAAGATCGATGATATCTGAGTATGCATCAAGAAATGAAAGCAAATCACATCCAGCCGTGGAGTCAACAATCTGGTCGATCGCGGCAAGGAAATGGGTCTTTGGGACAAGCTTTATTAACATCTGTGAAGTCGATACAAAGTCTCCATTTCCCATTTGCCTTGCGATACAACTACAGGGTTGGCCAACCACGTGGGATGGAGCACTCCTCGACAAGGCCTGCTGCTTCCGGTTTCTTGATCTCTTCGCAATGAATTCTTGGCGTCCACCGCCCTTCGACTTTACGCTTGACGGGCGCGCGCGAGGACAGACAGCTAGGTGGTGCTCAATTACTTTCACAGGAACATCGGGGATGTCGGGCGGTTGCCATGCAAACACGTCGGCGTTAGCCCGCAGGAAAACAACGAGCGCCTTCCTATTTAGGGTCGAGAGTGGCACTGATGGTGAAGGTACCACCAGTGCCGTCCTCCTTGGCGGGCACCTTCTTGGTCTTTGGTGGAGCCACCATCGTCTTCTTGCACTTGCCGGTGGAGCTCGATGGTGCGTCCTCGACGGTAGCGCAGCACTCCGAAGAGGTGCGCTTGCCGGAGTGGGCATCAGAGCTCTTGCGGACAAAGTGGTCTTCTTCTTCCCCGGGAGCTTCAGTGACAAGTGATTCGCTATCTGTTGCAGCTGCTGCCTCCCGTAAATCTTGTCGGCGCAGATAAGAGCATCCTTCTTGTCGCCATGGACAGAAATAACACTTATCGGGCCTGGCATCTTGAGCAAGTTGTATGCGTAATGAGAGGCTGCCATGAACTTGGCGGCGGGCGACGCCAAGTATCCCATTATAAGGCAATGGAAAATCAGCAGCGTCGAGCGTGACCCTCTCGATCCTGAAGTTTAGCTCATCGCCAAATGTTACCGCAGCGTGATCTTCCCCTTCGGCTTGCTCCTTCCCGGATTTATTCCTTGGAATGTGCCAGTCTCTTCGAGCTCGCTGTCAGGGATTTGAAGCTTCTGGAGCACCGCGGAGGATATCAGGTTTAAGCCGGCCCCGCCGTCAACTAGCATCTTGGTGACTTTGAGGTTGCGGATAGTTGGGGAGACCAACATCGGCAAGCTCCCGACCGCAGTTATGCGATCAGGGTGGTCCTCAATATCAAATATGATAGGCGTGCTAGACCATTTCAGAGGCTTGCGTGACTCTACGGATGGTTCTGCTGCATTAACCTCCCGCATCGATTGCTTGAGTTGGCGGTGTGAGGTATGCAGAGAAGCACCGCCGTCAACGCAGAGGACCTCTGTGGCTTTCTGAAATTCCTGCTCATCGGTTTCGTCGTCTTCCATATCTTCATCGTCGTCGTCGTCTTCATCCTTGTCACGGCCGCGGGGAGGTCTGTCTCCTTGCCGCTGCTTGGCCTTGCCGCGGCGTCCTCCCCGGCCGGGTCGCTTCTTGCCAACTCCCCCAGCACCTTCCTGGGCCTTCTCCTTGTCGCGTCGCTCGTACTCAGCCTTCTGCTGCTCAACAAGCTGCTCGACCTTCTTGCAGCTCTGGAGGTCATGGCCCTTGGTGCGGTGGATCTTGCAGTACTGTTTGTTGGAGCTGTCCTGCTTGTCGGCGGCCGCCACAGCTTGGCGGTCGGTGCCAGCGGCAACCTCCTTACCGGAGCCACCAACTTTGGCTTTCTTGGCGGCACCACCGTTGCCGGACTGCTCGACAACTAGCACCTCTTTGCCCTTCTTCTTTCTGTTGTTCCGTCGCCGGCTCTTCTTCGCCGGGGCGGTCTCCTCACTATCAGATCATGCTTCTGTATTTTCTCCTGGGAGTCTCCTCCCTTCCTCAGCACGTGCACACTTGTCGGCCAGGGCATACAGCTCACTGACGTCCTTGACTTTGCACATCGCCATCTCCTCCCTCATCCTGCGGTTCCGCACGTTCTGATGAAACGCGCTGATCACCGCGGCAGGGTGGACATCTGGGATGTTGTAGTGCACACGGCTGAATCTCTGAATGAACTTGCGCAGGGACTCTCCTTCCTTACGGGCGGCGATGAAGGTCACTTTCTTGGCCATGAGGCTTGTGGCGCTGTGAAGGCGCCGACAAACTGATGGCATAGATCTGCCAAGAGGATATGGAGCTGTCCGGCAAGTGCATGAGCCAAGATCGACATTGGGCTTGAGTACCGGCGGAAGTAGTTGGCGAGGATCTTGTCGTCTCGTCCCTGCAGCCTGCACGCGATGGTGTAGATCTTGAGGAACTCCGATGGATGCGTCCCGCCATCGTACTTCTCCGCGCGTCGGCAGAAATTCTTCTTCTGGGCCTTTCGACTGCCGCAGCTCCGCAGTGAGCGCAGGGCAACCTACCGTGTCGGCAAGTCGCTGGTTCCCCGGGCGCATGCATATCGACAGAGGGCCCGGCGCGCTGGTCGGATTGACGTCGCGCTTCTCTTGGCGCTCGTCACGAGTTCGAGCGTCTTCTTGTTGCCGTTCTTGAAGAACTTGGCGTTGATCACGGCGAGCTCGTGGATCCGATGACGCGGTGGAGTCGCTGTCGAGGTGGATCCGACGAGCTGGTGATCTTGGCCTTCTGGGTGGAGAGTGCATGGTTGTTGCACCCCCGCATGTTACGTCGCCACCGGCTCGTGCCTTGTCGTCTTGCCGCGGCAGCGATGTAGTTGGTTGCCGCAGAATGTCGCCGTTGGCAAAGCCGATGAGACTCTGGATGGTGGCCCTCCATTCGTCGACCTTGTCGGCTGTTGGAGGGTAGTCTAGAAGCAGTTGAGCTCTCACCAAGGCTTCCGCTGGAGTGGTGGGTGGCAGTGGTGAACGGCGCGAGGAGCGGGACATGCTCGGACTTCTAACTATGTTAGAAGGAGCAGCATCCCGTCCAGGCGACCGTACCCTGCTCGCGCCAGCATGCTAGCGTGCACGCTGGTCTTGAGGGCCTCGCGATCCTCCAGCTCGGTCTTGATCCAACGAGTGTATGGTACTATGAATACCATGACGTTGTCGGTCCCGCGCCTCCTGAGATGGGCGCGGTGCATGTACGGACGCCGAGGCCTGCGCGGCCTTGTCCTTGGACTTGGCAGCGTCATGAGCTCTCTCGTCGACGCTCGTTCTTCCGCCGGCGTCTTCCTCGCCGTCTGTTTGCTCCGGTGGCGGCGGGATCGACGCGGACGGCTCCGCTGCCGACGAAGCCTTCTTCTTCGGTGGCATGTTGATGAAGATGACGAAGATGTTGCTCGTGTGAACGCCGGATCAGGTTCACACAGCCTCGACGCCCCCTACCTGGCGCGCCAAAGATGACGGGGAGGCTGATCGTAACCCACGAACACCTATGGGACCGGCGGACCGAGTCCCTTTTGGTTTGGTGGGGGCGGAGATTGCGAAGAGCGGATCGGGCGAAACACACGAGCAGTTTACCCAGCTTGAAGCTCTCGGAGAGATAATACTCCTCTGCTGCTTGTGCGATTGTATTGTGTTCTTGCTAGGGAGCACCGAGAGCTACAAAACCTAAGCGTGCATGTGTAGTTTGAATGAGTCGAACTGAACCCAGCGAACCCCTTCTCGTTGCTCATGGGCCTCCTTTTATAGGCTAAAGGGTCACCAACAGGTGGCAGCGTAGACAAGGGCAAAATGGGAAAAAGACTTGCGGTTGGTACAGCTACCTTGTATATTGTATTCTACCTAACTCGACGGCAAGGGACAAAAGCATTAAATGCCCGTCCATGTCGCCTAAACAGTCTGAGAAAGGGACCGTCAGGCGCCACCGCTTGCCACGATGGCACTCTGTCGGCGCCGCTTACGCTGCTCTCCGCTGGCTGCCTGACCTCTTGACACGCGACGCTGGAATGGCCCCATGGCGACACATTGGTGGGTGAGCTGGAGCGGAGATGAAGAGAGTTGCTGCCATGGCAAGCGCCTTTCATGCGCTAAATCCTTGTCGCGCCGAAGCTTGTCGCTCACGAGCCTTCCCGCAAGCTCCTCTTGCCGGGGTCTTGTCTTCTACGTGCCTTGAGTGGCCTTCCCGGCAAGCTCCTCTTGCCGGGGCCCTGTCTCCTTGGCTTAAATACTTTGTTCTTGAATGGCTCCAAAGGAACCATGGAGGACCTTGGCGATCACCAGGCAAGCCTTGCCGTGGGGTGCTGCGACTGCCCGTGCACGAGTTCGAGATACTAGGGTACCCCTACTCTAGTACACCGACAATAGCTGTGCTGCATCATCCCTTCCTCTTTGGGGAAATACCGACGTAGTTCAAGCCACATCATATGTCTAGAGGCGGGGTGATTAGACTACTTGACCAAATAAAAATCTAACATTTTCCCAATTTTAAGTGTTGGTAGATTTTAGCAACTAGTACAAGTCAAGCAATCAACCTACACATGCAATTCTAAAAGTATAGCAGTAGAAAGTAAAACATTGCATATGAAGGTAAAGGGAAGGGTTTGGAGAAGGCAAACGCAATGTGACACAGAGATTTTTGGCGTGGTTCTGATAGGTGGAGCTATCTTACGTCCATGATGATGAAGACTTCAACCCACAAAGGGTAACGGTTGCGCGAGTCCACGGAGGGCTCCACCCACAAAGGGTCCATGAAGAAGCAACCTTGTGTATCCCACCATAGCCATCCCCCACGAAGGACTTGCCTCACTCGCGTAGATCTACATGAAGTAGGCGATCTCCTTGCCCTTACAAACTTCTTGGTTCAACTCCACAATCTTGTCGAAGGCTCCCAAACAACACCTAACCAATCTAGGAGACACCACTCTCCAAAAGGTAATAGATGGTGTGTTGATGATGAACTCCTTGCTCTTGTGCTTCAAATGATAGTCTCCCCAAAACTCAACTCTCTCTCACAGATTTGGCTATGGAGGAAAGATGATTTCAGTGGAAAGTAACTTGGGGAAAGTAACTTGGGGAAGGCTAGAGATCAAGATTCTTGTGGTTGGAATGGAATATCTTAGTCTCAACACATGAGTAGGTGGTTCTCTCTTAGAAAATGAGTAGTGGAAGTGTGGGCATGTTCTGATGGCTTTCTCTCCAATGGAGAAGGGGGTGGAGGGGTATATATAGCCTCCACACAAAATCCAACTGTTACACACATTTGACCCAACTCGGTTAGACCGAATAGAAGAACTCAATGAGACCGATTTAGTTCAAAATGTGGATGTTAGGAATCTCGGTGGGACCGACTGGATCAACTCGGTGGGACCGATGTGCTAGGGCTTAGGGCAAACATCAACTCGGTGGCACCGATTGCATCAACTCGGTTAGACTAAAGTGAAGCAATAAGGCAACAGAGAGAATGTCAAGCAAACTCGGTTGGACCGATTGCACATTTTGATGAGACTGAAATAATTACAATAGGCAACACAGAGCTGGCCAGGCCATCTCGGTAAGACCGAGATCCATATTGGTGTGACCGAATTGTCTAGGGTTTCTGGCAGTGCCTATGTCGAACTCGGTGGCGTCGGATAGATCAAATCGGTGGGGCCGAGTTTGACTTTGAGTTTTGGACATATTAGGAAATGAGAGAGTGGCTGAGGGTTTTGGAGCAATATCACTAAGAACTTTGAGCAAGTAGACCATTAAGCAACACCTCATCCCGTTTTAATAGTAATCCTTTCCTATGGACTCAGTGTGATCTTGGATCACTAAAATATAAATGAAGAGTCTTGAGCTTTTGCCAATCTTTGTCCTTAGCATTTTGAGGGGTCCACATCTTTAGTCCATGCCATGCCATTCATTGAACTTTATGAAATATTAATGGATATTAGTTTAATGAGCTATATGTTGTTATGAATTACCAAAACCACCCGAGTATTAGTTGCACTTTCAGTCTCACCCTTTTTGGTAATTGATGACAACATATAGATCAAAGCTTCGACAAATGATACTATGAATTAAATACATCATCGCTTTGAGAAGTATGTGATAAGCAAGAGCTCCCCTAAATTTGTGCATTATTTATAATTTGCTTTTGAATTCAAATGCACAATCGATTAGGATCATGGGTCACTCTTCCATGTCACATACATCTTGATGGAGAACTCAAAATGATAAGAGTTAAATAACATGCACTCATCACCAAGGGTAGAAGTGATTGATCATACACAAATATCATAGATATAACCATGCAAGCACACAAAAAGGCATAATATGATCAAACACATGATCACATAAGTATCTCACGAGCATAACACAAGTAGTAGCATAGGAATCAAACAACCAAACGATCAAAGCCAAAGATCAAAGTAGCAAGAGAAACCAACAAAAAGGCAAAACTCTCTCTCTCTCTCTCAAAGCCTAATGATCTATACACTTTCTCCCCCTTTGGCAACAAGTTACCAAAAAGCTTGAAAATGCATAGTGTTATGCGGCACTCTAGGCACGATCTCCGGGAGCTCCTGAAGGGGTCTTTTGGCTTGTTGCTCCGTTGTGCATAGATGACGTGGAGATGAGGGCATCTGCAAATGCTTCGGAGGATGTCTGTGGAGCTGGAGGGGTTGACACTGGAGGTACAACCGAGGCAATTGCTGCAGGTGCTGAAATGGTAGTCCTGGAGTCTCTGGCAACTGGCACAGTTGTAGACCTTTGTGCCCTTGGCACTCTCTGAAAAGTATTTGTGGTGCGTCTGTCATCCCTTTCCTCATCATCTTCTTGGAGCTTCTCCATTGTGGTATGTATCTCAGTGACCTTCACATATAGGTCATGAAGTTTAGTCTCAATGATCCTCTCAAGACTCTCTTGATTTTGAGTCAGGGTGGCCATGCCCTTCTCAATTCTCACTGTAGCCTCAAGAAGATAACTGAGTTGATCTTGCTTGGTCTTGAGCATCACTGTGGAGGCATCCGGTGCATTTAATGCCTTCGCTGCTTTTGCAGCCTTTGCTTTCTCTCTCTTCTCCTGGGCTTCAGCACAAGAAGGATGGGATGCATCCATGACAACCTTGTTGTCCTCAAAATCTGGCCTCAGGGGAGATGCTCTTTATCAAGAAGATATGTCCCGGTTCCCATCTTGGAATTGATCAACATTTTTATGTGAGGGGCATATCCACATGATCTTTTCTGATCAGCAACTGTTTTCTTCATGGTTTCAACAATCAAACTCATCACTTTGAACTTCTGGGGTACATCAAACATGTGGAGCAAGTTGATTGAGTGACCACGAATCATCCTATGATCTCCTGACTTGGGCAAAAGAGTGTGCCTCAAGATGTTGTTGATAGTGGTCAAACTTGACAACAAATAGTATATAGATCCAAGCTTGTGTGTCTCCAAGGCCTCATCAGGAATGGTCTTGTACATGTCGGCCAGGGAGTTGTGATACTTCCTAGGCTTGGCATATACATCAGTGTCATTTTCCTCTTCCTTTGGGGCATTGATCAACTTGGCCCATTATGAGATTGTTGATTGATACTTTGTTCCTTCAGTCATCCAGACAATTCTTCCATCAAGTTAGAAGTGAGTAGTGGAATAGAATTGCATGATCATCTCATCGTTTCACTTTGTCAACTTCTGACCAAAAAATTTATCAACTTCGTTCATTCTGAAGCTCTCATGCACACCTGGGAAGTACTCCTCATTGTCATCAATGTATGTCCAGTCAACCCACTTCATATCACAGACAATGGGCTTCTTGTCTAGCAAGACTGTCTCATAGAAATTATGTTGTTCCTTGGTGTGAAAACGATAGTCCATAATAGTTCTCCTTCTGGTGGCATAGGGATCTTGTTTGTCTCCGGAGTCTTAGACCTGCATCATTTCTTTCTTTCATGTTCTCTGCCGTAGGATGATCATCACTATGATCTGGAATCTTGGGCTTCAGCTTTGTGAGCACTAGTGGCTCATCATCTTCTTCTTGAGCTTCAGGCACTGGGCCTTATTCTTCTCAGCAGCAAGGATGTTTCTTGTTGATCTCTTCAGTGCAGATGGTTTGGGGGCTTGAGCTTGATTGAAGGCTTGGGGCAGACTTGGGCTTAGATGGAGCAGCCCCAGTCCTTGTGGCATCCCCCATAAGCTTTTGAGTCTTGGCAGGAGGTGCGACAGGCTCTTCCTCCTCCTCTTGTTCATCAGATTCTCTCGTCATAGAAGGTTTGCCAATGACTTTGGCAATAGTCTTTTTGACTCTCTCCTTCCTCTTTTTCCTCCAGCAGCCTCTTCCTCTCTTGGTTCAAGAGTGAACTCCATGGTTTCCTGAGTTGAGGCTCTGGCTTTTGACATAGGCTTCCTCTTAGCAGGGGCTTTCTTGGACTGGCCAGGCTTTGTGGCAGTAGCAGCAGCATACTCTTTCTTGAAAGCCTTGTTCTTGGAGGCCACTTCCTCCTCAATGACAAAGTCTTCATCCTCAGATTCAGATGTTCTCTTCTTCCTTGTCCTGGTTGCTGCCTTAGGCAAGTTGTTGGGAGTGCTTCTGCTTCCATCAACATAACTACTTGAGGGACTAGTGCCCTCACTAAGGTTTACCTGCTCTTCAGACTTGTTTTGGCTATCACTGCCCTCTGACATAGCTAAAACTGACCCTGTGAATAGTCTGGTATAGATAGAGTGGATGAGTATCACAAAGTGCAGCTTATTTTGCAAAAATATTGAGACAAAATCTTAAATTCAGTTTTCTGCAGAAAGCATTTCGAAGCTACCGATTTGACAAACTCGATGACACTAAAGCACTAATAGAGTCTAAACACACAGTTTTGGTCAGACCGAAATGCAGTTCGATGACTCCAAGATGCTAGGGTTTCACAGAGAAAGTGATTTCGGTCGCATCGATCAGTACACTTCAGTCAGACCGAGTTGTACTTGTGCAATGGCCAGGGCCAATCGGTGAGACCGAGATCCTCTGATCGGTCGGTCCGAGATGAGTTCGACAGAAACCTAACCCTAAGTTTTTTGCATCAAATCTATTCTACGAAATTCTTTTGGTGGGTACATCAATCTCATTCGTGGGAAGAACAATGGCAATGAACTTTGTGCAAGAATCGGAGTTAAGGGAGGCACAAAGGGGTCAAATTCGTACCCTAACTTGGCGACGAACTTGCTACGGCGGCAACGGCGGTGAAATATTCCATTGACGGCGGCGGAGACCAGCTAAGGGAGTCTTGGATTAAGGGATCCTCGGGCATCCGGACTATGTAACATGGGCCGGACTAATGGGCTATGAAGATACAAGACAGAAGACTTCTTCCCGTGTCCGGATGGGACTCTCCTTGGCTTGGATGGCAAGCTAGGCATCCGGATATGTAGATTTCTTCCTTTGTAAACCGACTCTATACAACCCTAGGCCCCTCCGATGTCTATATAAACCGGAGGGTTTGGTCCATAGAGGCAATCGCAATCATATTGGCTAGACATCTAGGGTTTAGCCATTACGATCTCGTGGTAGATCAACTCTTGTAATCCTCATATTCATCAAGATCAATCACGCCGGAAGTAGGGTATTACCTCCATCAAGAGGGCCCAAACCTGGGTAAACATCGTGTCCCCTGTCTCATGTTACCATCGACCATAGACGCACAGTTCGGGACCCCCTACCCGAGATCCGCCGGTTTTGACACCGACATTGGTGCTTTCATTGAGAGTTCCGCTGCGTCGTCACCAGAAGGTTCGATGGCTCCATCAATCATCTACAACAATGCTGCCCTGGGGGAGGCTTTCCTCCCCTACCAGATCTTTGCGTTTGGCGGCTTCGCACTGCGGGCCAACTCACTTGGCCATCTAGAGCAGATCGACAGCTACGGCCCAGCTCACCAGATTAGTTTTGGAAATCTGGACTATATCGCTGATATCTGAGGAGACTTGATCTTCCAAGGGTTCGCAACCCCAAACTCTGCTCTGGCCTTTGATCCGAAGCGCATCGCCAGGTCCGAAGACGGGATTACTAAGCCAGCCGGACTATCTGCGGCCATTAATCCCAGTACGGGAGAGACGGAGGAATTAGTGTCGCTCGCAACCGTCGTGAAGCCGGACACTTCTCCGGACACTGGCTCCGAATCCTCGGAGTCATCATCGTGTGAGCTCGGCCAAGGAGTTTCCTTCCCATCGTACTCCATGGATTTTATTCTCCTTGGCCAAACCTCTCCTTTAAGCGAGCCTCTGGACTTGATGCGATCCCTCGTCATTATAGAGGAGCAATGTCCGAACTATGCCCAGCTCGGACTAGGGGCTGAGAGCGGGGAATTTTACGTCCCACCCACCACCCACTTCATAGCCACTGTCGAGGACTTAACTGACATGCTCGACTACGGCTCTAAAGACATCAACGACATGGACGACGATGCCGGAGAGGTGCAGGCCAAAAACTCGCCGTTTACCAGACGTTGGACAGCCACCACTTCGTATGACGTGTACATGGTGGACACACCCAAAGAGGTTAACAGCGATGATAAAGAAGATACAGTCGAGGATAAACCTCCTGAGATTCAGCCAAAGCGCCGACGTCATCGGCACCGCTCTAAATCACGTCGTGGAAAAGACAACAATACCGGCACACGAGATAACAACACTCCGGACGATGCCGAATACAAAGAAGCACTACAAAAAAATACACTTCCGTGATGATACGTGTTTGTCACAGTAGGTCACGTTTTCTGTCATGCATGTACACCCATGACAATTTTATGACAGAGTCAAGATAGTCATACCTGTGCTGTCGTAGAAGTGTTCCATGACATTACCAAAAATATCATCACATAAGTGTCCACTTCCATGACAATAAATCCCGCGTCATAGAAGTGCTTTGGTCAAGGGTGACCGGCATGTGGCATCCACCGTAACGGCTCGCCGTTACGCTATCGGGTCCGGTTTCGGATCCGATAACCCGTTAAGAGCCCTGACCAATGGGGATTTTCCACGTGTAAAATCAGCTTTGGTTGGAGGAAACACGTGTCGGCTCACCGTTGGGACAGATGTCATCCACTCATTGGACCGAAGGCGCCTATGATACATAGGCACGTGGCAGGGCCCAACAGAGGCCCATTCCTGTGAAAAGGCCGGCCCGTTTGACTTGGTCAAAAGGTGGCGGGCTGGCCCACCGAAAGCCTGTTAACGGCATGTTCGCACATAGCCCATTTACAGCCCGCTAACCCAGGGCCCGTTACAACCTATCCGAATTAGGCCTAGTAGCGTCATCTGGGCCATCCAATATAATTCCATCCCGTTTTAACTTCCGGCCCATGTATAGCCCATGAAGTCTTTTGGCCCATATGAGGCCTGTCGGTGTCAAAACCGGTGGATCTCGGGTAGGGGGTCCCGAACTGTGCGTCTAGGCGGATGGTAACAGAGACAAGGGACACGATGTTTTTACCCAGGTTCGGGCCCCCTCGATGGAGGTAAAACCCTACTCCTGCTTGATTAATATTGATGATATGGGTAGTACAGGAGTAGATCTACCACGAGATCAGAGAGGCTAAACCCTAGAAGCTAGCCTATGGTATGATTGTATGTTGTCCTACGGACTAAAACTCTCCGGTTTATATAGATACCGAAGAGGGCTAGAGTTACACAGAGTCGGTTACAATGGGAGGAGATCTACATATCCGTAGTGCCAAGCTTGCCTTCCACGCCAAGGAAAGTCCCATCCGGACACGGGACGAAGTCTTCAATCTTGTATCTTCATAGTCCAACAGTCCGGCCAAAGGTTATAGTCCAGCCATCCGGGCACCCCCTAATCCAGGACTCCCTCAAGCCCCTTTGTAACTCTTGGCCCATTAACGACCCGAGGTGAAACTGGCCCGTAATGAACAGTGTATCACTTTATACCCATTAACGGCCCATTGTACCGTTGGGCTGTTTCCAGGCCATGTTATCTTTCGGCCTTCTCAGAGCCCATTTATTCTTGGGCTCATTTCCAGCATTCGGTTACTTACGGCCCGTTACTGCCATTTTCTGCTTGTGGGCCAAATTCAGCTTTGTGGTTCTGATCGGCCCGTTTGTGGCCCGTTAATCGTTAGTCCGTTTTCATAGCGTCATCAACACGGCCTATTAACGACGGCCCGTTATGGTCGGCCCATGAACGAAACGACTCAACTCTAGCCGTTCACGGCCATAATGCGATCTGTTTTGGCCCATTTTGGCCAATCGATCCTCTGACCCATATAAGGCCCATTGATGATACGGCCCGTAGAAGGCCCATTGTTTCTACGGCCCATAGAAGGCCCATTGTTTCTACAGACCGTAGAAGACCCATTGTTTCTACGGCCCGTAGGAGGCCCAGAGTCACTACAGTAAATATGTAGCCCATGGTTATTGTGGCCTAGTTTTAAAAATTAGGTTATTGCGGCCACTAGCAAATCGCGGAAAAAGAACTACACTGACTACAAGCAAACAAATAAACAAGACAACAAGGAAATAAATAAGCAGCAAAGTTACGCTAGGCTATCACGGCTATTACACATATTACATCCACTGGGCATCAAAGTTCGCCACCAGTGCAAATAAACGCGCAGACAAAAGAATATACAAAACTGAGAGCACTTCAGAAGGCACTAGACCTGGCCAGGTCGGGCCCCCAAAACAGCCGAACAAGCTAATTAGACCTCAGTTGTGTCAACGATAGATGCATCACCCGTAGCTGTATGGCATGATGGTGCACAAGGCAGTCCTCTGACATCTTCATTACATCTTTGACTTCAAGTCGGAGCTGAGGTGAAGCAAGTCTTTCTGCTTTAAGTTGAGACTGAAGAAGTCGAACTGATTGAGGCAGCGACTGGACAGAGGTTGTCTCACACCTGTTGGTGAGTAGCTTCAACTCACTATCTTCATCAAGACATGACCTTGGGGTCATCTCGCTGTCCTCAAGATGGTTTAGCTCACTATCTTCCCTAAAGTTCTGCCTGGCATAAGAGATATGACTCTGAAAGAGAAACAAGGAGACACGTAACAGGTTTCACAATTATATAAGCAAATAAATGGATCTGTTCTGCATAAGGAACATGTTTTTACAACTACAATTTGAAACTCGTAGTTGTCAAAAATGTCCAATTAGATGTAAATAGCAAAGCAAACAGCAGTGGAGGAAATGATGTCTATCCAAATCTATACTAGAACAAAGTTTGAAGGCTTGAGAAGGATGAACTTACATTACATGTTAACACGGGCTGGACAAAGCCCTTCTCCATTTTGATAATTCAATAAATTCCCCAAAGAAAATTATTTATAAGCGTTGCCATTATTCTACATTTTGCAAAGAGTAAATATAGATCAAATAATATTGGAAGAAACAGAGGATAATGAAGCTCAGGTGCAGACTGATGATACATAATCAAATAGCAATTAATTAAGTACAGCGTTACAAGGCAAAAGGGAGAGAGGTATTGACAAGAGCAATGTAGAGCCCGCTATTGTTGTGAGATTGTATGATCCTTTGAGCAAGGAGATTCATCTTAAATTAGTTTTCATACAAGAGAGAAGGTAAGGCACATGCAGAAATTTAGGAGTTCAAATTTTGAATTGATATCATAGACGAGACTGACGCCTGGGCTCCCAGCAGTTCTAATAGGGTTTGGCCCTTTGGAGTAGGGGTAAAGTGTGGTACAGTTGGGCCTGAGTTTTCGGTGGCTGCTGATCTATCTGATTTAACAGGTATCACTACCTTTTCCAAATACCTAGTTTGTACTCCTTGAGGATGTGCACTCACCCTCTTCCTTTTGGACATCTATTACAAAAGAACAATATTTGACTGGAAAAACATAGTATGACAACACATGGAATAGGTACAGAAAATGGATAGGTATGGCATATACTCATATATGATGCTTAAACTAAGCAGATGGTGTAACAAAGTAGAAGTAATGCAAGAGGTCATATGCAAAATATGTGCGACCAATACAACCTTGCCAACTTAGAGCAAGCACCTTGATGGGTGAATAAGATAGGCCATCCTCCACCATGCCAATTTTGTTAGTCAGTGGATTGTTCCGCAATATTGCTCTCGTGCACCCATTCTCATATTCATTTTGATAATGTTCAATATCTGACATGCATGAAAGCATAAAAACAAGTGAGATTATCTTTGTAATGCAGAAGTGATTCTGATCCAATACTGCCTCCCTGTAAACCCCTTTGTGATATCTCTGCAATTCTTTTAAGAGATGCCATGCATGCTGTAATTTGGTGTGTGCATTAATATAATGTGGCCTACTACTCAAAATATGAGAGATCCAGAAGTGATGACACTTCGCAGATGACAGCTTCAACATATAGTAAAGAAGAACAAGTCGACCTGACCTGACAGATTCAAAATATACTAAGGGAGAACAACTCAACCTGACCAGTCGACCAAGAGAAGAGGATCATCTTAAAGAACAGCAGAAGAGCAAGCTAAAGTAGGAACATTTAGCTGACCAATTAAACATCTCTCAGTTTTACTAGTATTTTTATTTCTAGAGATTTCAACAAGTGACTACATACGGAGCAAAATGAGTGAAGTGAGCGTAGAGGCATAGGGATACTGTAGAAAGGAAGTCTTCGCGGTCCATTATTTCCCATCTCGGTCAGAGAGAACTATTCAACTAGTCTTCACAGTGAAGTGACAATACACGCTGCAGCAGATGGGACACTTAAATAATTTGCTGAACCAGCGTGTTGGTGTTACTAAATCAGCCTTACCCAGTACTGCCATCATGTTTGCCAATAGAGCACGCTTCTGTCCTCCATTAACTGACATATGGGCCCTCTCGTGGTAGACCCACATGTCATCGGTGTAACTATTTACACTCCGAAGGACGGTATATCCTGGTAGTAGTACTAATAGAATTGAGATTTAATGCACTTTCTTCCCCGTCTTCCACTCTTCTTCCTCCTCTCTTCTTATTTCTCCTCTCTTCCCCATTGTCGGCTGCACACCATTTCCCCCCGCTCACTGCTCGCCCGCCCGAGCTATCTTCCTTGGTAGCTCGCGCGTACCATATCCCCCCGCTTACTGCTCAGCCACACGAGGAGAAGCTTCTTCGCTCGCCCGTCCGAATCCACTTCCCCGCTGACTCACAGGCACCGAAAACCCCAATGGCAGAACCGACTGACACGCAGAGCCGCGATTGGAATTCCCTCCACGATGTTCTCTTGGAGTAGATCTGTAATCGTATGGTCCTACCCAGCACCGTCCGTCTGGCAGCATGCCCGGTGTCTTTGTACCATCTACTCATCTGCAACCGGCCGACTCTGTTCAAGACACCCTGCTTGCTGATGCCTGATCCTCGCAGGTGTCCCAGACACCAACTTGACGATCCTACGGAGCTTTCTGTGGTGCCCCTCGACATGCTACCACTACCCGTCCACCTATCCTTCATGCGCAGCCACTACTGGGCGGGCATGAAGGCCAACTGGATCGTCCTCATCCACCAATCGGGTAGTTCGTGGCATCTCGTGGATATCTACACCCAGCGAGAGATCACCCTTCCATCGTTGGATACCGCCGCCATCGAGCCTTACGGCCCGCTGGACACTCCTGCCTACTATGCACGAGACGCGTCAAGCTTTTGGCTCGACCTCTGTTTGCTGAAAGTTGTAATCTGCGAAGTGTCCACACCATCAGAAGACTACATGGATTACAAGCTCATTGCCATGTTCAACATGGAATTAGTCTATCTGGAATCTGGTCGCCATACATGGTTATGGCTCATCGTCAATCCTGTTGAGACAACATTTCTGTCTGATGCTATAGTGCACGATGGCATCGTTTACGCGGTCGACACACAGATTGGCTACCTATATTGGTGGAATCTATCGTCGTGTAATTGTTTGCTACCTCTTGAGCACTGCGTTGGTTGCCCTTGAAGAGGAAAGGGTGATGCAGCAAAGTAGCGTAAGTATTTCCCTCAGTTTTTGAGAACCAAGGTATCAACCCAGTAGGAGGCTACGCGCGAGTCCCTCGTACCTGCACAATACAAATAAATCCTCGCAACCAACGTGATAAGGGGTTGTCAATCCCTTCACGATCACTTATGAGAGTGAGATCTGATAGATATGATATGATAATATTTTTGGATTTTTTGTGATAAAGATGCAAAGTAAAATAAAAGAAAAGTAAAAAAGCAAAGGAAATAACTAAGTGTTGGAAGATTAATATGATGAAGATGGACCCGGGGGCCATAAGTTTCACTAGTGGCTTCTCTCAAGAGCATAAGTATTTTACAGTGGGTGAACGAATTAGTGTTGAGCAATTGACAGAATTGAGCATAGTTATGAGAATATCTAGGTATGATAATGTATATAGGCATCACGTCCGAGACAAGTAGACCGACTCCTGCCTGCATCTACTACTATTACTCCACTCATCGACCGCTATCCAAAGATGCATCTAGAGTATTAAGTTCATGAAAGCAGAGTAACGCTTTAAGCAAGATGGCATGATGTAGAGGGATAAATTCATGCAATATGATAAAAACCCCATCTTGTTATCCTCGATGGCAACAATACAATCGTGCCTTGCTGCCCCTCTTCACGGGGAAAGGACACCGCAAGATTGAACCCAAAGCTAAGCACTTCTCCCATTGCAAGAAAGATCAATCTAGTAGGCCAAACCAAACTGATAATTCGAAGAGACTTGCAAAGAAAACCAATCATACATAAAATAATTCAGAGAAGATTCAAATATTGTTCATAGATAATCTTGATCATAAACCCACAATTCATCGATCTCAACAAACACACCGCAAAAAGAAGATTACATCGAATAGATCTCCACGAGAGAGGGGGAGAACATTGTATTGAGATCCAAAAAGGTAGAAGAAGCCATCTAGCTACTAACTATGGACCCGAAGGTCTGAAGTAAACTACTCACACTTCATCGGAGAGGCTATGGTGTTGATGTAGAAGCCCTCCATGATGGATGCCCCCTCCGACGGAGTTCCAGAACAGGCCCCAAGATGGGATCTCGTGGGTATAGAAGGTTGCGGCGGTGGTATTAGGTTTTTGGCTCCGTATCTGATCGTTTGGGGGCACGTAGGTATATATAGGAGAAAGGATGCGTCGGTGGAGCAGGGGGCCCACGAGGGTGGAGGGCGTGCCACAGGCGCCTACCTCGTGGCCTCCTCTTCGCTTCTTGACGTAGGGTCCAAGTCTCCCGGATCATAACCTTCCTAAAAATCACGTTCCCGAAGGTTTCATTGCGTTTGGACTCCGTTTGATATTCCTTTTCTGCGGAACTCTGAAATAGGCAAAAAAACAGGAATTCTGGGATGGGCCTCCGGTTAATAGGTTAGTCCCAAAAATAATATAAAAGTGAATAATAAAGCCCAATAATGTCCAAAACAGTAGATAATATAGCATCTAGCAATAAAAAATTATAGATACGTTGGAGACGTATCATTGTTCTATCTCATCTCATCTTTACCTTATGAATACGACTGCCTATTCATTGTTACAAATTTAGAATAGATAGTATGTCTATAACCACATCATTGCTATATGTTCCTCTCATTTCCTAGATTTTTATGACCACACATGTTATTGTTAGAGTTGATATGAGAACAATTGGCATCTAATGATTGTTAGAATAGATATTATGAGCATAACATCATGATTGCTATATGTTACTCTCATTTCAAAGATTTTTATAACAACGCATGTTATTGCTTGGAGTTGATATGAGAACAGTAAGTGCTATGGTAGAATATGAGTAGGCTCTATCATATCTGTTTTCCTCTCATTGTTACATGATGTTTGAACCATGACATATTGCTAGAATATGAAAGCTATTGGCTTATTTTTTTTAACTTGGGGTATGATTATGACCACGGCATTGCAACTCTCTGTCTATGATATGTGTGACTGTTATAATAATCTTAATTCCACACATACTCTGAACATGATTGTTTATTTTTGTCCTTTTGGTCTCCAATTTGAATTATTGCAGCAGACGAAATCGCTGGCCTTCATGATTCCAGACTGGAATCATACCAGCCGATGGGTGGTGGTTTATCGCTCGTTCAGCTGACGGCGGTCATTTGATGCTCATTCGCACGTACCAAATTGACCAAACCATTACATCGAACCACATGCAGTACAATGCCTGGGGCATTCGTGACATTGATGGCTATGGCTGCTTCGTGTTCGAGAAAGATCCAAACTCCATTGGGCCAGGCGTATTCAATTGGAGGTGGGTTTACAGCCTCGACAACCACTCCATGTTCCTCGGGCTCAATTATCAGATCATCCAACCAATCATCGATCATATCACAGGCGATGATTACCGTGCTATGCAACTTCCATTCGCCGGGGGGACTGTGTTTACACAACATACCATGGGTTTCATGAATCACCATATCCAGAGATTCGCCGACACGCTTGTTGCGATAATCTTGATGTGTGAAAGGCATCAAGCTTCCATGCGATGGATGGCTTTTGCAAACCCGACATGCGGCGATGTGGTTCATGCCAACAGCAAATATGCACAACTTGATTCGTACTAATATCTAGACTGAGCCATGTTTCTGCTGCTGTAGCACGACCCTCTTTTGTTGGATATTATGTACTGTTGTTAGTTTGAAGCACTCCTCTGGTTTGAAGGATAGATACCTTTCTGGGATCAAGTGCATCCTAACTCACCTGCGCAGGATGAACTGATAATGATGATGGAGATGTTGTGTAGTGTGTGTGTGTGTGTGTGTGTATATATATATATATATATATATATATATAGGCTTCAAGTGCGTACTTGTTAGTTAAACCTGTGGTTAAAATGTGACACTAAATACGACTAGTAAGTAGTACGATGCGATACTAGTATCGTCGGTCAAATTATTCATCATGTCCACACATTGAATTGGCGTGACAACACGCTGCGCGTGAGGTGAACAAGAATCCGGCGTGTTCGGGTATTCGGACTTCAGATTTGGAGTACCACTTATCATCGAAATCTTTCATCATTCGATTAAAACGATCGATTGATCATACATTGAGTACCATATAACTGGAATTAACCGATGCAAGTCGAAGAAGGATTGGCGGTGCTGCCGTGGCATCAAGATTCGATCCCACGGATCAGAGCTGATCGAGCACCTTGAGGCCAAAGTGAGTCTTGACAGCGTGAGATCTCACCCTCTCATCGATTTGTTCATACCAACCATCGACAGCGAAACACGGCATATGCTACACCCATCCCGAGAAACTTCCGGTAATACACGATCGGCCGTCTACTTGCACAAACATATTCCTTTGTTTATAGCTCTATTTTTCTTTTTAGACGCAGACCTGGTGAAGCAATTACAATTTGAGAGTTAATAAAAAGTGAAACAAGTGACTGCAACATGCCAAAGATGTTATGAAAATGCCAACTACGTACACTAAAACCTGTATTCGACAATACTGCAGGTATCACACTGAGTGGCCTAAGCAAGCATTTCTTCCAGCGCAATTCCAGGGTGTTCAAAAGGGGCATGTGGACGCGTCACAAAATACAGTCGGAGTGCGGCATGCACGCAATGTGGCACAACACCGGTAATACCTTGCCGGTGATGGTCAACGGCCGGCAGACGGGCAGCAAAAGGTTACAGTGCTGCACACCAACAAGAACCGACCAGCGAGAGGACCAAGCGGGTGATGCACAGTACCACCTCGGGACCTGGAGCAAGAGAAGGAGCGGAGCTGGTCCTCTGCAAGATTTACTACCAGACGAACACTGGGGCCAGGAGTAAAAATATTATAAATTAGTTTGGTATTGGTACTTCTTCTACCTTGTCGTCCGCAAGTTGGTATTGTTGTTAACGATCTTTTGGTATGAACTTGGCATTTCCTTCCAACCATCATGCCGAGGGTCGACGTGGATATAAAGCTGAATCATTTGTTTCGAAACAAATTTTTAGGCACCTGATTTTTATTTGATGGGTGGAATAAGCACCTGCCGTTCGAATTCCCAGTTCTCCAAATTTTTCGAAACAAGTGCATGCACTTATTATCACGATGAAAAAAATATCCCTGCTGCATCCCGGTTATCAGTCTATACTTGCAGAATTCTCTAGTTTATTGAGCATGTATATTGTTTTTTCAGGTCGAGCAAGTTTCAACTGGGCTATAGACTGCCTAGGCTTGGTTTTGTTTTTAACAGCCCCAGCCCATGACGACAATGGGGCACAAAGATCCAGCAGGTATCTCTTCGCCTCTGCCCGCCAAATAAGTTAGTTATATTTTGTCTTACAACATCCATGAGCAGTTTTTTACTGAATAAACACACAGCCCAGTTCTATTTTCCTCTTGAAACGCATGTCCTACATACATTTTCTAATATCTACCTATAGTTTTACTAGTTCATATACACGTATCATTATATTAAAAATACATAAAATTCCCTTTTCATATTTACATCCTTATTTTTGTTGTTGTTGTTTACCCTCCCAGCGCTGATTTTTTACCACTGGTTTTCCCTTAAACCAACTCAATTGTCCCACGTCTTATTTACTTACAAAAACAAAATGTTTTTTTGGCAAATCAATAATTTCTTAAAAAATGTTTATCATTTCGGGATTACAAAAGTTTGGACTCCACCGAAATATGCAAAATAAGGTTGAACTTTTTGACCGTGGTCCTGGGCATAAAATGGGCTGTAATAAATTACTTCAGAATTAGCAAATGGGCTGCAAATTATTAAAAAAATAGCAAATGGGTTGTATGTTGTCTGCCATAGATTTGGAGGCTGACTTGTGGGCCTACTAAGTTCATGTGTACACAAGGTTTCTCAAAAAAGAAACTTAGTCGACAATCAACTCTACCAGCGTCAGACCGTTAGATGTCAATCTAACGGAAATCGTGCTTCTTCAGTCTCTGATCTTCCTGCCCCAGCCGCCCAAACTAGCACCGTCTGAATCGCCTGCTGCCGCCTCCCGTGGCCGGCTATGCTGCCGGGCAGGCATCACGGCCCCATCATATACTCGCATCCCTGGACTGTCTATCCCTCTACTCACCCACACCTCCTGTTATTTTCCAGCGACGGCAGCCGAACCAGTCAACCCTCGTACTCTCCACCGCGTGGGCAGCCACTGTCGTGTCTTCCCCGGCTCCGTGTCGTTCCCTTCGTAGGCCTCGCCGTTGTCCACCGCCCTGGTGCTCTCGGCGTGGCGTGGTCAACGTGGTCAACGAATGACATCCATCGGAAGTGGACTGTACGTGGAGAGGCTGACAGCTGGGCCCACGGCCACACACAAGGAAATGCCTCCTTATTACACGCAAAATAATGATTCATCCACCTGACATCTGGGACCCGCCGAAAGGGCCTCTGTATTTCACGAAAAAAACGTTCCCTCCACTGACAGGTCGGACCCACCAACTATATCTTCGCACGCAAGGAAGTGCCTCCTTATTGCGCACAAAATAATGAATACCCCCCTGCCAGCTGGGACCCACCATAGTGGGAGGCTAACTTGTGGGCCAACTAAGTTGACAGGGACGGAGGGCTTTGTCAACTTATAGTCAATATATGAACGATTATAGCTCCAGTGACCGTACGATGTCCATTCAACAGCCGTAGTGCTTCTTCAACCTCTGGTCTTCTTACTCCAGCCGCCCAAACCAGTGCCGGTCGTGTCGCGTGCTCCTGCCTCCCGTGGCCGGCTGTGATGCCGCGGAGGCCTCATCGCCCCTACTACTCCCACCGCTGGCTAGGTCATCCCTCTACTCACCCACACCCCTTGTTATTCGGTGGCGACGGTAGCCTCACACCGCAGCCGAACCAGTGAACCCTCGTACTCCTCTCCGCGTGGGCATCCACTGTCACGCCTTCTCCGGCTCCACGTTGTCCCCTTCCTAGGCCTCGCCGTCGTTGACCGCCCTGGTGCTCTCAGCGCGACGTGGTCAACGTGGTCAAGGAACGGCTTCCATCGGACGTGGACTGTACGTGGAGAGGCTGACAGCTGGGTCCACGGCCGCAGCAAGGAAGTTCCTCCTTATTACATGGAAAATAATGATTCCTCTACCTGACAGCAGAGACCCACCGGACGGGCAACCGTATTTCGTAAAAAAACATTTCCCCTGACTGCTGGGACCCACCAGCTACATCTTCGCATGCAAGGAAGTGCATCCGGGCAAAAAAACGATTCGCCCCCCTGACTGATGGGACCCACCAGCTACATCTTCGCACGCAAGGAAGTGCCTCACAGTCGGGACCCACCTGGCCGAAGCGTACATAGCGTTGTCATCCTGGTCGCGAATGTCTACTTACATACTGGTCGATGTAGAGGCGCGCACGTGTCGTAGTAGAGGTGCGCACGTAGCATGTACACGTACATACAACGGTAGTGTGCAAGAAAGAAAATACGGCCACGTACGTACATACTGGCGGGGTCTCAACGCTTACTCGTGCATACGTATGGCCAGGGCTCGTGTACATGGCTGGGTCGGAACGGAGAAACTGCGTCGTCGTCGTGTTCATGGGGAGCCAGCCGGCTGGGTCGGAACGGAATTCGTCGTCGTGTTCATCGGGAGGCCTTGGACGGAACAGCCGATGGTAACGAGGCCTGGCATACCACAGAACGGAGGAAACGACCATGTGTTCAACCGGCCACGGTCGAAACGGGATCCTGTTCATCGGGAGGGGTCTGGCGTACCACAAAACGGAGGAAATGGACTTGTGTTGGACCTCCTACGGTCGAAACGGGGTCCTGTTGATCGGGAGGGGTGTTGCGTACCGCAAAACGGAGGAAACGGACTTGTGTTGGAGCGCTACGGTCAAAACGGGGGTCCTGTTCATCAGGAGGGGTGTGGCGTACCGCAAAACAGGACTCCACGTGATACTGTTCATCTCCACCGTCGACCCCCTCCAGCCTCCACGGGCTACTGTTCATCCACCGTCGACCTCCTCCAGCCTCCACCTACGATTGTTCATCCACGCGCTCTTGTTCATCCAGCCTCCACCGCGCTCTACTCCATCGGCTACTGTTCAACGGCCCTCTCCACGGGCTCCTGTTCAACCACCCCTCCAAGGACTACTGTTCATCCAACCCTCCACCGTCTACTGTTCATCCATCCCTCCACGGGGTCGTCCTGTTCATCCAGCCCTTCACGGGGTCCTGTTCATCTAGCCCCAACCGGCTCGATCGATCGGGGTCCTGTTCATCCAGAGGCAACACCACGGGGTCCTGTTCATCCACCCCCACCGGGAACTGTTCATCCAAACCCCCCCAGCATCACTCACTGTTCATCCAGAGGCAGCATCGATCGGCTTCAGTTAGCAGCAGTAGCGAAGGAATCGCTCGACCAGGTTCGGTTAACAGCCATCGATCATCGCTCGGGTTCAGTAACGCGTAGCCTGCAGTGCAATCGCTCGGGTTCAGTAGGCGAACGCCTCACTCGGGTTCAGTTAGAGCCTAACACCTCGCACCCACGCACGTGCGTGTACGAGAGAAACGTGCAAACCTCCGTGCATCGCTCGGCCCCGACCACCCACCGTAACCGGGAACACCCCGATATTTTCCTCGCCCTCACTTCTACCCTAGCTTTTTCCGTCATGGACGGCCCAAAGAATGTCATGCAGCTGCGTCTCCGGCCCGCCCAGGATGAAAAGCCCATTTTACATCATGATTTTTGTCATAAAGTAGGAGCCCACCACATCTATGATGATACCGGGTTTTGACACAATTATCGTCATAGAAGTGTCATAAGTATGACAGAAAAAATTGTTCGGCCCAAAATTTCACGGATGTGTCTTTTTTTGTAGTGAAGACCCCGTCGAGCCAACTTTCGAACAGGACGATCGGGAAGATGGGCAAATTAGCCCTGACAAACAGGCCGTAAACGAAGACTTGGAGGACAATAATTATCTCCCACGCTCCGAGGACGAGGTGAGCTTCGGTGACGAAGACTTTATCATACCTGAGGAACCTCTCGAGCAGGAGCACTTTAAGCGCCGGCTAATTGCCACTGCAAGGAGCCTGAAGAAGAAGCAGCAGCAGCAGCTTCAAGCTGATCAAGATCTTCTCAACGATAGGTGGACTAATGTCCTGTCAGCCGAGGAATACGGTCGTGAGCGCCCAACCAAAAGTTACCCTAAGCGTAAAATGCTACCCCAATTTGACGACGAGGCCCTCGAGCCTGCACCATCAGCACGTAATGAGGCTGGCGGACCACCTCGTGGCCGGGACAAAATAGCAACTCAAGCCGAACACCAGCCCATACTACCTCACCGTAAAGGTAGAGATATAACAGCCCGGAGATACACATATGACCTGCGGCAAGACCTGGACAGTAGAGCAGGTCAGACCAGATCAATCTACGGATCACGGGGGCGTGTCCCGACGTGCGACGACAGCTATCTAGCCGGACGTGACAAGCATAAACACGCCCGGGCCGAAAACCGCAGACGAACCCCATCCGAGCTACGTCGCGACTTGGCCCGATATAGAGGCGCCGCACACCCCCTCTGCTTCACTGATGAAGTAATGGAGCATGAATTCCCAGAAGGGTTCAAACCTATGAATGTCAAATCATACGGTGGAACAACCGACCCTCGGTGTGGATTGAAGACTTCCTTCTCTATATCCACATGGCCCGCGGCGATGATCTACCTGCCATCAAATACCTCCCACTAAAATTAAAGGGACCAGCCCGGCACTGGTTAAACAGCCTCCTAAAAAACTTTATCGGCAACTGGGAAGACTTGGAAGACGCCTTTCGCGACAACTTCCAAGGTACATATGTCCAGCCCCCGGACGCCGATGACCTCAGTCACATCATCCAACAGCACGGAGAGTCAGCCAGGAAGCTCTGGACTAGGTTCTTAATTAAAAAGAATCAAATCATCGACTGTCCGGGCGCCGAAGCCCTAGCGGCCTTTAAACATAGCGTCCAAGATGAATGGTTGTCCCATCACCTCGGCCAAGAAAAACCAAAGTCTATGACATCTCTTACCGCACTTACGACCCGCTTCTGCACAGTGGAAGGTAGCTGGCTGGCTCGACGAAACAATAGCACCAGCGATCCTGGCACCTCTGAGGTCAGGGACGGCAATGGCAAGCCTCGACGCACTAAAAACAAGCGTTGAAACAATAATTTAGGAACCCAAGATACGACAGTCAACGCCAGATTCAGTGGTTCCAAATCCGTTCAACGGAAGAAGCCATTCAAGGCAAACAAAGATGGCCCGTCCAGTCTAGACAGTATATTGGATCAGCCCTGTCAAATTCATGGCAGCCCTGACAAACCCGCCAACCACACCAACAGAAGTTGTTGGGTTTTCAAACAAGCCGGCAAGCTCAACGCCGAACACAAAGGGAAGGGGCGACCTAGCGACAGCGAAGACGACGAGACTCGCCAGCCAAACACCAGGGGACAAAAGCAATTTCCCCCCAAAGTAAAAATAATAAACATGATATCTGTGATGCATATCCCCACGAGGGAGCGCAAGCGCGTACTATGAGACGACCACGCCATAAAGCCGGTCGTACCAAAATCTAACCCATGGGCAGCCTGTTCGATCACTTTTGATCACAATGACCACCCAACAGGTCTCCGTCACAAAAGTTCGGCGGCTCTGGTCCTCGACCAAATAATTTATGGATTCCATCTCACACGAGTCCCTCTGGATGGTGGCAGTAGTCTTAATTTGCTCTATCAAGACATTGTTCGCAAAATGGGCATTAATCCCTCAAGGATCAAGCCCACCACAACTACCTTCAAAGGGGTAATACCCGGCGAGGAAGCCCACTGCATGGGCTCAATCACATTGGAAGTTGTCTTCGGCTCACCGGACAACTTTCGAAGCGAAGCCTTGACCTTCGATATTGTTCCTTTCCACTATGGATATCATGCACTGCTCGGGCGGACGGCTTTTGCTCGTTTCAATGTGGTCCCACACTACGCCTATCTAAAGCTTAAGATGCCCATTCCACGCGGCGTCATTACAATCAATGGAACCATGGAACACCCCCTCTGTTCCGAAGAGTATACCACCGCCATCACAGCTGAAGTACAAAGCGGCCTCGTTAAACTGCATACCTCATCGGCCATTAAGCCACCGGCCTCTACTACACAAGACCGGTCAACTTTAGAGCTGGATTAGCAGTTCCACCTCCGTCTTCACCGCATATACCCGCGAAGTTCACATCGCGCATGCACAACTATACACTTAAAATACCTTGGTCGTTGGCAGAGGCACAATGCGGATAGGCTTACAGCACGGTTCGTCCTCCCACAGCTATTCTGCTTTCCCTTTAACCATTTCTTATCTTTTGTTATAGATGAATCAAAACCTGTTCGTCCTATGGACCTGCAAGGACTCTTTCGGAGCCCAGTTTCGTCCAGGCAACCAAGGATTGCTCCTTGTAAAGGAATCCTGTTCGCTAAGGCAAAGGCAGCGCAGACGTGCGACAGGAGGTCCAAAATATTTTTTGTAGACCAAACACTCTATTTAAAACCTGGATATGGCCTTTTTCCACATCCTTCAACGCCCGGCATTTAAAATGACCTGGGAAAGTGTGTTATAATATGTAAAGACGTATCAATCAGATTTCAGTGAACACAATCCGTCTTCAGTATTTACTTTTCCTCATAAAAACTGTATTTTATCTCTTCGGTGGTTTCACATACACACCTCGTCACTAATCGCCAGGGGCTCGATACGGCAACATATTAGCCGCTAACAAGTCTGAACAGCTCTGCAGCATACTTCGGCGTCACGAGTTTGGCATTATATGCATCAGCTCTGAATCATGTCTTTGGTCAATAGTTGGGTTGCCCGGATCCTGTGCTTACTACCTTACATTCCGTTCTATCGGCTAGGGTAGTAAAGGGAGAACTACTGTGATTGTGTTTCCGGTTCACCTGGTTAAGCACCTCAGTAGAGAAAGCCGAAAACTGACTGTCATGATACGGCGACCGATGGTCAACCACTCAGCGACTTATTAAAATCTTTTGCGATTTCTTCCGTATAACACGAAGGACCGTTTTCCGGTCACCCATGTAGCGCAGTCGTATTCGAACAAACGCGCACATACAAAGGGCTATATCGTAGACCCACTGTCAAACTCCTATGGCTAAGTGAAGGTGTTAAAGCCCTATAGTCCGATTGCCTAGTTCACCGCACTAACACCTCCTTCACGGACCAAGGCGTTGGGTCAAGTGTAGTCAGTCGCTATTCCGAACATCCCTGCATTATATGCAAGGGGGCTGAAGCCGACGACTGGCAAACTTTCAGATTATAGAAAAACGGCCGCACAGGAGGAAATACCTTTCAGGCAAAAGGTATAAAATATAACACAACCTTAATATATCATAATATTGTTATCACAATTCCGATACACTCACTCAAACATAATATCTTTCGAGCACTGACCCTCTATCAAGCGGGCGCCTTCTAGGACATCCTCAAAATATCGCTTCGGCGTGCGATGGTCCTTGCCCTCGGGTGGACTCCTCGCTGCAACATCGGCGTCCTTCATTTTTTCCCAATACGTCTTGACACGGGCAAAGGTCATCCGTGCACCTTCAACGCACGCCGATCGCTTAACAGCGTCGATACGCGGTGCCGCGTCCATAATCCGCTGCACCAAACTGAAATAATTATTCGGAATTGGCTTAGTCGGCCATACCTGGACCACGTCGTCCTTCATGGCAGCTCCGGACATCTTGTGGAGCTCGGCCCACTGGGCCATCTGTTCGTTCAGCAATGACGAACGCCTGGGCACGTTGAATTGTGACCAGAAAATCTTCTCCGTTGCACGTCCTTCTTGCGCTTGGTAAAACTTTGCCGCATCGGAGACACTCTTCGGCAGGTCCAAGAATGCATCTGGAGAAATCCACAATCGATTAAGCAGGGCATACTTCGGGTCGCCAAATTTAGTCTATAATAGAATGGGCTTACCAGCCGCTATCTCCCAAGCTTGCCGGATCTCCTCCCGAGCCACTCTAGACTCGGACCGTGCCCCTCGCGCCTCTTGTAAAGGCTTGTCGAGTTCGGCTGCCTGGGCTATGTTATCCCTCTCGAGTGATTTTCATTAGCCAGTAGCATCCTTTAGTTCTCACGCCGGGGAAGATATTCTCTCCTCGCATTGGCGCCGAGCGGCCTGTTCGGCCTTCAACTCACCAGCTGCCTTCTTGACAGCCGCATTGTTCACTCTGGTTTGCTCCTTGGCCCGGGCAAGTTCAGCCCGAAGGGTCTCAACCGCAGCAGCACCATCTGCAATTATGCATGTCCCAGTATATAATTTTTGCTTCACTCATATTATTATACATGCATAAGCTGACTGCCCCAAAACATACCTTGTGCCTCGTCGAGCCGCCTATTAATAAGAGTAATGTCCTCGTCCGCTGATCAAGTTTCTACTTGAAATCTGCAACTTCTGCAGCTTGAGGTCGCCATTGACATAACAACCTATTTTCAAATTAATTATGTCATTTCCTGAGCATATCTTTTGATCCTCTTATCGCCTCCCTCTGGAAGCCGACCAAAGTCTTAGTGACAACTATCTATACATAGGCGCATTCTGCTGAAGGAAATATGCCTTAGAGGCAATAATAAAGTTATTATTTATTTCCTTATTTCATGATAAATGCTTATTATTTATGCTAGAATTGTATTAACCGGAAACTTGATACATGTGTGAATACATAGACAAAAAGAGTGTCACTAGTATGCCTCTACTTGACTAGCTCGTTGAATCAAATATGGTTAAGTTTCCTAGCCATAGACATGAGTTGTCATTTGATTAACGGGATCACATCATTAGAAAATGATGTGATTGACTTGACCCATTCCATTAGCTTAGCACTTGATCGTTTAGTATGTTGCTATTGCTTTCTTCATGACTTATACATGTTCCTATGACTATGAGATTATGCAACTCCCTTTTACCGGAGGAACACTTTGTGTGCTATCAAACATCACAACGTAACTGGGTGATTATAAAGGTGCTCTACAGGTGTCTCCCAAGGTACTTGTTCAGTTGGCGTATTTCGAGATTAGGATTTGTCACTCTGATTGTCGGAGAGGTATCTCTCGGCCCACTCGGTAATACACATCACTATAAGCCTTGCAAGCATTGTAACTAACGAGTTAGTTGCGGGATGATGTATTACGGAACAAGTAATGAGACTTGCCGGTAAAGAGATTGAACTAGGTATTGAGATACCGACGATCGAATCTCGGGCAAGTAACATACCGATGATAAAGGGAACAACGTATGCTTTTATGCGGTTTGACCGATAAAGATCTTCGTAGAATATGTGGGACCCAATATGAGCATCCAGGTTTCGCTATTGGTTATTGACCGGAGACGTCAGTCATGTCTGCACAGTTCTCGAACCCGTAGGGTCCGCACGCTTAAAGTTCGATGACGATCAGTATTATGAGTTTTTGTGTTTTGATGTACCGAAGGTAGTTCAGAGTTCCGGATATGATGACGGACATGACGAGGAGTCTCAAAATGGTCGAGACGTAAACATCGATATATTGGACGACTATATTCGGACACCGAAAGTGTTCCGAGTGGTTTTGGAGAAAACCGGAGTGCTAGAGGGTTACCGGAACCCCCCCCCCCCGGGGAGAAATAATGGGCCTTATGGGCCTTAGTGGAGAGAGAGAGGGCTGGCCTAGGGCAGGCTGCGCACCCCTCCCCCGCTGGTCCGAATTGGACTAGGAGAGGGGGGCGGCGCCCCCCTTTCCTTCTCCCTCTTCCCCTTCCTTTCCTTCTCCCTCTTCCCCTTCCTTTCCCCTCCTAGTAGGAGTAGGAAAGAGGGGAGTCCTACTCCTACTAGGAGGAGGACTCCTCCTCCTGGCGCGCCATAGAGGGTCGGCCGGCCTCCCCCCTTGCTCCTTTATATGCGGGGGCAGGGGCACCTCTAGACACACAAGTTGATTTGTTGATCTCTCCCAGCCGTGTGCGGTGCCCCCTCCACCATATTCCACCTCGGTCATATCGTAGTGGTGCTTAGGCGAAGCCCTGCATCGGTAGCAACATCATCACCGTAATCACGCTGTCGTGCTGACGAAACTCTCCCGTGAAGCTCTGCTGGATCGGAGTTCACGGGACGTCATCGAGCTGAACGTGTGCTGAACTCGGAGGTGCCGTACGTTTGGTACTTGGATCGGTCGGATCATGAATACGTACGACTACATCAACCGTGTTGTGCTAACGCTTCCGCTTTCGGCCTACAAGGGTACGTGGACAACACTCTCCCCTCTCGTTGCTATGCATCACCATGATCTTGTGTGTGCGTAGGATTTTTTTTGAAATTACTACGTTCCCCGACAGTGGCATCCGAGCCTGGTTTTATGCGTAGATGTTATATGCACGAGTAGAACACAAGTGAGTTGTGGGTGATACAAGTCATACTGCTTACCAGCATGTCATACTTTGGTTCGGCGGTATTATTGGATGAAGCGGCCCGGACCGACATTACACGTATGCTTACGCGAGACTGGTTCTACCGACGTGCTTTGCACATAGGTGGCTGGCGGGTGTCAGTTTCTCCAACTTTAGTTGAACCGAGTGTGGCTGCGCCCGGTCCTGGAGAAGGTTAAAACAACACTAACTTGACGAACTGTCGTTGTGGTTTTGATGCGTAGGTAAGAAAGGTTCTTGCTCAGCCCGTAGCAGCCACGTAAAACTTGCAACAACAAAGTAGAGGACGTCTAACTTGTTTTTGCAGGGCATGTTGTGATGTGATATGGTCAAGACATGATGCTATATTTTATTGTATGAGATGATCATGTTTTGTAACCGAGTTCTCGGCAACTGGCAGGAGCCATATGGTTGTCTCTTTATTGTATGCAATGCAATCGCCCTGTAATGCCTTACTTTATCACTAAGCGGTAGCAATAGTCCTAGAAGCAAAAGTTGGCGAGACGACAACGATGCTACGATGGAGATCAAGGTGTCGCGCCGGTGACGATGGTGATCATGACGGTGCTTCGGAGATGGAGATCACAAGCACAAGATGATGATGGCCATATCATATCACTTATATTGATTGCATGTGATGTTTATCTTTTATGCATCTTATTTTGCTTTGTTTGACGGTAGCATTATAAGATGATCTCTCACTAAATTTCAAGATAAAAGTGTTCTCCCTGAGTATGCACCATTGCCAAAGTTCGTCGTGCCGAGACACCACGTGATGATCGGGTGTGATAAGCTCTACGTTCATCTACAACGGTTGCAAGCCAGTTTTGCACACGCAGAATAATCAGGTTAAACTTGACGAGCCTAGCATATGCAGATATGGCCTCAGAACACTGAGGCCGAAAGGTCGAGCGTGAATCATATAGTAGATATGATCAACATAGTGATGTTCACCATTGAAAACTACTCCATCTCACGTGATGATCGGACATGGTTTAGTTGATTTGGATCACGTGATCACTTAGATTATTAGAGGGATGTCTATCTAAGTGGGAGTTCTTAAGTAATATGATTAATTGAACTTAAATTTATCATGAACTTAGTACCTGATAGTATTTTTCTTATCTATGTTGTTATAGATAGATGGCCCGTGCTGTTGTTTCGTTAAATTTTTTATATGTTCCTAGAGAAAACTAAGTTGAAAGATGTTAGTAGCAATGATGCGGATTGGATCCGTGATCTATTATCCTCATTGCTGCACAGATGAATTATGTCCTTGATGCACCACTAGGTGACAGACCAATTGCAGGAGCAAATGCAGATGTTATGAATGTTTGGCAAGCTCGATATGATGACTGCTTTATAGTTTAGTGCACCATGCTTTACGGCTTAGAATCGGGGCTTCAAAGACGTTTTTGAAACGCCACGGAGCATATGAGATGTTCCTCAGACTCATGCCCATGTCGAAAGGTATGAGACCCTTCGACAAGTACTTTGCCTACAAGATGGAGGAGAATAGCTCAGCTAATGAGCATGTGCTCAGAATGTCTGAATACTACAATCACTTGAATCAAGTGGGAGTTAATCTTCCAGATAAGATAGTGATTGACAGAGTTCTCTAGTCACTATCACCAAGTTACTAGAACTTCGTGATGAACTATAATATGCAAGGGATAACGGAAACGATTCCCAAGCTCTTCGTGATGCTGAAGTCGACGAAGGTAGAAATCAAGAAAAGCATCAAGTGTTGATGGTTGAAAAGACCACTAGTTTCAAGAAAAGGGCAAAGGGAAGAAGGGGAACTTAAAAAAGAACGGCAAGCAAGTTACTGCTCCCGTGAAGAAGCCCAAAGCTGGACCCAAGCCTGAAACTGAGTGCTTCTACTGCAAAGGAAATGGTCACTGGATGTGGAACTGCCCTAGATACTTGGCGGATAAGAAGGATGGCAAAGTAAACAAAGGTGTATTGGATATACATGTTATTGATGTGTACTTTACTAGTGTTTATAGCAAACTCCTCGGCATTTGATATTGGTTCAGTTGCTAAGAGTAGTAACACGAAACGGGAGTTGCAGAATGAACAGAAACTAGTTAAAGGCGAGGTGACGATGTGTGTTGGAAGTAGTTCCAAGATTGATATGATCATCATTGCACACTCCCTATACTTTTGGGATTAGTGTTGAACCTAAATAAGTGTATTTGGTGTGTTTGCGTTGAGCATAAATATGATTTGATCATGTTTATTGCAATACAGTTATTCATTTAAATTAGAGAATAATTGTTGTTCTGTTTACATGAATAAAATGTTCTATGGTCATACACCCAATGAAAATGGTTTGTTGGATCTCGATCATAGTGATACACATATTCATAATATTGAAGCCAAAAGATGCAAAGTTAATAATGATAGTGCAACTTATTTGTGGCACTGCCGTTTTAGGTCATATTGGTGTAAAGCGCATGAAGAAAATCCATGCTGATGGGATTTTGGAATCACTTGATTATGAATCAGTTGATGCTTGCGAACCATGCCTCATGGGCAATATGACTAAAATTCCGTTCTCCAGAACAATGGAGCGAGCAACAGACTTGTTTGAAATAATACATACTGATGTGTGCAGTCCGATGAGTGTTCAGGCTCGCGACAGGTATCGTTATTTTCTGACCTTCACAGATGATTTGAGAAGATATGGGTATATCTACTTGATGAAACATAAGTATGAAACATTTGAAAAGTTCATATAATTTCATAGTGACGTGGAAAATCATCGTAACAAGGAAATAAAGTTTCTACAATCTAATCGTGGAGGAGAATATTTGAGTTACGAGTTTGGTCTTCATTTGAAACAATACGGAATAGTTTCGCAACTCACGCCACCTGGAACACCACAGTAATGGTGTGTCCGAACATCGTAACCGTACTTCATTAGATATGGTGCAATCTATGATGTCTCTTACCAATTTACCACTATCGTTTTGGGGTTATACATTAGAGACAACTGCATTCACGTTAAATAGGGCACCATCTAAATCCGTTGAGATGATATGAACTGTGGTTTGGCAAGAAACCAAAGTTGTCGTTTCTTAAAGTTTGGGGTTGCGATGCTTATGTGAAAAATTTCATCCTGATAAGCTCAAACCCAAATCGAAGAAATGTGTCTTCATAGGATACCCAAAGAAGACAGTTGGGTACACCTTCTATCATAGATCCGAAGGCAAGACATTCGTTGCTAAGAATGGATCCTTTCTAGAAAAGGAGTTTCTCTCGAAAGAAGTGAGTGGGAGGAAAGTAGAACTTGATGAGGTAACTGTGCCTGCTCCCTTATTGGAAAGTAGTTCATCACAAAAATCTGTTCCTGTGACTCCTACACCAATTAGTGAGGAAGCTAATGATGATGATCATATAACTTTAGATCAAGTTACTACCGAACCTCGTAGGTAAACCAGAGTGAGATCCGCACCAGAGTGGTACGGTAATCCTGTTCTGGAGGTCATGTTACTTGACCATGACGAACCTACGAACTATGAGCAAGAGATGATGAGCCCAGATTTGCAAAATGGCTTGAGGCCATGAAATCTGAGATGGGATCCATGTATGAGAACAAAGTGTGGACTTTGGTTGACTTGCCCGATGATCAGCAAGCCATAGAAAATAAATGGATCTTCAAGAGGAAGACGGACGCTGATAGTAGTGTTACTATCAACATAGCTAGACTTGTCGAAAAAAGGTTTTTGACAAAGTTAAGGTGTTGACTATGATGAGATTTTCTCACTCGTAGCGATGCTTAAGTCTGTCTGAATCATGTTAGCAAATTGCCACATTTTATGAAATCTGGCAAATGGATGTCAAAACTACATTCCTTAATGGATTTCTTAAAGAAGAGTTGTATATGATGCAACCAGAAGGTTTTGTCGATCCTAAAGGTGCTAACAAAATGTGCAAGCTCCAGTGATCCATCTATGGACTGGTGCAAGCATCTCGGAGTTGGAATATACGCTTTGATGAGTTGATCAAAGCATATAGTTTTATACAGACTTGCGGTGAAGCCTGTATTTACAAGAAAGTGAGTGGGAGCACTACAGCATTTCTGATAAATATATGTGAATGACATATTGTTGATCGGAAATAATGTAGAATTTTCTGGAAAGCATAAAGGAGTATTTGAAAGGAGTTTTTCAAAGAAAGACCTCGGTGAAGCTGCTTACATATTGAGCATCAAGATCTATAGAGATAGATCAAGACGCTTGATAAGATTTTTCAATGAGTACATACCTTGACAAGATTTTGAAGTAGTTCAAAATGGAACAGTCAAATAAAGAGTTCTTGCCTGTGTTAGAAGGTGTGCAATTGAGTAAGACTCAAAGCCCGACCACGGTAGAAGATAGAAAGAGAATGAAAGTCATTCCCTATGCCTCAGCCACAGGTTCTATAAAGTATGTCATGCTGTGTACCAGATCTATTGTATTCCCTACACTGAGTTTGGAAGGGAGTACAATAGTGATCTAGGAGTAGATCACCGAACAGCGGTCAAAATTATCCTTAGTAGAATAAGGACATGTTTCTCGATTATGGAGGTGACAAAAGGTTCGTCGTAAAGGGTTACGTTGATGCAAGTTTTGACACTGATCTAGATGACTCTAAGTCTCAATCTGGATACATATTGAAAGTGGGAGCAATTAGCTAGAGTAGCTCCGTGCAGAGCATTGTTGACATAGAAATTTGCAAAATACATACGGATCTGAATGTGGCAGACCCGTTGACTAAACTTCTCTCACAAGAAAAACATGATCACACCTTAGTACTCTTTGGGTGTTAATCACATAGCAATGTGAACTAGATTATTGACTCTAGTAAACCCTTTGGGTGTTGGTCACATGACGATGAGACTATGGGTGTTAATCACATGGTGATGTGAACTATTGGTGTTAAATCACATGGCGGTGTGAACTAGATTATTGACTCTAGTGCAAGTGGGAGACTGAAGGAAATATGCCCTAGAGGCAATAATAAAGTTATTATTCATTTCCTTATTTCATGATAAATGTTTATTATTCATGCTAGAATTGTATTAACTGGAAACTTGATACATGTGTGAATACATAGACAAAAGGAGTGTCACTAGTATGCCTCTAGTTGACTGGCTCGTTGAATCAAAGATGGTTAAGTTTCCTAGCCATAGAAATGATTTGTCATTTGATTAACGGGATCACATCATTAGAAAATGATGTGATTTACTTGACCCATTCCGTTAGCTTAGCACTTGATCGTTTAGTATGTTACTATTGCTTTCTTCATGACTTATACATGTTCCTATGACTATGAGATTATGCAACTCCCGTTTACCAGAGGAACACTTTGTGTGCTATCAAACGTCACAACGTAACTGGGTGATTATAAAGGTGCTCTATAGGTGTCTCCGAAGGTACTTGTTGAGTTGGCGTATTTCGAGATTAGGATTTGTCACTCCGATTGTCGGATAGGTATCTCTGGGCCCACTCGGTAATACACATCACTATAAGCCTTGCAAGCATTGTAGTTAACGAGTTAGTTGCAGGATGATGTATTACGGAACGAGTAAAGAGACTTGCCGGTAACGAGATTGAACTAGGTATTGAGATACCGACGATCGAATCTCGGGCAAGTAACATACCGATGACAAAGGGAACAACGTATGTTGTTATGCGGTTTGACCGATAAAGATCTTCATAGAATATGTGGGAGCCAATATGAGCATCCAGGTTCCGCTATTACTTATTGACCGGAGACGTGTCTCTGTCATGTCTACATAGTTCTCGAACCCGTAGGGTTCGCACGCTTAAAGTTCGGTGGCGATTGGTATTATGAGTTTTTTTGTTTTGATGTACCGAAGGTAGTTCTGTCGGATGTGGGGTTCCGGCAAACCCTTAAGGTTCGAACACTAGGGTGCGCGCGAAGTCTTTCCCTCCTACCGATCTATGCCCTAGCTCACTAAGATCTCGTGGACGAACTCGATGAACTCACAACACATAAAGGCACGGGATTTATACTGGTTCGGGCCACCGTTGCGGTGTAATACCCTACTCCAGTGTGGTGGTAGTGGATTGCCTCTTGGGCTGATGATGAACAGTACAAGGGGAAGAATAGCCTCCTGAGGTTGAGGTGTTCTTGTGCTTGGTGACCTAGCGGGTGAGAGCTGGGTGAACTGCTCGATCAGGTTGGATCAAGCTATGATGTGATGCCTCTACGGTGGTGGCTAGATCTACTTATATAGGCCCTGGTCCTCTTCCCAAATATCGAGCGAGAAGGGAGCCAAAAACGGCGGGCAAATTTGAAGGGGGGGCAGCTAGTACAACCTATCCTGACAAAAGCGGTCTTCACGTGCAAAAGGCTCTGGTGCTGACACCGTCTTGGGCTCCACGATGACCTCCGTCTTGCCGTCCTCCTGGTCTTGGTCTCGTTGTACCAATATAGCAACCTCTGCCTGATGCCTCGGTACTCTTTGCCTGCGCTGGCCTCCTTAGCACCAAAGAGGAAATAAGGACACTGCACGTGTTGGCGCCCGCCTGGTGTCGATCGTCATGGCTCACGTCACGAGAGCCTCGTGAGGTTTGCCCCGCCTTCATATCTCTGCTCCTCGTGAGCCTTCCTGGCTTGGCTGCTCCTGAGGAGGTCTTGCGTCGTCCGCCTCGTGAGTCTTGGCCCCTCGCGAGGGTCTTGAATGCCTCGTCAATGAAGATGGGCCGTACGGCCTGCTAGCTCAGCCACGTCGTGGGCCGCAGGCAGGCAAGTTTGGGGACCCCCGTTCCCAGAACGCCAACAATAGCCCCCGAGCCCAAGGTGCGCTCGGGCTTGGCTTCGCGGCAAAGCCAAGGGTCAAGTATGGAGCACCGCAGGCCCCAAAAGCCCGCGGCCTCGGTTGACGCGTGGTGGTTGATTGGACGTGGGCGTCTCCGCTTCCCCACGCTGCCTCGGCAACTGCTCGGCCTGACAAAAGGCTGGTGCAGGCAGCACTTGCCTTCATTGCTCCTTCCTTTCCTCGCTCTAGATCCCCTTTCTTGCTCCTCGCCGCCGCTACCTTCGGATCTATTCCAATCCCATCCTGCATCTGCAATCCATGGCACCGTGCAAGGTCAAGACTTCCTCAGGACCAGCTTGGTATGAGTCGGCCCTTGAGGCCCCCACCGACACGGAGAATAGCCTCGCCTCCGTGCGCCTGCTGACGGCGGGTGAGAGTAATGAGTGGGGGGAGACCGAGCTCTGACTCGCCTCTGACGTGCCGGAGCCTGAGGGAAGCACCTTCTTCCCCTTCTTCTCGAGCAGCGTTGCTGTCGGGTTGGTTCCTCCCTTCTCCGATTTCTTTTATGAAGTTCTAACCACTACGGTTTGCAGGCATTGCATCTCCATCCCAACCCTGTCCTCCACGTGTCCATCTTTGCCTATTACTGTGAGGCGTACCTGGGCGTGATGCCATCCGTGGCGTTACTGCGCTATGTCCTCTTCCTTCGTGTCAGCAAGGGTCACATCTCCGGATGCGCTAACTTCGTCGCATGCGGTAAGGCCAACTCGATCTCGAGCACCGGGAAGAGGGCCGACAACATCCGATCCAAATGGGTCATGATGGATGCCAAGCGTGCCGATCCGCGCCTAGTGTTGCCAACGGCGGTGCCCTCTTCCAACGGGGGGTGGCCCAAGGCGGAGCTCGCCAATGAGTAGGCATCACTAGTGTTGGGGCAGATGGTGACCGACCTGAAGCCGGGCAACGCGAGGATGGCCAAGGTGACGGGGGCGATGCTCCTGAGGGAGTTCTTGATGCTGCGGGTTGCCCCACTCCACGCGCGTGCGCGCCCTTTGTGGGAGCTTGAAGAGGAGGGGAGCAAGACCCGCCTAAGGCCTGGGGCCCTTCCTGGTGACGGATTGGATGTTGTTCTGCGCCTCATAGTTGGGGACAACCAGGAATACCCGCCTAGCGTCTTCGTTCCTTTGTTCCAATGCAGGCACCGGGAGGAATTCGTCGCCTCCAGGCCGACCTTCGACGCGCGTGGGCTGGTGCCGCCGGCTCTTTCGGGAGCCCCTGCGGCACCGAAACTGGTGGAGGTGTCTTCTGACGAGTCCCGCGGGGAAGGGGAAGAGGAGGTGGACTCGGAGAAGACTCTAGAAGAGGTGGGGCAAACTTCCCCTCTGAGCAAGGCTGAGATCCTCCGAGCCCTTCCTGACGATGCCAAGGTAGACGCCCGCCAAGGGGAGAGGGAGCAGCCCCTCATCCCGACGAGGGTAGGTCGTCGCTAGTGGCTCGTGACGCCGCCTTTGTCCTGACGCTTCCTGGGGCTGGCTCCGGTTCTGCCTCCGCACCTCCTGGTGCCGCCGGAGCTCGAACTCCTGCACCTCAGGTCCTGAAGCTGTCAGGCTTCAAGCTTCCCAAGTGGAAGTATGTTGCGGTGGATCCGTAAGTGTCTTAAGCTTCGCCTTGTCCCTATTTGTACTTGTCATTTCCTGATGCTCGCCCTTGGTTGATCAGGCCGACATCTTCGGCGAAGAAGAGGAAGGAAAACCCAGCGGTCGTGCCTCCCTCCGCGGAGAAAGGAGGCAGCAGCGCCCGCATGTCCCCAGCCAAATCATCCTCGCGAGGCCAAGAGGAGCATCGCCGCGTGGAGTCAGCCCCCATGGTCTCGCCGGCTCCGGAGGTGCCAGCGCCTGGTGCGGCTGATGAGGTCCCAGCTGCTCCGGAACCCGTGATCTCCCAGGCCCTGGTGATGATGTCGCCTCCTCCCGCTGCTGCACCTCCACTCCCAGGTTCTTCTGCTACTGTTGCTCTGGAACGCGCTCTTTCGGAGATGACCCAGCTGCAGGCGGATCTCCTGAGCGCGGACCCACGCCTTGTGGCCGGGCGCCTGGAGCTGGCCTCAGGCTGGCTCCACTCCGACTCGACGGTTCGCACGGCGCTAAGTCAGGCCGCAGCATCTTCCGAGAAGGAGAAACAGAGTGCCGCCGACGCTGAAGTCGATCGTGAGGCGACACTGAAGGACGCCAAGGCCGCCCGCGACCGCTGCCAGGAGCTGGAGGATGAGCTGAGGAGCCTGCGCGACCAGCACGCCAAAGAAGCACGCTGCCGCCAGGCGAAGGAGGAGGAGGTGAAGGCCCGGGAGGACGCCGTCAAGAACCGTGACGCTGAGCTGGCAGAGTTGGAGAAGACGTAGGCCGCCGAGTGCAGCCGGTTGGAAGGGCTGGAGCGGAAGGCGAAGGCGAGGGAGGCCGATCTTGACGCCAAGGCGCGAGTCCTGGCCGAAGATCGCGCGGCCCTCGCCGTCCTCGAGGAGAGGTCTCGCAAGGCGCTGAAGACGCTCTACGAGCACGGCCTGGAGAAGTCGCTGGCCACCAACGAGGACGGCCCCGCCCGGCTGCTTCCTCTCTTGGTGAAGGCGCTTGAGGAGGTCGTTGATGGCCTCGGTCCCATGGCGGAGGCAGAAGCTCGTGTCCTGTCTTCAGTTGCGCTGACACGCGTCTTCAGCCACCTGCACCTTCGCGACCCCAACGCTTGCCTTGACGAGCTGCTGGAGCCTATAGCTGAAGATCAATGCGAGGTCGCCACCGCAGCCGTTCAAGGTCAGGTGGAGGCCTTGCTGAAGAAGTTTCGCGGCTTTGTCTCCGCTCCTCTGTCCGGCGATGTCGCCGATCCTGCAGCTGGTGGTGAAGGTGAAGACAAAATTGCTCACGGGGGAGCACCTTTTGTAGGTGACGGCGATGTCTAGAGGTGACCTGCGGCTATTCTTCCCGTTCCGTTCCTGCAACATGTATCAGGCCTCGTGGAGGCGTTTAGACTTTTCATTTGGTATTGTGAGGACAATATGCTTGTAATATTTGCTTCGAGATTTTGCGATTTCCTTCCTATTTGCTTGCGTTCTGCGTCGGCAGAGCCTGGCCCGTGCATACCTCAACCGCCATTGGGCCGACCGGAGACCAGGACGGACCAAGGAATGAGGGGCTACGTGACCAGTTAGGCTCCTGAGTCGCGATGCTCAGGAGTCCCCCTTGACGCGCAAACAACTTATAGGGAGAGTTTGCGAGGATAGATTAATGTTCTACATCGACAGAGCCCGGCCCCGCGCATACCTCAACCGCCATTGAGCCGACCGGAGACCAGGACGGAACAAGGAGTGAGGGGCTACGTGACCAGTTAGGCTCCTGAGTCGCGATGCTCAGGAGTCCCCCTTGACGTGCAAACAATTTCCATACCTGCCATCGTCGAGGCCTCGGGAGGGGCGCGTGACGCCCAGGTCCAGGAGACCTGGTTGGGTGGCGTGCGCTTGGGCGTGACCCGAGCGCAGCCCCCATGCCCAGCCCCCTCGCATGGCTCTCCCGAGGGGAGGCGTTGCAGTGAGGCTGGACGCTGAGCTCTGGGCTCCCTGAGGTAGGTGCGACCGTGGGGTCACCCTCAGTTGTTTATCACCAGCACGGAGCATAGTGCTTCCGCTTGTGCACGGGCATAGCCACTCCTCGGTAGTGTCGATGGCCAGCACAGAGCATGGTTCTTCCGCTTGTGTGTGGGATGGGGGACCCCCTCCGGGAGGAGCCCCCGGGGTGTGTACAGCCCCACCCTGACACGTGGCTTGCATGGCAGGGCTGCGAGGTGTATCTGGGCACTCGTGAGCCAGCACGGGACTCACGAGGGCCTACCTCAAGGCGGGTTGCGCCTGGTCTTGAGTCTTGGTGACTATGTGTTCCTGCAAGGCGGTTAGATGCAAGCACTCTACGTCCTCAGGTCCCGGCCCTCGAGCGAGCTCAGCCGCCGCTGGTATGTCAGGTCGCGATGCCGTGGTCAAGGCCAGGGGGTGAGGGCTGGAGAGCCAGTAAGAGCTCCTGAGTCGCGATGCTCATGAGCCCCCCTTTTAACGCGCAAGCGAATTGCATAGGGTGAACAGACCCGTGGTGGGCGGCGATCGAGCAGGCGATAGCCGTGAGAAGGTTAAGCATGGAAAGTAGATCAACTTAGGTAAATGCATGAAGATACATGCCACTGGGTCCGGCCCGAGTGGCTTGGGGATGATGCAGCCCAAGGGGCGCCCCCATCAAGGTAAGACAAAGACATAAGCGAAGGGATACATGCCACAGGGACGGACCCATCTGGCCTGGGAATAATGCAGCCCGAGGGGCGCTCCCAGCTGAACGAGCTTGGAAGATGTCACCTAGTTCTGTAAACGATGTAGAGTTGGTGCAGCTGAAGGCGTGCGTCGAAGGAGTGACTCCTCATGAGCCACCGGAGTCCTGAGCCTCGAGAGGCTCTGGGGGCTCGGGAGGTTCCCTGAGGACCGTCTCCATCTCCTCCAGGACGGCGTGGTACCTGGCCTCCTGAGCCGCCAGGACACGCCGCATGTTGCGCTGATAGGCTGACGCTACGCTCGGCAAGCCGAAGGGCATGCGAACGTAGCTGTGTGGTGGGCCCTCGCAGTGGCCCACACGCGATGGCCAGCAGCGCTCCTAAGATGCGGCCCTGTTGAGCCCGGGGACGTTGATGTAGACACGCAGCCCAGCATCCTCGCCAGGATGCGGAGTTGCGCCTCGCGAGCGGCTGTTGCCGCGCATGGCTCTTGCTTCTTGCAGTTCCTGAGTGGTCTTGGTGATGAACTGCTGAGTGGTGGGCACTCCTTGCCCTGTGCTCTCCTGAGGGTCACGTGTCGCGAAGCACGCCTCCAAGTGGTGCCCAAGCACCTCCCTCGTGAGGTTGGCAAGGTCTGAGGCCCTCCAGAAGAGAGCCCCCAAGCCCTGTCCGAGGAGGGCGCCCGGCGCGCCTTCCTATGCGACGGAGGAAGGCGCCCCTGGGATGGACGTTGATCCTCATGAGGCTCATGCCGCTTCGCCATCCTCCTGAGGTCCTGCGCGGCGCAGCTGCTTCTTCCTGGGGATGGCCTCCGGAGGGCCCTCAGTTCTGCTGTCGGGGTCGTTGATTGCTGCAGCTTGGAAGGCGCGCTCAAGGGAGCACGCCGCATCTCTTTCTTCACACGGGACTGTGATGATTCCTCCGCTTCCCAGCATCTTGAGGACATTGTAGCCGAGGTGGGTGACCGCCATGAACTTGGCCAGGGCCGGATACCCGAGGATGGTGTTGTACGGCAGGCGGATGTGCGCGACGTCGAAGTCGATGATCTCGGTGCGGTAGTTTTTGCGTTCGCCGAAGGTGACAGGCAGGCGGACTTGCTCTATCGGTGTGGTGGAGCCGTCGGTCACTCCTGAGAAAGGTTTGGTTGGCTGGAGCTGCTCGTATGGCACTTGGAGACTGTCGAACGTGTCGACGGGCAGGACGTTGAGCCCTGCGCCACCGTTGATGAGGAACTTGGTAACCTGCACATAGTTGATGACTGGGGAACACAACATCGGGAGGGCGCTGGCAGTGGCCGCACACTTGAGCTGATCTGCCGAGTTGAAGGTGATGGCGCATTGGGACCACTTGAGCAGGCGCGTGGCCTCGAGCTTGGGGAGCACCACGTTCACCTCGCGAGCGAACTGTTTGAATATGCGCTGAGAGGCTAGGGCCTGGGTGCCGCCCAAGATGCATGCGATTGCACGCGGCTCCTGGAAGCCCCCAGCCCCCTCGTCCTGATGGTGGTCATCGTTCCTTCTCGGTAGCGGCGGCGGGGGAAGACCGGTGTTGCCTTGGGGGCGATCCTCGCGAGGCTGGTCCCTCCAGGCGCCCTCACGAGGATGGTCCTGCCAGCGGTCCTCACAAGGCCTGTCGTGCCACTCCTGGCGCGGGCCACGGTTGTCCCAGCGTCCTCCTCCACGTCCTCCTCCACGGCCGTAGCCCAGGTCGTTGCGCTCGGGGCATCGACCGAAGCGTCCTTCCCGTATGGTTCTGAGCTCTTGACAGTCGCTGGTGTTGTGGGTGTTTAGGTTGTGGAAGGCGCATAACGGTCGGCCGTTCTTGGATGACTCAGGCTGGTCTCTGCCCCGCTTGGTGTCGGGCTCCGCTGTGAGCACCACTGCCTCCTTGCGCTTCACGTCCTTGGCCTTGGCCTTCTTCTCTTCCGCTCCTGCAGCTGGCAGCTCGAGGAGAGAGAGGTGCCCCTCCTCAGCTCTTGCGCACTTGGTCTCCAGGTTGAACAGATCCTGAGATGTGCAGAGCTCCTCATGGATAGCGAGCTCTTCCTTCATCTTGACGTTGCGGACGCCGTCGGAGAACGCAGAGATGATGGCCTCGTCCGTGACCTTGGGGATCTTGAGGCGGGTGTTGTTGAAGCGCTGGATGTACTTTTGGAGGGTCTCTCCCGGTTGTTGCTTGATGCGGCGTAGGTCACCCGCGGCCGGCGGATGATCGCGAGTGCCCTGGAAGTTGGTGACGAAGCGGTCGCGGACCTCGTCCCAGGAGGAGATTGATACGTCTCCAACGTATCTATAATTTTTTATTGCTCCATGCTATATTATCTACTGTTTTGAACTATATTGGGCTTTATTTTCCACTTTTATATTATTTTTGGGACTAACCTATTAATCGGAGGCCCAGCCCAGAATTGCTGTTTTTTGCCTATTTCAGTATTTTGGAGAAACAAAATATCAAACGGAGTCCAAACGGAATGAAACCTTCGGGAACGTGATCCAGGAGACTTGGACCCTACGCCAAGGAACAAAAGAGGCGGTCACGAGGGTGGGGGGCGCGCCTGCCTCGTGGGCCCCCTGTTGCTCCACCGACGTACTCCTTCCTCCTATATATACTTACGTACCCCCAAACGATCAGATACGGAGCCAAAAACCTAATTCCACCGCCGCAACTTTCTGTATCCACGAGATCCCATCTTGGGGCCTGTTTCGGAGCTCCGCGGAAAGGGCCGTCCTCACGGAGGGCTTCTACATCATCATAGCCTCTCCGATGAAGTGTGAGTAGTTTACCTCAGACCTTCGGGTCCATAGTTATTAGCTAGATGGCTTCTTCTCTCTTTTTGGATCTCAATACAATGTTCTCCCCCTCTCTTGTGGAGATCTATTCGATGTAATCTTCTTTTTGCGGTGTGTTTGTTGAGACCGATGAATTGTGGGTTTTTGATCAAGTCTATCTATGAATAATATTTGAATCTTCTCTGAATTCTTTTATGTATGATTGGTTATCTTTGCAAGTCTCTTTGAATTATCAGTTTGGTTTGGCCTACTAGATTGGTTTTTCTTTCCATGGGAGAAGTGCTTAGCTTTGGGTTCAATCTTGCAGCGTCCTTTCCCAGTGACAAACGGGGCAGCAAGGCATGTATTGTATTGTTGCCATCGAGGATAACAAGATGGGGTTTATATCATATTGCATGAATTTATCCCTCTACATCATGTCATCTTGCTTAAGGCGTTACTCTGTTTTTAACTTAATACTCTAGATGCATGTTGGATAGCAGTCGATGAGTGGAGTAATAGTAGTAGATGCAGGCAGGAGTCGGTGTACTTGTCTCGGACGTGATGCCTATATACATGATCATACCTAGATATTCTCATAACTATGCTCAATTCTGTCAATTGCTCAACAGTAATTTGTTCACCCACCGCAGAATACTTATGCTCTTGAGAGAAGCCACTAGTGAAACCTATGGCCCTTGGGTCTATTCTCATCATATCAATCTCCATCACTTTATTATTGCTTTGCTTTTTTACTTTGCCTTTTACTTTTCACTTTGCATCTCTATATCAAAAATACCAAAAATATTATCTATCATCTCTATCAGATCTCACTCTCGTAAGTGACCGTGAAGGGATTGACAACCCCTAATCGCGTTGGTTGCGAAGAGCTATTGTTTTTGTGTAGGTACGAGGGACTTGCGTGTAGCCTCCTACTGGATTGATACCTTGGTTCTCAAAAACTGAGGGAAATACTTACGATACTTTGCTGCATCCTCCTCTCCTCTTTGGGGAAATCCAACGCAGTGCTCAAGAGGTAGCAAGAAGAATTTCTGGCGCCGTTGCCGGGGAGGTCTACGCAAAAGTCAACATACCAAGTACCCATCACAATCCCTATCTCCCGCATTACATTATTTGTCATTTGTCTCTCGTTTTCCTCTCCCCCACTTCACCCTTGCCGTTTTATTTGCCCTCTCTTTCCCAATCTCCTTCTCTTTTTCCGTTTGCCTTCTCCTCGTCTTCCCGTTGCCATGGCCGAATCAAAAAGAATAAAGGGTCCTTTCCAGGGTCTTAGTACCTTGGATGACCCCTCTATCCTCTCTAAGCTCAAAAATAATGATGCTATGGAAAGACCCACCGGGGTTACCAATGAGAGTTTAAATAATCTTGATGAAGATGACTCTGAAATTTTTCGTTATTTACTTGATGAGTCTTTAAAAAATGCTTGGGATAGGTTATTGAGGATTAGGGCTAGCTACATACCACAATATCAAATTGAGGTTTACTTAAAAGGTTTCTATGTTGGATTACCTGCTTCTTTCAAACAAGTGCTAGATTCTATTTTTGAAGAGGCTTTTCTTGAAGGGGATGCTATAGATACCTATGAAAGGATGAAAACTATATTTGGGCGCCCCGTGAATGATAAGGTTGAATCTACCACCCTCTTATGCTTCTATCAAAACGAAATTATCAAAGAGATGAAATCTAGTTTAGATGCAAATTTCCGTAACGTGCTTAATCTTACTTCATCCATTAATGGCAATATGCTTTCCCAAAATAGGATAATAAATGCCATATCAAGGAAATTTGCTCTTTTCTTTCCTACTACCAGAGATGGCAATACCTAGATCTATCCTCCCTTTTATGCGTAGCTAGGGGCGTTAAACGATAGCGCTTGTTGGGAGGCAACTCAATTTTATTTTTAGTTTTTGTTTTTTGTTTCTATTTAGGAATAAATAATCCATCTACCTTCTGTTTGTATGTGGTTTTGTGTTTTAATTAGTGTTTGTGCCAAGTTAGACCTATAGGATCTTCTTGGATGATAGTTATTTGATCTTGCTGTAATTTCCAGAAACTTTGCGCTCAGTGCCCGAATTGTTAAAAATCACCAGAACGTGATAAAATACTGATTCCAATTGCTGCTTATCAATAAACAAATTGTATAGGTCTTCCTATTTTGGTAGATTTTTTGGAGTTCCAGAAGTTTGCGTTAGTTACAGTTTACTACAGACTGTTATGTTTTTGACAGATTCTGTTTTTCGTGTGTTGTTTGCTTATTTTGATGAATCTATGGCTAGTAAAATAGTTTATAATCCATAGAGAAGTTGGAATAAAGTAGGTTTAACACCGATATAAATAAATAATGAGTTCATTACAGTACCTTGAAGTGGTCTTTTGTTTTCTTTCTCTAACGGAGCTCACGAGATTTCTATTGAGTCTTGTGTTGTGAAGTTTTCAAGTTTTGGGTGAATTCTTTTGATGGATTATGGAACAAGGAGTGGCAAGAGCCTAAGCTTGTGGATGCCCATGGAACCCCCAAGATAATCCAAGGACATCAAAAAGTCAAAGCTTGGGGATGCCCCGGAAGGCATCCCCTCTTTCGTCTACTTCCATCGGTAATTTTACTTGGAGCTATATTTTTATTCACCACATGATATGTGTTTTGCTTGGAGTGTCTTGTATTATTTGTGTATTTGTTTGTTAGTGTGCCACAATCATCCTTGCTGTACACACCTTTTGAGAGAGCCATACATGAATTGGAATTTGATAGAATACTCTTTGTGCTTCACTTATATCTTTTGAGCTTGGTAGTTTTGCTCTATGTGCTTCACTTATATCTTTTGAGCTTGACAATTTTGCTCTATGTGCTTCACTTAGATCTTTTAGAGCACGGTAGTGGATTTTTTTATAGAAACTATTGATCTCTCATGCTTCACTTATATTATTTTGAGAGTCTTTAATAGCATGGTAATTTGCTTAATAATAATATGCTTGGTATTCAAGATTTGTAAAACTTTCTTTTGAGTGCATTGAATACTAAGAAAAGATTGATGCTTGATAATTGTTTTGAGATATGAGGATGGTGATATTAGAGTCATGCTAGTTGAGTAGTTGTGAATTTGGGAAATACTTGTGTTAAAGTTTGTGATTCTCGTAGCATGCACGTATGGTGAACCGTTATGTGATGAAGTCGGAGCATGATTTATTTATTGATTGTCTTCCTTATGAGTGGCGGTCGGGGACGAGCGATGGTCTTGTCCTACCAATCTATCCCCTTAGGAGCATGTGCGTAATACTTTGCTTTGATAACTTCTAGATTTTTGCAATAAGTATATGAGTTCTTCATGACTAATGTTGAGTCCATGGATTATATGCATTTTTTCCATCCTTCCACCATTGCTAGCCTCTCTAATACCGCGCACCTTTCGCTGGTATCATACACCCACCATATACCTTCCTCAAAACAGCCACCAAACCTACCTATCATGGCATTTCCATAGCCATTCCGAGATATATTGCATGCAACTTTCCACCGTTCCGTTTATTATGACACGCTCCATCATTGTCATATTGCTAGCATGATCATGTAGTTGACATCATATTTGTGGCAAAGCCGCCGTTCATAATTCTTTCATACATGTCAGTCTTGATTCATTGCATATCCCGGTAGACCACCGGAGGCATTCACATAGAGTCATATTTGTTCTAAGTATTGAGTTGTAATTGTTGAGTTGTAAGAAAAATAAAAGTGTGATGATCATCAATTTTTAGAGCATTGTCCCAAGTGAGGAAAGGATGACGGAGACTATGATTCCCCCACAAGTCGGGATGAGACTCCGGATGAAAAAAAGAGGCCATAAAAAAGAGAAAAGGCCCAAATAAAAAAATGAGAGAAAAAGAGAGAAGGGACAATGTTACTATCCTTTTACCACACTTGTGCTTCAAAGTAGCACCATGATCTTCACGATAGAGAGTCTCTCTTTTTGTCACTTTCATATACTAGTGGGAATTTTTCATTATAGATCTTGGCTTGTATATTCCAATGATGGGCTTCCTCAAATTGCCCTAGGTCTTCGTGAGCAAGCGAGTTGGATGCACACCCACTTAGTTTCTTTTGTTGAGCTTTCATATACTTATAGCTCTAGTGCATCCATTGCATGGCAATCCCTACTCACTCACACTGATATCTATTGATGGGCATCTCCACAGCCCGTTGATACGCCTGGTTGATGTTAGACTATCTTCCCCTCTTTTTGTCTTCTCCACAACCACCACTCTATTCCACATATAGTGCTATATCCATGGCTCACGCTCATGTATTGCGTGAAGATCGAAAAAGTTTTGAAAATGTTAAAGTATGAAACAATTGCTTGGCTTGTCATCGGGGTTGTGCATGATTTAAATACTTTGTGTGGTGAAGATAGAGCATAGCCAGACTATATGATTTTGTAGGGATAACTTTCTTTGGCCATGTTATTTTGAGAAGACATAATTGCTTTGTTAGTATGCTTGAAGTATTATTATTTTTATGTCAATATGAACCTTTGTCTTGAATCTTTTGAATCTGAATATTCATACCACAATTAAGAAGATTTGCATTGAAATTATGCCAAGTAGCACTCCGCATCAAAAATTCTCTTTTTATCATTTACCTACTCGAGGACGAGCAGGAATTAAGCTTGGGGATGCCTGATACATCTCCAATGTATCTATAATTTTTGATTGATCCATGCTATATTATCTACTGTTTTGGACTATATTGGGCTTTATTTTCCACTTTTATATTATTTTTGGGACTAACCTATTAACCGGAGGCCCAGCCCAGAATTGTTGTTTTTTGCCTATTTCAGTATTTCAGAGAAACAGAATATCAAACGGAGTCCAAACGGAATGAAACATTCGGGAACGTGATTTTCTCACCGAACGTGATACAGGAGACTTGGACCCTACGCCAAGGAACAAAAGAGGCGGTCACGAGGGTAGGCGGAGCGCCCCTGCCTCGTGGGCCCCCTGTTGCTCCACCGATGTACTCCTTCCTCCTATATATACATACGTACCCCCAAACAATCAGATACGGAGCCAAAAACCTAATTCCACCGCCGCAACTTTCTGTATCCATGAGATCCCATCTTGGGGCTTGTTCTGGAGCTCCGCCGGAGAGGGCCGTCATCACGGAGGGCTTGTACATCATCATAGCCTCTCCGATGAAGTGTGAGTAGTTTACCTCAGACCTTCGGGTCCATAGTTATTAGCTAGATGGCTTCTTCTCTCTTTTTGGATCTCAATACAATGTTCTCCCCCTCTCTTGTGGAGATCTATTCGATGTAATCTTCTTCTTGTTTGTTGAGACCGATGAATTGTGGGTTTATGATCAAGTCTATCTATGAATAATATTTGAATCTTCTCTGAATTCTTTTATGTATGATTGGTTATCTTTGCAAGTCTCTTCGAATTATCAGTTTGGTTGGGCCTACTAGATTGGTTCTTATTGCCATGGCAGAAGTGCTTAGCTTTGGGTTCAATCTTGCGGCGTCCTTTCCCAGTGAAAGATGGGGCAGCAAGGCATGTATTGTATTGTTGCCATCGAGGATAACAAGATGGGGTTTATATCATATTGCATGAATTTATCCCTCTACATCATGTCATCTTGCTTAAGGCGTTACTCTGTATTTAACTTAATACTCTAGATGCATGCTGGATAGCAGTCGATGAGTGGAGTAATAGTAGTAGATGCCGGCAGGAGCCGGTCTACTTGTCTCGGACGTGATGCCTATATACATGATCATACCTAGATATTCTCATAACTATGCTCAATTCTGTCAATCGCTCAACAGTAATTTGTTCACCCACCGTAGAATACTTATGCTCTTGAGAGAAGCCACTAGTGAAACCTATGGCCCCCGGGTCTATTCTCATCATATCAATCTCCATCACTTTATTATTGCTTTGCTTTTTTACTTTTCCTTTTACTTTTCACTTTGCATCTCTATATCAAAAATACCAAAAATATTATCTATCATCTCTATGAGATCTCACTCTCGTAAGTGACCGTGAAGGGATTGACAACCCCTAATCGCGTTGGTTGCGAGGAGCTATTGTTTTTGTGTAGGTACGAGGGACTTGCGTGTAGCCTCCTACTGGATTGATACATTGGTTCTCAAAAACTGAGGGAAATACTTACGCTACTTTGCTGCATCATCCTCTCCTCTTCGGGGAAATCCAACGCAGTGCTCAAGAGGTAGCAAAGATCGAGTCATGCTGCAAGTTCAGGAGCCAGGAGCAGGCCCCATCTTTGAGAGCCATGGGAAACCAGTTCGCCATGACTTTCTCATCGCCATTGGCTGCTTTGATGCTCAGCTCGTAGAGCTGCAGGAACTCTGCCGGGTCGGCAGTGCCGTCATAGCGAGGAGGCAGGTCCGGCTTGAACTTGCCCGGCCAGGCGACGCTACGCAGCTCGGGGGTGAAGGAGCGGCAGCCAGCTGTGGTCGCTGGTGCCCGCCTCGGAGGTGGAGCTTGGTCTTGACGAGGTTCGCGCGGTGCCGCTGCGGGCGGCACACGGTCCTAACGAGGCAGCGCGGGGAGCGCAGGTGCAGCTTCTCGCGGCCGCGGGATTTCTTGGCAGCTTCTTTCCTCGTGCGCGGGCACTGGGCGTGGTGGATCACACCGTGGGGCTGCGCGCCTTGGTGCCAAGGCGCCTTCTTGGTGCAGAGGCGGTGGAGGCGTGCCATGGGCCTCATCTCCCATGGCTGGCTGAGGGTGAGGTAGAGAGAGGGACGACACCGGGGAGCCCCCTACGGCGTGGACGAGCTCGGCGACACGGTCGAGCCACTCCTCGTAGAGGTTGTCGACGGGGCGGTAGTGCAGGAGTTCGTTTGCCGCAAGGAGCGCGGCCCGCGCCTCCATGGGAGCGCGGCGTGCGTGAGACGAAGAACAGGCCGGGGTTAGCGATGGTGTGGCAGTGCGGCTGTCCCGCCGCACCGAAGGATGTAGTGAGGACGCCTGCTGCTCGTTCCCCGCCGGGCCGGTGGCAGCGTTGGCGGCGAGAGATGGAGAACGACGAGGTGGCCCACCGACGGGAGCTGTCTGAGCAACGCGGGCGGTGAGGGCAGCCCGACGCTTAGCTCGAGCACGGCGAGCGTCCGCCATGGAGACGGCAGAGTGACGGAGCGACAACTGATGGAAGGGAAGCTACGGCGCCCTCCTACCTGGCGCGCCAAATGTTGGATGTGGGGTTCCGGCAAACCCTTAAGGTTCGAACATTGGGGTGCGCGTGAAGTCTTTCCCTCCTACCGATCTACGCCCTAGCTCACTAAGATCTCGCAGACGAACTCGACGACCTCGCATCACAGAAAGGCAAGGGATTTATACTGGTTTGGGCCACCGTTGTTGTGTAATACCCTACTCCAGTGTGGTGGTGGTGGATTGCCTCTTGGGCTGATGATGAACAGTACAAGGGGAAGAACAGCCTCCTGAGGTTGAGGTGTTCTTGTGCTTGGTGACCCAGCGGGTGAGAGCTGGGTGAACTACTCGATCGTGTTGGATCAAGCTATGATGCGATGTCTCTACGGTGGTGGCTAGCTCTAATTATATAGGCCCTGGTCGTCTTCCCAAATATCGAGCGGGAAGGGAGCTGACAACGGCGGGCAAATTTGAAGGCGGGCAACTAGTACAAGCTATCCTGACAAAAGCGGTCTTCGCGTGCAAAAGGCTCTGGTGGTGACGCCATCTTGGGCTCCACGATGACCTCCGTCTTGCCGTCCTCCTGGTATTGGTCTCGTTGCACCAATATAGCAACCTTTGCCTGATGCCTTAGTACTCTTCGCCTGCGCTGGCCTCCTTAGCACCAAAGAGGAAATAAGGACGCTGCGCGCGCTGGCGCCTGCCTGGTGTCAATCGTCGTGACTTACGTCACGAGAGCCTCGTGAGGTTTGCCCCGCCTTGATATCTCCGCTCCTCGTGAGCCTGCCTGGCTTGGCCGCTCTTGAGGAGGTCTTGCGTCGTCCGCCTTGCGAGGCTTGGCCCCTCACGAGGGTCTTGAATGCCTCGTCGATGAAGATGGGTCGTACGGCCTGCTAGCTCAGCCACGCCGTGGGCTGCAGGCAGGCAAGTCCGGGGACCCCCGTTCCTAGAACGCTGACAAGTTCGGAGTTCCAGATATGATCACGGACATGACGAGAGTCTCTAAATGGTCGAGACGTAAAGATCGATATATTGGACGACTATATTCGGACACCAGAAGTGTGCCGAGTGGTTTCGGAGAAAATCGGAGTGCCGGAGGGTTACCGGAACCTCCCCCCCCCCCCCCGGAGAAATGATGGGCCTTATGGGCCTTAGTGGAGAGAGATAAGGGCTGGCCTAGGTCAGGCAGGGCTCCCCTCCCCCTCTGGTCCGAATTGGACAAGGGGAGGGGGGCGGCGCCCCCCTTTCCTTCTCCATCTCCCCCTTCCTTTCCCCCTCCTAGTAGGAGTAGGAAAGAGGGGAGTCCTACTCCTACTAGGAGGAGGACTCCTCCTCCTAGCACGCCATAGAGGGCCGACCGGCCTCCCCCCTTGCTCCTTTATATACGGGGGCAGGGGGGCACCTCTAGACACGAAAGTTGATCTGTTGATCTCTCCCAGCCGTGTGTGGTGCCCCCCTCCACCATATTCCACCTCGGTCATATCGTAGCGGTGCTTAGGTGAAGCCCTACGTCGTGCTGAACGTGTGCTGAACTCGGAGGTGTCGTACGTTCGGTACTTGGATCGGTCGGATCGTGAAGACGTACGACTACATCAACCGCGTTGTGCTAACGCTTCCGCTTTCGGTCTACGAGGGTACGTGGACAACACTCTCCCCTCTCGTTGCTATGCATCACCATGATCTTGCGTGTGCGTAGGATTTTTTTTGAAATTACTACGTTCCCCAACAGCTGCATGTAAAGCACAGTTAAGATATTGCATCACATACCTCGAAGCCTCTTAGTAGGCCCTTAAAGGCTTAATTCAATCCGCTTCTTGCTGACAGAATCCTTTCAACCACCGTACCCATTAAGGTACGATGTTCCTCCGAGACGGACGCATTTTGCAACATGTCCATCAACGTATCCGGCGCCTCCAGATTCCTGGGAGCGGCTGTGGTACGAACCCCCTTCGAAAGGATATGTTTGCTCGACCCTCGAGTCGTCTTCGGCTATAAACCCGATAGTCCGGGGTCTTTATTGTTGGTCCCCGTAGGGGCTGGACACGCCGGACCCTTGACGACCATAGTATCACCTTCAGGCGCTGTCTTCACTGCCCTCTGCACCACTTGAGGATCGGGGGAGACCCTCCGGGACGACACCTCGAAGTCGTCCGCCCTAAGGGGCGAGTAAGCCTGTGGAGGCATCTCCCTTTCCATCATCTCCGGAAGTAGGTCACCCGAGGAGGAGGACTGTTGAGGAAGACCGCGGGCCGAACTGCATACATATATTTAACATCTTACCGTTGTAAACTAGAAAAAACAGGATATTTCTAGAATACCCTTGTTCACTTATGATTCGGCGAAAGGCTTGTCCTTACGGAGGAACTGTGCGGCAACATCACCCTCTGAACCCGAACCATCTGACAGGGACATCTTCCCTCTCTTGGGAGCCTCCACCTCCAAATCTTCGGAGGCGGTCCTTTTCTTCCCATGGGGAGAAGGCATATCAGCTTTTTCTTCCCCTTCGTCTTCGGAAAAGGGAGTTCCGGTCTCCCCGGACATAGCATCCGGTGTGCCTTTAGAGTGGAAGCCACCTTTGGCTTTTTCGCTCTCATCTTTGTCCTCCTTCATCGGCACTTGATACGGCGTCGGGGCCAGCATCCTTGCCAACACAGGATCAACTGAGTCTTCGGGAAGTGGAGCCGAACACCTAATTCGTTCCGCCTTCTTTATCCATCCCTGGTGGAAGATAGGTTTCTCAGTATATTGATACGGGATAATCAACTAAGCCGTGTTCAGGAGTCATGTGCTTACCGAGGTATCCGGATGGTTGCAGTCGAGGCCGATGTCCTCGGTTGTATCCAGCAACTGCTTTCGGGTCCCAAAGAATAACTTCCCCATCCCCTTGCGTGTTGTGTCGAAGAAGTGCTGAAGGGTCCATGGTCCTTCCGGATTGAACTCCCACATGCGGAGAGGCCGTCGCTGGCACGGCAGGACCCGGCGTACTAGCATTACCTGCATCACGTTGATGAGGCCGGTGTCCTTTTCAAGGAGGCTCCGGATACGGCTTCGTAGTGTCTGCACTTCATCAATTGATCCCCAGTTCAGCCCCTCATTAATCCATGATGCAAGTTGTAATGGAGGGCCAGATCGGAACGCAGGAGCAGCTGCCCACTTGGTACCGCGGGGTTCAGTGATAAACCACTCTCGCTGCCATAGGCTGGAAGTCTCCGTAAAGAAGCCCTTTGGCCAAAGAGTATTGGCGAGCTTGCTCACCATAGCGTCGCCACACTCCGCTTGCTCGCCGTCGATTACCTTCGGCTTCACATTAAAGGTTTTGAGCCATAAGCCGAAGTGTGGGGGAATACGGAGAAAGGCCTCACACATGACAATGAACACGGAGATGTAAAGAAAGGAGTCCGGAGCTAGGTCGTGAAAATCTAACCTGTAATAGAACATGAGGCCACGAACGAAGGGGTGGAGAGAGAACCCTAGCCCCCGGAGGAAGTGGGAGATGAATACGACCTTCTCGCTGGATTTGGGTGTAGGAATAACCTGCCCCTTAGCAGGGAGCCAGTGGAGGATTTCCGCGGTCAGGTACCTTGCCGCCCGAAGCTTCACGGTATCCTCCTCTGTGATAGAGGAGGCCACCCACCGGCTTTGAGGGCCGGGTCCGAACATGACTGGGAGGCTTGGAGCGATTGAGTTAAGACCTGGGTGCTGGAGCTCGAGGTTGGAGAAGTTGAGGAAGAGGTAGGCGTAGAGGAGAAAGATGGGACTGTGCCCCTCTATAAAGGCGATGAATATCGAACGCCTCCTCATGGGCCTTAAAACTTGCCTATTCCCAATATTGATGAGAATCCCGCAATAAGGGGACACGATCTCTGCTTTGACAAGACATGCCAATAAAACCGCATCTTGAAACGTGGAGCGGGAGGCTAAAAACGGTTTGAAATAATAACCGGGTTGTGACGTGATGTCACATTGCGAAAAGTTGTCAGTAGATTGGAATCGTGAAATATTATACTCTCTGCATGTGTGTGTGTGTGGTACGTGTTTTACAGAGCCGGACATGTTTTCTATATTCAAAGGTTGTTTTGGAGTATTCGGAGGAGGACGCCTTGCAATGTCGAAGACAATCTGCGCGCCGGACACATCATCATTGAAGCCTGGTTCAGGGGCTCCTGAGGGAGTCTTGGATTAAGGGGTCCTCGGGCGTTCGGACTATGTAACATGGGTCGGACTAATGCGCTATGAAGATACAAGACAGAAGACTTCTTCCCGTGTCCGGATTGGACTCTCCTTGGCATGGATGGCAAGCTAGGCATTCGGATATGTAGATTCCTTCCTTTGTAAACCGACTCTGTACAACCCTAGGCCCCTCCAGTGTCTATATAAACCGGAGGGTTTGGTCTGTAGAGGCAATCACAATCATACAGGCTAGACATCTAGAGTTTAGCCATTACGATCTCGTGGTAGATCAACTCTTGTAATCCTCATATTCATCAAGATCAATCAAGCAGGAAGTAGGGTATTACCTCCATAAAGAGGGCCCGAACCTGGGTAAACATCGTGTCCCCGTCTCCTATTACCATCAACCCTATACGCACAGTTCGGAACCCCCTACCCGAGATCCTCCGGTTTTAACACTGACACTAGCGGCAGGGGGTCACTCGCGACGACGATGATGGTCCGGAGACCAAGGGGCGGTAGAGCTGGGAGGCGCGGTCGAGTGTTTGAAGGAATTTCCAAAATTTCAACCCGCGGTATATATATACCCAGTCGGTGTGACCGAGTGGAACGAATCGGTGGCACCGAGATGCAAAACTGCTGGCAGTTGCTGCAACTCGATGTGATCGAATTGTTCAAATCGGTTGCACCGAGATGAAAACCTAGATCAACTTAATGAATTTGGTGAGACCGAGTGGGAGTGAGTTGGTCTAACTGAAATGCATTAAGAGGTTTTGGAAGTTAAGCCCTTGACAGATCGGTGGCTCCGAGTGCGCCTCACCCGGAGAGGTTTTGGAAGTTGGTCTAACCGAAGTGAAGCAATGAGGCAACAGAGAGAATGTCAAGCAAACTCGGTGGGACCGATTGCACATTTTGGTGGGACCGAAATAATTAGAATAGGCAATAGAGAGTTTGCAAGGCCATCTCGGTGAGACCAAGATCCGTATCAGTGTGACCGAATTGTCTAGGGTTTCTGGCAGTGGCTATGTCAAATGAACTCGATGGCGCCGGATAGATCAAATCGATGGGGCCGAGTTTGACTTCGAGTTCTGGACATATTTGGTAATGAGAGAGTGACAAAGGGTTTTGGAGCAATATCACTAAGCACTTTGAGCAAGTAGACCATCAAGCAACACCTCATCCCCTTTTAATAGTATTGGCTTTCCTATGGACTCAATGTGATCTTGGATCACTAAAATATAAATGAAGAGTCTTGAACTTTTGCCAATCTTTGTCCTTAGCATTCTGAGGGGTCCACATCTCTAGTCCATGCCATGCCATTCATTGAACTTTCTGAAATATTAAACTTGAATGGATATTAATTCAATGAGCTATATGTTGTTATGAATTACTAGAACCACACGGGGATTAGTTGCACTTTCAAAAAGCATGGCATTTACCTCTTGAGCTAGAACATAAAGCATATTGGGCAATTAAAGAACTTAACTATGACTTCAAACTTGCCGGTGAAAAGAGGTTATTTGACATTAGCTCGTTGGAAGAGTGGAGAACCCAAGCTTATGAAAATGCCAAGTTGTTCAAAGAAAAAAATTAAAAGATGGCATGATAAAATATTTCAAAATGGGAATTCAAAGTGGGTGTGTATGTTCTATTGTACAACTCTCGTTTTAGTTCTATGCAGGAAAACTTCTGTCTAAATGGGAAGGACCGTATATCATCGAAGAAGTTTATCGTTCTGGAGCTATCAAGATCAACAACTACAAGGGCAGGAATCCGAGGGTGGTCAATGGACAAAGAATTAAGCATTATATCTCAGGTACACCTATTAATGTTGAATCTAACATCGTTCAAACTATGACACTGGAGGAACACATAAAAGAGACCTTCCGGAACATTGCAGAACCCTAAAAATGAGTAGGTATGTGATATGGCATGTAAAACGACTCTAAAAATTGCATAAAAATATTATCTGTCCGTTTTGGAATATTTAAAAAAAATACCAAAATAAAAAACAACCGAGGGGACCCATGAGCTACCCACAAGGCACATGGGCGCACCCTGGTGGCTTGTGGACCCCTCGTGTGCCTTCTCAGGGTGCGCCCATGTGCCTCTATTTTCTTCTGGAATACTTGTTTTGCAAGACAAAAATTCTTTATATATACTCCCAGATGTTTTGACCACCGTATCACAAAAATCTCCTATGTCTTTGTTTCGTGCTATTTTTTAATAGATCTAGATCGCCATGACTCCACCAATCTCTTACAAGGACAAATTCTACAATAAGGTCATCAACCCCTACCTACCGAAAGTGATGAAACACCCTCAAGCCATTGCGATGCGTGAGGGGTGCTTCACTGCTAGGACGTTCAAGGGCCCAAGAAGACCGAAAGCGTACGTGGAGGCCATGCTCAAACCAGTGGAGCAGGAGATCTTCAAGTGCCAAGGATGGTGGAACATGGGCTCAACGCCAACCACTCCATCATCACGAAATTCACCCATGAGCACAAGGTGGATGGCAAGGAGATTGGAGACACTGTCTTCAAGCTCAATGATCGAATTAACTATCTCCAGGCCCAAATCTATTATCTCCAAAATCAAAATTTTGAGTATGAGGCAAGATTTAAATGTGTGAACTTAGTTGCAAGTTTCATGACCCCGGAGACTCGTTCATCCTTTTATGATGGGGAACCTATGCCGTTGAAGACGGAGGACAAGCCCACTACCCCATCATCACCAAAGAAAGAAACTTGAGTACATGGGTATGGGCACCACCCTAGAGTTGTGCCAAGCTTGGGGAGGTGCCCCGGTACCGTATCACCATCATTTTATTATCTTTAATTATCTTAGTTTGATCCTTAGCTATTTCGTGATTTAGTAGAATAAAATTTTAGTATGATCTATTTTTGAGTGCTATTTTCATGAACCATCTGTCTATGTAATCGAGTTGAGAGTTATATAATAATTAAAGAGTAGTTAGAGTTTTGCTTCTTTACTTTTATGTTTCAATCTTAGCAATGAAAATAATAAAACATCATATGCTAATCCCATGGAAAGTAATGACTTTACATAAAGAAATGTATAAGTGATAAATTTGTTGGAAGTTAACAAACATAGTATTGGTCAATGATGCAATTCATGAAAAAAATAAGGGAAGCAAATATTCACATACAAATATACTATGTTGGGCATGTTTAATGATTGTGAGCCCCCATTAAATATTTTATGTCAAATTGTTGACGTTGGACAAGCAAGACAACATAATGAGTTATGTTTGCTTATATTAACATAAAAGTTATATTGTTATGGATCCTCCAACATGTGGTGCTTGCTCAATATCTTTTCTAGCCAAAAATCCGCACCAAGTAGAGATACTACTTGTGCATCAAAATCCCGTAAACCCAGTTTCATGCCATGAGAGTCCACTATATCTACCTTCGGATTGAATAAGTCCTTCAAGTAAGTTGTCATCGGTACATAAAGAATAAAAATTTCTCCTAAATATGTATGATCTTTTATTGTAAGAGAAAATAAGTTTGTACGGTCTTGTGACGGTAAAGAAATAAAAGCAACGGACTGCATAATAAAGGTTGGTATCACAAGGGGCAATATACAGTGACGTTCCTTTACATTAAGAGCTTGCACATCCAAAAATAAAAAGCGCATAACAACCTTTGCTTCCCTCTGCGAAGGGCCTATCTTTTACCTTTATGTAATTACTTTTCATGCAAGAGTCAATAGTGTTCTCCTCTATTCCTTTTTCATTTTTCTATTTGCAAGCATCATGTGGTGGAGAAATTAAAGATCTAGGCATATATATCCAGTTGGATATGAGTGATCATGAGTTATTATATGTGTCTGACTGAGGTAAATGGGTTGGGAGGCGAAACTATAACCTCCTATCTTTATATGTGTCTGACTGAAACTTTCTATATGTCGTGAGTGTCAGCAATCATAGAAGACTAAATGATAGTTGAGTATGTGGACTTGCTAAACAAAAGCTCTTACATGAGACCCTTCCAGAGAATATGATGAGTTGTAATTGCCTTGTTGACTAAGATCATAGTTTATTAGTTTTCAAGAAAGTTTATGCCTTATAATTCGTTGTTGTGATGACTTGTTACTTGATCATGAGAAGTTTTATGATGATATATTGCTGCTATGATAATGATCATGATGCTACTATGTCTGTATTTTGTCTTTTCGACACCTCTCTCTCCAAACACGTGGTCATGAATACAATACCGGCTTTCGCTTGATGAAAAGCGAGGTCTAAGCTTGAGGGAGTTGATACGTCCATTTTGCATCATGTTTTCCTACTGTTACTTTTTTAAGTTTTTGATCAATATAATACTTTGTGGTGCAATTCTAATGCCTTTTCTCAGCTAATTTGCAAGATTTACATGAAGAGGGAGATTGCCGGCAACTAGAATTCTGGACCTGAAAAAGCTACATCACATATACCTATTCTACACAACTCCAAATGAGTTGAAATTTCACACAGAACTATTTTGGAATATATAAAAATTACTAGAGAAAAGAGATACCAGAGGGGACCCACCAGGTGCCCACAAAGCACATGGCGTGACCACCTCCCTGGGCGCGCCCATGTGGCTTGCGGGGCCCCTGGATGGCCTCTGAGGACCATCTTCCCCTATATGATGCCATGTTCCCTAGAAAAATCAGGAGAGGACTTTCGGGATGAAGCGTCGCCGTCTCGTGGCGAAACCTAGGCAGGAGCACTTTTGCTCTTGGCGGAGTGATTCCGCCGGGGATACTTCCCTACAGGAGGGAGAAATCGAAGCCATCGACATCACCAACAACCCTCTCATCATGGGAGGACCAATCTTCATCAACATCTTCACCAGCACCATCTCATCTCATACCCTAGTTCATCTCTTGTAATCAATCTTTGTCCCAAAACCTCAGATTGCTACATGTTGGTTACTAGTAGTGTTGATTACATCTTGTAGTAGATTCTAGTTGGTTTATTTGGTGGAAGATTATATGTTCAGATCCTTAATGCTATTCAATACCCCTGTGATCTTGAAAATGAATATGATTTGTGAGTAGTTTCTTTTGTTCTTGAGGACATGAGAGAAGTCTTGTCATAAGTAATCTGTAATAATGTGAATTTGGTATTCGTTCGATATTTTGATGATATGTATGTTGTGATTCCCTTAATGGTGTTATGTGAACATCGACTACATGACACTTGAGCATAATTGGGCCTAAGAGAAGGAATTGTGGAGTAGTAATTAGATGATTGGTTGCTAGAGTGACAGAAGCTTAAAACCTAGTGGGTTGTTCAAGTAAGAACAACACCCAAGCACTTGTCCACCCTCAAATCAAATTATAAAAGTAGCGAACACGAATCAAACAAACATGATGAAAATGACTAGATGAAATTCCCGTGTGTCCTCAAAAATGTTTTGCATACTACAAGAGACCATTCCAGCCTGTTGTCACAAGCCTAATGTGACGCCCCAAGACCGACGCTACAGATGCCGCCCAGTTATTTCGTGTTCGTCGTGTGAATTGGTTGGTTCGTTGCATTCATATTTGCATCATGCGCATTGCATCGGCACCTCGTTGCCGTCATTTTTTGAAACTTGCATCTGCTTGTAGTTGTCGCGCCCCTGGCTTTTGTTGACCGTTCTGAGACCAACCTTGCTCTTCACTTTCCCTCTTGCCTAAACCGGAGTCTCTTTGCACAGTACATATCCCTTTGCGTACGTGTCCGAAACTTCCCCGAACCCAACCTGCTCAGTCATCACCATTGGTTTCGGATCAACACCTAACATCCTCCAAATATCTGTGGTTTCTTTGTTGGACTCCCCTAAGATATTCATTCTCAATCGTCGGATTTTGATCGGATGATCCAACTTCCCTCTTTTCCCGTATATATAGTCTACCCCTACTCTATTTTGGACCTAACCCTATTTCCTAGGGATCCTCCCCAGCCGCCGCCACTGTACTCCATACCATCACCCAGATCCGTCGCTGCCCACCTCCTCTGTTTCTGTTGCTTCCCCTGCCCGAGCACCTCACCACGCCAGCACTCGCGGGACCTCCAGCCCGTGCTCGACGCCCAACCATCGAGCCCCGCACCGTGCGCCGCCGCCGGTGACCAGCGGATGAGCCCATGCGACCACCTCCTCCTTCGTTTCCCTCCTCTCTGTCTCTCATCTCTCTCTCGTTTTCTCTATGTCCAGGAGCAGACCAAGCCTCTGCTGCATGGATCTCCGCCACCGGCTGCCTCCACGCGCCGGGTCTGCTCCATCCCTAGTCCACCGGACCTCGTTAGCCTCGGTTCCGGTCGACCCCAAGCTCCTCCGCCCTGTCGTACTCTGCCATGGATGGCCTCGTCACCGCGCCACTCCCGCAACAACCAGCCCCACGAGCGGCGCCCTGCCTCATCGCCGTCGACAAGCCCCTCGGATGAGCCGCGCCTCGCCGCCCCGTTGCCCTGCGTCCCCGTCTGTTGTTTCTCCCTCTCTGAACCTCCTCCTTTTCTCGTTCATACAGAAAGCCTCCGGTGGAGCAGCTCGCTGGCAGTTTATCCCTTCTCGACCTGCATCACGCTCCGTTCCGCCCGTTCCGGCCGGTTCCCGCCGACCCCGTCGCCAAGACCCCTGCCGCTGTCTTCTGCATCGCCTGCTGCTGCTTTCTGTTCTTCAGAAACGAGAGCAGCAGCGCCTCGTCCCGCTCCCCGCATTGACCGCGCACGGCCTCGCCTGGGCCACCCCTCCAGCGTCTCCAGATCCGGCCACCCCGCTCCGCTTCTAGGCCGAGCCCATGGGTAAGCAACCCGAGCCCCCCTGTGCACTGTTGGGCTAGCCGGATTCGGCCCAGTGTAGTTTTTTTCCCCGTCTGTGATTTTCCCTAATTATTCCAGAGACTGCAGTTTTATAGAAAAGCCCTTCATGTTCATGCATTAATATCTCACAAACCATGCATCGGATTAAAACAACTTATATATGTAAAATGCTTAGAATTTCATCTAGCTCCGAATTTAATAAACTTTATATGTAATTGGTGTAGAAAAATGCATAGATTAACATGGTAGCATTACTTTGCATGTTTAACAACTCTAAAATATGCTTTAAGACATAACAGTACCAACTCTAAAATATGCACATGGGGATTTTCCGGAATTTTTCTTTGTTGTTCCGGCCTCATTTAAACTTGCCTAAATAAGTTAGTTTACTTATGCTTCACCCCTTGCCATGTTTAATAACATTTAATATTGTTGGGTACATAACCGAGGAAGAACTAAATAATTGATGTGGTATTTCGTCCATATGCAACTCGTTGCATATTGAGTTCCATTTAATCTATAGTCTTGGTTGTGCATTTCCCATGCCATGAATCATTAAACCGTACATGCATCATACTTGATTGTGCATCATGCCTTGTTCATGTGTGGTCTGTTTACCGTGTTGTGTGCTCTTCTCGATAGTTCCCGTTTCGTTACGATCGTGAGGATTCGTTCAACTACGCTTGGTTCGGCTTTGTGGCTTCATCTTCTTCATGGACTCGTTCTTCTTCCTTGCGGGATTTCAGGCAAGATGACCGTCACCTTGGATCACACTACTATCATTGCTATGCTAGTTGCTTCATTCTATCGCTATGCTGCGTTACCTACCACTTGCTGCTCAAGCCTCCCAAATTGCCATGAACCTCTAACCTTTGTCACCCTTCCTAGCAAACCGTTGTTTGGCTATGTTACCGCTTTTGCTCAGCCCCTCTTATAGCGTTGCTAGTTGCAGGTGAAGATGAAGATTGCTCCATCTTGGATTATGTTTATGTTGGGATATCACAATATCTCTTATCTTATTAATGCATCTATATACTTGGTAAAGGGTGGAAGGTTCGGCCTTATGCCTGGTGTTTTGTTCCACTCTTGCCGCCCTAGTTTCTGTCATATCGGTATTATGTTCCTGGATTTTGCGTCCCTAACGCGGTTGGGTGATTTTTGGGACCCCCTTGACAGTTTTCTTTGAATAAAACTCCTCCAGCAAGGCCCAACCTTGGTTTTACATTTGCCTCAGCCTATTACCTTTTTCCCTTGGGAGTCGCGCATCCTGAGGGTCATCTTTATTTTAAACCCCCCCGAGCCAATGCTTGTCTAAGTGTTGGTCCAAACTAGAGCACCGTGCGGGACCGTCCCTTGGCAACTTGGGTTATGTTGGTACCTGTACGCTTCGCTTATCCAGTGTGTCCTGAGAACGAGGTACGTGCCACTCCTATCGGGATTGTCGACACATCGTGCGGCTTTGCTGGTCTTGTTTTACCATTGTCGAAATGTCTTGTAACCGGGATTCCAAGACTGATCGGGTCTTCCCGGTAAAAGGAATATCCTTCGTTGATCGCGAGAGCTTGTGATGGGCTAAGTTGGGACACCCCTGCAGGGTATAAACTTTCGAGAGCCATGCCTACAGTTATGTGGCAGATGGGAATTTGTTAATATCTGGTTGTAGTAAACTTGAAGTAAACTCTTCTAAAATACACCAACCGTGTGCGTAACCGTGAGTGTCTCTTTTCGGGGTTGTTCGAGAGGAGAACACGGTTTTTGGGTTATGTTTGATGTATGTATGAGTTCAGGATCACTTCTTGATCATTACTAGTTGACAACCGTTTGCTTTGCTTCTCTTCTCGCTCTTATTTGCGTAAGTTAGCCACCATACATGCTTAGTCGCTGCTGCAACCTCACCACTTTACCCCTTCCTTACCCATTAAGCTTTGCTAGTCTTGATACCCATGGTAATGGGATTGCTGAGTCCTCATGGCTCACAGATAACTACACCACCAGTTGCAGGTACAGGTTATGCGATGATCTTGACGCGAGAGCGATGTTTACTTGTTTTGGAGTTCTTCTTCTTCTTCATCATCGATCTTGGGTTAGGCTCCTGGTCGGCAGCCTGGGCTAGCAGGGTGGATGTCGTTTGAGTTTCTGTTTATGTTTCATCCGTAGTCGGACGTTGATCTTGTATATGATATATTGTTGTATTCATGTGACATTGTATGTCTTGGTTGTATCCCCACTATTATGTAATGTTGATGTAATGATATCCACCTTGCAAAAGCGTCTTCAAGATGCGCTTCTATTCTTGGTGGGACCTTCAAGTTCCTTTGGGATAGGGTCGCATCTTGGGCGTGACAAGTTGGTATCAGAGCCTCGACCGACCTTAGGAGCCCCCCCTTGATTGATCGTGTAGGTTGGCCGATGTCGAGTCTAGAAGAAAACTTTTTCCGATTCTAGTTATATCGGAGAGTAGGAATTCTTTTAATTCGTCTGCCCCTTCGTCGCTCTGGTGAGAAATCTTGATGTTGGTGTTTTGAACTACTCCTTTTCCCATTCAAATTTTTCTTTAGGATCATGCGGTTAGTTTTCGTTCGTTGTCCTTCCTCTTTTGTCCGGTACATTTCTCGTCAAGTCGACTCGAACCTCTTTGTCTTTTGGGAGATCAATCCTTAGCTCTTTTCAATCGACGTTGTTTTCCCCATCTGAAGTTGTCTTTCTTTTTCCCACCCGCCCAACCTTTTTCTTCTTGGAACCGGAGTCCGTAATGGAGTATCCATCCTACTCATGCGAAGCCTTTGCATTCTCTCCTCAATCATTTCAACCGGCACTTTTTCTATCCAATTATTCATCGTCCCAGTTGCTTTTGTTTTCACGCCCTCCCACCCGTTTTTTCTTCCCAGAGTCTGAGCCTCTATTCGAGCAGTTATTTCATTCATGCAAAGCCCCTTCAATCTTTCCTCAATTGTTTCAATCGGTGAATTCTCGTCTGGTGCATCAATGTTCATCTTGTTTTCTTTCCGGTGGATCCAAATTCAAGTTTTTCGTTGTCGATCATATTCTTTCCCTTGGCTCAAATATTTCCCTTTGCTCGTTCGCCTCTCGCCATTCTATCGTTCCGGAGTGTTGAAGACATCTCAGAAGATTCATGTTTGCATTCTATTATTTCGAGGTTGTCACCTCATTCAAATCTTTCAATCGTTTCGGTGCATCATTTCTCATTCGACAATCCTTTCCAACGGTGTTTCTTTTTAGTGGGCCCTAACCCACAGGTCTTTTCCCAAGATCTTACCTGACTCTTCTAATTATTCCGGAGTTATTCTCAAGTTCTTTTGAAGTTTGACGTAAGTATGGATTCCATCAGTCAGATGCCTTCTCCAAGATCGTTTTTCAAATTCTTTCATGTTCGGGTCAATCTTTCCTCTTATCATTCTTCCGGAGTATCTCAACAATTTTGATGGTGTTTCTCGTCGTCATTCTCAACATTTCAAAACCGAAGAAGAATTTCTCTTAAATCTGGTCCGTTCTCCCGGAGATTCGTAGCGCTAGCTTGATGTTGTCCTATCGAATTGTTTCCAGTCGTGCAATTCTTTTCATCCATCTGGAGTATTTCAGGAGTTGTTTTCCCTCTCGATCATCCGGAGGTCATCTTTTCGGAATATTTCTTTGCTCTAAGTTTTCAAATTCATTCTCCAATTATTCTATATCCGTGCCCCTTCATTCGTCTCAATATTCTTCCGGTGCTTCGCTCCAGTATTCTTCAATCAGTTCCCGATCTCTTCGTGCTCTTTTCTCTAAATTCCCTCAAGTATCTTCATTCATTTTCTAATTCTTTCCGGTGTTTCGTTCACTTCTCTTCGTTCGTTTACATTTTCACGGTGGTTCGTTGAAGATTCTTTTTCCGTTCTCATCATATCAATTCATTTGTTCTTTTCAAGTCCTACCGGTGGTTCGTTGAAGACCTTCCCAAGTTTGCACCATATCTCTCTTAATCCTTTCTACGAGAATAAGTAGTATGCCAAATCCATTGTTTGTCATAAATTTAAATTGGTGAAGGATACGCATGACGTAATTCTTATTCTTGTTTCTTCCAAATCTTTAATTCCTTATTCCGGAGGTTCTTCAAAATTCTCGGTTTCAATTGTTTCATCTCTCTTTTTCTGGAGTTCCAAGTTTTCTCGGTTATATCATTGCGAAGCTCCATCCAATCATTGCAAGGCTTCACCTTGTTCTTTTAACTTCTCTTTCTTTTTATCATTCTTTTATTACCGGAGTCCTTCATGGAGGCTCTACATGATGGTTCATCAAGGATTTCGTTCATTCTCGATTTGGTCTTCAAGATTTCTCTCGGAGTTAAGATCCGCTAAGCTATACTAAAAAATAAACATGGTGCTCAACACATGTTTTGTTTTGAGGAGTTCAAGTATTCTTCATCTTGCATTCCGAAGTGCAATTCTTTCTACAATATCTTTTGAGGTGGTGTTTTGTCCTTCTTGACAATTTCCATTCATGTTCCATGATTCACATGTTGTCAAGAACGAGGTATATTAAATCCATCAATCTCTTCGTTGGAGTTATCTTGGTAGAGATTTCATCTAAAGCCTTTCCTAAGGAATGTTTCCAATTGTGGTGCTTATCAATGATCCAAGTTTTCTCCTATCCTCTCGGCGGGAGAAGTTTTCATCTCTTCGTTGGTCTCAAGTAACTAATTGTTTTCCATAGTGGCATGTATTCACCTCTAAGTTTTGAGTTGTTTCCATAAGCCCACAACAAGCTTATCCTTGTCGTTGTTGTTTTTCAAACAACTCCGTTCAATCCTACTTCGTGTAAGGATGCTTTCCAAATTAAATGGTGGTAGAAGTTGTCATTCCTTCTCCGTTCCTTTCATTCCATTCTTTCATTTCTTCCGGAGGCATTGTGATGTTGCTCTCTTCGACCCATCATCTTGTTTTGTCAGGATCATGTCCTTTTCCTTGCTTATTGATTTAACCGGAGTGTTGTGTCTATCGTTCCTCTTTTAACCGGAGTCTCATCCAGGTGCTTTCATTTTGCCAAGTTCAAATTCTATTCCTTCCATTTCCGACCGGAGTGTTGTATCATCTCTACAATATCTTTTCATCTTATCAAGTTTTCTTCTCTTTTCTACGGAAGTGCTGTCCAAATTCTGTCATTCTTGTTCCTTGGCTATCTCGTTATACCGGTGTGGTTTCATATTCTTTTGGTTCGTTAAGCCCTTGTTTCATGTCTTTCAACCCACAAGGTTCTCCTAATGTTCCTTGTTCCTCTTTGCTAACGGAGTGTTTGCAATCTCGTTCACCTCCATTGTATTCTTTCTTTCGATTTGTTCAACCTCTCAAGGTTCTTTGGTTTCACTCGTTTGCCAAGAAGCAATTTGTTTTACCTCTTCCTCTTCCGCTTCTCTTCGGTGCCATCCTTAGATCTCGGGACGAGATCTCTTGTAAGTGAAGGAGTGTTGTGACGCCCCAAGACCGACGCTACAGATGCCGCCCATTTATTTCGTGTTCGTTGTGTGATTTGGTTGGTTCGTTGCATTCATCTTTGCAGCATGCGCATTGCATCGGCACCTCGTTGCCGTCATTTTTCAAAACTTGCATCCGCTTGTAGTTGTCGCGTCCCCCTGGCTTTTGTTGACCATTCTAAGACCAACCTTGCTCTTCGCTTTCCCTCTTGCCTAAACCGGAGTCTCTTTGCACAGTGCATATCCCTTTGCGTACGTGTCCGAAACTTCCCCGAACCCGACCCGCTCAGTCATCACCGTTGGTTTCGGATCAACACCTAACATCCTCCAAATATCTGTGGTTTCTTCGTTGGACTCCCTAAGATATTCATTCTCAATCGTCGGATTTTGATCGGATGATCCAACTTCCCTCTTTTCCCATATATATAGTCTACCCCTAGTCTATTTTGGACCTAAACCTATTTCCTAGGGATCCTCCCCAGCCGCCGCCACTGCACTCCATCCCATCACCCAGATCCATCGCTGCCCACCTCCTCTGTTTGTGTGCCTGACCAACCCCGCGTCTCCTCCCGATTCCCATGGATGTTGCTTCCCCTGCCCGAGCACCTCACCGCGCCAGCACTCGCGGGACCTCCAGCCCGTGCTCGATGCCCAACCATCGAGCCCCGCACCGTGCGCCGCCGCCGGTGACCAACAGATGAGCCCATGCGACCACCTCCTCCTTTGTTTCCCTCCTCTCTGTCTCTCATCTCTCTCTCGTTTTCTCTATGTCCAGGAGCAGACCAAGCCTCCACTGCATGAATCTCCGCCACCGGCTGCCTCCACGCGCCGGGTCTGCTCCATCCCAAGTCCGCCGGACCTCGCCAGCCTCGGTTCCGGTCGACCCCAAGCTCCTCCGCCCTGCCGTACTCTGCCATGGATGGCCTCGTCACCGTGCCGCTCCCGCGACAACCAGCCCCACGAGCGGCGCCCTGCCTCGTTGCCGTCAGCAAGCCCCTCGGGTGAGCTGCGCTTCACCGCCCCGTTGCCTACCTCCCTTTCTGCTGTTTCTCCCTCTCTGAACCTCCTCCTTTTCTCGTCCGTACAGGAAGCCTCCGGTGGAGCAGCTCGCTGGCAGTTTATCCCTTCTCGACCTGCATCGCGCTCCGTTCCGCCCGTTCCGGCCGGTTCCCGCCGACCCGTCGCCGCTGTAACCCCTGCCACTGTCTTCGCATCGCTTCGCTGCTGCTTTCATTCTTGAACGAGAGCAGCGCCTCCGCCGCTCCTGATTGACACAAGACGGCCTCGCCTAGGCCACCCCTCCAGCGTCTCCAGATCAGGCCACCCCGCTCCGCTTCTGGCCGAGCCCATGGGTGAGCAACCCGAGCCCCCCTGTGCACTGTTGGGCTAGCCGGATTCGGCCCAGTGTAGTTTTTTTCCCGTCTGCGATTTTCCCTAATTATTCCAGAGACTGCAGTTTGACAGAAAAGCCCTTCATGTTCATGCATTAATATCTCACAAACCATGCATCGGATTAAAACAACTTATATATGTCAAATGCTTAGAATTTCATCTAGTTTCATAATATCCAACTTTCATCCATGTTAAAAATGTTTAACTTGCTGTTTGTTTAATTTTGCTTAAATGCCATGGTAAAATGATTTATTTCATAACTAATTGACCGTAGCTCCGAATTTAATAAACTTTATATGTAATTGGGGTAGAAAAATGCATAGATTAACATGGTAGCATTACTTTGCATGTTTAACAACTCTAAAATATGCTTTAGGACAGAACAGTACCAAATCTAAAATATGCACATGGGGATTTTCCGGAATTGTTGTTTGTTGTTCGGCCTCATTTAAACTTGCCTAAATAAGTTAGTTTACTTATGCTTCACCCCTTGTCTTGTTTAATAACATTTAATATTGTTGGGTACATAACCAAGGAAGAACTAAATAATTGATGTGGTGTTTCGTCAATATGCAACTCGTTGCATATTGAGTTCCATTTAATTTGTAGTGTTGGTTGTGCTTTTGCCATGCCATGAATCATTAAACCAGACATGCATCATACTTGATTGTGCATCATGCCTTGTTCATGTGTGGTGTGTTTACCGTGTTGTGTGCTCTTCTCGATAGTTCCCGTTTCGTTGCGATCGTGAGGATTTGTTCGACTACGCTTGGTTCGTCTTCGTGGCTTCATCTTCTTCATGGACTCGTTCTTCTTTCTTGCGGGATTTCAGGCAAGATGACCGTCACCTTGGATCTCACTAGTATCATTGCTATGCTAGTTGCTTCATTCTATCGCTATGTTGCGTTACCTACCACTTGCTGCTCAAGCCTCCCAAATTGCCATGAACCTCTAACCTTTGTCACCCTTCCTAGCAAACCGTTGTTTGGCTATGTTACTGCTTTTGCTCAGCCCCTCTTATAGCGTTGCTAGTTGCAGGTGAAGATGAAGATTGCTCCATGTTGGATTATGTTTATGTTGGGATATCACAATATCTCTTTATCTTATTAATGCATCTATATACTTGGTAAAGGGTGGAAGGCTCGGCCTTATGCCCGGTGTTTTGTTCCACTCTTACCGCCCTAGTTTCTAGCATATCGGTATTATGTTCCCGGATTTTGCGTTCCTAACGCGGTTGGGTGATTTATGGGACCCCCTTGACAGTTCGCTTTGAATAAAACTCCTCCAGCAAGGCCTATTACCTTTTTCCTCAGCCTATTACCTTGGGAGTCGCACATCCTGAGGGTCATCTTTATTTTAAACCCCCCGGCCAATGCTTGTCTAAGTGTTGGTCCAAACTAGAGCACCGTGTGGGACCGTCCCTTGGAGTACTTGGGTTATGTTGGTACCTGTACGCTTCGCTTATCCGGTGTGTCCTGAGAACGAGGTACGTGCGACTCCTATCGGGATTGTCGACACATCGTTCGTCTTTGCTGGTCTTGTTTTACCATTGTCGAAATGTCTTGTAACCGGAATTCCAAGACTGATCGGGTCTTCCTGGTAGAAGGAATATCCTTCGTTGATCGTGAGAGCTTGTGATGGGCTAAGTTGGGACACCCCTGCAGGGTATAAACTTTCGAGAGCCGTGCCCGCGGTTATGTGGTAGATGGGAATTTGTTAATATCCGGTTGTAGTAAACTTGAAATAAACTCTTCTAAAATACACCAACCGTGTGCGTAACCGTGAGTTTCTCCTTTCGGGGTTGTTCGAGAGGAGAACACGGTTTTTGGGTTATGTTTGATGTATGTATGAGTTCAGGATCACTTCTTGATCATTACTAGTTGACAACCGTTTGCTTTGCTTCTCTTCTCGCTCTTATTTGCGTAAGTTAGCCACCATACATGCTTAGTCGCTGCTGCAACCTCACCACTTTACCCCTTCCTTACCCATTAAGCTTTGCTAGTCTTGATACCCATGGTAATGGGATTGCTGAGTCCTCGTGGCTCACAGATTACTACACCACCAGTTGCAGGTACAGGTTATGCGATGATCTTGATGCGAGAGTGATGTTTACTTGTTTTGGAGTTCTTCTTCTTCTTCGTCGATCTTGGGTTAGGCTCCTGGTCGGCACCCTGGGCTAGCAGGGTGGATGCCGTTTGAGTTTCTGTTTATGTTTCATCCGTAGTCGGACGTTGATCTTTTATATGATGTATTGTTGTATTCATGTGACATTGTATGTCTTGGTTGTATCCCCACTATTATGTAATGTTGATGTAATGATATCCACCTTGCAAAAGCGTCTTCAAGATGCGATTCTATTCTTGGTGGGACCTTCGAGTTCTTTTAGGATAGGGTCGCATCTTGGGCGTGACACCTAACTCATCCCATGTTTTCTTTGCTTGATCATCATGTCATCATGTTTTAAATTCAAATGAATTTGAATTGGGGATGTTCAAACCCTAGCACTAAATCAATTCAAATAGGTTCAAATAAAATATTTTTCAATGAACCCAAAATGCCCTTTTGTAATGTTCATGATTTCTGATAAAGGTGAAAACCTCTGCCAAAAATAATGAACATATTTTTAGGTCATTCCTGTGTTCTTGAATTAAATCATAAAATATTTGAATTTGGGCATTTAAATGCTATAAATGTTTAAATGCTCAAATAATTCTGAAAGTATTTGAGGGCTGTTGTAAATAATTTCACAAGTACCCACAATTATTTTCAGCATTTTATCAAATGGTTTGTTTTTTAAACTAAATCAAAACAGAGGAAAATAAATAGAAAAACAAAAATAAAGGAGAGAGAGAAAGTACCTGGGGCTCACCTGGCCCAACTCCAGCTGGCCCAGCCCACCGCAGCCGCCACCGTCTTCAACCTCCTGCCAGTAGGTAGGAGGGCGGGTGCCCGACGTGCACCAGCACGCGCGCGCCACCTCCTGTGATGAAGACATCAATACGATTGTTACACCCACAGCCCCTACTGCTATACATACTGGACCAATTACTAGAGCTCGCGCACGCCAATTAAATTACCAGGTACTTTCGTTTCTTGGTAATGATTCTAATGTTCATGAGAATATGATGCTGCCTAAATTGGATACATTTGTTTTGCTTACAAATGAAGGGCCTAGCTTGGAGAAGGATGAACATTGGATCAAGAACAAGCATGGAGATGATGGCATGCGCAAGGGGAACAAGAACGGAGCTACAAGTGATGATTTCAGGACGTTGAAGCCACCATAATGAGTGCATGAAGCCTTGGACGAAATATACAAGATGCTACATCATAATTTTCGTCCACTGGCTATTCTAGGTGCTGCGTCACCTTTTTATTGGGCCAGGCCCATGTAATTTCGAAATACATCAGTATAGGCTATTTTTAGAGTCCGTATGTATGGGGAAACAAGAGTTAGGGTTGGTTTCGACCCCTCCCTCGGGGCCACGAAATTTCCCCTCTTCCTCCATATATACAGCCCTTAGGGCGCTGCTTAGACTTTGGGTTTTGTTTAGATTAAAAGTTCGCCATAGCTGCAACTTCACGTTTCGCTTGTGTTCAACGACCGCACAAAGGCGCCACGAACCCCACCTTGATCAATAAAGCTTTCATCTTATATTTGTAATATCCAGATTGCAATCTTAGTTTCTTGCTTGTTCTTTGTTTGCTCGCAGAAATGACCCTCGTGGTCGTTGATCGTGTTCCGGCGTGGTCAATAACCTCTCGGAGTTGGTTTAGCGATTGCTAAGGCGCGACGTCCTCGCACGTTCGTAGTCGGATCGTCAAAGTCGACTTCCACCAAAGCGATATCCATCATCTCATCGAAAGACGGGACACCTTTGCCTCTATCAAGTGGTATCAGATTTCCAGGTTGCTCGGTGAGATTTTACAGTTTTTCGTAGTTTAGATCGAGTCTGTTCTTCATACCTATAGTCCACGAAAAAGCCAAAAAAAATTAGGGTTAGTTCATCCCATCCGAAACAATCTGAGCCTTTGCATAATCTTTTCTGTATTTGCTTTGTTGAATTTGGGGTTGCATCATCGTGTCAAGTTGCTGGTCTTAGCGTCTAGTCATTTAGAGTTTCGAGTTCTGTTCACAGGTTGTCACTTCGTCGCTGCCATATATCACCATCGCATCATCATCGTGAAGGAAATATGCCCTAGAGGCAATAATAAAGTTATTATTTATTTCCTCATATCATGATAAATGTTTGTTATTCATGCTAGAATTGTATTACCCGGAAACATGATACATGTGTGAATACATAGACAAACATAATGTCACTAGTATGCCTCTACTTGACTAGCTCATTAATCAAAGATGGTTATGTTTCCTAACCATATACATGTGTTGTCATTTGATTAACAAGATCACATCATTAGGAGAATAATGTGATTGACTTGACCCATTCCGTTAGCCTAGCACTTGATCGTTTAGTATGTTACTATTGCTTTCTTCATGACTTATACAAAGTTCCTACAGCTATGAGATTATGCAACTCCCATTTACCGGAGGAACACTTTGTGTGCTACCAAACGTCACAATGTAACTGGGTGATTATAAAGGTGCTCTACATGTGTCTCCGAAGGTACATGTTGGGTTGGCGTATTTCAAGATTAGGTTTTGTCACTCCGATTGTCGGAGAGGTATCTCTGGGCCCTCTCGGTAATGCACATCACTATAAGCCTTGCAAGCAATGTGGCCAATGAGTTCGTTACGGAATGATGCATTACGGAACGAGTAAAGAGACTTGCCGTAACGAGATTGAACTAGGTATTGGATACCGACGATCGAATCTCGGGCAAGTAACATAACGATGACAAAGGAACAACGATGTTGTTATGCGGTTTGACCGATAAAGATCTTCGTAGAATATGTAGGAGCCAATATGAGCATCCAGGTTCCGCTATTGGTTATTGACCGGAAACAGTTCTAGGTCATGTCTACATAGTTCTCGAACCCGTAGGGTCCGCACGCTTAACGTTACGATGACAGTTTTATTATGAGTTTATAAGTTTTGATGTACCAAAGGTTGTTCGGAGTCCCGGATATGATCACAGACATGATGAGGAGTCTCGAAATGATCGAGACATAAAGATTGATATATTGGATGACTATATTCGGACACCGGAAGTGTTCCGGGTGATTTCGGAGAAAACCGGAGTGCCGGAGGGTTACCGGAACCCCCCGGGAGAAGTAATGGGCCTTATGGGCTTTAATGGAGAGAGAGAGAGGGGCAGCCAGGATGGGCTGCGTGCCCCCTCCCCCTCTGGTCCGAATTGGACTAGGAGAGGGGGCGGCCCTCTTCCCTCTCCCTCTCCCCTTCCTTTCCCCTCCTAGTAGGAGTAGGAAGAGGAGTGCTACTCCTACTAGGAGGAGCACTCCTCCTCCTGGCGCCCCAAGGGCGGCCGGCCTCCCCTTGCTCCTTTATATACGGGGGCAAGGGGGCACCCTAGAACACACAAGTTGATCTTCGTGATCGTTCCTTAGCCGTGTGCGGTGCCCCCCTCCACCATATTCCACCTCGTTCATATCATGGTGGTGCTTAGGCGAAGCCCTGCGTCGGTAGAACATCATCATCGTCACCACGCCGTCGTCTTGACGGAACTCATCCCGACACCTGCTGGATCGGAGTCCGGGATCGCCATCGAGCTGAACGTGTGCTGAACTCGGAGGTGCCGTACGTTCGGTATTTGGATCAGTCGGATCATGAAGACGTACGACTACATCAACCGCGTTGCCATAACGCTTCGCTTCGGTCTCGAGGGTACGTGGACAACATTCTCCCCTCTCGTTGCTATGCATCACCATGATCTTGCGTGTGCGTAGGGAAATTTTTGAAATTACTACATTCCCCAACAAAGGTATCGAGCCAGGTTTTATGCGTTGATGTTATATGCACGAGTAGAACACAAGTGAGTTGTGGGCGATATAAGTCATACTTGCTTACCAAAGATGTCATACTTTGGTTCGGCGGTATTGTTGGATGAAGCGGCCCGGACCGACATTACGCCAGACGCTTACTTCGCGAGACTGGTTCTACCGACGTGCTTTGCACATAGGTGGCTGGCGGGTGTCAGTTTCTCCAACTTTAGTTGAACCGAGTGTGGCTACGCCCGGTCCTTGCGAAGGTTAAAACATCACTAACTTGATGAATTATCGTTGTGGTTTTGATGCGTAGGTAAGAACGGTTCTTGCTCAGCCCGTAGCAGCCACGTAAAACTTGCAACAACAAAGTAGAGGACGTCTAACTTGTTTTTGCAGGGCATGTTGTGATGTGATATGGTCAAGACATGATGCTATATTTTATTGTATGAGATGATCATGTTTTGTAACCGAAGTTATCGGCAATCGGCAGGAGCCATATGGTTGTCGCTTATTGTATGAAATGCAACGCCTGTAATTGCTTTACTTTATCACTAAGCGGTAGCGATAGTCGTAGAAGCAATAGTTGGCGAGACGACAACGATGCTACGATGGAGATCAAGGTGTCGCGCTGGTGACGATGGTGATCATGACGGTGCTTTGGAGATGGAGATCACAAGCACAAGATGATGATGGCCATATCATATCACTTATATTGATTGCATGTGATGTTTATCCTTTATGCATCTTATCTTGCTTTGATTGACGGTAGCATTTTAAGATGTTCTCTCACTAATTATCAAGAAGTGTTCTCCCTGAGTATGCACCGTTGCCAAAGTTCATCGTGCCCAGACACCACGTGATGATCGGGTGTGATAAGCTCTCGTCCATCTACAACGGGTGCAAGCCAGTTTTGCACACGCTGAATACTCAAGTTAAACTTGACGAGCCTAACATATGCAGATATGGCCTCGGAACACGGAGACCGAAGGTCGAGCGTGAATCATATAGTAGATATGATCAACATAGTGATGTTCACCATTGAAAACTACTCCATCTCACGTGATGATTGGTTATGGTTTAGTTGATTTGGATCACGTGATCACTTAGATGACTAGAGAGATGTCTGTCTAAGTGGGAGTTCTTAAGTAATATGATTAATTGAACTTAAATTTATCATGAACTTAGTACCTGATAGTATTTTTCTTATCTATGTTTGTTGTAGATAGATGGCTCGTGCTGTTGTTCCGTTGAATTTTAATGTGTTCCTTGAGAAAGCAAAGTTGAAAGATGATGGTAGCAATTACACGGACTGGGTCCGAATTTGAGGATTATCCTCATTGCTGCACGTAAGAATTACGTCCCGAAGCGCCGCTGGGTGCCAGTGCCTCTTTGCAGAGCAACGCCAGATGTTATGAACTCTGGCAGAGCAAAGCTGATGACTACTCAATAGTTTAGTGTGCCATGCTTTACGGCTTAGAACCGGGTCTTCAACGACGTTTTGAACGTCATGGAGCATATGAGATGTTCTAGGAATTGAAGTTAATATTTCAAGCAAATGCCCGAATTGAGAGATATGAAGTCTCCAATAAGTTCTATAGCTGCAAGATGGAGGAGAATAGTTCTGTCAGTGAGCATATACTCAAAATGTCTGGGTATAATAATCACTTGATTCAACTGGGAGTTAATCTTCCGGATGATAGCGTCATTGACAGAATTCTCCAATCACTGCCACCAAGCTACAAGAGCTTCATGATGAACTATAATATGCAAGGGATGGAAAAGACAATTCCCGAGCTCTTCGCAATGCTAAAAGCTGCGGAGGTAGAAATCAAGAAGGAGCATCAAGTGTTGATGGTCAACAAGACCACTAATTTCAAGAAAAAGGGCAAAGGGAAGAAGAAGGGGAACTTCAAGAAGAACAGCAAGCAAGTTGCTGCTCAAGAGAAGAAACCCAAGTATGGACCTAAGCCTGAAACTGAGTGCTTCTACTGCAAGCAAACTGGTCACTGGAAGCGGAACTGCCCCAAGTATTTGGCGGATAAGAAGGATGGCAAGGTGAACAAAGGTATATGTGATATACATGTTATTGATGTGTACCTTACTAGAGCTCGCAGTAGCACCTGGGTATTTGATACTGGTTCTGTTGCTAATATGTGCAACTCGAAACAGGGACTACGGAATAAGCGAACATTGGCCAAGGACGAGGTGACGATGCGCGTGGGAAATGGTTCCAAAGTCGATGTGATCGCGGTCGGCACGCTACCTCTACATCTACCTTCGGGATTAGTTTTAGACCTGAATAATTGTTATTTGGTGCCAGCGTTGAGCCTGAACATTATATCTGGATCTTGTTTGATGCGAGACGGTTATTCATTTAAATAAGAGAATAATGGTTGTTCTATTTATATGAGTAATATCTTTTATGGTCATGCACCCTTAAAGAGTGGTCTATTTTTGATGAATCTCGATAGTAGTGATACACATATTCATAATGTTGAAGCCAAAAGATGCAGAGTTGATAATGATAGTGCAACTTATTTGTGGCACTGCCGTTTAGGTCATATCGGTGTAAAACGCATGAAGAAACTCCATACTGATGGACTTTCGAAATCACTTGGTTATGAATCATTTGATGCTTGCGAACAGTGCCTTTTGGGCAAGATGACTAATACTCCGTTCTCCAGGACAATGGAACGAGCTACTGACTTGTTGGAAATAATACATACTGATGTATGCAGACCAATGAGTATTAAGGCTCGTGATGGATATCGTTATTTTCTGACCTTCACAGATGATTTGAGCAGATATGGGTATATCTACTTGATGAAACATAAGTCTGAAATAGTTGAAAGGTTCAAAGAATTTCAGAGTGAAGTGGAAAATCATCGTAATAAGAAAATAAAGTTTTTGCGATCTGATTGTGGAGATGAATATTTTAATTACGAGTTTGGCCTTCAGTTAAAATAATGTGGAATAGTTTCGCAAACTCATGCCACCTGGAACACCACAGCGTCACGGTGTGTCCGAACGTCATAAACCGCACTTTATTTGATATGGTGTGATCAGTGATGTCTCTTACTGATTTACCAATATCGTTTTGGGGTTATGTATTAGAGACAGCTGCATTCACGTTTAATAGGGCACCATCTAAATCCGTTTGAGACGACATCGTATGAACTATGGTTTAGCAGTAAACCTAAGCTGTCGTTTCTTAAAGTTTGGGGCTGCGATGCTTATGTGAAGAAACTTCAACCAGATAAGCTCGAACCCAAATCGGAGAAATGTGTATCATAGGATACCCAAAAGAGACTATTGGGTACACCTTCTATCACAGATCCGAAGGCAAGATATTCGTTGCTAAGAATGGATCCTTTCTAGAGAAGGAGTTTCTCTCGAAAGAAGTGAGTGGGAGGAAAGTAGAATCTAATGAGGTAACAGTACCAGCTCCCTTATTGGGAAGTAGTTCATCATATAAATCGGTTCCTGTGACACCTACACCAATTAGTGAGGAAGCTAATGATGATGATCATGAACTTCAGATCAAGTTGTTACTGAACTTCGTAGATCAACCAGAGTAAGATCCGCACCAGAGTGGTACGGTAATCCTATTCTGGAAGTCATGCTACTAGATCATGGTGAACCTACAAACTATGAAGAAGCGATGGTGAGCCCAGATTCCGCAAAATGGCTTGAAGCCATGAAATCTGAGATGGGATCTGTCGGCGTCAAAACCGGCAGATCTCGGGTAGGGGGTCCCGAACTGTGCGTCTAGGCGGATGGTAACAGGAGACAAGGGACACGATGTTTACCCAGGTTCGGGCCCTCTTGATGGAGGTAAAACCCTACGTCCTGCTTGATTGATATTGATATTGTGGATGTTTACAAGAGTGGATCTACCACGAGATCAAGGAGGCTAAACCCTAGAAGCTAGCCTATGGTATGATTTTAAGGGTTGTTGTGATTGTTGTCCTACGGACTAAAGCCCTCCGGTTTATATAGACACCGGAGAGGGCTAGGGTTACTTAGAGTCGGTTACAATGGTAGGAGATCTACATATCCGTATCGCCAAGCTTGCCTTCCACGCCAAGGAAAGTCCCATCCGGACACGGGGGGAAGTCTTCAATCTTCTATCTTCATAGTCTTGGAGTCCGGTCGATGATGATAGTCCGCAAATGATAGTCCGGCCGATGACGGTAGTCCGCTATCCGGACACCCCTAATCCGGGACTCCTCAAGAGCCCCGAGCCAGGCTTCAATGACGATAAGTCCAAAGATGCGTGTAGTCTTCGGCGTTGCAAGGCGGGTTCTCCTTTAAGTTCCATGTACCTGCCGAACAGTGTCCAGCTTCCTCATCAATGTTGCGCGTCTTGGCTTCCACGCCCAATAAGGGCCTTCTTCCACGCGTCGTGCGAATGTGAAAAGCCAGGGTATCTTTTATGTTTTACCCCCTAGTTGTGCGAATAATCTGCCTATAAGGGAGGCAAGAATCCAGATACAAATCACCATCTTCCTCTCGCAAATACTCATCGGAGCGCTTTCGACCAAGAATCCATTCCATCATGGACCGTCAACGCGGCTCCTCTTCTCGCGCTCCCAGCCCTTCGCCAGGAGATTGGAGGAGATGCTCCGTTTCGCACAACGAGCTGGTGAAGCTCCAAATGGGGGGATATATCCCTCCGGCCTTCATGGTTCTGGTTCGAGCCGGGCTCGCCACCTACAAAGGTGGGAAGCTAGCAGAGGTTACCCCTAATCCCAACAAAGGGGAATGGGTATGCTTCGTCCCCTATCTAATAAGGGGGCTCGGATTTCCTGTACATCCATTCCTCCGCGGGCTCCTGGAGTTATACGGACTCCAGCTCCATCACCTCACGCCCGCCTCAATCCTGCATATCGCGGGTTACGTAGCTCTTCTGAGCTTTTCCTGGCATCGAGCCCCACTTCACGCTGTGGAAGAGGTTGTTTTGCCTTGTCCCCCGCTCTCACGAGGGGTCCATATATCAAGTGGGCGGCGCCGAAATATGGCGCATCGCCGGAACCGGATATCCATCCGGAACCCCTAAGAAGGCGCCCGAAGACTGGCCTTCGGAATGGTTTTATATAGAAGACGCTCCGCTGCCGGACCCTGTTCGGATCGGCCTCCCGGAGTTCAGGAATGCTCCTCTGAAGAAACGCCTTAGTTGGCGTCCGCGGAGCCCCCGACTGGAGGAAGACAAGAGCGTCCATTATCTGATGGGCCGAATAAGGTTACTGGCCCATGCCCGGTTGACCATGATCGGAGTCATGGCAACATGCATTATGCGGGGGGTGCAGCCACTACAATACATGGGCCACCCCATGTGGGATTTCAACGGGGAGGATGATGCCACCCGTCATGGCCGCAAAGGGCCGGAATCAGCCGAAGATCTGGTGACGATCTTGTCCGGCCTGTATAAGGGGGAGAAGGAGGATTTCCTTCAGACGAACCTGTTAAATGGGTTTTCCATGAACAATCCCCGGCCTTGGGTAAGTGAACACTCAGCGTGTTCGACCCGTGCCTTTCGAAACTTAAGTTTCTTACATTGTGTTATTCTTTCGATGCAGAACTGCGCCGGACTGTGGAGGGAATGCTAAGTCCGGCTCCGCAGCCTGAGGATCCAGAGAGATCCCAGGATCCGGCCTCCGAAGAGGATCCGGACATAAAGGTGGAGCTAATCGACGGGGTGTTCCACCAGCTCAGCATGGATAATGCTTTAGTCGCCATCACGGTCGACTACCCCGGACTAAACCCGCTCCCGGTGATCACGGCCAAGCCCTCGACACCGCTATTCCTTCCTTGCTTATTTCTGACCACCGTACATGATGGCACTGCAGGAGGTGCCCACAGGGCGAGAAGCCGAGCCTGCGCATGGCTGACCAACAAGGGCCAGTCCGGACCGTAGGCGGAAGAGGAGCGCGCGCGATCAAGCGCCGCCGCAAAGGTGTAGCTCACAATTCCTTATTTTTAGAGCAACGTTCCTAGGAAGCGTTTTGAGTGCTCATGACTTTTATAGGAAAAAAAGCGTCTGCCGGACTGCGGGCGTGGAAGTTGTCAATCCAGCCTCTACCAGCCGGGCTCCCGCACCCGGTCAGGAGGGGGAGGCGAGCGCAAGGCGCGAGCCGGACGTTCCTCCCACAGAGGATGCCGAAAGACTGTCTGCCACCAAGTCTGAGGTGGAGAGTGCCCTGCATCACAGGCGCCGCCGGACAGCATTTCGTGACGCGTGCTTCTCCCCCGAGGCGTTGAATGCCTTTAACACGGGGGACGCGCACCTTCGTGCCGCTCAAGATAGTTTTACCAGAGCCACGGAGCAGTATGTAAAAGAGATACGGGTATGAGATTTTAACGGTTGTATATGCCAGTAGCCCCCGAGACTTAAAGTAGTTATATTAACTGATTTAAGGATCATATGAAATGCAGGATCTTACCGAGAAGAATACCCAACTGTCTCAGGAGCTGCAAGAGTGCAAGGCCCAACTTGAGGCCGCATTGTCTGGCGCAGGAGGAAACGCAAGGACTTCTCCTGGTAACCCATTATTTTAGAAGGATAAGTAGCGTTTGGCCTTTGCGCAAGTCTAAAAAACGACGTTGCAGGTGCTGCCGGACAAGATCCGGACAGGCAAGAACTTCTGCGCCAACTAAAGGCCGGCGAGAGGGTGCTGCATAAGGTGCAGCATGAAAGGAACAAGCTCCAGGATGCCCATGCCCAGCTTGGAGAAGAGCTGAAAGACGTTCGGGCGAGCTGCCGGGCTCCGTTAAGGAGAATCAGCGGCTTCGTCGCGGCATATATAGTAATCGCTTGAGCGAACTCCTTTGAAAAGAATAGTTCGGCGAGGAAGTCCATTTGATGTAATATATCTCAGAGGTATGCTCACAGTGTCGCCTGCGGAGGAGATGCCCGTAATAACGGGTGATCAACTTCCGAATTGTTGCAACCGATCGAACGAGTTCGGCAGGCTATGAGCGGCATCATCCAGCGTTATGGCCAGCCTTCTCCATACCCGAGGGTCTTGGGAGCTTATGGAGAAGCTACAGGAGTGCGGCAGCTTCCATTTATGGAAGATTTCGCCTGCCGCCAAGGTGCTGTGGAGGCTCGGGCCATGGTAAAGACGCGGTACAAGAAGGCGGATCCCAATCACATGGCGAAGTCGGACTGTGGGGCCCGATGGGAAGGAGATCCTGTGAGTTTAGTATATGGCCAAGTGGAGTTGGTCAAAAATTTTCCCAACAGACTGTAAATTAGACAACCTGTTAGACGGGATTGAGGAGCAATACAATCACCGATTTGACATCAGTATTATAAAATGACATACAAAATGCCTTCTAGCCGGATTGTAGATCGCTTGTCTTTGCCGACCTTTTCGCTTCGACCTCGGGACCCTAGAGTCCGAGTGTGTCCGAATACCTTCTCGGTTATGAAACAACCGGGTATGCATGGAGACCAAAGCGTAGGGGTCATCGGTGCTTTATCGCATAAGTGCCCAACTAGTTATGTTATATTACATGGTTAGTAAGAAACATCTTCCAGGAGAATAGTTCCGTTAAGGGTTCATTTCATTGGGGTGGCATGCCCTAAAGTGCATGTCCGGCCTGCGGCAAAAAGCAGTAAAACATCTGGGGCAGATAAAAGTGGATAAAAATCATCTTTTAAGTCACCGACCGAATATTCCCTTAAGAACGCTAGCTTTCGACTTCACCCGTCCGAGGTACACATCCGGTGACCCGCAAGAATAATCGCAGAGGTGCTCCTTTACCTCCTAGCCAACAATCGGGAACGAGGGGTAAGCACAGGAGCCAGCAACCCAGCTTGGCCAAAACTTAAGTCATATCGATGCATATAATGGTGAATAAAAGGTACATGTGGAGGCTTGACACATGTGCTTTGGGCATAAAGCCCGATAATTAAGCTTCCGCAAAGAAGCCCTGTATAATGAGTGCGGTAGCACATCAATTGTCTTGTGAACGCTATGCTGGTAAAGCCCTTTAAGGCTTGGATGAATAGGTTTGAGAAGAAAAAGATGAACAAAAGGCAGCTGAAATAAATAAAAGAAAAAATGGGGAAGGGGCGAACTCTTAGTCCGGCGCTAGGCATAGAATCGCCGGAGGCGGCTCGCTCCATGGGTTCGGCTCGAGTCGGTTATCCGATGCATTTCATAGACGGTACGCCCGCCACCAAGACTTGATCAATGATGAAGGGCCTTCCCATTTGGGCTTGAGCTTGTCCTTTTTCTTGTCCGCAGCGAGAACCAGTTCGCCAACGTTGTAAGTCTTGGCCCGTACTTCTCGCTTTGGTATCTTCGAGCCTGCTGTTGATAGAATGCGGAACGAGCCTTGGCGACGCCGCGCTCTTCCTCCAATGTGTCCAAGCTGTCCTGCCGATCCAACTCGGCTTCTCTTTCTTCGTACATGCGCACTCGAGGTGAGTCATGAATGATGTCGCGAGGCAAAACTGCTTCTGCGCCGTACACCATAAAAATGGTGTGAATCCGGTGGTACAGTTAGGCGTTGTCCGCAGCCCCAGTACGGAGTCGAGCTCCTCTACCCAAAGGCGTGTCGATTTCGTAAGGGACCGCACTAGTCCGGGTTTGATGCCGCCATTATGAGACCATTTGCTCGTTCCACTTGACCGCTGGTTTGAGGATGATAGATCAAGCGTAATCGAGCTTGATGCCCATATTTTTGCACCATGATTTAACCTCGCCGGCAGTGAAGTTTGTGCCGTTATCGGTGACGATGCTGTGGGGGACACCATAACGGTGAACTACCCCGGATATAAAGTCTATCACTGGTCCGGACTCTGCCGTTTTAACTGGTTTGGCCTCTATCCATTTGGTGAATTTATCCACCATGACCAATAGGTACCTTTGCTTGTGGGTTCCCCCTTTAAGTGGTCCAACCATGTCAAGCCCCTGCATGACGAACGCCGGGTAATTGGTATAGTTTTGAGGGTGGTGGGTGGCATATGGCTCGATTAGCAAAGAGTCGACAACCGACGATCTTTGGACTAAGTCCCGGCCATCTTCTCGGGCTGTCGGCCAAGAAAATCCTGTCGGAATGCCTTTCCTACAAGGGCCCGAGCTGCGGCGTGGTGTCCGCCTAGTCCGCATGAATTTCAGCCAGAGGTTTCGCCCTTCCTCTTCGGAGATACACCTTTGAAGGACTCGGTTGTGCTTTTCTTATAAAGTTCTCCTCATAGACCTTGTAGGCTTTTGATCACGGACAATGCAGCGGGCCTAGTTTTGGTCTTGGGAAGCTCCTGCCAAGCAAGTAGGCGAGGAATGGTTCTGTCCACGGGCAATTACTGCCATTATGTCGTGGGCGGAAGGTGTTATGTCATCGGCTGGATCGCCGTTGGTGCGGCTTGTTCCGGATTGTTAGTTCGGACTCCTCTTCCCATAGTACGGATGGCTTGAAGAGCCGCTCGTGAAGATGTTAGAGGGACAGCGTCGCGTTTTGCGCCAATGCGTGCAAGACGCCGGCCGCTTGGTTATTATCCCGGTGACGGATGGAATTCAAGTCCTTCAACCGGCTGACATTTTGAGGACAGTGTTGCGATATGCTGCCATTTTCAGATCTTTGGCGTCGAAGTCTCCGTTTATTTGGGATGTTGCGAGGTTTGAATCACCGCGCACCTCTAGGCGTTGAATGCCCATGGAGATTGCCATCCGGAGACCGTGTAAAGGGCCTCAGATTCGCCGCGTTGTTAGAGTCCGTGTACATTATCTGAAGTACGTATTGGACTATGTCTCCGGTCGGGGACGTCAATACGACGCCAGCCCCCAGTCCGGCTAACATTTTAGAGCCGTCGAAGTGCATAATCCAACTGGAGTATGCGCCGTATTATTTAGGGAGTTCGGCTTCGGTCCATTCAGCGACAAAGTCAGCCAAAACATGAGACTTGATAGCTCGCCGAGGTTTGTAAGATATATCAATTGGTAAGAGCTCAATGGCCCATTTTGCAATCTTGCTCGTCGCGTCGCGGTTGTTTATAATGTTGTTAAGTGGTACTTCAGAGGCCACTGTTATCGAACACTCTTGAAAGTAGTGTCGAGCTTCCGGATGCCATGAACACCGCAGATGCTATCTTCCGATAGTGCGGTAACGGACTTGCAAGGGGTTAACACAAAGGATACGTAGTATACTGGTTTTGAAGAGGGAATTTATGCCCTTCTCATTTCTCGTTCGACGACGCAGTACCGCGCTTACAACTTGATGCGTAGCTGCGATGTATAACAACATTGGTTCGCCCGGGTTGGGCGCAGCCAGACCGGATTTGTTGCCAATATGGCCTTTATTTCTTCGAGTCCGGCGGTGGCAGCATCCGTCCACTCGAAGTGTTCGATACCGAGGAGGCGATAGAGGGTAACGCCTTTTCTCCCGAGACGGAGATAAAGCGGCTTAGAGCCGCTCGCATCCAATCAATTTTGTATTTGCTTGACGTCTTTTGGGATATCTAGCTGTGACAGAGCTCGGATCTTGGCTGGGTTTGCTTCAATTCCTCTACCGGATCGATGAAGCCCAGCAGCTTTCCACCGATGCGCCAAAACACATTTTTCCGGATTCAGCTTGATGTCATATGCTCGGAGGCTGTCGAATGTGAGCCTCAAGTCGTCTACTAGAGTTTCGACGTGTTTGGTTTTGACGACTACGTCGTCCACATATGCCTCTACTGTTTTGCCGATTTGGGTAGCCAGACATGTCTGAATCATGCGCTGATATGTCGCACCGGCGTTTTTAAGTCCGAAGGGCATTGTGTTGAAGCAGAATGGTCCATATGGAGTAATGAATGCTGTTGCGGCTTGATCCGCTTCTGCCATCTTGATTTGATGATAGCCGGAGTATGCGTCCAGGAAGCACAATGAATCATGCCCTGCGGTGGCATCGATGATTTGGTCGATGCGGGGGAGGGGGAAGGGATCCTTTGGGCAGGCCTTATTTAGGTCTTTGAAATCGACACATAGGCGCCAGGATTTGTCCTTCTTTGGTACCATCACCAAGTTTGCTAGCCAATCCGGGTATTTGATGTCTTTGATGAATCCGGCTTCCAATAGCTTGGCTAGCTCTTCTCCCATTGCCTGTCTTTTGGGTTCGGAAAATCATCGAAGAGCCTGTTTGACTGGCTTGAATCCTTTTAGGATGCTTAGGCTATGTTCTGCCAATCTGCGTGGGATTCCGGGCATATCCGATGGGTGCCAGGCAAAAATGTCCCAATTTTCCCGAAGGAATTCTCGCAGTGTGGCGTCTACATCAGGGTTCAATTGTGCCCCGATGGAGGCCGTCTTGGTGGGGTCCGTTGGGTGGACCTGGAATTTGACTATTTCATCCGCTGGTTTAAAAGAGGTGGACTTGGATCTTTTATCAAGTATCACATCGTCCCTGTTCACCGTGGAGCGCATCGCGGTGAGTTCCTCGGCCGCTAGGGCTTTGGATAGTGCCTCGAGGGCTAGTGCGGCTGTCTTGTTTTCGGTAGCAGTGCTATGTCCGGATCACTAGCGAGTGATAATTCCGTTGGGACCGGGCATTTTAAGCTTCATGTACCCATAATGGGGTATAGCTTGAAAAATTGTGAATGCCTCTCGTCCTAATAGAGCATGATATCCGCTGCTGAATGGGGCCACTTGAAACGTGACCTCCTCGAACCTATAATTGTCCGTGAGCGAACACTACGCCCAGCGTGATTTTTCCTGTGCAGCATGCTTCCGGCCGGGAATTATTCCTCTAAAGGTTGTGCTGCTTCGCTCAATGTGGTTCCATCTATTTCCATTTTTCAAGGGTTTCTCATAGATGAGGTTTAGTCCGCTGCCGCCATCCATGAGTACCTTAGTAAGGCGAAGCCGCCTACTATTGGGCCGAGGACCAATGCGGCCGGTGCCTGGGCAGTTCGGAATTTAGGTTCGTCACTGGCATTGAAGGTAATAGCCATGTCGCTCCATGGATTTATTGTTGCTACTTGGTAGACTGTTAACACCGTACTGGTGTTGCTGTGCTGGGATTCTGGAGCTAGAAGCTCCTCGCCACTTTTGGCCACCGCCGTAGTATCCTACATGCTCAAGGCTATGAGTTGGACCGGCGCCCTCGTGCTATGAATTTTGCAGGTCCGTTTAGCCAACCCTCCAAGACGTTCCGCACTTTTTAGGGGTTTTGGTTTTTGGTATTCAGCCCAGTGCTTGATGATGATGCACCCTTTGGTTCCGGACTAGGGATGTATTCGGGCGGATTATCCCAAAATTTACTTTCGGTTTTCCAGCGCTCTCCATCGCACAATACTTTTGTACGATGGTCTCCAAGTCAGCGGCGCGTGATGTCGCGGCGACTTATGGCGCTTAGGATCCCTTGTCCGTGCAATTATTGCGAAGACCGAGATTGCGTTTTCCTCTCGGCAGTCCTTTATCCTGTCCATAACCAGGAGGAATCGGCCCAAGAGTGATGTACTGTCTCGGCGGGCTCTTGCGAATTAGAGTTAGATCGCATATGTCCGGCGGGTGGGTGGAACTAAGTCCGGAACCCTACCCATCTCAGGGCTCGAAGGCCGAGAAGTTTCCAATTTTGGAAGCTTGGATTTCTGGACATTGTCCAACGAGTCTGGTCCGATGCCTGACTTTAAGTTCAGTGTTTGATCGAAGCCCGTCCCTCCGCGGGAATCCGGCATGAGGGGTTCGGGGATCCGGACATGACTAGTTTTCAATACAGGAGAAGCGTCGCCGATTGTTCCTTTACCACTCGCAACGTGGTGGGTGACCTGGGAGAGTTAATTTCTCTCGGATCGGGTTTAAGCCCAACCTGATCGTAGTCATGGCGACTCCTGGGCGGCGATGCGATCCAAGAGCTCGCTTACGGACGAGAGCTCTATTGATCCAGCCGCCGGCAAATTCGAGCTGGCGTGAAGATTGCTTTTGACGACTTGAGAGGTCGTTGTCGAGCGATGGCCGACAGCGGTCATAAGAAAACCACCTAGCCGGATAGTTTGGCGGCGGCCAAGGCTCCTTTGGCGAAGATACCGCCCTTGAAGATGGGAGGAGGCATCCTTCCTATCGGTGACGGCACGCGAGGAACTCTCAATGAAAGCACCAATGTCGTTGTCAAACCGCGGATCTCGGTAGGGGTCCCGAATGTGCGTCTAGGCGGATGGTAACAGGAGACAAGGGACACGATGTTTACCTGTGTTCGGGCCCTCTTGATGGAGGTAAAACCCTACGTCCTGCTTGATTGATATTGATATTGTGGATGTTTACAAGAGTGGATCTACCACGAGATCAAGGAGGCTAAACCCTAGAAGCTAGCCTATGGTATGATTGTAAGGGTTGTTGTGATTGTTGTCCTACGGACTAAAGCCCTCCGGTTTATATAGACACCGGAGAGGGCTAGGGTTACATAGAGTCGGTTACAATGGTAGGAGATCTACATATCCGTATCACCAAGCTTGCCTTCCACGCCAAGGAAAGTCCCATCCGGACACGGGGGGAAGTCTTCAATCTTCTATCTTCATAGTCTTGGAGTCCGGTCGATGATGATAGTCCGGCAAATGATAGTCCGGCCGATGACGGTAGTCCGGCTATCCGGACACCCCCTAATCCGGGACTCCCTCAGGATCCATGTATGAGAACAAAGTGTGGACTTTGGTTGACTTGCCCGATGATCGGCAAGCAATAGAGAATAAATGGATCTTCAATAAGAAGACTGACACTGACGGTAATGTTACTGTTTACAAAGCTCGACTTGTTGCAAAAGTGTCGGGGATATATCCCGCGGTGTAAACCGGCCGGAAGTTAACCCGGCCGGACTTGGCGGTTTATTTGAGGTCCTGCTGGCACTTGGCGATATTCATCTGGTGACCCGCCCAGACCTGGCAATTTACCAGATGACCCGCCAGGACGTTGTAACTCACTGGTGACCCGGCGGACGGGTCAGAGGAGCGACAAGACCCGGTGGCCCGTCTGGCGGTTCATGAAGGCCGGTTCAACTATTGTGGGCCGGTTTAAGAGGAAAGGCATGAGGAATATTTACCTTACAAGGAGTTAAGACCAGGACTTGTATCCGGTTTGTATTAGAGATAGACTAGTCCTAATCCTAATAGGACTCCACATGTAAACCGCCCCTTCAACATATATAAGGAGGGGTAGGGCTCCCCAAAGAGGGACAAGCTACAAGCAAGAAGAAACAATCTTAGGGCTAGACACAAAGAGGAGAGCCGGTTTACGGCGACTCCCTCGTGATGATAATGAGAGCTAGCCTCAAACAGCATGTAGGGTTTTTACCGGATGATGTTTCCGGGGCCAAGCTGTCTAAATCCCTGTCTTGTGTTGCGTCTCTCGATTCCGCTCAACCCCTCTCAAGCTACCACATAGATGCGTTGGCCTCACGACTAAGTCCTGACACTAAGGACATCTGCCGTGACAAAACCACGACAGTTGGCGCCCACCGTGGGGCTTGCGCACGGTGGTGTTGAGTTCTTGAAGGGATTTTTTCAGGGATCGAGAAGTTCATAATTTTCCGGATGAAGAAAGTTAGTTCCAGAAAGATCTACGTCGACCAGCAAGTCGGAACAGCGCGTACAAAATTATGATTTGGAAGTTTTTAGGGTTGCATGCTAAAGCGGTTGCAGAGAGCGCCATGGAGATCCGCCAAGTTCGAGACAAGAATTTTTTATAAGGAGAAGTGTCAAGAATCCATCAGTCGCCGATTGCACCGAGACGGATCAGAAATTTTTCATTGCAGCTATTTTTTGCGATCCGCCGAGTTGTGGCTGTTTTTGTCCACATCTTCACGTTTGTTTCAAGTTTCAATTCAATCTGAAGCATCTCGATTACTCCAGATTAACTGTCAGCACAAAAAAATGGAGTCCGGTAAGGATTCATGCAACCCACTGGGACCAGAAGGAAAAGAAAATTATTTTGTCCGATAGAATCAGATGAAGCAGAGAAAACAAAAGAGGCCAGATTTGTTTATGCAGATCAAGACAAAAGGATTGGCAGTAGGCCAGCCACGATCCTATGTTTCCACAGTTAATTTCCCCAAAAAACACTATTGATTGTGGTGCACAAGTGGGATGCCCCAAGAAGCTCCTCACGTGGAGGCTAAATACAGCTACAGGTACATCTAGTACTAATACTACACGGATTTCAAAGTTTAATTGACACATAGTACAACCACGCCTCTCGCACTACGCCGCTCACGGGAGGATATCATATCGGCATGCATGCAGTTTTTATCGGTTACCTCCACCGGCACGCATCGCCACTACAATCCGCCTTGGCCGGCTTGCTTCTGCCGTGGGCCGCCTTTTGAGACGCCGGGCTGCCGTGTCGTCGCCCGCCCTTTGTCTCTGCCACGCCAGGTCACCTCACCGTTTCACCAGCCAGCGCCCCTGTTAAATCACCGACAAATGGTTGATCCGCTGCCATGATCCATTTCTCGCATACCTCTATGGGTGAGGGTTTGGTCTCAGTCGAGTCACCGTATGTGAGGCCACCGTCGCCGCTATCACTTCTGATATGAGCCGCTGCTGACGTTCGCCGCCCCCACCGGGTTACTGAGCCGCTCCTGCTGGAGGGAAAGGCTAGTCTATGCTTATGTTCGAGGCGTGTGCCCGCTAGCTCCGTTCGATGGTGCACATACAGGCAAGGAAAGTCAAACCAACCAAAAGAAGTACTAGTATTCATTGCTACTTGGGAAACTACTAGTACATACATGGATTCTAAGATGATTTACAAGAAAAGGATCCATCGAGGAGATGATAATGGGAAGTCGGCACCTCGAGACGCCACGGCTGCACTCGTTGCTACCTATGATCAAACCGAACCTGAATTAGTCACCTATTGAGCTGCCCTCGCCAGTGTGTCGATCGACCGCCGTGGTCACACCGTCAATTCGAACAGATGATCAATTCTTGCTGCAGTTGTTTGTCGTCAAGGCTGGCAAGAATTGTGCTACTGTTGTCGTCGCGAGCCTCGCCACCTTGGCCAAGCTGCTATCAACATCCAAAAAAACCAGGTGCTATTTATCCTATTTATTTTAAATATATTAATTCATGCGGCGAAACTACTTTGCCCTACTGTGTTTTATATGCAGAAGAATTATTCGTCATAAGGTGGCATCATACCGCGGAGACGGACGCATGCCAACATCATTTGGCACGGGTGGTCGTCCTTATTCAACGGACTCCTGCACCGGTTTACCATGCCATGGCTGGCTCACTCATCCGCACCGCTTTACAACGCCACGGGCGACTTGCCCATCCGCCCTCACGGCCGGTTCATGCGTCCGCACCGGTTTACAACGCGGAGGACAACTTGCTCGTCCGCACCGGTTTACCACGCCGTGGCCGATTCATCCGTCTGCTCGCATGGCCGACTCATCCGTGATTGATTTCAGTTTCACCGTGGTGATCATCAACTCCACGATGGATATTTTTTGGCTAACATATCAGGTGAAATCCATCCATTATATTTTCATATTATATATTGCTTTTTTAAAAAAAAGAGCAGTTACTCTGGCTTGCAAGTTTTCCAATGCAGGACAAATTGTCTATTGCAAAAAGGGATTATTATATCGCTGAGCTATTGGATAACCCATGCCGGTTTATATCGCGATCCAGTCCGCATCAATTTGTCAGGACCGTGCAAATTACCCAATAAAGCGTGCACAGGCCGCCGTCCCCTGCAGTCCGGTCTACATCAACATACGGCCGATTTACGCATCTATACCAGCTTACAATGCCGCGGCCGATTCATTTATCTGTGCCGCCTCTGATGTTGCGGTCATCCTTGTCGTCCGTCTCTCACGGCCTGGTCTACATCGACATACCGCGCCGCACCTGTCTGCATGAGCTGTTTATTGGATATGAGCAAGTCACAGCTTGGGTAGCCCGGTTTTCTTTCAAATTGGAGGCAAATTAGCATCAACCGCCGTCTGCACTGGATGGTTCAATGAGCAGGCGCACAAGTCGCCGCCACTACAGTTTTGGTTAACTTCAAATCGCTAGTTGGAAGGAACCATTGGCCGAGTTGCTGACACGGCTCATACAGGATCATTTATAACCCGCCGCAGTCACCTCAGCCTTTTGTGGATTTACATCGCGTTATCAACACCAATGATATATATCGTCTGATATGGTCAAAGTACGGAGAATCTCAAGACAACTCTTTGAGTCATCTTAAGACTCGGGGCTACGATGATATGATCCAGCAAGTCTTGCCGCCAAAGCAAATTCAAGTGCCCTGTGATGTTGAAGGAAAGATAACCCGATCCCAAAGGCTATCATTATATTTAAAGGCCGTCAAAAATATTCCGGCTCACGATGATGCTTCCGATTTATAGTCCGGTTTAAAGATAATCCCGTCTCCCACACAGCGCTGAAGCCCTTAGTATCTGGTTCAAATCCGGTTTAAAAGGAAATTATCTCTTGCAAAGTTATGAAGCTCTAAAATCCGGTTTAACAATGTCCGGTTCAAAAAGGAATTAACTTCTCGCAAGTTCGAGTTTAAAGGCCGCCAGAAAATTTCCGGCTGAAAATGAAAATTCCGGTTTAAAATCCGGTTCAAGGGAAAGATGTCTCCCACAAAGCTTTGAAGCTCTCGATATCCGGTTCAAAATCCCGGTTCAAGAAGGACTTATCTCTTACAATAAGTTAAAAGGTGCCAAAGAGGACCTGCTGCCATGATGCGCGGTTCAAACATGGGTATCATGCCTTATTGGCTTATCATATTATTGATCACTTGGGGGCTTGGTCGTATCCGAACCATAGCCACGCCTCTTGATCGGCCTAGTGCCACAACATCACTTGGGGGCTTGGTCGTGTCCGAACCAATGCAACACCTTTTGATAGGCGAAAGCCACCAGATCACTTGGGGACATGGTCAAGTCTGAACCACCACGCCTCTTGATCGGCCTAAGGCCATAGAGTCACTTGGGGGCTTGGTCGAACCCGAACCATTGCCACGCCACTTGATCGGCATAATGCCACGGTTTCAGTTGGGGACCTGGCTGACTTGAACCATAGCTACACCTTATTGGGAGCTTGGTCGTGTCCGACCATGGTAACACCATCTGGTCGGCTCAGTAAAGCCTCTTTTTGCAAACGGTTTTATCATTGCCTTTGCTTCCATATTTTTTTCATAACTGTTATTTGATTTTTGTTGCATTTTTAAACCGACATTGTTAATTCGTTTCAAACTGTCAACTACAAATTGATGAAACACGGTTAAATCTTAATCCGGAGACTATCTGCCCGGTTTGATTTTATGTTACCATCTTATTATGGAGTAAACTGGTGTTCATTAACCCGGCCTGACTTTCAATTACAAATTGTCAGTACATGATCAAATCATAATCTGGAGACTATCCGCCCGGTCTGGTTTGACTACGAGTCGCCAAGATATATATGGTTAAACCGTGTTTATCACAACCCGCACGGTTTTATCATAAACCGACACAAGATGAAAGGAGTTATCATTACTCAAGATTGGGGTTATCACCCTTACTACAAAAAGTTGGTAAACCAATGATGTGATTCAATGTCACGGTATGATATATTTCATTGATTATTCTTAAGTGCAGCCTTGGTTATAAACCTGGGTTATATGTTGGGCATTATGATTCGTCCGTGTAAACCGCCAGACACTTTAAACTTGTTGTATGCAGAGACAGGTTGAATAAAGCATGATGATAAATTATCCGTAGTTTATTAAACCGCCTGGCTTTAAGATGATAAGTCGCCAGATATGATGAGAAATTATCCGTGTTTGTTAACCCGCCCGGCTTTGGACTATAAGTCGCCAAGACATATTTGAATTGCGCCATTGGAATCATGCGCTTATAAATCATTGGGTTATATTATTCAAATAGCCAAACTTGGCTGAATTTTCATTATGATATTGAATGAATAAGGTTTTTCATACCAGATTATATTATCTTGAATAGCCAACATGGGTAGATTTTTATTATGGTTATCAATAACCAATATTATGATTGAGGTTTTCAAAGTCGCTCAAATAAGAATGGCTATTATTTCATCAATGGGTATGATTTATTCTACAATGGAGGAATAGTCCCAGTCGCTGCAGCTTACGACCCGCACTTGGGGGCTACATTATTTAAGTTGATATTATATCAAATATGCAAGTCTCATGTCGCTGCAAGCATGCACCATGACACTTGGGGCTAATGCAAAGTAATTTTTGCTCATATTATTGAAGACCCGACTCATCACATTATAATGAGTCGCCCTTTGGGGCTACCAATTGCTCCTGCCAACAGCTTGAAGGTACAAAGCTTTTTATTCATTATATTGAAGGGTCCACTACTCGGTTGGTAAAAGCACAAGGCTCTTAACCTTGTGGACGTGGATTCAAGTCTCATGATGGGGTTACATCATATGATATTATTTTCATTGAAGTATATATTAAGTCCCAGCTCAATATTATCTTCTTCGAGCCGCCCTTGGGGCTACACATCATTGCTCAAATCTACATGATTATACCTACAAAGTCCCTGCTCATTATTGCATAATGACCCGCCCTTGGGGGCTACACTGGTTGAAGTTTTTATGAGTATAAGATAATTATAAGTCCTGTGTTGTGCAAGCATGACAACCCGCACTTGGGGGCTACATAGTATGGAGTATTCAGTTTTACTAGTCACCGGGGATGAACAACATGGATTTCTTTAAAAGTGGCAGTATTTATATTGAAGCAAAGTCTTAAGCCACCACTTTGTTCTGCTCAAAGACTTGGGGGCTACAGTATTATATTATTATCGAAGAAATATTTTCAAATTCTCTCGATTGAGCAAACTAGGTTGACCCAGGCCACCAATCATTATGACCATGTGGCTGCAACCCGACGCCATTAATAATCATGAACTGGCGCTGGCAACAATCATGAACCGTGTCTACGCAACAATCATGACTCAAATTATCAAGTTTTTGTAACCCGACAGTCTTTGGCAATGATAAAACCGCAAGTTCTGCATCTTCAAACCGTTGAATATCGATGAGTATTTCAAGACCAATATTTCTTAAACCGCGCTTTGGAAGCCGACTCAAGTGGATTATTCTTCACAATATTTTTTCTATAAAGCCAACATCAGCAATTTGAGTATGAAGCTAGTTATTGACCCGGATTTTCTAGAAGGAGGAAATGACAAAGGACTTAAGGACGATCAAAGCCGGTCTACAAGAATTCTTAACCCGGAGCACAACCTGCCAAATTTGTTCGGTGTTTATTTTGCAGCATAAGTTTACTATGGATAAATCCAAGCTAAACTTGGGGGCTAATGTCGGGGATATACCCCGCGGTGTAAACCGGCCGAAAGTTAACCCGGCCGGACTTGGCGGTTTATTTGAGGTCCTGCTGGCACTTGGCGATATTCATATGGTGACCCGCCCAGACCTGGCAATTTACCAGATGACCCGCCAGGACGTTGTAACTCACTGGTGACCCGGCGGATGGGTCAGAGGAGCGACAAGACCCGGTGGCCCGTCTGGCGGTTCATGAAGGCCGGTTCAACTATTGTGGGCCGGTTTAAGAGGAAAGGCATGAGGAATATTTACCTTACAAGGAGTTAAGACCAGGACTTGTATCCGATTTGTATTAGAGATAGACTAGTCCTAATCCTAATAGGACTCCACATGTAAACCGCACCTTCAACATATATAAGGAGGGGTAGGGCTCCCCAAAGAGGGACAAGCTACAAGCAAGAATAAACAATCTTAGGGCTAGACACAAAGAGGAGAGCCGGTTTACGGCGACTCCCTCATGATGATAATGAGACCTAGCCTCAAATAGCATGTAGGGTTTTTACCGGATGATGTTTCCCGGGGCCCGAAGCTGTCTAAATCCCTGTCTTGTGTTGCGTCTCTCGATTCCGCTCAACCCCTCTCAAGCTACCACATAAATGCGTTGGCCTCACGACTAAGTCCTGACACTAAGGACATCTGCCGTGACAATTCCACGACAAAAAGGTTTTCGACAAGTTCAAGGGGTTGACTACGATGAGACCTTCTCACCCGTAGCGATGCTTAAGTCTGTCCGAATCATGTTTGCGATTGCCGCATTTTATGATTATGAAATATGGCAGATGGATGTCAAAACTGCATTCCTGAATGGATTTCTGGAAGAAGAGTTGTATATGATACAACCAGAAGGTTTTGTCGATCCTAAGGGAGCTAACAAAGTGTGCAAGATCCAGCGATCCATTTATGGTCTGGTGCAAGCCTCTCGAGTTAGAATAAACGCTTTGATAGTGTGATCAAAGCATATGGTTTTATACAGACTTTTGGAGAAGCCTGTATTTACAAGAAAGTGAGTGCGAGCTCTGTAGAATTTTTGATATTATATGTGGATGACATATTGTTGATTGGAAATGATATATAATTTCTGGATAGCATAAAAGGATACTTGAATAAAAAAATCTCAATGAAAGACCTCGGTGAAGCTGCTTACATATTGGGCATCAAGATCTATAGAGATAGATCAAGACGCTTGATTGACTTTCACAAAGCACATACCTTGATAAAGTTTTGAAAAAGTTCAAATGGATCGAGCAAAGAAAGGATTCTTGCCTCAGACATAAGGTGTGAAGTTGAGTCGACTCAATGCCCGACCACCGCAGAAGATAGAGAGAAATGAAAGGAGTTCCTATGCTTCAGCCATAGGCTCTATCATGTATGCAATGCTGTGTACCAGACCTGATGTGTGCCTTGCTATTAGTTTAACAGGGAGGTACCAAAGTAATCCAGGAGTCGATCACTGGACAGCGGTCAAGAACATCCTGAAATACCTGAAAAGGACTAAGGATATGTTTCTCATTTATGGAGGTGACAAAGAGCTTGTCGTAAATGGTTACGTCGATGCAAGCTTTGACACTGATCCGGACGATTCTAAATCGCAAACCAGATACGTGTTTATATTAAATGGTGGAGCTGTCAGTTGGTGCAGTTCTAAACAAAGCGTCGTAGCGGGATATACATGCGAAGCGGAGTACATAGCTGCTACGGAAGCAGCAAATGAAGGAATCCAGATTTCACAAGAGGACCAAGCACATCAAGAGACGCTTCAATTCCATCCGGGACCAAGTCCAGGTGGGAGACATAGAGATTTGCAAGATACATACGGATCTGAATGTTGCGACCTGCTGACTAAGCCTCTTCCACGAGCAAAACATGATCAGCACCAAGACTCCATGGGTGTTAGAATCATTACTGTAATCTAGATTATTGACTCTAGTGCAAGTGGGAGATCAAGGAAATATGCCCTAGAGGCAATAATAAAGTTATTATTTATTTCCTCATATCATGATAAATGTTTATTATTCATGCTAGAATTGTATTACCCTAAACATGATACATGTGTGAATACATAGACAAACATAATGCCACTAGTATGCCTCTACTTGACTAGCTCATTAATCAAAGATGGTTATGTTTCCTAACCATAGACATGTGTTGTCATTTGATTAACTAGATCACATCATTAGGAGAATGATGTGATTGACTTGACCCATTCCGTTAGCCTAGCACTTGATCGCTTAGTATGTTACTATTGCTTTCTTCATGACTTATACAAAGTTCCTACAACTATGAGATTATGCAACTCCGCTTACGGAGGAACACTTTGTGTGCTACCAAACGTCACAACGAATCGGGTGATTATAAAGGTTCTCTACAGGTGTCTCCGAAGGTACATGTTGGGTTGGCGATTTCAAGATTAGGTTTTGTCACTCCGATTGTCGGAGAGGTATCTCTGGGCCCTCTCGGTAATGCACATCACTATAAGCCTTGCAAGCAATGTGGCCAATGAGTTGGTTACGGAATGATTCATTACGGAACGAGTAAAGAGACTTGCTGGTAACGAGATTGAACTAGGTATTGGATACCGACGATCGAATCTCGGGCAAGTAACATACCGATGACAAAGGGAACAACGTATGTTGTTATGCGGTTTGACCGATAAAGATCTTCCTAGAATATGTAGGAGCCAATATGAGCATCCAGGTTCCGCTATTGGTTATTGACCGGAAACAGTTCTAGGTCATGTCTACATAATTCTCGAACCCGTAGGGTCCGCACGCTTAACGTTACGATGGCAGTTTTATTATGAGTTTATAAGTTTTGATGTACCGAAGGTTGTTCGGAGTCCCGGATATGATCACGGACATGACGAGGAGTCTCGAAATGATCAAGACATAAAGATTGATATATTGGACGACTATATTCGGACACCGGAAGTGTTCTCGGTGATTTCGAGAAACCGGAGTGCCGGAGGGTTACCGGAACCTCCGGGAGAAGTAATGGGCCTTATGGGCTTTAGTGGAGAGAGAGGGGGCAGCCAGGATGGGCCGCGCCTCCCCCTCTGGTCCGAATGGACTAGAGGTGGGGGGCGCCTCTTCCCTCTCCTCTCCCCTTCCTTTCCCCTCCTAGTAGGAGTAGGAAAGAGGAGTCCTACTCTACTAGGAGGAGGACTCCTCCTCCTTGGCGCCCCCTAAGGGCGGCCGGCCTCCCCCTTGCTCCTTTATATACAAAGGGGCAAGGGGCACCCTAGAACATATAAGTTGATCTTCGTGATCGCTCCTTAGCCGTGTCGGTGCCCCCTCCACCATATTCCACCTCGGTCATATCGCTGCGGTGCTTAGGCGAAGCCCTGCGTCGGTAGAACATCATCATCGTCACCACGCCGTCAGGTCGACGGAACTCATCCCGACACCCTCGCTGGATCGGAGTCCGGGATCGCCATCGAGCTGAACGTGTGCTGAACTCGGAGGTGTCGTGCGCTCGTATTTGGATCGGTCGGATCGTGAAGACGCACGACTACATCAACCGCGTTGTCATAACGCTTCGCTTACGGTCTCACGAGGGTACGTGGACAACACTCTCCCCTCTCGTTGCTATGCATCACCATGATCTTGCGTGTGCGTAGGAATTTTTTTGAAATTACTACGTTCCCCAACACATCGTTGCTGCTACCATATACCACCACCACATATTCACCGCCAATCCGAGTCCATATACGCCACCACATATCCGCCACCATCACGCCAATCCGAGTCCACCTGCAACATATATCCGCCACCAGTCCGAGTTCCACCAGATTCATCTCCGCCACCAGTCCGAGTTCCACCAGTTTCATCTCCGCCACCAGTCCTATTCCGAGTCCAGTATTTTGTTACTCTGTTTTGGATTTCCGGATCACGCAATACTCCGAGTCGTGACAGAGAAGGACTCCCCAACTTCCGTGCTACCCATAGTAGAGAAATAGTTCCAAACTAAAAAAAAACTAAGTCTGGAAAATTCTGGCTAGGCAGTTTTTAGACCATTTGTAGACTGTTTCGAAAAAAAAATTGTTGCGGAAATTTGTGCAAAAAAAAGAGGAAAAAAGTGCAAAAAAGGAAAAAAAAAGAGGAAAAAAATTCAGAGTGTGCTCCTCCCTTGTTTACGTGCCGCGCCGTGATTTTGTTGGTGTTCTAGGCTCGCGTCTCTAGCACAGCCTAGCCTAGGACCAACACAATACCGCCTTGAGCGCTTATTCAACTTTGCATCTCTGAATTGATTATTGCTGACCCTTTTGCTACCATATTATAAGCCTTCCCAGCTCCACATACATCTATGTCGTATGCTTGACTCTCCCCGTAATCGCTCTATCCAAGCTTTGAGATTTTTGACTACAACGCTTGCGATCACCGCCGCTTTGGGTAAGAAATGGTAAGAATTTGAGATTTGCTTGACGGATTTGTGACACCCACCACCACCTCTTGTTAGTAGTCTGTAGGATCATATTCTTGTGTGTTTCTATTGCTGCTAACCATGCCAGATCACAAGCCGATTTAGACCGACTGGGAGAACATGATTTAATAAGGATTTGCATGATAAATTTCAGCAAATGATGAGTGGGCAGGTGCAAGATGTGCTAAACAGATTTGAAGAGGCCATGGAGAAGATAGATGGCATGGAGAAGACGTTCGAAACAAAGCTTGATAACCAGTTTAATGAATTGCTCGCGCGTCTTCCACCACCACCACCCGCTGCACCTAACGCACCTCTCCAACAACAACAACAACGACTACCTCCACGTCGCGAAACAGACCTCCGCCGAGCGAGCCGTGTCCCTCTTGCGTTTGGCCAAACTGTTGGTGCTGCTGTTGATACTTCTGTGGCTCCTGCTGCTGATGCGGAGGAGGATGATTATGTGGGAGATTACGAGGATGAGGTTGATCAAAATCAGAACTACGTGCAACCACCTGCACCACAACCACCAGGTCGTCCACATGCAAATAATCACAATGGTAGGGCTCTCCCTCAGGTACGAGATCATGACCATCTTCCTAAACTGAAATTGAATATTCCACCTTTCGAGGGTAGATATGTTCCTGATATATATCTTACTTGGGAGTTAGAAACTGAACAACGATTTACATGTTTACAATATCTCGAGGAGAGACGGTTGCCGCTGCTGTTTGTGCTTTCACTAGTTTTGCATGTGTATGGTGGTCTGAACATTGTAGATTATATCCTATTCCAACTACTTGGGCTTCTTTGAAAACTGCTATGCGTACTCGTTGGGTTCCACCATATTATCAACGTGAATTGCTTCAAAAATTACAGTGCTTAAGACAAGGGAAATTTTTTGTAGAAGAATATTATCAGGAATTACAAACTGGCATGATTAGATGTGGTATTGTTGAGGAGAATGAAGCTATGCTTGCACGTTTTCTGGGTGGATTGAATAGAGAGATTCAGACCATTCTAGACTATAAGGAGTATAATAATATCACTCGTTTATTCCATCTTGCTTGTAAAGCTGAACGTGAAGTGCAGGATCGACAAGCATTGGCGCGAACTAACTTTTCTGCAGGCCGACCTTCATCATGGACACCGCGTGCATCTTCTACTTCAACGGCACCAGCACCTCAATCAGGTGCCACCTCCAGCCGTGATACAAGAAAACAGTCACAACCACCATTATCTGCCAAGAGCGCACCTGCCGGGCCTACACAGAGTTCTTCTTCTTCCATGGCATCAACAGGGCACACAAGTGATATTATTTGTCATCGTTGTAAGGGAAGAGGTCATTATGCGAGAGAATGCAAATCTCAGTGTGTGATGATTGCTACTGAGGATGGTGGGTATGAGTCCGCTAGTGACTATGATGAGGAGACTTTGGCTCTTATTACACGTGAAGAACATGGTGGAGATGATTCTGATCATGAGACGCAATACATGGCTCCTGAAGACGCTGACAGGTATGAATGTTTAGTTGCTCAACGTGTTTTGAGTGTGCAGGTCACACAAGCTGAGCAAAATCAGAGGCACAATTTGTTCCATACCAAGGGAGTTGTGAAAGAACGTTCTGTGCGCGTCATCATAGACGGAGGGAGCTGCAACAACTTGGCTAGCATGGAGATGGTGGAGAAGCTTTCTCTCACCACAAGACCACATCCACATACTTACTACATCCAATGGTTCAACAACAGCGGCAAGGTTAAGGTAACACGTACCGTCCGTGTGCATTTTAGTATCTCTACATATGCTGATTATGTTGATTGTGATGTGGTACCTATGCAAGCATGTTCCTTATTACTTGGTAGACCATGGCAATTTGATAAAAATTCTGTACACCATGGTAGAAACAATCAGTATACTCTTGTTCATAAGGATAAAAATATTACTTTGCTTCCTATGACTCCTGATTCTATTTTGAAAGATGATATTAATAGAGCTAATAAAGCAAAACAGGAGAAGAATAAGAGTGAAAATCAGATTGTGGCAAAAGAATTTGAGCAACAAATGAAGCCTAATAATAAACCATCTAGTGTTGCTTCTGAAATTAAATTGAAAAGTGCATGTTTATTTGCCACCAAATCTGATATTGATGAGCTAGATTTCAGCAAATCTGTTTGATATGCTTTTGTGTGCAAAGAGGCATTATTTTCATTCGAGGACGTGCCTTCCTCTTTGCCTCCTGCTGTCACTAAAATTTTGCAGGAGTTCGCTGACGTCTTTCCACAAGACGTGCCACCGGGATTACCGCCTATTCGAGGGATTGAGCATCAGATTGACTTAATTCCCGGTGCTTCACTGCCAAACCGTGCGCCATACCGTACCAATCCTGAGGAGACGAAGGAGATTATGCGTCAAGTACAAGAGCTTCTCGACAAAGGTTATATACGCGAATCCCTTAGTCCTTGTGCTGTTCCTATTATTCTAGTGCCGAAAAAGGATGGTACATCATGTATGTGTGTTGATTGTAGAGGCATTAATAATATTACTATTTGTTATCGTCATCCTGTTCCTAGGCTAGATGATATGCTTGATGAATTGAGTGGCTCTACAATATTCTCCAAAGTTGATTTGCGTAGTGGATACCATCAAATTCGTATGAAATTGGGAGATGAATGGAAAACGGCATTTAAAACTAAGTTTGGATTATATGAGTGGTTAGTCATGCCTTTTGGGTTAACTAATGCACCTAGTACTTTCATGAGATTAATGAACGAAGTTTTACGTGCTTTCATTGGACGATTTGTGGTAGTTTACTTTGATGACATATTGATTTATAGCAGATCTTTGGAAGAACATTTGGAACATTTACGTGCTGTTTTTATTGCTCTACGTGATGCACGTTTGTTTGGTAACCTTGGGAAGTGCACCTTTTGCACCGACCGAGTATCTTTTCTTGGCTATGTTGTTACTCCACAGGGAATTGAAGTTGATAAAGCCAAGATTGACGCTATTGAGAGTTGGCCACAGCCCAAAGCGGTCACACAAGTGAGGAGTTTTCTTGGCCTCGCTGGATTCTATAGGCATTTTGTGAGAGATTTCAGCACCATTGCTGCACCTCTCAATGAGCTTACAAAGAAAGATGTGCCTTTTCTTTTGGGTACCGCACAGGAAGAAGCCTTCACGGTATTGAAAGATAAGTTGACACATGCTCCTTTACTCCAACTTCCTGATTTTAATAAGACTTTTGAGCTTGAATGTGATGATAGTGGAATTGGATTTGGAAGTGTGTTATTACAAGATGGAAAACCTGTTGCATATTTTTCTGAAAAATTGAGTGGGCCTAGTCTGAATTATTCTACTTATGATAAAGAATTATATGCTCTTGTTCGGACTTTAGAAACATGGCAACATTATTTATGGCCCAGAGAATTTGTTATACATTCTGATCATGAATCTTTGAAACATATTAAAAGTCAAGCTAACTGAATCGTAGACATGCTAAATGGGTTGAATTCATTGAGACTTTCCCTTATGTCATCAAACACAAGAAGGGAAAATAAAATGTTATTGCTGATGCATTGTCTCGTCGCTATACTATGCTTTCACAACTTGACTTCAAAATATTTGGTTTGGAGACCATCAAAGATCAATATGTGCATGATACTGATTTTAAAGATGTAATGCAGAATTGTAAAGAAGGAAGAATGTGGAACAAGTTCGTCGTTAACGATGGATTTGTGTTTCGTGCTAACAAGCTATGCATCCCAGCTAGCTCTGTTCGTCTTTTGTTGTTGCAGGAGGCGCATGGAGGAGGATTAATGGGACACTTTGGCGTGAAGAAGACGGAGGACGTACTTGCTACACATTTCTTTTGGACAAAGATGAGACAGGATGTTGAGCGTTTTATTGCTCGCTGCACTATATGTCAAAAAGCTAAGTCACGACTCAATCCTCATGGTTTATATATGCCTTTGCCTGTACCTAGTGTTCCTTGGGAGGATATATCTATGGACTTTGTTTTAGGTTTACCTCAAACAAAGAAGGGGAGGGATAGCATATTTGTTGTCGTGGATAGATTCTCGAAAATGGCACACTTTATACCATGTCATAAAAGCGATGATGCTGTTAATGTTGCTGATTTGTTCTTTCGTGAAATTATTCGCTTGCATGGTGTGCCAAATACTATTATTTCAGATCATGATACTAAATTTCTTAGCCACTTTTGGAGATGTTTATGGGCTAAGTTGGGGACTAAACTGCTTTTTAGTACTACTTGTCACCCCCAAACTGATCGACAAACTGAAGTAGTCAATAGAACATTGTCTACTATGCTTAGGGCTGTTTTGAAGAATAATAAGAAAATGTGGGAGGAATGCTTGCCTCATATTGAATTTTCTCATAATCGTTCATTGCATTATACTACTAAGATGTGCCCTTTTGAAGTTGTGTATAGTTTCCTACCTCGTGCACCTATTGATTTGTTGCCTCTTCCATCTTCGGAAAAGGTTAATTTTGATGCTAAACAACATGCTGAATTGATTTTAAAAATGCATGAGTTAACTAAGGAAAACATTGAGCGTATGAATGCTAAATATAAACTTGCTGGAGATAAGGGTAGAAAACATGTTGTGTTTGCACCTGGAGATCTTGTTTGGTTACATTTGCGTAAGGATAGGTTTCCTGATTTGCGCAAATCAAAGCTAATGCCACGTGCTGATGGTCCCTTTAAGGTGTTAGAGAAAATAAATGATAATGCATATAAACTTGAGCTGCCTGTAGATTTTGGGGTTAGTCCCACTTTTAACATTGCAGATTTGAAGCCTTATTTGGGAGAGGAAGATGAACTTCCGTCGAGGACGACTTCATTTCAAGAAGGGGAGGATGATGAGGACATCAATACGATTGTTACACCCACAGCCCCTACTGCTATACATACTGGACCAATTACTAGAGCTCACGCACGCCAATTAAATTACCAGGTACTTTCGTTTCTTGGTAATGATTCTAATGTTCATGAGAATATGATGCTGCCTAAATTGGATACATTTGTTTTGCTTACAAATGAAGGGCCTAGCTTGGAGAAGGATGAACATTGGATCAAGAACAAGCATGGAGATGATGGCATGCGCAAGGGGAACAAGAACGGAGCTACAAGTGATGATTTCAGGACGTTGAAGCCACCATAATGAGTGCATGAAGCCTTGGACGAAATATACAAGATGCTACTTTATAATTTTCGTCCACAGGCTATTCTAGGTGCTGCGTCACCTTTTTATTGGGCCAGGTCCATGTAATTTCGAAATACATAAGTATAGACTATTTTTAGAGTCCGTATGTATGGGGAAACAAGAGTTAGGGTTGGTTTCGGACCCCTCCCTCAGGGGCCACGAAATTTCCCCCCTCTTCCTCCATATATACAGCCCTTAGGGCGTCGTTTAGACTTTGGGTTTTGTTTAGATTAAAAGTTCGCCATAGCTGCAACTTCGTGCCGCTTTGTGTTCAACGACTGCACAAAGGCGCCACGAACCCCACCTTGATCAATAAAGCTTTCATCTTATATTCGCAATATCCAGATTGCAATCTCAGTTTCCTGCTTATTCTTCGTTTGCTCGCAGGAAACAGACCCTCGTGGTCAGGTTGATCGTGCTCTGGCATGGTCAATAACCTCTCGGAGTTGGTTTAGCGATTGCTAAGGCGCGACGTCCTCGCACGTTCGTAGTCGGATCGTCAAAGTCGACTTCCACCAAAGCGATATCCATCATCTCATCGAAAGACGGGACACCTTTGCCTCTATCATCCTGCTTGCTGCTGCTTCCCCGACGTCACCCTGGAGATGCCACGCACCTCTTTGCCCCTCTCTCGCTTTCCTAGTTTCTCTCCCCTAGATCCCCCCTCTCTCTCAACCGAACGCGCCGCCGCCGACGACGAGCACCACCGCGGCCATCGCCTCTCTCTCGTCCTCTCGAGTGGTCCAGAAGCTCCGCCGTGTCATCCTCGACCTCCTCGCTGAGCTACGCAACGCCGGACGCCTCGAAGAACCGTCCCCAATCCTTCTTCCTCCTTGGGTCGCCGGAGATCCCCCTTGTCGCCCCGACTGCTCCGGACCGTCTCCGACCTCGCCGACCTGCTCGACCGACTCACCGTGAGTCTCTAACCCCGGCCATCCCACTCTTCTTCCTCGTAGACCACCGTAGCCACCGGGACGCCTACACCCAGACCCGTCGCCGCCAGCGCTCGCCGTCGACGCGACTCCGGCGACCAAATTGTAAGTGCATCTAGTGCCCCTTAGTGATTTTGGTGTATTGAAGACTTATAGGTTAAGTAACTAATGCGTTTGTGAGTGTACACAGTCTATAAGTCTATGAGGAGTTTGATATTTACAGAGAAAGTCGACCCTAAAATGAATTTCTTCAATCAAGAATTTGATATTCAAGACTTTCGAAGACTTTGAAAGTGAAGAAATTGGTGTGATCCTCAAGACTTGGTATTCGCTGAGGAACATGAAGCGTGAAGACTTTTGTTTTCGTAGTTTCATTTTCTCTTTCTTGAGTCATAGGAAACACCGTCATCGTTAAAGGGGTCGAGGAAATACTAAGGAAAAATTTCCATTTGATGCTCAACTCAAAATCCTCACCTACCAATCCTTTCGAGTGAAGCCTTTGAAATCTCATACAGTTCAGTCAATTTCTTCATGGATGAGAGACGAAGTTCTTCCGTCACCGAGGAATTTGTTCGACGAGGAGTTAGGAATTCGCCAGGCTAATTGCCTACACATGAGGAACATGATAGCCCCGAGGAATTTGATGTTCAAATTTCCGACCGTTGTTGTGCTGCGCGCCAGCTGTCCCAAATATCTTATCCACCTAACGGTCATATCATTAAAGGGCATTTATGTCTTATCATGTCGGGCTGCTCCCTAGGCTATAAATAGCCGCCCCCTACAACCACTAGTTGGTTGGCTGCTCCGAGAGAACTTGACACTTGTCATTTGAGAGCAACCCATCCTCTGAGGAATTTGAGTGAAAATCATCAAGTGAGGAAAACCCCAAAGTGAGGAAAAACCCAAAAACCAAACCCCAACAAACCTAAAGTGATTGAGCATCACTGAAGAAATTGATCCCGCGTGGATCCGACGCTTTTTACCTTTGAAGACTGTGCTTCTTCCAGACGGTTAGGCGTCACGGTCTAGAGCATCCAAGAGGAATTGTGGATCGCCGAGTGACCAAGTATGTGAAGGTTTGGTAGTCGCTCAAGACTTACCACGAGTGATTGGACGAGGTCTGCGTGACCTTAGTTCAAGGAGAATACGGTGAGGACTTGGTGTCCCGAGCTGCGTGCTCAAGGATCGGGTGTCCGGACTGCGTGTCCTCGAGTTTAAATACTCAGCCGCTCCAACCAGACGCATAACCGAGACAGCAGTTGGAACTGGTCTACCAAATCATTGTCTTCACCAACCTAATCTGGTTCTATTTCCTCAACCTTTCATTTCCTCATTCTTGTGTTGAGTGTTTGTCATATCTGTGTTTGAAGACTTTGACTGAAGACTTTCTCAATTTCCTCAGTTCAATTTCTTCAGTCTGTTTGTCTTCATCTTGTGTTATCCTGTGATTACGCTTTCGGTACTCTGTGATTGTCTTCATTTCATCATGATGACTATGCTTGTAATCTGTTATGCTTACTTCGAGTACTTATTTGCTGCATGTATTTCTTCGCTAAGGAATTTCCTCACCGCAAATTCCTCGATGAAGAATTTGTAAAATTCATAAAAATCGCCTATTCACCCCCCCTCTAGTCGATATAACGCACTTTCAATTGGTATCAGAGCAAGGTACTCCCTTGTTCTGTGTGATTTTGGTTTAACCACCTGGAGTTTTAGTTATGTCGACCGCAGGTATGATCAAGGTCTCAGCAGGGTGTCCTACCTTCGATGGGACGGACTACCCCTCTCGGAAGAACAAAATGCGAATGCATCTTGAAGCAATTGACAACGATCTACGGTATGTTGTGACAAAAGGTGTTTCCTCACCACACCCTCTCCGAATGATGCTGATGTGAAGAGATTCAAGCAACTCGATTCTCAAGCGAAGAATATCATATGTGGCCACCGAGCAAAGGCCAATATGGAAGAGTGAGTGCTTTGGAATCTGCCAAACTCATCCGGGACAGGCTGTCCAAAGTAAATGAAGGTGTTTCAACTCAGCGTGACTCTCGAGTTGATGTTCTTCGAATCTCTTCAACCGCTTCAAAAGACTCGACAACGAAAATGTTCAACAAACCTTCGATCGCCTCACTGACATCTCAAATGAGCTTCAAGCACTGGGTGCCACTGACATCACCGACCATGAGGTGGTGAAGAAATTGCTAAGATCGCTTGATTCCTCATTTGACACTCGCACCGATGATACAAGAAAGAGCTGACTACAAGTCTCTTGATCCTGCTGATATCCTCGAAGGCTAAATACTCACGAGTTCCAGCTTGCTGAAAAGAGAGATATCTATGGTTCTGGCTATGGAAAAACACGTGCCCTGAAGGCCAAGGCTGAATCTGAATCTGAGAGTGAAGAATCTGGTAGTAGCCTTGGAGATCCTGAAGAATTTGGCCAGGAGCTAGCACTCGCTCGTGAAGAAATTCTAGAAATTCACAAGGCGTGGTCGTTTGGAAAATCCTCAAGAAGCAAAGATTCCTCATCTAGTGACTATAAGCGAAGACTTTGCCACAAATGCAAGAAACCTGGTCACTATATCCAAGATTGTCCTCAGTGGGAAAAGGAATTAAGAAAGAAGAAACACAAGGATTACAGTTCTGATGACGTGAAGAAGAAGAAGAAATCATCCAAATCTTCATCATCAAAATCCTCAAAGCCTTCTTCTCACAAGAAGAGCAGCTCCAAAAAGGCTCGGGCACTCATTGGCAAGGAAATGGACTCGAAGCTGAATCGAGGAAAATGAGGAAGAGGAGGAGTCTCAAGAATCCGAATCTGGTGTGGCTAGTCCGCTCTTGCTACGCCTATGTTAGCAAGTCCATCTTCAACATCAAGAAACCGACGCCACCGACAAACCTGATGAGGAAAATGATGACTACGCCCCACCTATTGCTTCATGGCAAAAGGTGCCAAGGTACTCAATTTCACCTCCTCTGAATCTAGTGAAAATGAATCTGATGAGGATCTCAAGCCTAGCTACTCTAAACTTGCTAAGATTGCTATAAAGCAACAAAGGGCTTTTGAAAAGGTTCAAAACATGCTAGATAAGAGTGATGATATGTTAGGTGAAGAAATGGATCGCACTCAAGCTCTGACTGAAAATCTTCAGAGAGTTCAGTCTAGGCTTGATAGCCTTCAAGGTCATCATAACACTCTCTTATCTGATCATGAGAAACATTCTTATGAATTTCTTCAAAGAAAGCAAGATCTTGAGAAGCTAAGAGTGAGTTATGAAGATCTTCAGAAGGAGCACGATTCATTGCTTGCCCAACAAATCAGCGCCTCTCAAGAAGAATTTGTTCCTCCATGCTTAAAGTGCATTGAACGTGAATCTGCTAATTCTTCACCTGAATGTTCAAATGCTTCAACTGTTACAAATTCTTCACCTGCCTCTACTATCACTAATTCCTCATCTGAGGACATTGCTAGTATCACTGACGATGCAGGGCTGAAGGAATTGTACATGACAGGCATGTACAAAAGCCTCAAAGGGCATCGACTCTTTGTGATGTGCTTAAAAGCAGATCCTCAACAGAAACCCTAGGAAAGAGGGTATTGCCTTTGAGAGGAAACTCAATGCGATGGAACATATTGGAAGCCCGAGCGGTATCCCAAAACCTCATGGGTTGCTGCAAAGGGACCTCCATTGATCCATCTACCTTATCTGGTTTTACATGTGAATTTCCTCATTCGATGATGAGTCATTTGACTCAAACTATAAACTGTTCAAAGATCGAATGGTGAAGTATTTGCTAGATATGTTGGCACTAATCGCAGAACGGTCCCCTATGAAGAAAATCTGGGTTCCCAAGAAATGTCTTGAAAGTCTTCAGTGAATTTCCTCATGACACCACCGTGAAGAAAAGGAACCCCAGATCAAATTCTTCATATGGACAAAATTCTTCATATGGATCCAAGTCCTCATACGGACCAAATTCCTCACGTGGATCAAATTCCTCAAAAGGATCAAAGTCCTCATATGATTATCATCGTGCTAATAACTCTGTTTTCGCAGGTAGAGCTAAGGGCTATGAATATGTGCATTATTCTTCAAACCAATATGTTCATAAGTCCTCAAGAATTTCTCTTATTCATATGCTTACCCTAACCCCTCTTATGTGAAACGAAATGGTTTGGCCTCTATGCCACCATTCTCATATGGTGCTTGCAGAATGATGAACTCTTTGCCACCCCTTCAGATGTGGGTGGTGAAGAAAAGAACTAATCTCTTCTGCAGGTCAGTCTCCGGCGTGCATTAACGCCTCAAGAATTTGCTGGGGCCCGACAAAATGCCTGAAAGGACGCAGGACAATCATGATGAAATGAACTTTCATTTCACACGTCCTCATACTGCTTATCTAATTGATACTGACTGATGAAATTCATCTGATGAACTTGATATCATATTCTTCACTGATGAAGTATATGAGATCGTAAGTTGTACTAATTCATCTGCAGGATGATCAACCCAAAGCCACTGAGTGGGTTCTCGATAGTGGATGTACAAATCACATGACTGGTGACAAGAATCTATTGATGGATGCTCCCTTATCACCGTCACATCTGAAGCATATCATCTTTGCTGACAAAGGCAAAAGTCAGGTATTGGGACTTGGTAAGGTTGCTATCTCTAAGGACATGCACATGGACAAAGTCATGCTTGTTGAGTCTTTAGGATATAACCTCATGTCAGTCTCAATGCTTTGTGATCTTGATATGGTTGTTATCTTTGGCAAGTATTGTTGTGTTGTGATTATGGAAGCTGACAATTCCAAAGTCTTCGAAGGCTTTAGGAGAGGAGACTTGTATATTGTTGATTTCACTACAGGTCCACAACCAGCCGTGTGTCTACTTGCAAAAGCTTCAGAAGGCTGGCTATGGCATCGACGACTTGGTCACGCAGGCATGAGGAATTTGCACACGCTTGCGAAGAAGAAGCATGTCATTGGCATTGAAAATGTCAAATTCCTCAAGGATCACTTATGCGGAGCCTGTGAAGCTGGAAAAATGACCAAGGCCAAGCATCCAGCGAAGACTATCATGACCACTACTCGTCCCTTCGAATTGCTTCACATGGACCTCTTTGGTCCCAATCATTACTCAGCTGTCACTAATGATGCATCTCTTTATGGCTTTGTTATTGTTGATGATTACTCTCGCTATACATGGGTACACATTGTTACTTACAAAAATCAAGTGCAGGAAATCTTCAAACGATTTTCTTCGAGGGCTTCAACCAACTTTGGTGTGAAGATCAAGCACATCAGAAGTGACAATGGAACTGAGTTCAAGAATTCCGGTCTTGATGACTATCTTGATGAACTTGGTATTACTCATGAGTTATCTGCTCCTTATACTCCTCAAAGAAAATGGCGTCGTGGGCGCAAGAACAGAACTCTTGTTGAGATGGCTCGCACTATGCTTGATGAATACAAAACGCCTAGTCGCTTCGGATTGAAGCAATTGACACTGCGTGCCATATCATCAACAGTATATCTTCACAAATTCTTCAAAAGACTGCCTATGAACTCCTCAACGACAAGAAACCCAATGTAAGTTATTTCAAAGTCTTGATTGCTAAATGCTGGATTAGAGATCCTCACCACACCTCTAAATTTGCACGAAAGCACATGAAGGTTTTATGCTTGGTTACGAAAGGACTCGCACACCTACAGAGTCTTCAACATCGCACTTCACAAGATTGTTGACATTTGTAGATGTGCGGTTCGATGAAACTAATGGCTCGCAAAGAGAGCACCTACCTTCATGTTAGACGAACCAGCACCGAGGATTCTATCAGTTCAAGGCAACCGAGGATGTCATTCCTCTCAAGAAACTGCTGAAGAATTCATTCTGACGCCAAGAACGCCGAGCTGATGCACTGAAGAAAATGTTTGGAGAAAATGGTGCCGAGGAAAATGATCAAATTCCTCAAGACAACCAGCTCATCCTCGCGTTGCAAAAGAAGTGCAAGTTGACAAGATCATCGATGACATTGAAGCGCCAGTCCTCTCACTCGCTCAAAAGCTTCACACTTATCTAACTTTTGTGGGCACTATGCTTTTGTCTCTATCACAGAGCCCACTAAGGTAGATGAAGCATTTCGAGCCGGAGTGGATTCAGGCTATGCAAGAAGAATTACATCGATTCGAGCTCAACAACGTCAGGAACTGGTCAAACGTCCAGATCCTCGCAAGCATAATATCATTGGCACAAAGTGGATCTATCGCAACAAGCAAGATGAAAATGGTCTTGTGGTGAGGAATAAGGCACGACTAGTAGCTCAAGGCTACACGCAGTTGAAGGAATTGATTTCGATGAAACTTTTGCACCTGTTGCTAGACTTGAGTCTATTCAAGATATTACTCGCCTATGCTAACCATCACAATATCACTTTATATCAAATGGATGTGAAAAGTGCATTCCTCAATGGTAAGCTTGAGGAAGAAGTATATGTTGCTCAACCCCAGTGTTTTGAAGATCCAAAGAATCGACAAAGTCTTCAGACTAAATAAGGCCCTCTATGGCCTCAAGCAAGCCCTCAAGTGGTATGATACATTGAAGGAATTCTTCGTGAAGAATGGCTTCACACCCGTTCACTCGACCCTACTCTCTTTACTAAATCTTATGATGGTGAACTGTTTGTGTGCCAAATATATGTTGATGATATTATCTTTGGCTGTCTCGACCAACGTTATAGTGATGAATTTGCCTATATGATGAGTGAAGAATATCAAATGTCTATGATGGGAGAGTTGAAATTCTTCTTAGGTCTTCAAATTCGTCAACAACACAATGGCATATTCATATCTCAGAGAAATACCTCAAAGATGTCCTCAAGAAATTGCATGCAAGATTGCAAATGCGTCAAAATTCCTATGCCCACAAATGGCCATCTATGCAATCGATGAAAATGGTATTGACTTGATCACAAGGTATACCGCCCATGATTGGTTCTTTATTGTACTTATGTGCATCTAGGCCAGATATAATGCTTAGTGTTTGCATGTGTGCCCGATTTCAAGCTACACCAAGGAATCACACCATAAGGCTGTGAAGCATATTCTTCGATATCTAGCTCACACACCAACACTAGGATTATGGTACCCCAAGGGCTCTACTTTTGATCTCATTGATATTCTGACTGACTATGTTGGTGATCGTGTGGATCGCAAGTCAACATCTGGTACTTGTCATTTCCTCGACGATCTTTGGTCCGTTGGTCCTCGAAGAAACAGAATCACGTATCACCGTCCATCGCGGAAGCTGAATACATTGCTGCTGGCTCGTGTTGTGCTCAATTACTATGGATGAAGCAAACCTCAAGGACTACGGCATCAACGTGAAGAATGTGCCTCTCTCGTGACAATGAGAGTGCCATCAAGATTGCTCACAACCCAGTTCAGCACTCAAGACAAAGCACATTCAAATTCGTCATCATTTTCTTCGTGATCATGTGTTGAAGGGCGACATCTCCATCGAAAGCACGTGAAGACCAAGAATAGCTAGCTGATATCTTCACTAAGCCCTTGGATGAGAAGAGATTTAGCAAGTTGCGTGTGAGCTAAATATCTTAGAATCTTCGAACGTTCTTTGAAAAGGACACACATCCTAACACTTATGCAAAATTGATGACTTAGATGTGCAACACATGAAGAAACGTTTTCTTCAATCAATGAAGAATAACACTCTAAATGTGAAGAAATTAATGAAGAATTTGATTCTCGTAACCCTCGACAATTGTACGCGGTGTCTGAAATCATCATTCTTATACGGTGGGTCACGCCACCACCAAAGTTGAAAATCTTCAATTTGAGTTTTTTTTTCAGTCTTTGAAATTCTTCAGTTTTTGAAATTCTTCAGTTTTTCAAATTCTTCAGTTTTTCAAATTCTTCAACTTTGCAAATTCTTCACTGCTTCCGTCGCCTTTCTTCATTGGCTATATATATATATATGGATTTATGTCCTCTACAGATTCACTTATGGCTATTTCTTCAAGTCGCTTTTTACGCTAAGTGAATGTGATCGGACCCTTCCCCTCTATGCTATACTCAACCCAATCCATTCACAAATTCTTCATGTGCGTTCGCTTTGAAACTCGCTCAATTTCTTCATCGAGTCCTTGACACTGAAGAAATTGCGAACGGAACTTTTAAAACGAATCTTATCCAAACTTCGATTTTACCGCTTAAACCGCTCCGCATCCCACGATGCATTATTATATCCACCCACGATCGCACACGATCTCCACTACACAAGACGTGGGTGACACATGTCGTGAGAAGGAAGCGGTCAGGCACGCTCGTCCTAAATCTTGGACGAGCCGTTTTCACCGTGGCTATAAATACCCTCTCTCCCTTCCTCACTCTTTTACTCCGCCGATCTCTCTCCCGCCGAGCTCCTCAAAACCCTAGCGCCGCCGCTACTCCATCGTCAGCCGGTGAGGAAAAGCTTCACCGCTTTGACCTCTTCGCCGACGTATCGCTACCGACCGTGGAATTTCTTCACTCCGCCGTCGCCGTAGCTGATTTCCTCTGCCAAGTTAGGGCGGAGAAGATCTGAACGGACGAACTTCTAAACTGTTCATCTCAGTTCGTCATGTTCTTCACTTGAGTAAATTAAAAGTTACTTTTATTTACTCGCTTTGATTCTCAAATTTTCTTCAAATTCTTCAAAGGTGTTTATTTCAAATTCTCACACATATGAACACCTCAAATCTCTTGACTCATTTCTCTAAGCAATGATTTTCTTCAAGATTCCTCAATTGTGTGGATCTTCGATCTATACAACTCGAACCTAAGATAAAGAACGCTTATTGAAATTCTTCAAGGCTCATCTGGTCAAAATCCTCAAACTTGTTCTTTTGAAAAACACTGAGAACGATATGACCTCTTCAAATTCCTCGCACCTATACTCTGCTCACAGGTACAAATGTCTCGCTGCTGAATCCCTAGGTTCTCATCAACTTAACTCATTTGCAGCGCTCCTCGAAGAAAAACTGCACACTTCTTCAGAGAACTCAATTGTTCAATTTCCTCACCAAGAAAATGGCGATGGCAAGAAGCCACGAAGGGAGGAAAGAAACCCGAGGTCATGACAGATTCAAATCCACGAGGAAATATATGCTGACTATTGCACACCGATGAGGAAAGCAAAACCAACGCAAGGTGCGATTCAGAAAATTGAACGGAGATGGGCACGGAATGGAAGGAATACCGATATGTTACACCTAAGTACATGAAGAAATTCGCGTAAATCCTCCATGCCCAAGAGCTCCTTTGGCACCAGCCAAATAGCTGATCCCACTAGCGTCAAACGCAGTGAGGACTTTCCCGATGAATGGGCTAAACGCCAAGCAAAGTTGGCTAAGCAAGCAAAGGAAGCGGTGAAGAAATTCAATGAGGATTCTGCCATTGTTGCCATCGAGGTCTCGATCAAACCGAGGAAATCGATGCAAAAGAAGTCTGCTAATAAGCCAAGTGCTTCTTCATCTATGCCCTCACGGCCAAGTTCCTCAAAGAGCTCCTCCAGCAAATTCCTCAAGAGAAATTCTCACACCGCCATCGCTCCATCAAAGTCCTCAACTGCTCCGTCCAAACCTTCGCCCAGCACACTAGCCACTTGTCAAAGGACTGCTGGTTTTCAATTGCCTCAGCGCTCTCGCAAATTCCTCACCTGCTCACAATTCTTCATCCGCCCGACTCTGTTGAAGACAAAAGCAACAGTGGGCGTGGTCCTCGGCCTAGCCCAAGGAAGAAACAGCTTGTAGTCCACGTACATCGATGATGAGGCATCGATGAAGAACTTGAAGAAATCATCGAGACCGCTGTTAGAGCCGCAAGAGCCAAGGGAACAGCTGTGCACCGCTTTTGGACCCAAGAAAGTCCTCGATTTCATCGACCTCGCACAATGATCCCAATACCCTCTCGCTCGATCTTCCTTTGACACCTGGTCAAAGTCATATGTTGACTCACTTCATCGCTGAAGAAAATGGAAGTTCGAGAAGGCGACGGAAATCAAGAAGGCTCAATACAGAAGGAAAGGTTCTCAAGAAAATGTTGTCAAGATGACACCTGAGGAACTCCTTCGAATCCAAACTGAAATTCAGAACCTCAGCAAGGACTTTGACACATACTATGCTGATTGGCAAGTAGTCAAGACCAGATTCGTCGATCTGACGAAGAAACTCACAACTGTTGCTGCACCTGTGCAACATGAAAATCCTCAGGCTGAAGCCTCTGCTCAGCCTCATGAAGAAAATGCCAGCAACGCTGAAGCTCAGCCTGCTGAAGAAAATGCTGATTCCAGGGCTGATGAAGAAATTCCAGCCGCTGAAGAAACTGCCAGGGCACCCACTAGTGGTGCGCCTGAAGAAATTGTTCAAGACAGGGGAACTGCATCAGTTGCTCCTGAAGAAACTGCACCAAATTCCTCAGCTCCTCCTACACCAACTCCAACTCCAATTCTTCCATCTGCTTCTGATGTGAAGAAAACCAAGGCTGCGGAACGAGCTGCTGTGAAGAAAAGGAAAGCATCAGCTGCGTCAGATTCTTCGATGCGAAGAAAATGAAGCCAATGACCAGCTCCGTTGAAAACCCAATTGATGCTATTCCAATTTCCTCCATACCATCAAAGGAAGTAGTTCCTTTTGGAGAAGAATATGAGGTGCCAACCGGATCTGATGAAGAACATCAATCTCCTGCTTCGTCGAGAGAAAATTGATGAAGAAATTGAAGTGGAAGCAATCCTTCAACCCCGCCATTCCCTCATCGACCATGAAATTCCTCAAGCTGGTATCGAGGAAATTGAAAATGAAGATGTGGATATTGGATGCACCACTCCAAAGAATCAATGATGACTTTTGGGAAAATCAACATCCCAATACTCCACTCTTCACCCCGCTTCAACAAGTTCCTCACTCCCTGCATGATCGTCCAGATAGACTCAAGAAAATCAACCCACGAGTCCTGTGCATGAAGAAATTCCAGCCACTAGTGCTGATGAAACTGCTGCTTCTGCTGAAAATCCTCGGATCGCATGTTGAGGACCAAGAAATTCCTCAAGTCAAGAACCTGAACTTACGATTCCCGAGGTGGTGATGCAACTCATCGACACCCTCTCGCCAAAGCAAGAGAATCCGTTCTCAACTAAGCAAAAGTTCAAGGCTGAAGATTTCTTTGTTGAGCACGTGTTCTTCATCAATACAATCCTTATGATTCTGCTCGGATTAGGAAGAGGCGCTCGACTGCCACCAAGCAAACTTCTATTCCTCGGTGCTTTTCAACAAGGACAAAATCTTCGATCATGCCCATATTCCTCATGTGGATATGGAGTCGCTGCCAGGCTTTGAGCCCGTCCTAAGTGTTCTTCACGATGCAGGTCTTCTAAACTTTTGCACTGATATTTGTGATTGGAACGAAGAGCTTATTCTTCAGTTCTATGCAACCCTGCACATCACCGGAGATGCTGAAGATGTAACTTCATGGGTCTTGGATTGGATGACCGAAAACACCCACTACAAGGCACCAGCAAGTGAATTGCTTCGTGCCCTTCCACTCAGTCCTCCGATTGATAGAGCTCGTCGCGTCTATGAAGAAAAGGAACTTTCAAATCACTACATGCAAGTGTTGATGAAGCCATTGAAACCAAGGCAAGCTCCAAGGACCAAATTCCTCGTCAAGGAATTATTATATGTGCCTCGAATAGTCTATCGAATTACGACGAAGACTATGAGTCCTATCAAGGGCCACGACTTAATGATGAAGAAGTCGTTGGCATCATGAAGAATATGCTTTTCAACATCATCCATGGCGTCCCGTCAATTTCCATGATTTCTTCATGAGGACTCGCCAACATTGCCATGTCACCTTTTGAGCTGAAGCCTTATGCACCTTGGATTATGAGATTCATCAGTCAAGATCTTCACCAATTACAAGGTGACACTTTGAACCACTGCAGCTACCTGCCCCGATTGAAGTCCTCAAACGCCAATTGCCTCGGTGATGAAAAGGGAAAGGCTGCTGCTGTGATAGATGAAGGCATTCGTCCATTGGATGGACAGTTTCAAAGCAGCATCTTACTCCACCAATGATGACTCGCCACTCATGACTCAAAGAAGAAATACCTCGCCAAGCAAAGTCCTCAAGCTATCGCACCTGTGGTGATGACTGATCGTGAGTTACTCCTCGCCTTCATCGGAAGGTTGATCGCAATCACAAGTGGGTCAAACGCCGCTTTGGCACTCTTCTTTACAACATGACCTCAACTCACAATGCAGTGAAGAAAAACCACTACTATCTTCATGAAACCTTCAAGCGCACCTGGGCTGTTCTTTCACATGTCTACAATGAAGAAGAACTGAAATCAATGGGACTCAAGGAAGAATTTGACTGGTCTGCACCTCCTCCGAAGAAATTCAAGAAAGTCAAAGTTCCTTCCTTAGTGGCCAGCTCCTATTCTTCATCTCGCGATACTGATGAAAATGAAGATTTGGAAGACATTGCTGCTGGTCCTACTTCAACAAACAACCCCGACAATGTCAAGCGCCCGCCTTCAACTTGAAATTCTTCAAGAGCGTTAGTCCTCGCCGATCCTTTTGGTCATTCGATGACAAAGGGGAGAAATTTGAGTTAGTCTTCAAGCGGGTCTCGTTTTGTCTATATACAATATCTTATTAAGTTACAACTCTCGTTCTTCCGAAACCTTTATTGGATCGAGTTGTAATCTTAAACCCGATGGTGCTTTGATACTTTTGATGCATTATGCTTTTGCTCTATGCTCTGATTACATAGTGTTGATATGCGTTGATCCTTGTTATGCTCTGATCCTCATGAGCTCGGTGAAAATCTTCAAATCGATTTGGGATCTGATACTCATGAAGAGTTTCAAATTCCTCATACGCATTGGGCTCTGATACTCTTTATGCATTATTTTGCATGCTCTGCATATCATCAAGCACCATATTTCATCATGCATTTCAAATTCCTCACATTATATGTCAAATGCGTGTATGAATTACAAGATATAGGGGGAGGTCTCCATGATTCAATTCTTCAAATGTGCATTGCCTCAAAAGCAAATTCCTCACTATGCACATCTTCAGGGGGAGTTCTTCTATATCTTGCAATCAAAATCCTCATTATCAGTATTTACACTTCATATATTTATCCCCGTTGAAAACTTAACCTATGTTGTCATCAATCACCAAAAAGGGGGAGATTGTAAGTGCATCTAGTGCCCCTTAGGGGAACATGAAGCGTGAAGACTTTTGTTTTCGTAGTTTCATTTTCTCTTTCTTGAGTCATAGGAAACACCGTACTGTTAAAGGGGGTCGAGGAAATACTAAGGAAAAATTTCCATTTGATGCTCAACTCAAAATCCTCACCTACCAATCCTTTCGAGTGAAGCCTTTGGAAATCTCATACAGTTCAGTCAATTTCTTCAAGGATGAGACGAAGTTCTTCCGTCACCGAGGAATTTGTTCGACCGAGGAGTTAGGAATTAGCCAAAGTCGAATTGCCTACACAAAGGAGGAACATGATAGCCCCGAGGAATTTGATGTTCAAATTTCCGACCGTTCTTTGTCTTCTTGCCACCTGTCCCAAATATCTTATCCACCTAACGGTCATATCATTAAAGGGCATTTATGTCTTATCATGTCGGGCTGCTCCCTAGGCTATAAATAGCCGTCCCCTACAACCACTAGTTGGTTGGCTGCTCCGAGAGAACTTGACACTTGTCATTTGAGAGCAACCCATCCTCTGAGGAATTTGAGTGAAAATCATCAAGTGAGGAAAAACCCAAAGTGAGGAAAAACCCAAAAACCAAACCCCAACAAACCTAAAGTGATTGAGCATCACTGAAGAAATTGATCCCGCGTGGATCCGACGCTTTTTACCTTTGAAGACGGTGCTTCTTCCAGACGGTTAGGCGTCACGGTCTAGAGCATCCAAGAGGAATTGTGGATCGCCGAGTGACCAAGTATGTGAAGGTTTGGTAGTCGCCTGAAGACTTACCACGAGTGATTGGACGAGGTCTGCGTGACCTTAGTTCAAGGAGAATACGGTGAGGACTTGGTGTCCCGAGCTGCGTGCTCAAGGATCGGGTGTCCGGACTGCATGTCCTCGAGTTTAAATACTCACCGCTCCAACCAGACGCATAACCGAGACAGCAGTTGGAACTGGTCTACCAAATCATTGTCTTCACCAACCTAATCTGGTTCTATTTCCTCAACCTTTCATTTCCTCATTACTTGTGTTGAGTGTTTGTCATATCTGTGTTTGAAGACTTTGATCAAGACTTTCTTAATTTCCTCGCTTCAATTTCTTCACCGTTTGTCTTCATCTTGTGTTATCCTGTGATTACGCTTTCAGTACTCTGTGATTGTCTTCATTTCATCATGATGACTATGCTTGTAATCTGTTATGCTTACTTCTGAGTACTTATTCCGCTGCATGTATTTCTTCGCTAAGGAATTTCCTCACCGGCAAATTCCTCAGTGAAGAATTTGTAAAATTCATAAAAATCGCCTATTCACCCCCCCTCTAGTCGATATAACGCACTTTCACAAATGGTCCGTCCCGCGCATCCAACCCACTCACTGGATCGCGTAGGCCTCCACTAGTTCTGCAGCTCGCTTGCTCGCGCACCGCAGCACTGCCGCACTCACGCTTGAGCTCTGGCCATCGCGGTCGAGCTCCTCACCATCGCCTCCAGCCGCCCTAGCTGCTGCTGCCTGCTGCACTGGACGTGGGCGAGCTCTAGCTCCCCGTAGCCACTCTCCGCCGTCCATTTGGATGTCGGAGGAACAATCCCGAGCCCCTCCACCATCTCTGGCCTCGCCAGCGTCATGTCACTGGTGGGTTTGACCCAGTCTGGCCAGGGTTTGACTGTCCTAGGTCACTGACGTGTGGGCCCGCCCTGCTAATTAATCTAGTTTAGGTTTAAACTTGATTAGATTATGTTGTGGAACGTAGTATTTCAAAAATTTGCCTACGATAACGCAAGATCTATCTAGGAGAAGCATAGCAACGAGCGGGGAGAGTGTGTCTTCGTACCTTCGTAGACCGAAAGCGGAAGCGTTTAGTAACGCGATTGATGTAGTCGAACGTCTTCGCGATCCAACCGATCAAGTACTGAACGCACAGCACCTCCGTGATCTGCACACGTTTAGCTCGGTGATGTCCCTCGTACTCTTGATCTAGCTGAGGCCGAGGGAGAGTTTCGTCAACATGACGGCGTGGTGACAGTGATGATGAAGTTACCGGCGCAGGGCTTCGCCTAAGCACTACGACGATATGACCGAGGTGTGTAACTGTGGAGGGGGGCACCGCACACGGCTAAAAGATCAACTTGTGTGTCTATGGGTGGCCGCCTCCCCCGTATATAAAGGAGGGGAGGAGGAGGAGGGCCGGCCACAAGGGGCACGCCCAAGGGGGGATTCCTACTCCTAGTAGGAGTAGGTTTCCCCCTTTCCTAGTCCAAGTAGGAGAAGAAGGAAGGAGAGGAATAAGAGAATGAAAGGGGGGCTAGCCCCCTTAGCCCTAGTCCAATTTGGACCAGCCCATGGGGGGGGGCCTCCCCTTGTGGCCCTTCTCTTCTTTCCACTAAGGCCCGTGAAGGCCCAATACTTCCCCCAGCGAATTCCCGTAACTCTCCGGTACTTCGAAAAATACCCGAACCACTCCGAACCTTTCTGATGTCCGAATATAGCCTTTCAATATATCAATCTTTACGTCTCGAACATTTTGAGACTCCTCGTCATGTCCGTGATCTCATCCGGGACTGCGAACAAACTTCGGTCATCAAATCATATAACTCATAATACAAATCGTTATCAAACGTTAAGTGTGCGGACCCTACGGGTTCGAGAACTATGTAGACATGACCGAGACACATCTTCGGTCAATAACCAATAGCGGAACCTGGATGCTCGTATTGGCTCCTACATATTCTACGAAGATCTTTATCGGTCAAGCCACATAACAACATACGTTGTTCCCTTTGTCATTGGTATGTTACTTGCCCGAGATTCGATCGTCGGTATCATCATACCTAGTTCAATATCGTTACCATCAAGTCTCTTTACTCGTTCTGTAGTGCATCATCCTGCAACTAACTCATTAGTCACATTGCTTGCAAGGCTTATAGTGATGTGCATTACCGAGAGGGCCCAGAGATACCCCTCCGACAATTGGAGTGAAAAATCCTAATCTCGATCTATGCCAACTCAACAAACACCATCGGAGACACCTGTAGAGCATCTTTATAATCACCCAGTTACGTTGTGATGTTTGATAGCACACTAAGTGTTCTTCCGATATTCGGGAGTTGCATAATCTCATAGTCATAGGAACATGTATAAGTCATGAAGAAAGCAATAGCAATAAACTAAACTAAACGATCGTAGTGCTAAGCTAACGAATGGCTCTTGTCCATCACATCATTCTCTAATGATGTGATCCCGTTCATCAAATGACAACACATGTTTATGGTAAGGAAATATATCCATCTTTGATGAATGAGCTAGTCAAGTAGAGGCACACTAGGGACACTCTGTTTTGTCTATGTATTCACACATGTACTACGTTTCCAGTTAATACAATTCTAGCATGAATAATAAACATTTATCATGATATAAGGAAATATAAATAACAACTTTATTATTGCCTCTAGGGCATATTTCCTTCAGATTAGCCTTGTTAGACTGACATGCGGGCCCTACTGGTCAGTTTCACCTGGTCGGCGTCTTTTGATCTGATGACGTCACACCGACGTCATGCTGACGCAGTTAACAATTTTCTGGATTAAAAATAATCCAGGAAATTTCAGAAAATGTTTTAAACTTCTAAAATTCATAGAAATTAAACCATAACTCCAAATGGAATAATTTATATATGAAAAATTATCAGAAAAATCCAATCTATCCATTGGTACTGGTTTCATGCATGTTAAAGCAAGTTAAACCTGCTGATCAGGTCAAATCAATCAAATTTCATTTGAATATTAACATATGGAGTTTGAATTTGAACCTAGGGTTAAAACCAACTTCATTTAACTTGTTGCTAGTTGCATTAGCTCAATCAACAGCATATTGCCATGTCACATTCATGCATCATATTGTCGCATTGTATTGATTGTGTTCCTTCCCTGTTTGCTGGTGTTGTCCCCCCTTAGTAGACGTTGTTCCGACGATGAGTTCAATGACACCGATGAAGAGTTCTCTATCTTCAGAAGTGCCAGGCAAGCAAAAAACCCTTGTTCATTTTGATACAATCCCACTCTCTCGCTCCTGCTCTCTTTTACTGCATTAGGACAACAACGATTCAACTGTTGCATGTTGTGGTAGTGGAACCCCTTTCCTCTGCATGACCTATCATTGCCACAGTAAATAGATGAAACCCACTAGCATGAGTAGGAGTTGTTTGAGCCCTGATGTTCCTACTCATTCATGCTTGTCTGTCATGCCTGCTACTGCTTAGAGTTGAGTCATATCCGATTCATCGGGGATGAATTGGAATGGTGATGAACATGTACTATTGGGTGTGAGCTAAGTGTATGAACACGATTTAGTAAAGGTATCAATGGGTGGCCATGTAGGAGTACATGGTGGGTTGTTTCATTGGAACCGTCCTTAGGAACTGAGATCTGTGTATTTGATTTAATATCATCTACTACCACGCGTTGGCCCCGAAACCAATGGACCCTCTTGACTTATTAACCGCCCATGTCCTCTGTCTAGGAGTTGCAAGTAGTTTCTGGTGTTTGTAGTATGCTCGAGGCCATGCGCAGCGCTGACCCGAGGGGTGGGCTGTGATGTGGTAGGCACGTGGCACGGTGTACCGAGACGCTCGTTTGGTACCTCGGGAACCCTACACACATTGTTCGGGTCCGTAGTAGAAACTTCGGCCGGACTCCTTGCGGATGGAACCTGAATAGGTGATAAACCTGGACTAGGGACTTCTGTGGTTAGTCAGGTTGTGGCCGACACCCTCGCCAGGCTTCTGCTTGAAGGTTGTCGAGATACATGATGTGTACATGGCGGTAAGTGGCGAGAGCGTGTGTGAAGAAGTACACCCCTGCAGGGTTAACATCATCTATTCGAATAGATGCGTCCGTGGTAAAGGACTACTTGGTTGCCCATACAGTTCATAAAGGGTGAAAGTGGATACTCTAAAATGCGCAAGATAAGCGTGAGTGCTATGGATGGCGTTCTCGTAGGGAGACGGGAGCGGATACATAGTGGTGTACTTATTTGGTGAATATGTGGACTCGTGTGCGCCACCTCAAAAGAGTTACCAGCAGTCATAGTATAGGATAGCCACTGAGTTAAGGCTAGCTTGATGCAGTTAAACTCCACCACCCCTTGTTGATACTGGTGCAGATGTAGATAGTTCTGATGTAAGTCTTGCTGGGTACATTTGTACTCACGTTTGCTTAATTTATGTTTTTTGTAGAGAGACTTCAGTCTCACTAGTAGTTCCGCATGGACTCCGACATTTAGCTTGTTATCTCAGCTACGATCTTGTGCCCTCGGCAGGGTCTTGTAGAAAGTCAGGCTTCTCAGCCTTTTTCATTTGTAGTTGTCTGTACTCAGACATGTTATGCTTCTGTTGCTTGTATGCTCTGTATGTTGGGTCATGTGACCCATGATTGTAATTCTTACTATGTATGACTCTTCGGAGCCTTCTGAATAAATACGTTGAGTCGCAGAGTTTTATTGTGATGCCATGTTGTATTTGCACATATCGAGCATATTGTGTGTATGATTTTGAAATGCTTGGTATGTGTGGCATCCGACAACCTAGTAGTTTATTCTTGGTAGCCTCTCTTATGGTAACCCCATGTGAGTTCCTTTGTGTTTCTCCCTTACTCATGCGTTCATACCCATCCTGTAGTTACTGCCCCGCGAGCTCCCGCGCTGCCAACCGCCATGGCCGGCGAGCTCCTTGCTCCCGAGCTCGCCCTCCTGCGCCAGTCGCCCCAGCTTGTTCCTAGCGCTCCCAAGCAGCAGCAGAGAGCCTCGGCTCACAAATTGCACACCGCCGCCTCGTGCCCGAGCTAGCCCGAGCTCCGGCCGCCGCCGAGGTCGACGTCGTGCCCAACTCCGGCCACCTCGTGCCCTCCCCCTACCATAGTTGGATGCACACGAGCCCCAGCTCCTCGTAGATGGGCTCGGCCGTCGTTTTGGTCGCCGGAGCCGCCGTCCTAATCATCGCCGCCGTGGTCTGTGGTCGCCGGCGGCTAAACGCTGGCAGCTGACGTGGCACCATTAGCTTAGGTGCTAATCCTGTTTAGTTAGTGCCCTCTGTCGATGACATGTGGGTCCCAGAACCTAATTAGGTTAGTCTAATTTTCCTGTTTAGATAAGTGCTAATCAGTGTGGACCCCACATGTCAGCTTTAACTTTGGTCAAGTCAGCGTTGACCGGTCCCACCTGTCATCCACCCAACCAGCCCTGAGACACTGACGCATGGGTCCCAGCCGTCAAGTTTGACCTGGTCTGGCGTTGTTGACCTGCTGACGTCATGCTGCCATCATGCTGATGCAGTTAACATTTTCTGGATTAAAAACAATCCAGGAAATTCCAGAAATTAGTTTAAACTTCTAAAAATCATAGAAAATCATCTATAACTCCAAATAAAATAAATTATCTACGAAAAATGATCAGAAAAATCCAATCTTTCCATTTGTACCTTTTTCATGCATGTTTAAACAACTTAACGTCACTGTTTAGTTCAAAACATGATAATGCACTATTTGAATTCATAGTTTGAGTTTGGGGTTGAACCTTTGGTTCAAAATGACTCAAACCCATCTGGTCTTAGTTGCATTAGCTCAAACACACTCATTTTTCCATGTCATTGCATGCATCATATTGTTGCATATTGCCATGTAATGATTGTGTCACCGGTGTGATCATCGTGGTAGGTTCTGCCTCTGAGGATATTCACGAGTATCCAAACAAGGAAGTACCCTCTACCACTGCTGTCAAGCAAAGCCCCCTTGTTCATTCTGATATAATCCCACTCTCTCGCTCCTGCTCTCTTTTACTGCATTAGGACAACATCGATTCAACTGTTACATGCTGCGGTAGTTGAACCCCTTTCCTCTGCATGACCTATCATTGCCAAAGTAAATAGATGAAACCCACTAGCATGAGTAGGAGTTGTTTGAGCCCTGATGTGCCTACTCATTCATGCTTGTTTGTCATGCTTGCTATTGCTTAGAGTTGTGTCAGGTCTGATTAATTGGGGATGAATTGGAAAGTTGTGAACATGTCCTACTGTTGAGAGCTAAGTGTGTGAACATGATTTGGTAAAGGTAGCGGTGAGAGGCCATGTAGGAGTACATGGTGGGTTGTCTCATTGAAACTGTCCTCAGGAACTGAGTTCTGTGTTTGTGATCCATGAATAGTTACTACCACACATTGGGTTCCGGTAACTCGACCCCTCTCGCCTTATTAACCACCACGATCTCTGTCCAGGAGTTGCAACTAGTTTCTGGTGTTTATAGGTTGTGTTAGTAGTCTACAAAGTGGCACCTGCATGTGGGCTTGGGATGACTAGGCACCGTGGCACAAGGTACCAAGCGAGATCCATCCATCGAGGTGGGCTTGGGAACCCTGCACACATCGCTTGGGGCCGTGGCGACACCCGCCGGATCTCCTTGTAATGGAACCTGAATAGGCGATAAACCTGGACTAGAGACTTGTGTGGTTAGTCAGGTCATGGTCGACTCCCTCGCCAGGCTTCCGCTTGAAGGTTGCCGAGATACACGACGTGTACATGGTGGTAAGTGGCGAGAGCGTGTGTGAAGAAGTACACCCCTGCAGGGTTAACATCATCTATTCGAATAGCCGTGTCCGTGGTAAAGGACTTCTGGGTTGCATGTATAGTCCATAGCTAACTTGAAGTGGATACTCTAAAATGCACAAGATAAGCGTGAGTGCTATGGATGGCCTTCTCGTAGGGAGACGAGAGCGAATCCATAGTGGTGTATTGATATGGCGAATATGTGGACTCGTGTGCACCACCCCAAAAGAGTTACTTGCAGTCGTAGTATAGGATAGCCACTGAGTCAAAACTGGCTTGCTGCAGTTAAACTCCACCACCCCCTTTGTTGATACTGATGCATATGTAGATAGTTTTGGTGTAAGTCTTGTTGGGTACATTTGTACTCACGTTTGCTTAATTTATATTTTGCAGAGAGACGTCAGTCTCACTAGTAGTTCCGCGTGGACTTCGACGTTTAGCTTGTTACCTCAGCTACGATCTTGTGCCCTCCGCAAGGTGTTGTAGTTAGTCAGGCTTCTCAGCCTTTTTCATTTGTAGTTGTCTGTACTCAGACAAGATAAGCTTCCGCATGTGCTATTGCTTGTATGACTTGAATGTTGGGTCATGAGACCCATGTTTGTAATATCTGACTCTTCGGAGTCTTATAAATAAATACTTTTGAGTCGTAGAGTTTTGTTGTGATGCCATGTTGTATTTACACATATCGAGCATATTGTGTGTGTGCTTGAAATGCTTGGTATGTGCGGGATCCGACAACCTAGTTGTCTATCCTTGGTAGCCTCTCTTATGGGGAAATGTAGTCTAGTGCTTCCACTAAGCCATGGTAGTCTGCTACAGCCCGGTTTACCGGAGTCCTTCTAGCCCAGTTGCTACTGCTCCGGAACACTTAGACTAGTCGGCATGTGTCCTTCTTCGATCCTGTGTCTATCCCTTCGGGGAAATGTCACGCGGTGTCTTTCGGAGTCCTGTTAGCCTTCTACAGCCCGGATTCCCAGAGTCCTGCTAGCCCAGTTGCTACAGCCCGAATTCACTCGCTGATGACCAACACATTCGATGCTAGGTCATGTATGCCTGTCCCTGTAAGTTAGTGCCACTTTGGGTTCACGGCTAGTCATGTCGGCCCGGGTTCTCTGTCATATGGATGCTAGCGACACTATCATATACGTGAGCCAAAAGGCGCAAATGGTCCCAGGCCAGGTAAGGTGGCACCCGTGGGAATACCGTGCGTGAGGCCGCAAAGTGATATGATGTATTACATGCTAGATCGATGTGGCTTAGGATCGGCGTCCTGACAGCTTTGGTATCGAGCTTTGATGCAGTGGATTACCAAGCCAAACTGGTCGAAGTTGAGTCTAGAAATGCTTTAGTTATATAAGGGAATTGATTGTGGGAGGGAATGTAAGGCGCTTTTTACTCCTTATACCTTATGTCCTTCTGATCTGAGTCATCCACTTCTCTTCTATGGGGATTAAGAACTAGGCTTCTCATCCTCCTATCAGGATCACATGTTGCTAATCCGTAGACTCTTAGGATTGTTGTTCTCAAGCCTCAGTTCAGTTTCTACTACTCCAGTGTGTTGTTAGATGGCCTCAGAACCTTGATATTGTGATGTTGAGTTGTTATGCCACCATTTTGCAGGATGTCTCAAATCTTTCTGAGCATTTACAGCAGTTATGTTGTCCGAGTTGTCCCAGGTTTCTAAACAATCTGATGCATTTGCAAAATCCTTTCCCTCTGTTTTTGATGTCCTTTTTGGGCCAGATTAAGCACACAAATCGGTGAGTTGAGGTGCTTCGTTGCCTCAGTATATATGTTGGAGCTATTATGATGACCCTAGGTATCTTAGAGAGTCACCTAGTAATCTAGCCATGTTTTGTGTTCCCAGTGTGATGATTCTGGCCATCATTCTCGAAAGCATCCCGTGATGCCATCTAGCTAGTAGGTATTCTATTCCTTAGTTCTTGAACCCGAGGTTCACTCTACCTACTTCATGTTGATAGTGTTTGCTAGTTCTTTTAGGATATTAGTAACTTTTGTGATAGTCTTCGAGGTCCGTGGTATATCGTTCTTCCAATACCATGAACCATTATGGCAGAAGTTCTTTTGAATCAAAGTTCACAATCAGAGTGCTCGTGGTGAGTTCTCCATCATGTTTGTGACTCTGCCAGTCCTACCTCTCTGCATGGATTATCTAGAAGAAACCTGTTGAACTTGGTTCGACATACTAATCTATGCATCCACAACTCAGAAAGTTATATGTTCCTTTGAGTTGTCCCTCTCTTTAGTTGTATCATGATCAGCGTCTATCATTTGATAGTTAAGTGCATGTCTTGCATTCATGCTCATCGATACCTCATATTCTTGTGGTCTGTCAAGCCATTCTATTCTGAAATGACTAGGAGAAACAAATCCATATCTAGGATTGGGTCAAAGCAGTTGTATCCCGCAGATCAAAATGCCAATACAGCTTTTGTTCTGTCCTACCCTGGAGTATTACCCCCTTTATGTCAAGAATATCATGGGAATTGAAACGTGTCTTATGAATTCTTGATGAAGTGATACTCCTCACCATCGTTCTTCATTCCTCGGTCTTTGTGTTGTTGCAACCGGAATGCCGACAAGTGAACTATGATGTGTGAAATCAATACTCTTAGCAACCTCGTTGCTTGGTAGTTAAAGGAGAATAATTTCATTCTTAGTGTGTTGGTTATTGCATCACCATACTAGGACTGATTGTGCTACCTAGTCCTTATTTTTGGTGCACTCTTCGATCAATGGGTTAGGATTGTGGCAATCCATCACTCTCTTGACCACATCGTCTTGCCTAAAAAGCAAGATTGTTCTTGAGCTTAGTAACATATCGGTGGTTTGTGATTTTCTGAATATCTTCTCAAAAGTATCACTAGGCTATTCCCTGACCGCTATGTTGAGCTCGTGATCAAGTTGGTTCCTTGTAACCACCCCTTCTCCAAGAATCTGTGTTGGGTACCCCTGAGCTAGTTGGTTAAGCTGAACAATAACTTGGACAGTTGGAGCATAAAAGCTGCCTGATTTAGTTCATTTTCAAAGGGATATCCTTGTGTTTGTGTGTGTTGAAGAAATATGATATCTTCATCGATTGATCTTCGTGTTCAGCTAATGGACCTATCATATTATCCAAACTTTGATTGAGTATGGGCTATCCTCAAATCAAATCAGAACCAACGATATTCGTAATGTTGTCTTACTCGTGATTGATCCCCCGAGCATACACCATTACATCTTTTGGTCTGAACAATACTATCACATTGTTCACATAATGGTGGAATTCCAGTGATATGGAAATTACGATAAGTTGTTGTTCAGCCCATCAGCAGCATCTTGTCTCCTCCATGATTCATGTTGAACGTTGAGCTAGTTTTGGAAACTTTTGTAAGCATTGCCTTCGCGTTCCGCTCATGAGGTATATGTTTGGGTGAAAGAAGTGACTTTCTCCAAGTTCACGTGCATTAGGTGTAAGTTGCCGCCATGAATTTGAGAAAGGTTTGTTTTGTTCCCCTGGAATCATCCCAAATTAGTCATGCATACGTGCGAAGTATTCTATGGTTTTGTAGATTAATTACCTCCACTCCATACGTATTCCCTAGCACACAAAGCCACTGGTTGATTTGTTCAAGGAAACGAAGTTCTTAAGTGCTAATCCTTAAGGACCCAAAGGTACATGCACAGGACTTCGCTCTCCGCAATGATGGTTCCCAGTCAGAACTCGGTACTGTTTCGTTGTAAGACTACTATGTGGTCATGCTTGTCTTGGACAACGTGTTCACATGTATGTAGCAGAACCAGCTCATGTTTTGGAGCTTGCTATCGTAGTTCATTTCCCGAGAATCTCGCAACATCATCTCGTCGATTTGTGTTGCAAGCTTTCTTTTCTAGACATGTTGTCTGAAATATCCCGTTCTCAACCAGATCTGAATCTCAGGCAGATATGATGGTTGGGACATTCCCAACATTTGCATTTTGTCCCCAGCTTGCATCGCCATTGTGCCAACTCCCCATGGGTTGCCCCTCTCAGTAATTGCTATTCAGGATCATCTTCAAAAGTGGTCCTACCATGAGTCCCATCCATTTCTGATGATAAGCAAAAATCATCAATTGCGTTGTCTTCAACAAGGTAGTCCACATCATCCATTCTAGCCCGAGTGTGCCGTTCTCCCGAACTCCTTCAAACGGTCGTTTGTGATTTTTCCTTGGGCTGGTTTAGAGAATTTTTATGATTTCTATATCAAAAGTAATTCTTTTGCCACTTAAGGTAATAATTCCACGAGTCACATCTCCCAAGGTGCCCCGTTATGGGATCATGGCAATCTCTCCCTGCTACTTTGAAACCGTTCACCATCTTACTTAAGTGTGGAGTTTTTGCCTACCAAATTGAACTTTCGTCATCTGCTACCTTTCCTCGTTCCAGATATGTGTTTAGTGTCCCAGCTCGAGAGATATTTTTATGTCTCAATCCATGAGTTGATCCAGAGTTGCTCGATCTTGGTGAAGATCGATTCTTGTAGAGTTTTCTTTTCTCTCTCGTCATGTTGGATGAAGATCTCGAAAGCAAGAACGTCAAGATCAATTTGAAGCAATGAATCAACATCTTCGATGAGGGCAATTGGATCATGAAGATCGTGTTAGCTTTGTGTCCTGTCTGCCTTCTTACCTCACATCTTGAATCTTGGGACAAGATTCTTGTTTAGTGGGGGTGAGTTGTCACAACCCTAGTCAGTGCATGCATTAGAGAGTTTGCTTCATGTTTAAATTTTATTTAAAGTTGAAATGGGGATTGATCAAACCCTAGCACCAAAAGAACTCAACTAGGTTCAACCTAAAAATATTTTCATTGAACCCAAAGTGCCTCAAGAAAATTCATGATTTTTGGTTATGGTAGAAACCTCTGCCAAAAATGATGAATATATTTCTAGGACATTTTTGGATTTTTGAATTAACTCGTATTGTATTTGAGTTGGAGCAAATAAATCCTATAATTATTTTATTTCTCCAATTATTTTGAAACATCTTGCGGAGTTTTGGAATAATCCATATTGCATCCACAAATAATTTCAGAAGCAACAAAAATGATTTGGTTTATGAGCTAAATCAAAACAGAAAGAAATAAATAGAAAACAAAAACAGAAAGGGAAAAATAGAGAGAGAGAGAGAGAGAGAGAGAGAGAGAGTTAGCCCACTTACCCGGCCCAACTCCTTGAGCCGGCCCAGCCTACCTGGCTCTGCCAGTCGTCCTCAACCTCGTGCCAGAGGGCACGAGGGCATGTGGCCGCCGCTCGCGCGTACGCGCCGCACCACCTCCTGGTTGCCTGCTTCCCCTGGCCTCCTGTAACGACGCCATGCAGCCCTCCGACCTCTCTGGCACTCTCTGTCACATCCCTAGCCTTGCAATGCACTAGTGCTAGCTTGGTTGTTGCATCATGTCTAAATTTATTGAAAGTTGAAATGGGGATTGCTCAAACCCTAGAACCAAACCAAATCAACTAGGTTCAAATAAAAATATTCTCAATGAACCCAAAATGCCCTTCAGAAAAGTTTATCATTTTTGGATTGGTTTAAAACCTCTTGCAAAAATGATGAATATATTTATATGCCATTATGGATTTTTAAATTAAATCTTATTGTATTTGACTTTGGGCATTTAAATACTATAAATAATTTAAATGTTCAAATAATGTTGGAACTATTTTTTTGGGCCACTGAAACAATCCAGCAAGTGTCCATGAATATTTTCAGGATTTTAGGAAATGCCTTGGTATTTTTCCTAAGCTCAAAACAGAGGCAAATAATTAGAAAACAAAAACAAAATAGGAAGTAGCTTGAAAGAGAGAGAAGGATTACCTGGCGCTCACCTAGCAGCCCATCTGGCCGGCCCAGCCCACCAGGGGCAGGGAGGTCTTCTTCCTCCCGCCAGACGGATGCACAAATAGCGTGCCCGACGCAGCGACGCCACCGCCGCCACCTCCTCGCTTGCCGCTTTCCCTCGTCGCCTGGACCCCCTTGTGACGCCACGCAACCCCTCGACCGCTCCCTCTCTCCCCGCCTCGCCCCTCTCGCTCCCTCTCCCGAAGCAGAGCGAGCCCGTCGCCGCCGCTTGCTGCCACCACGGCCACAGCTACCCCCTCGCCCCTCTGTTGTGCCCACGAGCTCCGCGTAGTCTTCCTCGTCATGTCCACCAAGCCAAGCCAGCCAGGACGCTCCGTAGCGTCGTTATCGCCACCATCTTCAACCTCGGGAGCCGGTCACCGTCGACGTCGATTCGCCGTCGCCAAGCCGTCCCCGAGCAAGCCGAGCCCCTCTTCGTGATTGCTGTGAGCTCCACCACCGTTTCCCCCTCTTCCCCGCTTCGTTTAATCGCCGTAGCCGTCGCCCCCTTTATGGCCGAAAGGCGCCGCCGCCTGAGCTCAACGTCGGCGTAGCTCCGGTGACCATTTGGTCACCCTGGCGTGCCTAACTTGCTCCCCGCATCACGTAGCGCTCCGCTAGCCCTTCACCTCGCTCGTTTGCACACCGTAGCACTAACTCGCACCAACCCCGAACTCCGGCAGCCGCCACGGGCTCCACCCCGGCGAATTCCGCCACCCCGCACCTCCGTTGGTCTCCCGGATCGCGCGGGGCACGGCTACCTCCGGTGCCTGGCGCGTCGATCCGTCGCCTCCGGCGAGGTCCGAGCGAACTCCGCCGCGGTTCAAGGTCACCGTCGGTGACGCTCCGGCGACTGCCGACGTGGCCATCTAGTTAGCGCTAATCCCCCCACCACTTAACCCCCTGACCCACTTACATATGGGCCCCACGCCCTAATTAACCCCGGGTTCTATTTCCTGTTTAGTTTAGATTAACTCAGCAGGACCCACGCGTCAGGTTTGACCTGGACCTGGCCGTTGACTCGCAGACGTCACGCTGGCGTCAGGCTGACGCAGTTAATTCTTTCTGGATTTAAATTTAGATCAGGAAATTCCAGAAAATAACCAAAACTTCCAAAATTCATAGAAAATCAACCGTAGCTCCAAATCAAACAATTTATATATGAAAAATGATCAGAAAAATGCAATCTATCCATCTGTACCATTTTCATGCATGTTAGAACACTTTAACCTTTCTGTTTAGGTGAAACAAGGTAATGCACTAATATGACCTTTTAAAATGGGTTTGCATTTGAATCTTTGGTTCAAATGGACTCATCTCAACCTGTTCTAGCTTGCACTAGCCCAAAACACATTCATATTGCCATGTCATAGCATGCGTCATATTGTGCATCGCATTGATCGTGTTTCTTCTCTGTTTGCCGGTGTTGTTCCCCCTCGGTAGACGTTGTACCGACGTTGTGATCGTTGACACTGATGAAGACTCAATGCTATCTTCAGAAGTGCCAGGCAAGCAAAACCCCTTGTTCAATCCGATACAATCCCACTCTCTCGCTCCTGCTCTCTTTTCTTTGCATTAGGACAACAACGATTCATCTGTTACTTGCTGTGGTAGCTGAACCCTTTATCCTCTGCATGACTGTCATTCCACAAGAATTAGATGAAACCCACTAGCATGAGTAGGAGTTGCTTGAGCCATGTTGTGCCTACTCATTCATGCTTGTTTGTCATGCCTGCTCTTGCTTAGAGTTGAGTCAGGTCTGATTCATCGGGGATGAATCGGAGGTGTGTGAACATGTCCTCACTGTGTGTGAGCTAAGTGTGTGAACACGATTTGGTAAAGGTAGCGGTGAGAGGCCATGTAGGAGTACATGGTGGGTTGTCTCATTGTTCTGGCCCTCAAGAACTGAGTTCTGTGTTTGTGATCCATGAAACAGTTACTACCACGCATTGGGCCCGAAACCAATGGACCCTCTCGGCCTCTTAACCACCCTTGTTCTCTGTCCGGGAGTTGCAACTAGTTTACGTGTTTGTAGGATATGTGTTGGAGGCCGTGCGTGGCGCTGACCCTAGGGGTGGGCTATGATGCGGTAGATACACGTGGCCTGTGTAATTAATGCGCGTTTGGTATCTCGGGAACCCTGCACACATTGTTCGGGGCGTTAGTGGAAACCTCGGCCGGACTCCTGCGGATGGAACCCGAATAGGCGATAAACCCGGACTAGGGACTTGAGTGTTTAGGTAGGCCGTGGCCGACACCCTCGCTGGGCTTCCGCTTGAAGGTTGCCGAGTACATGTCGTAAACGGCGATAAGTGGTGAGCGTGTGTGAAGAAGTACACCCTGCAGGTTAATATGGTCTATTCGAATAGCCGTGTCCGCTGAAAAGGACTTCTGGGTTGCCTATATCGGTTCATAGACAAGTGAAAGTGGATACTCTAAAATGCGCAAGATAAGCGTGAGTGCTATGGATGGCGTTCTCGTAGGGAGACGGGAGCGGGTCCATAGTGGTGTATTGATATGGTGAATATGTGGACTCGTGTGCGCCACCTCAAAAGAGTTACTTGCAGTCGTAGTTCAGGATAGCCACCGAGTCAAAGCTGGCTTGCTGCAGTCAAACTCCACCACCCCCTTTGTTGATAATGATGCATATGTAGTTAGTTCTGATGTAAGTCTTGCTGAGTACGTTTGTACTCACGTTTGCTTATTTTATGTTTTGCGGAGAGACGTCAGTCTCGCTAGTAGTTCCGCTTGGATTTCGACGTTTAGCTTGATACCTCAGCTACGATCTTGTGCCCTCGGCAGGATCTGGTAGATAGTCAGGCTTCTCAGCCTTTTTCATTTCTAGATGTCTGTACTCAGACATGTTAATCTTCCGCTTGTGCTTTGACTTGTATGCTCTGAGTGTTGGGTCATGAGACCCATGTTTGTAATATATCGCTCCTCGGAGCCTAATGAATAAATATTTGAGTCGTAGAGTTATGTTGTGATGCCATGTTGTATTTACACATATTGAGCATATTGTGTGTATGTTTGAAATGCTTGGTATGTGTGGGATCCGACAATCTAGTTGTTTATCCTTGGCAGCCTCTCATATGGGGAAATGTAGTCTAGTGCTTCCTGAGCGATAGTAGTCCGCTACTGCCCGGTTCACCGAGTCCTGCTAGCCCAAAGACTACTGCTTTGGACACTTGACTGGCGGCATGTGTTTCACTTCGTTCCTATGTCTGTCCCTTCGGGGAAATGTCACGCGGTGACATCCGGAGTCCTGCCTAGCCTGCTACAGCCCGGGTCACCGAAGTCCTGTTAGCCCAGTGCTACAGCCTGGATTCATACGTTGATGACCGACATGCTCGATGTGATTCATGTATGCTGTCCCCATGGGTTAGCGCCGCTTTGGGTTCACGACTAGCCATGTCGGCCCGGTTCTCTGTTATATGGATGCTAGCGACACTATCATATCGTGAGCCAAAAGACGCAAGCGGTCCGGGCCATGGTAAGGCGACACCGTGGGAATACCGTCGCGTGAGGCCGCAAAAGTGATATGAGGTGTTACCGCTAGATTGATGTGACTTGGAATCGGGTCCCGACAGCGTTGGTATCGAGCTTTGACTGCTGTGGGATTACCAAGCCAAACCGGTCGAAGTTGTGTCTAGAAATGCTTTAGTTATGTAAGGGAATTGATTAGGGAAGGGAACGTAAGGCTCTTTTTACTCCTTATACCTCATGGCCTTCTGATCTGAGTCATCCTCTTCTCTTCTACGGGGTTAAGAACTAGGCCTTCTCATCTATCTATCAGGATGACGTGTTACTAATCCTTAGACTTTTAAGATTGTTGGTTTCAAGCCTCAGTTCAGTTCCTACTATTTCTGTATGTTAACTGTTGATCTCAGAATCTTGTTATGATGTTGTAGAGTGGTTATGCCACCATTTTGCATGATGTCTCAAATCTTTTTGAGCATTTACAGCCGTTATGCTGTCCGAGTCATCCTGTCTCTAAATAGTCCGATGCATTTGCAAATCCTTTCCTTCCGTTCCCGGTGTCCTTTTTGGTCGAATAAGCACACTAATCGGTAAGTTGAGGTACTTTGTTGCCTCGGCGTAGATGTTGGAGCTATTATTATGACCCTAGGTGTTTAGGAAGTCACCTAGCAATTTAGCAATGCTTCTGTATCCCTAGTGTGATGATTCTGGCCATTATTCTTGAAGCATCCCGTGATGTTAGTAGGCATTCTATTCCTGGGTTCTTGACCCGAGATTCACCCTACTTACCTCATGTTGTTAGTATTTGCTAGTTCCTTTAGGATATTAGTAACCTTGCGATAGTCCTCGAGGTCCGTGGTATCTCATTCTTCCACATACCATGAACTAGTTATGGCAGAAGTTTCTCTTTGAGCCTAAAGATCGCAATCAGAGTACTCTTGAAGAGTTCTCCATTCATAATTGTGACTCCGCCAGTTCTACCTTGTGACGCCCCCGATTTAATCGTACACTAATCATGCACGCAAACGTGTACGATCAAGATCAGGGACTCACGGGAAGATATCACAACACAACTCTAAAACATAAATAAGTCATACAAGCATCATAATACAAGCCAGGGGCCTCGAGGGCTCGAATACAAGTGCTCGATCATAGATGAGTCGTGGAAGCAACAATATCTGAGTACGACATAAGTTAAGCAAGTTTGCCTTAAGAAGGCTAGCACGAATCGGATCTGATCGAAGAGGCGCAGCCTCTGCCTGGGATCCTCCTAGCTACTCCTGGTCGTCGTCGGTGGGCTGCACGTAGTAGTAGGCACCTCCAGTAGTAGTCGTCATCGACGGTGGCGTCTCTCTCTGGCTCCATCTTACAGTTGCAGCAATCGAGTAGAGGTAGGGGAAAAGGGGAACAAGGCAACCGTGAGTACTCATCCAAAGTACTGCAAGCAAGGAGCTACACTACATATGCATGGATATATGTGTAAAGGGCCATATCAGTGAACTGAACTGCAGAATGCCATAATAAGAGGGGGATAGCTAGTCTTATCGAAGACTACGCTTCTGGTCACCTTCGTCTTGCAACAGTAGAAGAGGGTAGGTTGAAGTCCTCCAAGTAACATCACATAGCAATAATCCTACCCGCGATCCCTCCTCGTATCCACGAGAGAGCGACCACCGGTTATATCCGCACTTGGAAGGGTGTGTTTTATTAAGTAACCAGTTCTAGTTGTCATAAGCTCAAGGTACAACTCCAAGTCGTCTTGTTACCGAAGATCACGGCTATTGAATAGATTAACTTCCTGCGGGTGCACCATCTTACCCAAAGACGCTTGATCCCATTTGGTGGACACACTTTCTGGTCATGCCCGCCGCGAAAAGATCAACACGCCGCAGCCCCACCTAGGCACAACAGAGAGGCCAAGACGCCGGTCTAAACCTAAGCGCCAGGGTGCAGGGCCCATCGCCTACGAGCACACCTGCACGTTGCAAGGGAGGCCGAAGCAGACCTAGCCTAGCAGCGTTCAGTCCAATCCGGCGCAGCTCCTCCGCCGCCGACGTCACGAAGTGCTTGGTGATACCACGGCGCCGGATACCCATAACTACTCCCGTGTAGATGGTTAGTGTGTATAAGCTCGTAGCCAACTCAGATCAAATACCAAGATCTCGTTAAGCGTGTTAAGTAACCGCGAACGCCGAACAGGCCAGCCCACCTCTCTCCTAGGCGGTCTCAACCTGCCCCTGCCGCTCCGCCACAAAGATCCACTCATGGTGCTCCACCACCGACCCGACTTTAGTCTCCACATGTATCATGTATAAGTATATAGTATATACCGTGATCACCTCCCGAGTGATCACGGCCCGATAGTATAGCACGGCGGGACGGACAAGAATGTAGGGCCACAGATGAAAGTACTAGCACCCTATACTAAGCATATAGGATTGCGGTAAAGGTAACAACAATAGTAACAAGGACAAGCTATGCAGCGGTATAGGAGTATCCGAAAGCGATAAATATGCTACACTACTCATGCAAGCAGTATAGAGAAGAGTAGGCGATATCTGGTGATCAAGGGGGGCTTGCTGGTTGCTCGGCAAGAGAGAGGGTCGTCAACACCGTAGTCGAACTGGGCAGCAGCAGCGTCGGTCTCGTAGTCTACTGGAGAGAAGAGGGGAAGAAACAATGAATAACATGTAAGCAGATGCATATCGATGCATGACATGACAAATAACGATGCTAGGCGTGCCCTAACGTGGTATGAGGTGGTTCCGTTAAGAAACATCCGGAAAGTATTCCGGTGTTTAGCGCTTTCGAGCGCAGAGGAGCGGAGGGGAAAGTTGCAGGTTCGATAGGTTAAGGGTGTGTGGCGGACGAGCGGATTGCGTATCCGGATTCGTCTCGTCGTTCGAGCAACTCTCATGTTGAAAATATTTTAATCCGAAGTTACGGATTAAAAGATATGATTTTCTAAAGATTTTATTAATTTCGGAATTTAATTAATTAATTAATTAATTGAAAAATGGATTTATGACGTCGAGATGATGTCATCTTGACGTCGGCGATCAGCAGGGTTGATGGTCAACTGACGATGGGGTCCAGGGCTGAGTCGGCATGTACATCGGCGATCAATAGTTACATTGACTAGTCAAACTTCAAACCTACGTGGGTCCCACTTGTCATAGTCACAGTTTAACTAAACATAATTAATTATTTAATTAATTATTAGGCTATCTAATCGGAGTTAATCAGGTTAATTTAACATATCTAATTAAGTTAATTAATTTTTAAATTAATTAATTATTAATTGTCTTTAGTCATTTGATATTTTTTTGTTCTAACAGTGCGGACCCACTAGTCATACCCACGAGGGGGTTAGCCCTTAAACAAATCTGGGGTTATCCCACTAATCCAACAGGGTCGGCGGCTCGCTCAATGAGCCCCTGGTGGGGTGTGCCGCCCGGCGATGGCCTTGGCAAAGGCGTTTAGTTCTGGTGCGGTCAAGGTCAGAGCCGTGCGGCGGCAGCGCGAGGGCCGCGGTCTTGAAACGCTGGCGAAAGCATGGACGCCACGACGCGGTCGCGGACGGGGCGCGGAGGCGGGGCAACTGGGGCCGTGGTGGGCGCGTCCGATGAGTACGACCGGACGGGCAACCAGGGGAGGTCGATGGCGCGCGGCGCGGACGGTGCTGTCGACGGCGAGCGGAATGGGGGAATGGCGAGGGGGAAGGCCCGGGGCCTCACCGGGGCTGTAGGGGTCCGGGCAGTGGGGCGTGGGGAGGATGCCGGGGACGACGGCGGAGAGGAGAAGCAGGCCGGCGGGGAAGAGGCGTCGGCGAGGTCCAGGCGGCGGCGGATCGGTCCGGCGAGTCGGGGAGGGGACGAGGAGGCCACGGCGAGGTCGAGTTGAGTGGTGACGTTGGCGACGTGGACGGCGAAGCGTCGCGCGCCGCGCCGGGCGATATCACAAGCGGCGGCGCGATCAAGGCGAGGGGCGAGGAGTGGAGTGGGGGGGAGGCGGAACGGTTGGGGGGCGCGATGGAGGACGGCGACGGGCGGGATAGGGCGCTAGGGCCCCGATCCAGATGGGATCGAGCGAGAGAGGAGGGGAGTGGGGATCGTGTGCGGGCTAGGGTTTGGTGGTGAGGAGATAAGGAGGAGTGGGGAGTCGCCGGTGGGCACAGTAAGTTGGCCCCGTGGGGCTGTGGTCTGCTGGGCCGGGGCCCAGTGGGGGGGGGTTTGCTTTCTGTTTTCTTTCCCTTATCTATTTTCTTTTCTATTTTATTCTTTTAATCTCTATTTTATAAAATATAAATACTTCTCCTGAATTAATGTTATAATTTATTCTACTGCCCCAAAAAGTTTCACACCTTATTAAAATAGTTTGCATTATTACTATTTTTAAAAGGCATTTAATTAATTGTCATAGATGCTGTTTTAATTACTTTAGAGCCTTTAAACATTTTACAAAAGTGTCTTTTCTCCACAATAATTACCTAAGCATTATTTGGCACAACTAGAACATTTTGTTTTATTATTTGAAAACTCTTGTTGTTTGCCTATATTTTTAAATTTGAATTTGAATCGTTTTGCACTAACACGAGTTTACCAACAGTAACCTAGGTGACGTGGCATCATTAGCGCAGGGTTACTGTAGCTTGATTACCCGGGCGTCACATACCTTCTCTGCATGGGTTATCCGGGAGAAATGTTGAGCTTTGCTCGATATACTATTCCATGCCTCCACAACTTGAAAAGTTATATGTTCCTCGAGTTGTTCCTCCTTAGTTGTATTCGATCCCGTCTATCGGTTGATAGTCGAGTAGTCGTGCTCTCGTCCTCATCGATGCCCATTTTTCTTGTGGTCCGTCAAGCCATTCTGCTCGGAATGACTAGGAGAAACAAACTCGATACCTCATCCATATCCGAGATTGGGTCAAAGCGATCGAATCTGCAGATCAAATGCAATCAAGCTTTTGATTCTGTTCTATCCTGAAGTGTTACCCACTTTATCTCAGGAACGTCATGAGAATTGCACCTTCTCTTATGAATTCTTGATGCAGTGATACTCTCGCCATCATCGTTCATTCCTCGGTCCCGTGTTGTTGCAACCGGAATACTGACAAATGAATTGTGATGTGTGAAATCAATACTCCTAGCAACCTCATTGCTTGGTAGTAAATGGACAATAATTTCATTCTTAGCGTGTTGGTTATTGAATCATCATCCTAAGATTGATTGTGCTACCTAGTCCGTTTTTCCTGGTGCACCCTTCGATCAATGAGTTAGGATTGTGTCAATCCCCTACTCTTTGATCATATCGTCTTGCCCTGAAAGGCAAGATTGTTCTTGAGCTTAGTAATATATCGGTGGTTCGTGACTTTCCAAATATCTTCTTGGAAGTGCTACCAGGTTGTCACCTGACCGCTATGTTGAGTTCGTGATCATATTGGTTTTCCTCTAAACCACCCATTCTCCAAGACTCTGTGTTGGATATCCCTGAACTAGTTGGTTGAGCTAGACAACAACTTGGAGAGTTGGAAGATAAAAGCTTGCCTAACTTAGTTCATTCCAAAGGGATATTCTTGTGTAGTGTGTGTTGAAGAAAGATGATATCTTCATCGATTGGTCCTCGTGATCGATTCTTTGGAACTATTGTCTTATCAATCCTTTGATTTGAGTGTGGGCTATCGTCAAGTCAACTCGAACCAACGATATTCGTGATGTTGTCTTACTCGTGGTTGATCTCTCGAGCATACACCATTACATCTTTGGTGCGACCAATGCTATCACCGTGTTCACATGATGGTGGAAGTCGATGATATGGAAATTCGATGAGTTCTTTGTTGAGCCCATCGGTAGCATTTTGTCTCCCCCATGATTCATGTTGAACATCAACCTAGTGTTGGAAACTTTGTAAGCAATGCCTTCGTGTTCCGTTCATGAAGCTTATGCTTGGATGGAAGAAGTGACTTCCTCTAATTCACGTGCATTAGGGGCAAGTTGCCACCATGAATTTGAGAAAGGTTTGTTTTGTTTCCCTTGGAATCATCCCAAGTCAGTCATGCATATGTGCGAAGTATTCTATAGTCTGGAGACTTGCAACCTTCATTCTATATGTATTCCTAGCACACCAAGCCACTGATTGACTTGTTCAAGGAAAAGAAGTCTATGCTTGGGATCTAATCCATGGACTTGCGTAAAGACTTCGATATCCTCGATGATGGTTCCCCACCTGAACTCGGTAGTGTTTTGTTGTGAGACTACCATGTGGTCATGCTTGTCTGGGACAACGTGTTCACATGTGTTTAGCAGAACCAGCTCATGTTTTGGAGCTTGCTACCTTGGTTCATTCCTCGAGACTATGGCAATGCCATCTCGTCGAATTGTGTTGCAAACTTTCTTTTCGGACATCTTTGTCCAAGTATCCTATTACCAATCGGATCTGAATCTCGGGCAGATATGATGGTTGGAACCTTCCCAACATTTGCATGTTGTTCCCAGCTTGCACCCCATTGTGCCAATTTTCCCATGGGCTGCTCTCTCAGCAGTTGTTGTCCAGGATCATCTTCAAAAGTGGTCTTGTCATGAGTCCCATCCATTTCCGATGATAAGCAAATCATCCATTGCGTTGTCTTCAACAAGGTAGTCCACATCATCCATTCTAGTCCGAGTATGTCATTCTTTCGAACTCCTTCAAATGATTGATTGTGATTGCCTTAGGCTGGTATAAAGAGTTCCAATGATCTATGGATCGAAAGTAATTCTTTTTGCCACTTAAGGGAATAGTTATTTGCGTCACTTTTCCCAAGGTGCCCGTTACGGAATCCTGGCAATTATTTCTTCGCCATCTTGACTCCATACACCTTCTTTCTAAGCATGGAATTGTTGCCCACCAAATCAAACCTCGTTGTTTGTTCTTCCATCCCTCTCGATGTGTTTTGTGCCTCAACTCAAGATGTTTCAACCTCTCATTCCACGAGTTGATCTTGAGTGCTCGATCTTCGAGGAGATCGTCTCCTATAGAGTCTCTTTCTGTCGCCATCGTGTTGGATGAAGATCTCGGAAGCAAGGACGTCAAGATCAATTGGAACAATGAACCAACATCTTCAGGAAGGGAAATTGGATCGACAAGATCGTGTTAGCTAGTGTCCCCTCTGCCTTCTTACCTCACGTCTTGAATCTCGGGACGAGATTCTTGTTTAGTGGGGGTGAGTTGTCACATCCCTAGCTTGGTTGTTGCATCATGTCTAAATTTATTGAAAGTTGAAATGGGGATTGCTCAAACCCTAGCACCAAACCAAATCAACTAGGTTCAAATAAAAATATTCTCAATGAACCCAAAATGCCCTTCAGAAAAGTTTATCATTTTTGGATTGGTTTAAAACCTCTTGCAAAAATGATGAATATATTTATATGCCATTCTGGATTTTTGAATTAAATCTTATTGTATTTGACTTTGGGCATTTAAATACTATAAATAATTTAAATGTTCAAATAATGTTGGAACTATTTTTTTGGGCCACTGAAATAATCCAGCAAGTGTCCATAAATATTTTCAGGATTTTAGGAAATGCCTTGGTATCTTTCCTAAGCTCAAAACAGAGGCAAATTATTAGAAAACAAAAACAAAATAGGAAGCATCTTGAAAGAGAGAGAAGGATTACCTGGCGCTCACCTGGCAGCCCATCTGGCCGGCCTAGCCCACCAGGGGCAGGGAGGTCTTCTTCCTCCCGCCAGTCGGATGCACAACGCGTGCCCGACGCGCGCACGGCCACCGCACGCCACCTCCTGCTTGCCGCTTTCCCCTCGTCGCCCTGGGACCCCCTCATGACGCCACGCAGACCCCTCGACCGCTCCCCTCTCTCCCCGCCTCGCCTCTCTCGCTCCCTCTCCCGAAGCCGAGCGAGCCCGTCGCCGCCGCTTGCTGCCACCACGGCCACAGCTACCCCTCGCCCCTCTGTTGTGCCCACGAGCTCCGCGTAGTCTTCCTCGTCATCTCCACCAAGCCAAGCCAGCCAAGACGCTCCGTAGTGTCGTCATCGCCACCATCTTCAACCTCGGGAGCCGGTCACCGCCGACGTCGATTCGCCATCGCCAAGCCATCCCCGAGCAAGCCGAGCCCCTCTTCGTGATCGCTGTGAGCTCCGCCACCGTTTCCCCCTCTTCCCCGCTTCGTTTGATCGCCGTAGCCGTCGCCCCCTTTATGGCCGAAATGCGCCGCCGCCTGAGCTCAACGTCGGCGTAGCTCCGGTGACCATTTGGTCACCCTGGCGTGCCTAACTTGCTCCCGCGATCGCGTAGCGCTCCGCTAGCCCTTCACCTCGCTCGTTTGCACACCGTAGCACTAACTCGCACCAACCCCGAACTCCGGCAGCCGCCACGGGCTCCACCCCGGCGAACTCCGGCCACCCCCGCACCTCCCGTTGGTCTCCCCAGATGCGCACGGGCACGGGCTACCTCCTGGTGCCCCTGGCGCGTCGATCCGTCGCCTCCGGCGAGGTCCGAGCGAACTCCGCCGCTGTTAAAGGTCACCGTCGGCAACACTCCGGCGACTGTCGACGTGGCCATCTGTTAGCGCTAATCCCCCACCCACTTAACCCCCAGACCCACTTACATATGGGCCCCACGCCCTAATTAACCCCGGGTTCTATTTCCTGTTTAGTTTAGATTAACTCAGCGGGACCCACACGTCAGGTTTGACCTGGACCTGGCCGTTGACTCGCTGACGTCACGCTGGCGTCAGGCTGACGCAGTTAATTCTTTCTGGATTTAAATTTAGATCAGGAAATTCCAGAAAATAACCAAAACTTCCAAAATTCATAGAAAATCAACCGTAGCTCCAAATCAAACAATTTATATATGAAAAATGATCAGAAAAATGCAATCTATCCATCTGTACCATTTTCATGCATGTTAGAACACTTTAACCTTGCTGTTTAGGTGAAACAAGGTAATGCACTAATATGACCTTTTAAAATGGGTTTGCATTTGAATCTTTGGTTCAAATGGACTCATCTCAACCTGTTCTAGCTTGCACTAGCCCAAAACACATTCATATTGCCATGTCATAGCATGCATCATATTGTGCATTGCATTGATCGTGTTTCTTCTCTGTTTGCCGGTGTTGTTCCCCCTCGGTAGACGTTGTACCGACGTTGTGATCGTTGACACTGATGAAGACTCAATGCTATCTTCAGAAGTGCCTGGCAAGCAAAACCCCCTTATTCATTCTGATACAATCCCACTCTCTCGCTCCTGCTCTCTTTTACTGCATTAGGACAACAACGATTCATCTGTTACTTGCTGCGGTAGCTGAACCCCTTATCCTCTGCATGATGACCTCATTCCACAAGAATTAGATGAAACCCACTAGCATGAGTAGGAGTTTCTTGAGCCATGTTGTGCCTACTCATTCATGATTGTTTGTCATGCCTGCTACTGCTTAGAGTTGAGTTAGGTCTGATTCATCGGGGATGAATCGGAGGTGTGTGAACATGTCCTACTCTGTGTGAGCTAAGTGTGTGAACACGATTTGGTAAAGGTAGCGGTGAGAGGCCATGTAGGAGTACATGGTGGGTTGTCTCATTGTAGCCGTCCTTAGGAACTGAGTTCTGTGTTTGTGATCCATGAAACAGTTACTACCACGCATTGGGCCCGAAACCAATGGACCCTCTCGGCTTCTTAACCACCCTTGTTCTCCGTCCAGGAGTTGCAACTAGTTTCTGGTGTTTGTAGGATATGTGTTGGAGGCCGTGCGTAGCGCTGACCCTAGGGGTGGGCTATGATGCGGTAGATACACGTGGCCGGTGTGTGCGAATGCCCGTTTGGTATCTCGGGAACCCTGCACACATCGTTCGGGGCCGTTAGTGGAAACCTCGGCGGACTCCTGGGATGGAACCCGAATAGGCGATAAACCTGGACTAGGGACTTGAGTGTTTAGGTAGGCGTGGCCGACACCCTCGCTGGGCTTCCGCTTGAAGGTTGCCGAGTGCATGTCGTGTAAACGGCAATAAGTGGTGAGCGTGTGTGAAGAAGTACACCCTGCAGGTTAATATGATCTATTTGAATAGCCGTGTCCATGGAAAAGGACTTCGGGTTGCCTATATCAGTTCATAGACAAGTGAAAGTGGATACTCTAAAATGCGCAAGATAAGCGTGAGTGCTATGGATGGCGTTCTCGTGAGGGAGACGGGAGCGGGTCCATAGTGGTGTATTGATATGGTGAATATGTGGACTCGTGCGCCACCTCAAAAGAGTTACTTGCGATCGTAGTTCAGGATAGCCACCGAGTCAAAGCTGGCTTGCTGCAGTCAAACTCCACCACCCCTTTGTTGATAATGATGCATATGTAGTTAGTTCGATGTAAGTCTTGCTGAGTACGCGTTTGTACTCACGTTTGCTTATTTTATGTTTTGCGAGAGACGTCGGTCTCGCTAGTAGTTCCGCTTGGATTTGACGTTTAGCTTGATACCTCAGCTACGATCTTGTGCCCTCGGCAGATCTCGTAGATAGTCGGGCTTCTCAGCCTTTTTCATTTGTAGATGTCGTACTCGAGACATGTTAATCTTCCGCTTGTGCTTTGACTTGTATGCTCTGAGTGTTGGGTCATGAGACCCATGTTTGTAATATCTCGCTCCTCGGAGCCTAATGAATAAATATTTGAGTCGTAGAGTTATGTTGTGATGCCATGTTGTATTTACACATATTGAGCATATTGTGTGTATGTTTGAAATGCTTGGTATGTGTGGGATCCGACAATCTAGTTGTTTATCCTTGGCAGCCTCTCATATGGGGAAATGTAGTCTAGTGCTTCCTGAGCGATAGTAGTCCGCTTCAGCCCGGTTCACCGGAGTCCTGCTAGCCCAGCACTACTGCTTTGGACACTTGACTGGCCGGCATGTGTTTCACTTCGTTCCTATGTCTGTCTCTTGAAAATGTCACGCGGTGACATCCGAGTCCTGCCTAGCCTGCTCTTGCCGGGTCACGGAGTCCTGTTAGCCAAGTGCTACAGCCTGGATTCATACGTTGATGACCGACATGCTCGATGTGATTCATGTATGCTGTCCCCATGGGTTAGCGCCGCTTTGGGTTCACAACTAGCCATGTCGGCCCGGTTCTCTGTCATATGGATGCTAGCGACACTATCATATCGTGAGCCAAAAGACGAAACGGTCTGGGCCATGGTAAGGCGACACCGTGGGAATACCGTGCGTGAGGCCGCAAAGTGATATGAGGTGTTACCGGCTAGATCGATGTGACTTGGAATCGGGGTCCTGACACTCTCCCTCGCCCTCATCCTCTCCTCTGTCTCTCTCTCACGTGCACGGCCGAACGCCACCGTCGCCGCCGCTTGAAGTTGCCGCGGCCACAGTCGACCCCTCGCCCCCTGATCGTGTTCCCGAGCTCCGCATCCTCGCGCCGCTTCTCCAAGACGAAGGAACCAAGCCCGGACGGCCTATCGCCGTCACCATCGTCTTCTTAAACCTCGGGTCACCAAGATCGCCGGCGGCCGTGCGCCCGCTTCGACGCTTCCCCGAGCCTACTGAACGCACCCTCGAACCCCCTGTGAGCTCCTTTGTGTTTCTCCCTTACTCATGCATTCGTACCCATCCCGTAGTTACTGCCCCGCAAGCTCCCGCGCCGCCAGCCGCCATGGCCGGCGACCTCCTTGCTCCCGAGCTCGCCCGCCTGCGCCAGTCGCCCCAGCTTGTTCCTAGCGCTCCCAAGCAGCAGCAGAGAGCCTCGGCTCGCAAATTGCACACCGCCGCCTCGCGCCCGAGCTAGCCCGAGCTCCGGCCGCCGCCGAGGTCGACGTCGTGCCCAACTCCGGCCACCTCGTGCCCTCCCCCTACCACAGTTGGATGCGCACGAGCCCCAGCTCCTCGTAGATGGGCTCGGTCGTCGTTTTGGTCGCCGGAGCCACCGTCCCGGTCATCGCCCCCGTGGTCTGTGGTCGCCGGCGGCTAAATGCCAGCAGCTGACGTGGCACCATTAGCTTAGGTGCTAATCCTGTTTAGTTAGTGCCCTCTGTCGATGACATGTGGGTCCCAGAACCTAATTAGGTTAGTCTAATTTTCCTGTTTAGATTAGTGCTAATTAGTGTGGACCCCACGTGTCAGCTTTGACTTTGGTCAAGTCAGCGTTGACTGGTCCCACCTATCATCCACCCAACCAACCCTGAGACACTGACACATGGGTCCTAGCCGTCAGGTTTGACCTGGTCTGGCGTTGTTGACCTGTTGACATCATGCTTACGCAGTTAACATTTTCTGGATTAAAAACAATCCAGGAAATTCCAGAAATTAGTTTAAACTTCTAAAAATCATAGAAAATCATCTATAACTCCAAATGAAATAAATTATCTATGAAAAATGATCAAAAAAAATCCAACCTTTCCATTTGTACCTTTTTCATGCATGTTTAAACAACTTAACCTCACTGTTTAGTTCAAAACATGATAATGCACTATTTGAATTCATAGTTTGAGTTTGGGGTTGAACCTTTGGTTCAAAATGACTCAAACCCATATGGTCTTAGTTGCATTAGCTCAAACACACTAATTTTGCCATGTCATTGCATGCATCATATTGTTGCATATTACCATGTAATGATTGTGTTACCGGTGTGATCATCGTGATAGGTTCTGCCTCCAAGGATATTCACGAGTATCCAGCTGAAGGGCAGTACCCCTCTACCACTCTATCAGGCAAGCAAAACCCCCTTGTTCATTCCGATATAATCCCACTCTCTCGCTCCAGCTCTCTATTACTGCATTAGGACAACAACGATTCAACTGTTACATGATGCGATATTTGAACCCCTTTCCTCTGCATGACCTGTCATTGCCACAGTAAATAGATGAAACCCACTAGCATGAGTAGGAGTTGTTTGAGCCCTGATGTGCCTACTCATTCATGCTTGTTTGTCATGCCTACTATTGCTTAAGTTGTGTCAGGTCTGATTCATCGGGGATGAATTGGAAAGTTTTGAACATGTCCTACTGTTGAGAGCTAAGTGTGTGAACACGATTTGGTAAAGGTAGCGGTGAGAGGCCATGTAGGAGTACATTGTGGGTTGTCTCATTGAAACCGTCCTCAGGAACCGAGTTCTGTGTTTGTGATCCATGAATAGTTACTACCACACATTGGGTTCCGGTAACTCGACCCCTCTCGGCTTATTAACCGCCTCGACCTCTGTCCAGGAGTTGCAACTAGTTTCTGGTGTTTGTAGGTTGTGTTAGTAGTCTACCAAGTGGCACCCGGTACAGGTGGGCTTGGGACAGACTAGGCACCATGGCACGGTGTACCAAGCATAGATCCATCCGTCGAGGTGGGCTTGGGAACCCTACACACATCGTTTGGGGCCATGAGTGATACCCCGGCCGTATCTCCTTGCGGATGGAACCTGAATAGGCGATAAACCTGGACTAGAGACTTGTGTGGTTAGTCAGGTCGTGGCCGACTCCCTCGCCAGGCTTCGCTTGAAGGTTGCCGAGATACACGACGTGTACATGGTGGTAAGTGGCGAGAGCGTGTGTGAAGAAGTACACCCTGCAGGGTTAACATCATCTATTCGAATAGCCGTGTCCGCGGTAAAGGACTTCTGGGTTGCCTGTACAGTTCATAGCTAACTTGAAATGCATACTCTAAAATGCGCAAGATAAGCGTGAGTGCTATGGATGGCCTTCCCGTAGGGAGACAGGATCGAATCTATAGTGGTTTATTGATATGGTGAATATGTGGACTCGTGTGCGCCACCCCAAAAGAGTTACTTGCAGTCGTAGTATAGGATAGCCACTGAGTCAAAGCTGGCTTGCTACAGTTAAATGCTACCTCTTGAGCACCGCGTTGGATTTCTTTGAAGAGGAAAGGGTGATGCAACAGAGTAGAGTAAGTATTTCCCTCAGTTTTTGAGAACCAAGGTATCAATCCAGTAGGAGGCTACGCGCGAGTCCCTCGTACCTACACAAAACTAATAGCTCAACACAACCAACGCGATTAGGGGTTGTCAATCCCTTCACGGTCACTTACGAGAGTGAGATCTGATAAAGATGATAGATAATATTTTTGGTATTTTTGATATAAGGATACAAGGTAAAATAAAAGGCAAAGTAAAAAAAGCAAAGCAATAATAAAGTGATTGAAGATTGATATGATGAGAATAGACCCGGGGGCCCTAGATTTCACTAGTGGCTTCTCTCAAGAGCATAAGTATTCTACAGTGGGTGAACAAATTACTGTTGAGCAATTGACAGAATTGAGCATAGTTATGAGAATATCTAGGTATGATCATGTATATAGGCATCACGTCCGAGACAAGTAGACCGGCTCCTGCCTGCATCTACTACTATTACTCCACTCATCGACCGCTATCCAGCATGCATCTAGAGTATTAAGTTCAAGAAAACAGAGTAACGCCTTAAGCAAGATGACATGATGTAGAGGAATAAATTCATGCAATATGATAAATACCCCATCTTATTATCCTCGATGGCAAACAATAAAATACGTGCCTTGCTGCCCCTACTGTCACTGGGAAAGGACACCGCAAGATTGAACCCAAAGCTAAGCACTTCTCCCATTGCAAGAAAAACCAATCTAGTAGGCCAAACCAAACTGATAATTCGAAGAGACTTGCAAAGATAACCAATCATACATAAAAGAATTCAGAGAAGATTCAAATATTGTTCATAGATAAACTTGATCATAAACCCACAATTCATCGATCTCAAAAAACACACCGCAAAAAGAAGATTAAATCCAATAGATCTCCACGAGAGAGGGGGAGAACATTGTATTGAGATCCAAAAGGAGAGAAGAAGCCATCTAGCTACTAACTATGGACCCGAAAGTCTGAGGTAAACTACTCACACTTCATCGGAGGGGCTATGGTAATGATGTAGAAGACCTCCATGGTGGATTCCCCTTCCGGCGGAGCTCCGGAACAGGCACCAAGATGGGATCTCGTGGGTACAGAAGGTTGCGGCGGTGGAATTAGGTTTTTGGCTCCGTATCTGATCGTTCGAGGGTACGTAGGTATATATAGGAGGAAGGAGTACGTCGGTGGAGCTTCAGGGGGCCCACGAGGCAGGGGGCGCGCCCTGGGGGGGCGCCCTCCACCCTCGTGACCGCCTCCCTCCTTTCTTGACGGAGGGTCCAAGTCTCTTGGATCATATTTGTTGAGAAAATCACATTCCCGAAGGTTTCATTCCGTTTGGACTCCGTTTGATATTCTGTTTCTTCGAAACACTGAAATAGGCAAAAAAAATAGCAATTCTGGGCCGGGCCTCCGGTTAATAGGTTAGTCCCAAAAGTAATATAAAAGTGAAAAATAAAGCCCAATATGGTCCAAAACAGTAGATAATATAGCATGGAGCAATCAAAATTATAGATACGTTGGAGCGTATCGCATCCCAAGCTTAATTCCTGCTCGTCTTGGTAGGTAAATGATAAAAGAGAATTTTTGATGCGAGTGCTACTTGGCATAATTTCAATGTAATTCTTCTTAATTGTGGCATGAATATTCAGATCCGAAAGATTCAAGACAAAAGTTCATATTGACATAAAAATAATAATACTTCAAGCATACTAACTAAGCAATTATGTCTTCTCAAAATAATATGGCCAAAGAAAGTTCATCCCTACAAAATCATATAGTTTAGTAATGCTCCATTTTTGTCACACAAGAATGCTCTCATCATGCACAACCCCGATGACAAGCCAAGCAATTGTTTCGTACTTTAATAATCTCAAACTTTATAAACCTTCACGCAATACATAAGCGTGAGCCATGGATACAGCACTATGGGTGGAATAGAATATGATGATGGGGGTTATGTGGAGAAGACAAAAAAGGAGAAGATCTCACATCAACGAGGCTAATCAATAGGCTATGAAGATGCCCATCGATTGATGTTAATGCAAGGAGTAGGGACTGCCATGCAATGGATGCACTAGAGCTATAAATGTATGAAAGCTCAAAAAAAGAAACTAAGTGGGTGTGCATCCAACTTGCTTGCTCACGAAGACCTAGGGCATTTGAGGAAGCCCATTGTTGGAATATACAAGCCAAGTTCTATAATGAAAGATTCCCACTAGTATATGAAAATGACAAAACAAGAGACTCTCTATCATGAAGATTATGGTGCTACTTCGAAGCACAAGTGTGGAAAAAAGGATAGTAGCATTGCCCCCTTTTTTATTTTTCTTTTTTTCTTTTTTTGGGCCTTCTTTTTTTTTCTTTGGCCTTTTTTTATTGGGACAATGCTCTATTGAATGATGATCATCACACATCTATTTATTTACAACTCAATGATTACAACTCGATACTAGAACAAAGTATGACTCTATATGTATGCCTCCGGCGGTGTACCGGGATATGCAATGAACCAAGAGTGACATGTATGAAAGAATTATGAACGGTGGCTTTGCCACAAATACTATGTCAACTACCTGATCATGCTAGGCAATATGACAATGATGAATGTGTCATGATGAACGGTATGGTGGAAAGTTGCATGGCAATATATCTCGGAATGGCTATGGAAATGCCATAATAGGTAGGTATGGTGGCTGTTTTGAGGAAGATATAAGGAGGTTTATGTGTGAAAGAGCGTATCATATCACGGGGTTTGGATGCACCGCGAAGTTTGCACCAACTCTCAATGTGAGAAAGGGCAATGCACGGCAATCAAGAGGCTAGCAATGATGGAAGGGTGAGAGTGCGTATAATCCATGGACTCAACTTTAGTCATAAAGAACTCATATACTTATTGCAAAAATCTACAAGCCATCAAAAACCAAAGCACTACGCGCATGCTCCTAGGGGGATAGATTGGTAGAAAAAGACCATAGCTCGTCCCCGACCGCCACTCATAAGGAGGACAATCAAATAACTCCTCATGTTTCAAATTTGTTACATAACGTTTACCATACATGCATGCTACGGGACTTGCAAACTTCAACACAAGCATTTCTCAAATTCACAACTACTCAACTAGCACGACTTTGATATTATCACCTCCATATCTCAAAACAATTATCAAGCATCAAACTTTTCTTAGTATTCAACGCACTCAAAAGAAAGTTTTACAAATCTTGAATACCAGGCATATTATTATTATTACGCAAATTACCATGCTATTTAAGACTCTCAAAATATTCTAAGTGAAGCATAAGAGATCAATAGTTTCTATAAAACAAATCCACCACCGTGCTCTAAAAGATATAAGTGAAGCACTAGAGCAAAACTATATAGCTCAAAAGATATAAGTGAAGCACATAGAGTATTCTAACAAATTCCAAATCATGTATGGATATCTCAAAAGGTGTGTACAGAAAATATGATTGTGGTAAACTAAGAAGCAAAGACTCAAATCATACAAGACGCTCCAAGCAAAACACATATCATGTGGTGAATAAAAATATAGCTCCAAGTAAAATTACCAATGGAAGTAGACGAAAGAGGGGATGCCTTTCGGGGCATCCCCAAGCTTTGACTTTTTGGTTTCCTTGGAATATCTTGGGGGTTCCATGGGCATCCCCAAGCTTAGGCTCTTGACACTCCTTGTTCCACAATCCATCAAAAGATTTCACCCAAAACTTGAAAACTTCACAACACAAAACTCAACAGAAATCTCGTGAGCTCCGTTAGCGAAAGAAAACAAAAGACCACTTCAAGGTACTGTAATGAACTCATTCTTTATTTATATTTGTGTTAAACCTACTGTATTCCAACTTCTCTATGGATTATAAACTATTTTACTAGCCATAGATTCATCAAAATAAGAAAACAACACACGAAAAACAGAATCTGTCAAAAACAGAACAGTCTGTAGTAATCTATAACTAATGCAAACTTATGGTACTCAAAAAAATCAGCCAAAATAGGAAGACCTAGGAAATTTGTTTATTGATCAGAAGAAATTGGAATCACTATTTTATCACGTTCTGGTGATTTTTAACAATTGTTTTCGTGAACAGAAAGTTTCTGGAAATTACAGCAAGATCAAATAACTATCATCCAAGAAGATCATATAGGTTTAACTTGGCACAAACACTAATTAAAAGATAAAACCACATCTAAACAGAAGGTAGATGGATTATTTATTCCTAAACATAAATAAAAGCAAAAAAACTAAAATAAAATTGGTTTGCCTCCCAACAAGCGCTATCGTTTAACGCCCCTAGCTAGGCATAAAAGCAAGGATAGATCTAGGTATTGCCATCTTTGGTAGGCAATCCATAAGTGGCTCTCATGATAGATTCATATGGTAATTTTATTTTCTTTCTAGGGAAGTGTTCCATGCCCTTCTTTAATGGAAATTGGAATCTAATATTCCCTTCCTTCATATCAATAATTGCACCAATCGTTCTAAGGAAAGGTCGACCAAGAATAATAGGGCAAGAAGGATTGCAATCTATATCAAGAACGATAAAATCTACGGGCACATAATTCCTATTTGCAACAATAAGAACATCATTAATTCTTCCCATAGGTTTCTTAATAGTGGAACCCGCAAGGTGCAAGTTTAGAGAGCAATCATCAAAATCGCGGAAATCTAGCAAATCACACAAAGTTTTGGGAATAGTGGAAACACTAGCACCCAAATCACATAAAGCATAAAATTCATGATCCTTAATCTTAATTTTAATAGTTTGTTCCCACTCATCATAAATTTTTCTAGGAATAGAAACTTCTAACTCAAGCTTTTCTTCATAAGATTGCATCAAGGCATCAACGATATGTTTGGTAAAGGCTTTATTTTGACTATAAGCATGAGGAGAATTTAGCATGGATTGCAACAAGCAAATACAATCAATTAAAGAGCAACTTTCATAATTAAATTCCTTGAAATCCAATATAGTGGGTTTAGCAACATCTAGGGTTTTATTCTTTTCGATCCCACTTTTATCAATTTTATCATCAAGATCTAAATACTCCGAATTTTTGGAACACCTTCTAGGTAAAGGTGGATCATATTCAGTTTCATCAAGATTCATATTGCAAAACAAATATTTAATAGGGGACACATCAATAACTTTTAGATCTTCATCTTGATTTTCATAGGAATTGGAAGAACACACTTTAATAAAGGCATCTTTTGTAGCACGCATCCTAGCGATTCGTTCCTTGCACTCATCAATGGAAATTCTCATGGCTTTGAGAGACTCATTAATATCATGCTTAGGAGGAATAGATCTAAGCTTTAAAGAATCAACATCAAGAGAAATTCTATCAACGTTCCTAGCCAATTCATCAACATTAAGCAATTTCTCTTCAAGCCAAGCATTAAAATTCTTTTGCGAATTCATAAACTCTTTAACACTAGTCTCACATTCAGAGGGCATCTTATTAAAATTTCCATAAGAGTTGTTGTAGGAATATCCATAATTATTAGAAGGATTACTAGGATAAGGCCTAGGATTAAAATTCCCTCTATACGTGTTGTTACCAAAATTATTCCTACCAACAAAATTCACATCCATAGATTCATTATTATTCTCGATCAAAGTACCCAAAGGCATATCATTAGGATCAGAAGAAACACTCTTAGTAGAAAATAATTTCATAAGTTCATCCATCTTTCCACTCAAAACATTAATTTCTTCTATCGCATGCACTTTTTTATTAGTAGATCTTTCAGTGTGCCATTGAGAATAATTAATCATAATATTATCTAGGAGTTTAGTAGCATCTTCTAAAGTGATTTCCATAAAAGTGCCTCCCGCGGCCGAATCTAAAAGATTTCTAGAGGCAAAATTCAATCCGGCATAAAATTTTTGTATGATCATCCATAAATTCAAACCATGAGTAGGACAATTACGTATCATTAATTTCATTCTCTCCGAAGCTTGTGCAACATGTTCATGATCAAGTTGCTTAAAATTCATAATATCGTTTCTAAGAGAGATGATCTTAGCGGGAGGAAAATGCTTAGAGATAAAAGCATCTTTGCACTTGTTCCAAGAATCAATACTATTTTTAGGCAAAGATGAAAACCAAGCTTTAGCACGATCTCTAAGCAAAAAAGGAAATAGCTTCAATTTAACAATATCATTATCGACATCTTTCTTCTTTTGCATATCACATAAATCAATGAAGCTATTTAGATGAGTAGCGGCATCTTCACTAGGAAGGCTGGCGAATTGATCTTTCATAACAAGATTCAACAAAGCAGTATTGATTTCACAAGATTCAGTATTGGTAAGAGGAGCAATCGGAGTGCTAAGGAAATCATTATTGTTGGTATGGGTAAAGTCACACAATTTGGTATTATCTTGAGCCATCGTGACAAGCAAGCAATCTAACACACGAGCAAACAAAAAAGCAAGCGAGAAAAAGGCAAACGAAAAAAGAGAGGGCGAATAAAACGGCAAGGGTGAAGTGGGAAGAGGAAAACGAGAGGCAAATGGCAAATAATGTAATGCGAGAGATAAGGGATTGTGCTGGGAACTTGGTATGTTGACTTTTGCGTAGAATCCTCGGCAACGGCGCCAGAAATCTTCCTGCTACCTCTTGAGCACTGCATTGGATTTCCTTGAAGAGGAAAGGGTGATGCAGCAGAGTATAGTAAGTATTTCCCTCAGTTTTTGAGAACCAAGGTATCAATCCAGTAGGAGGCTACGCGCGAGTCCCTCGTACCTACACAAAACAAATAGCTCAATGCAACCAACGCGATTAGGGGTTGTCAATCCCTTCACGGTCACTTACGAGAGTGAGATCTGATAGAGATGATAGATAATATTTTTGGTATTTTTGATATAAGGATGCAAGGTAAAATAAAAGGCAAAGTAAAAAATCAAAGCAATAATAAAGTGATTGAAGATTGATATGATGAGAATAGACCCGGGGGCCATAGATTTCACTAGTGGCTTCTCTCAAGAGCATAAGTATTCTACAAGGTGAACAAATTACTGTTGAGCAATTGATGAATTGAGCATAGTTATGAGAATATCTAGGTATGATCATGTATATAGGCATCACGTCCGAGACAAGTAGACCGACTCCTGCCTGCATCTACTACTATTACTCCACTCATCAACCGCTATCCAGCATGCATCTAGAGTATTAAGTTCAAGAAAATAGAGTAACGCCTTAAGCAAGATGACATGATGTAGAGGAATAAATTCATGCAATATGATAAATACCCCATCTTGTTATCCTCGATGGAAACAATACAATACGTGCCTTGCTGCCCCTACTGTCACTAGGAAAGGACACCGCAAGATTGAACCCAAAGCTAAGCACTTCTCCCATTGCAAGAAAAACCAATCTATTAGGCCAAACCAAACTGATAATTCGAAGAGACTTGAAAAGATAACCAATCATACATAAAAGAATTCAGAGAAGATTCAATCATTCTTCATAGATAAACTTGATCATAAACCCACAATTCATCGCTCTCAACAAACACACCGCAAAAAGAAGATTACATCAAATAGATCTCCACGAGAGAGGGGGAGAACATTGTATTGAGATCCAAAAAGAGAGAAGAAGCCATCTAGCTACTAACTATGGCCCCGAAGGTCTGAGGTAAACTACTCACACTTCATCAGAGGGGCTATGGTGATGATGTAGAAGCCCTCCCTGGTGGATTCCCCTTCCGGTGGAGCTCCGGAACAGGCCCCAAGATGGGATCTCGTGGGTACAGAAGGTTGCGGCGGTGGAATTAGGTTTTTTTCTCCGTATCTGATTGTTTGAGGGTACGTAGGTATATATAGGAGGAAGGAGTACATCGGTGGAGCTTCGGGGGGCCCACGAGGCAGGGGGGCGCGCCCTCCACCCTCGTTGTGCTTGACACTCTTACTTATCAAAAGGACTACGATTGATCCCTTATACTTGTGGATCATCATACACCTCCTCATTGTTGCCTCCAGAATTGGCCATAACCTACAAACACATAGTATACTATGACCAAGAATACATGGCATTTTCTACACATACAAACACATACTATGATCAAGAATACATGGCATTTCCTACACATACTATGATCAAGATACCACAAGAGAATAGAAGCACAAAAGATTATATATATGGAAAACATATACAAGCACTCATGTCCTAACATAAGAGCAAGGCACATGGCACAAAGCACATGACACTCTTTTGGCCATGACCTAAATGCCATGGTATTTTTGCAATTTCATAACAGTGAATATAGACACTACATGTTTTGCCAATGCAAACAAATCTTGACACCAATGAAAATTAGTTCAAATATTGCATATGCTGGCACTGTTTTGACACTGAATTAGTAATGTATAGAACTAAATGCAACTAAATGTTGACACTGTTATGAATAACAGTGAATTACTACGAGGGTAGAAAATACCACAAGTGAATAGAGTATTTTTGCAATATCATAACAGTGAATTACTAGAATATTCCCATTATATACCACAAGTGAATAGAACATTATAGAAATTGATAGCATCTAATTAATGAACTAGACAACATCTAATTCACGGCACAAATTACAGTGAGCAGATGGTGAGCAAAGCCCGAGCAAAATTACAGTGGCCATGACCTAAGAAAAATTCCATTTGTTTCGGAGCCTAAGCAAACTTACAGTGACGGTGACCTATAGCAAAAAAAAGGAGGGATGCTATGCTCACTTGGTTTGGAGCCGAGGGTCGATCATCGTCGCCTACTGTCTACTCCGTCGCCATCGCCTGTTGTCGTCTCGATCTATTGTTGTTGCTGAAAACCTAACATCGGGAATGCGAATCACACCTCGTATTAAAAACAAATCCAAATGGACCATTTCACTCGACATTGAGAGGGGGATGCACAAATGTATACCTCAAGACCGGAGGACGCCGGAATCGGCTGGCGACCATCATCGTTTAAAAGGTTCCAAATAATAATATATTAAAAACAAATGTATTTATTTTAATAACTAAATGTTTCCAAATATAATAAAATGTCTCAACTTAATAATATATTCAAAATAAATATGTTTTACTTTAATACCTAATGTTTCAAAAAATATTAAAATGTCTCAATGTAATAATAAATTCAAAATCAATATACTTCAATAACTAAAAGTCTCAAAAAAATATAAAAGACTCCTATATAGGCAAAACAAGGGAGAATATTTTTGTGAAGAAATGAAGTTAAATTGTTTGAGAAACAAGTGTTACCAACTCCTATATATAGGCAAAACTTAGTGCTGGCGTTCAATGAACGCTAGCAACTAAATACCTACGGCGTTCACACAAATCCAACGCCACCACTTTCTGCCAACTGGTCAGTAAAACTGGGCCCGTCAATTTGTGGCGCGCTATAAAAAATCTACAGCGGCTCTATCCTTATAAAGTTGGCGTACCAAATATGCCAATGCCATCACTATTTGAAAAATATAATGGTAACGTTGATTTACAATGGCGCACCAGACCTGTGGAGCACCAATTGCTGGCTGAGGCACAAGATTTTCTACTGGCTACTGCTATATGATAGACTTAACACCCGAAATCTTCTCCATAGGAAAAATATGACCATTCAAGACTACAATTGTGCTTTATGTTCAGAGCATGCTGAGGAAACACTGTCCCACCTCTTCTGGAATTGCCCATTTGCTCTTCAGTGCTGGGATTTCCTTACACCAAATATACACAGAGGTATTTCTACCTATGATGAAATACTGATGATCACCAGCCAACTACCGCAGGAGATTGCTCAAGATATAGTGCTTATGAGCTGCTGGGGGATATGGTCAGTCCGTAATGACAAGATTTTCAGATCAGCTGCACCACACATCAACTCCTGGAAGCACTATCTTAAAGAAGGCTTATGGGCAGCTCAACTCAGTTCTAAACAGAGCAAAGCAGAGATTCTACGAATTTGGACTGAACAGGTCCTATAATTGACAATGTGTACTTTCCCTAGAGCAGGAGTTGGGTGATGATGTAATATTTTTTTAACACTTTGTAAATACTTTTTATTTAATGAAATTACCGTAGAATTATTGTTCTACGGTCTCAGTTTCAAAAAAAAATGGTGCGCCGCCAACGAAAGTTGTGGCTGGCCGTTTTTCCACTAGTGAATCAATCACTAATAATCCTTCAATACAAGCAAAAGTTTTATCCTATGTGGCAATAAAAGTCGCTTCTTTATGCTACTAAGCACATCCCGTGCTTCCTCGAAACGTGCAACGTGACACCGCGCAAGGTTTCACTAGTAGTAACAATAGCTTAAAACTGACAATTAAACATTCTTCAACAATAGCTTACTGATTCTACATCAGATAGAAAGTCTTAAAACCTTTGTCGATTAAAAAGGTTTGAGGTAATTTCCACCTCAAGTGACTAATAATCGACATTTTGTAAGCACAAATGACCGACATGTTCTTATGGTACCCACCCTGACGCCCAGGGATGCAGAGCGGCGCCCGATCCACCGGATTGAAATAAATTGACGAACTAAGGAGTGAGGGACGAACTAATGGTTTCAAGAACATACCACTTGCTCATTTCTCATACACTTGTTCACCAAAGCAGACAAGGCATCAGTGACGAAAAGGAATAAAAACGGGACAGAGGGTCACCTTGCCTTAAACCTCGAGATGGCGTAAATGATTTAGAACTTTCCCATTAAAATTCACAAAATATTTAACTGACCTCACACATGACACAACCAAAAAAATCCATCTTGGTGAAAAACCCCACTTTGCAAGGGCTCCTTCCAGGAAATCTCAATCGACACGATCATAGGCCTTTGAGAGATCAAATTTATAGGCTCAAAAACCAGATTTACCTCTGCATATGGATTGTACTAGAGCGTGACACGCGCTTTGCCGCGTCTTTCTTCAACCGTGAGTTAATTTTGATATGTTTATTTTGTACGAGATCTACTACGGCCGGTTGATTTGTTGTGCATAATTGTCAGTTAATTATCTTACATATTATTGTTGTGTATAGGTCAAATTGTTAGCTTAATGGCTGATTCGTACATGTTACAACGGATTGAAATGCATTGACGAACCAAGTTGGATGAGATATCTGCCATCGGCCTCTTGCAGACAATGTAAAAGTCATAGCCTTCAATTTTTGGTATATATTTTGGTAGTCAATTCGACTCTCGAGAACATTTGCTCCCGTTCACCAAAATACTTCTATAAATGTCAAAAAATGAAGGAAATATGCCCTAGAGGCAATAATAAACTTATTATTTATTTCCTTATATCATGATAAATGTTTATTATTCATGCTAGAATTGTATTAACCGGAAACATAATACATGTCTGAATACATAGACAAACATATAGTCACTAGTATGCCTCTACTAGACTAGCTCATTAATCAAAGATGGTTATGTTTCCTAACCATAGACATGTGTTGTCATTTGATTAATGGGATCACATCATTAGGAGAATGATGTGATTGACATGACCCATTCCGTTAGCTTAGCACTTGATCGTTTAGTATACTGCTATTGCTTTCTTCATGACCTATACATGTTCCTGTAACTATGAGATTATGCAACTCCCGTTTACCGGAGGAACGCTTTGGGTACTACCAAACGTCACAACGTAACTGGTTGATTATAAAGGAGTACTACAGGTGTCTCCAAAGGTACATGTTGGGTTGGCGTATTTCGAGATTAGGTTTTGTCACTCCGATTGTCGGAGAGGTATCTCTAGGCCTTCTCGGTAATACACATCACATAAGCCTTGCAAGCATTGCAACTAATAAGTTAGTTGTGAGATGATGTATTACGGACGAGTAAAGAGACTTGCCGTAACGAGATTGAACTAGGTATTGGATACCGACGATCGAATCTCGGGTAAGTAACATACCGATGACAAAGGAACAACGATGTTGTTATGCGGTTTGACCGATAAAGATCTTCGTAGAATATGTAGGAACCAATATGGGCATCCAGGTTCCGCTATTGGTTATTGACCGAGAATAGTTCTAGGTCATGTCTACATAGTTCTCGAACCCGTAGGGTCCGCACGCTTAACGCTTCGATGACAGTTTATTATGAGTTTATAAGTTTTGATGTACGAAGGTTGTTCGAGTCCCGGATGTGATCACGGACATGACGAGGAGTCTCGAAATGGTCGAGACATAAAGATTGATATATTGGAAGCCTATGTTTGGACTTGGAAAGGTTCCGGATGAAAACAGGATTTTACCGAACACCGGGGTTACGGAACCCCGGGGTCAATGGGCCTTGATGGGCCATAAGGGGAGAAGAGGAGGGCGGCCAGGGGCAGGCGCGCCCTCCCCCTCTAGTCCGAATAGGACAAGGAGAGGGGCCCTTCCTCTCTCCCTCCCCAAACCTAATCCAACTAGGAAGGGGAGTCCTACTCCCGGTGGGAGTAGGACTCCTCCAGGCGCGCCTCCCTAGGGCCGGCCGCACCCCCCCTTGCTCCTTTATATACGGGGGCAGGGGGGCACCCCATGACACACAAGTTGATCTACGTGATCGTTCCTTAGCCGTGCGCGTGCCCCCTCCACCATATTACACCTCGGTCATATCGTCATGAGCTTAGCGAAGCCCTGCGTCGGTGAAGCATCATCATCGTCACCACGCCGTCGTGCTGACGGAACTCATCCCCGACGCTTTGCTGGATCGGAGCCCGGGGATCGTCATCGAGCTGAACGTGTGCAGAACTCGGAGGTGCCGTACGTTCGGTACTTGGATCGGTCGGATCGTGAAGACGTACGACTACATCAACCGCGTTGTTATAACGCTTCCGCTTACGGTCTACGAGGGTACGTGGACATACACTCTCCCCTCTCGTTGCTATGCCATCACCATGGTCTTGCGTGTGCGTAGGAATTTTTTTGAAATTACTACGTTCTTCAACAAAAAAATGTGATGACAATTAGCCATGTACATATGCATGTCTAAATGTTATCTACAAATGTTTAGGTGGAATGCCCAAGCATCTCAATCTGTGTAAAAGCACAACGAGTTGGACGACACAGTTTTGGCATTTCTCGACTACTCAACTTTGTTTTTTCATTGAAGAAAGACTATTGTTCCGTTTCCCATGAAAATTGCCGTGCATGTCACATGGACATGAAAAGAAAATTAATATTTTCTAACTTGGTTTGTTATTTGATTCTAATACACTATTCATCGCACGAAGAAATGACCCCTTAAGCCTATACACCATGCCCATCTTGGGGGGCTTTTACTCTGTGTATTAGGTTTGTCTCAAGTCAAACTTTATAAAGTTTGACCAAGTTTACGTTTAAAAATATCAACATCTACAATACCAAATAATTATAGTATAAAAATATGTTCCATGATACTCCCTCTGTTTCAGAATATAAGTTGTATCCATTTTATGCAAGTAGAACTTGTGTGTGTTTGACCAAGGTTATAAAATAAAATATCGACATACACAATATACATAAATTAATAAGTAAGTATGAAAATACTTTTCGTGATGGATCTAATAATACAAATTTGGTACTGTAGATTGACATTTTTTTCTAAAACTTAGTTGAACATGCACATGTTTGACTATTTAAAAACTGATACATCTTATATTTTGAAACGGAGGGAGTAGATCTAATGATATTGATTTTATATTGTGAATGTTAATATTTTTTTGGAAACTTGGTCAAACTTACAGTGAGTTTGACTTAAAATAAATTTTATATGCGAAGTAAAAGAAGCGGGAGGAGTCTATATCTATATCTATATCTATAGCTATTAATAAAAGGGCTATTGCTTCTTACCATCATAATTTCGTCCGTTGTTGGTCCGACCATCAAATTTCGTTTCGTCCGTCGTCCTCACGTCTCGTATGTGGTCACCAGCTTCGTAAGTCAGATGGACCAATATTTAAATTTTGTTATGGGCAGCTAAAAATAGTCGCGTCATGTGCTAAAAGTTTGGACTCCTTCTGTAAATAATAGTCCCATCCGGAAATTGCTAGGAGTGGACGAGCTCGCGCGCTCCTGGTATCACGAGGCGTTGATTACGGTATGGGATGCGCGCTGTACAGGGTACGCTGGCGTACATACCGAAGTCATGACTGGGTGGCCGTTGCGATGCGACATCGCAGTTTTTATGTGTGAAGATGTACCACTGGTACATCAATAAAGGCGTCACGTCAATAATTTTTTTACTAAGGCGTCATGTCAATATTGGTCTTGCCATTTACGAGCGGCGGGTGGCGGCCCCGTCCGATTTTACCTCATTTCCCCTAAATCGCCCGAAGAACCCTAGCCCCTAGGTGCAGAGCATGGCGAACGCCAGCCAAGGTGTAGATCCGGTCGCCCGGATTGCGGCAGGCTAGTGGTCACATACGTTGCTCGCCGTGGCCAGTTCGCCGGCGACCGCTTTAAGTGTCGCAATCATAATGTAAGTGAATCTTGCATTAACGAATAGGAGCACTGCTACACACATGATAAATTCATGCACAATCTGCGCACGACAACACATCTACACCCTTGGGTTGTCTCGTTTCATAAATCTTTGTGGCCTAAATCATGTTGTGTGTGGATCGTGCATGCACGGATCGTGTGCACAACACTTCCGAATGAATAGTAGTTGATTTCTTTCTGCGCGGATATCTCAGCGTTCCTGTGAAATCCATGGCAGCCAGGGGGTAGGACGTGATTTCTACTGGTGGCAGGAAGCCAGCGGAGCACCTTGGTTCGCATGGTCCTGCGGCACCTCCGCTCGTGCAAATCAATCCAGGGCAGCAGCAAGTCATCTAACATATAAAGCCTCAAGAAGTGCTAGGCACAACCGATGGCTCGAGCGCACCGCACCATCCGAGGGAAAAAAAACCACCGCATCACACTGCGCGTGGGGAAAAAGCGAGGGCACACCGCACCAGACGAGCCAAAAAAATACCGCACCATCTCAAAAAAAACACCGCACCGCGTGAGGGACGGAAACAACATCGAACCCTAGCCCCAATCCATATCCCCGCGCCGCTCACTCCTCCCTCCCTCGTCCGCCGCCGCTCCCTCCCACCTCATCCTCCTGCGCCCTAGGAGCCCTGCCGCCGACTACTACTCCTCCACCGCCTTGCCTCTTCCTCCTCCTCACCTTCCCACTGCCACAAGCATGTCGTCGTGGGCTAAGCGCATGGCGAACCCGCCTCCACCGCCGCCTGGGTTGCCGCCTCCTCCTCGCGGCCGAGGTCGACGCCTCGGAGGAGTCGAGGGTGGGGGCCGGGTCAAGGCTGCTGTTGGCGGCCTGGATGCAGGCGACGGTGGCGGTCAGTAGGGGTCTGGCGGACATGGCGGGTGAAGGAGCAGCAAGGCTGGAGGTCGTTCCATGGCCGAAGAACAGATGGAAGAGGATGAGGGGACGGATGGGAGGGAGAGGAGGGAACTGACGGATGGGGGAGGGAGAGGAGGGCCGGAGAAGTAACCGCCGCCGCCGCCGGTTGCTTCAGGGGGAGCGAGATGGGGTCGCAGCGAGAGGAGCTCGTCCAGGAACGAGCGAACAGGTACGTGGGGTGGGGGTTGCGGGGCGTTTCCGAGCCTTTCCGAGCTCGTCCGCTCAGAAACCTAGCGCGAGGGGTGGAGGTGCGCTGGTGGATCGCTTGGAATTGGGCCAAGTTTTCCAAGCCCAAATCTTGCAGGTTTTCTTTCTCGGTGCCTAGGATGTCTTTGATGAAAATCCAAGAAGGCTTTCAGGGGTGGATTGATCTATGTAAGTCATGTCTTTTTTTTTTCTGTGATTAGTTCCAGTCAAAGATATCAAGTTGAGTTGTCGGACTAGCATTTTACTATGTCAGCCTAGCTTAACTTTAAGCTGGAATAAATTCCTTAATTTCACTGAAAATGCCCCGTATTTATTTCTCATGCTTGGGTGATAATTCCTTTTGTTGTTCCTTGTCCCTGCGGTCCGGGGATAGGGATTGGCTTGGCCAATCACTCCCACAAATGTCTAATTTCTTTGTTCTTTGATGGCTGACCATGACATTTTCTTGTTGGTTCTGGATAATTTCTAGCTGCCACTTTGTTTTACCAATTTCAGGTTGCTTCTCCATGACTTTGGGTGTAGTTGCTTCTGCCCTGTAGCACCTTTGCCCGTTGACCATGTTGATTGCTTATCTTTTGTTCCCTTCACGTCATTTGCTTGCTCAAGATTCGTTGTTGTAAAAGGATTGCAATTTTTTTTGCAGGTCGGTCTCTCCGGTTCTTTTTGCCGATGGCCTGATTTACGCACTGACAACCTCTTACTTTAACGATTCGGCATGCCTCTGTTTTAGATATGGGATATGAAGAAGGGGCGTTCAGGTATGTTCAATCATTTCGATCAATGACACTTTATTTTGGTTCACATTTCTTTACAGGTTGTTGTTGTATACAGAGTTTATGAGGTTGCCACTGTACAATTAAACTATGCTCCATGTTAAGCAGCATCCAGAACTGCCATTATATATTTAGTGTAGTAGGTTGATGCAACTTTGTAACCCGTCATGGATTTAAAATAGGTTTTCTACCTCTTTATTTTGGTCGGCATGTTTTGCCAGGATTTTTTAATATTGATCTGCTATATATTAATTACATTTTAGTAGATTGTTGACTGAGAAAGCCTGAACTTTTGTAGCTGGGCCTCAACCGGCCAGACATGGAGCTCCAGCAAGCACGTGTGCCTACCCTCCTTGCCCATGAGTTCCTGCAACAACAGCAGATCGTGTGTGTGTGGTACCAGCCAGATAAATACTACACAAATCATGTTCATGGTATGTTCCCAATCTTGATTTTCAGACCGTGTACTATAGTTAGTTCAGGTGATTATCAATTGATCTAAAACCAACCTCTGTATATGCATATCTCTGAGTTGAGAAGAATGCACATAGCAACTTAAGCACCATTGATGATGGCTCGAGCGCACGGCACCACCCGAGGGAAAAAAACCACCGCATCACGCTACTTGAGAATGGAATAAACTCACGAATTCTATTGAAAACAGAACTTACTTATTTCAGCATGCTTAATGTTTGGTTTTAGTAATTATGTCTGCTTTAGCAGCCAGGAGCATCCCCTCCCATTTTTGACTTTGAACCATGTGCCCTGTTTAAACCAGCGTAGTTCGATGACCTTATGCAATTATTTGGTACAAAGAATGTGCTGATAAAGTATTTTTATTTTTACTTTACTGTGTTTAGTTCCGAGGTATTGATACTCCTGTCAATCTGCTCTAATCTGGTTCGCCGTTATCCTGAAGGAATTAGACCATCATATATCTTTTTTTTTTCTGATTTTGGTTGGATACCTGCTTAGATGGGTGAACTTTTAACCAATCTTTTATTGCTTGCAGGTGTATTTGTTGGGGTCCTGTTGGCGTGTTGAACAAAAATTGGCGTTCAGCGCTGCTATTTAAAGATGGTTTGATCAATACTAGGGAAAACACATAGATGGAAGGAAATTATTGTAGGTGAGAGCATGGTAACCCATCTCTTCATATTTTGTTTCTTTCTTATAGTATTACTTCGAGGCATTATTTATAGCAAAAGAATCAGATTAAACATTTAATATCCTTATTCCTTATCATGCTACGCAGAGGCCCTTAGATTTGCATTCGGGTGCTAATTTTTTAATAAACATCATGCATTAGTTAGCTATAATCCTTTATGTTTTCCACAAACATGCTGATTATGTTCAGTAGGATTGTCCGTTTCATATTCCAGAGATGTATCATTGTAAAGTAAGGTTTAAGGAAATCTAATCCTGGGCATATCAATGTAAGAGAATGTTTTTGTATTAGATCCGGTGAGAAAAGACGGCTTTCAAACAGAGGATGCGGGAGTGTCGGCCACATTTGGTTTTCAACTTGAGTGTCTAAAAATTCTTACAATACTTGCCTCCCTCTTGGCCTTTGCGCCATTGACGCAACGAGCCATCTAGTTCCAATAAATCAAGAAGGGCACACGCAGACGGCGCTGAGCATGCGCGCCGGGGGTTTCCAAGATCGCGTCGACGGCCAATGGTGTTGGAAGATCTTCGCTTGGTGCTGACATATACATAATTGGCTGAATCAATACCTTGTACCGATCAAAAGATTTTCATAAACAAATGTTCAGAAAAAAAAGAGGTTCGCCGATCCACGTACAAGCATTCGAGTGCATTGCTCTTCTTCATACACAATATAGCTAACAAGTCATTTGGAAGATCCACGTACTTGCTAGTTCCATCCTAATAAAAAGTACTCCCTCTATAAAGAAATATAAGAGCGTTTAGATCACTAAACATACCATCCAAACCCTCACAAGGTGATGAACAATTTGCACACTACATGTAGAGAATGATTTGGTGCATCGATAATTGATTGATTGTGCACTAGGCACATATATATAGGTACAAGGGGTGCGACCGGTATCTTATCTCCTAAGATACATCGGTGGACACATGTAGAACACGAACACGACCAAGTGCGACGTTCTCCCGGACGAAGTGGATGTCGAGCTCAATGTGCTTCGTCCGTCGGTGATGGACATGGTTGGCAGCGAGGTACACCGTGGAGACGTTATCACAGTAGACGAGCGTCGCCTTGGTGACCTCACATAGCAACTCCTGGAGTAGCTGTTGTAGCCAGGAACACTCCGCGACGGCGTTGGCCACGGCCAGATACTCGGCCTCGGCGCTCGATCGTGAGACCGTGGGTTGTCGTTTAGATGACCACGAAATCAGAGAGGGTCCAAGGTAGACGCAGTAGCCGGAAGTGGAGCGTCGAGTGTCAGGACACCCAGCCCAGTCGGCGTCGGAGTAGGCGACAAGGCTGGTGTCTGGCGAGGCCATCAGGGTGAGACCCATGGCGGTGGTGCCACGTATGTACCAAAGTATACGTTTCACGAGAGTCCAATGGGTGTCACGAGGAGCATGCATGTGAAGGCACACCTGCTGGACAGCATACTAAATGTCCGGACGCGTCAGTGTGAGGTACTGAAGCGCACCGACGATGGAGCGGTAGAAGGGAGCGTCGGACGCCGGAGAGCCCTCGACGGCGGACACCTTAGCCTTCGTATCGAGAGGCGTGGAAGCAGGCTTGCAGTTAAGCATGCCCGCTCGCTCCAGAAGCTCGTAGGCGTACTTCTGCTGGTGCAGGAAGAAGCCAGTAGCCCGGCGCACTACCTCGATGCTGAGGAAGTAGTGGAGAGCCCCCAAGTCCTTGAGGGCGAACTCTGTGCCAAGGCGAGCTGTGATCTGCTGAAGAAGCGCTGGTGAGGACGCAGTCAGGATGATGTCGTCGACGTACAGTAGGAGGTACGCGGTGGCGGGGCCCTGGTGGTAGACAAACAGGGAGGCATCGGACCGTGTGGACAGGAACCCATGTTGCTGGAGGAAGGTCGCGATCCGCTAGTACCAGGCCCGAGGTGCCTGCTTCAACCCGTAGAGAGAACGAGAGAGCAAGCACACATGGTCCGGATAGTCGGTGTCGACGAAACCAGCCGGCTGCTGACAGAACACCTGCTTGTCGAGATGGCCATGCAAGAAAGCATTAGACACATCGAGCTGGTGGACAGGCCAAGCACGAGAAACAGCAAGCTGGAGAACAGCGCGAATCGTGCCCGGTTTAACAACCGGGGCAAAGGTGTCGGTGAAGTCCACGCCGGCGCGCTGGCGAAAGCCGCGCACCACCCAACGCGCCTTGTAGCGCTCGAGAGAACCGTCGGGGCGAGTCTCGTGGCGGAAGACCCACTTGCCAGTGATGACATTGGCACGAGGTGGTCGCGGGACAAGCTGCCACGTACGGTTGATGTGTAGGGCATCAAACTCCTCACGCATCGCAGCTAGCCAGTTCGGATCCCGAAGGGCTGCGCGAGCAGAGGTGGGGAGCGGGGACGGCGTCGAGGTAGAAGCCGCGCACGCGTACTCGTCCGACGAGTAGCGTGTGCTAGGACGCAGGGTCCAAGCCCGAGCCCGAGTGACCCCACCGGTGAGGAGTGCGGCAGCGCGACGGAGCCGCCAAGGAGCCGCAGCGACGGGGCCACGGCGGGGGGCAGCAGCGGGCGGCCGAGGAGGCCGCTGCGTCGGGGTCACTGCATGGGCATGCGCCGAGGCCGCCCGCCAGCTGAGAGCGCTGGCAAGGCCGAACCCGGGGCGCGGCTGGGCGGTCCACCAGAGGTGGAGGCAGGGACGAACCGCGCCGCAGGAGACTCCGAAGGTGATGGTACCTGCTGAAACGGGAACACGAGCTCATCAAAGTACACATGCCGCGAAGTGAAAACGCGGTGGAAGACTGGATCATAGCACCGGTAACCTTTGGTGTTGGGAGGATAACCAAGGAAGATGCAAGGAAGTGACCGGGGCGCGAGTTTATGAGGAGCAGTGGACGTGGTGCTAGGATAACAGAGACACCCGAAAATGTGAAGACCATCATAAGATGAAACCGCACCGAAGAGGAGCTGGTGAGGGGTGTAGTTCCGGCGGGAACAACAGGGGCGAATGTTAATGAGGAGGCTGGCGGTCGCGAGCGCGTCCGGCCAGAACCGAGCAAGCACGTAGGAGTGAAAGAGCAACGTGCGGACACAGTCATTAAGCATGTGAAGGATGTGCTCGGCGCGACCATTCTGCTGAGACGTGTAGGGGCAGGTGAGCCGAAAGATGGTGTCGTGGGACGCAAGTAAAAATTGCGGACGGCGACGTTGTCAAACTCCTTATCGTTGTCAATTTGCAAGGCGAGAATAGGATGACCGAACTGTGTGGTGACATATGAATAAAAAGCGATGAGTGTGGCAAGAGCGTCGGACTTGCGACGGAGAGGGAAGGTCCACACATAATGAGTAAAATCATCCAATATCACCAGATAGTATAAATAGCCCGTGTTGCTAGCAACCGGGGACGTCCAAACATCACTATGGAATAACTGAAACGGAAAGGTGGAAATGTTTGTGGACTCGCTAAAGGGAAGACGAATGTACTTGCCAAGACGGCAAGCCTCACAAGTGTGATCGTCGACCTTATTACATGAAAAGGAAAAACTCTGAAGAATCTGACGCATAACGGTGGAGTTGGGATGACCGAGACGGGCATGCCAAAGATCGACACTGGCGGCGAAGGCGGCGGGGCGACGGGTGGTGGTGGCGCTGGAGGGATGCACTGGATAAAGCTCGTCCGGGCTATCACATCGGTGGAGCACATCCGTGTACAGGCGTCCTTCACAGAAAAACCAATATCGTCAAATTCAACAGTTATAGGATTCTCACGAGCAAGGTGACGAACGGAAATAAGATTAGTGACTAAGTCAGGAGACACAAGAACATTAGACATATGCACATGAGTGGAAGTAGAAGGAAAAGACATATGACCGACGTGAGTAATGGGTAGGGAGGAACCGTTACCAACGGTGATACGGGTGGGAGTATGAACGGGAGTGGCAGATGTGAGGTTACCGGGATGAGCAGTCATGTGAGCAGTGGCGCCCGAGTCCATGTACCAGTCACCACCGCCAACATAGGAGCTCAGTGATGGGGCGGAGTGCAGTGCAGCGAGCAAGGCCGGGTCCCACGGCGGCGGCACCTGAGGAGGGTAGAACCCTCCGTAGGCCGGCGCGGGAGCAGCCCCGAAGGCCGGAGCGGCGGCGGTGCCGTAGGCGGGCGCGGCCCCATAGGTCGGCGCGGCGGCGGCGCCATAGGCCGGCGCGGACCCGTAGGCGGGCGGGGGGGGGGGGGCAGCACCATAGCCGCTCTAGGGAGCGGCGTTCTGCGCGGCGAAGAGGGCCTGGTGACCCACCGGGCGGGGCCCAAGGATGCCCAGAGCCGGAGCCCGAGGGACCGGCATGGAGTACGTGTGGACGAGCCGGTCCACGGGTTGGTGACGTACGTCCATGGGGGAGCCACCTACTGCTGCTGCTGCTGACGAGCCCCCCCCCCCCCCCGGCGCCTGTTGCTGCTTGCGGCCGCCCCCACGGCGGTTGCCAGCCGCGCGCCCGCCACCCGCTCTTTGGGGCAGCGGAGGGGCGGAGGGGAAGTACCGAGGCGCCGGTGGCGGCGGCTGGTGGCGTGGCGCGGGTGGGGCGGTCGGTGGAGGGCGCCACGGAGGTGCCGGTGGCGAGGGCGTGGTGCTGCACACGCTTTTTGACCCCCTTCATCCGGTGCTCCTCCAACCTCAAGTACGCCACAAACTTGGGGAAGGAGGGCTCCGGCATCAAGGTGAGGTTAGAGGCGGCGTTGTCGAAGTCCTCGTTGAGGCCGGCGGTGAGCGTGCTGAGGAGGAGGTCGTCATCCACCTTGGCTCCAATGTCACGGAGCTCATCCGCCAATGTCTTCAGGCGGCGGCAATAGTCATCAATGGACTGTTCATCCTGGTGATAGTCAAAAAATTCCTGCTGCAAAAAAACGCGCGCTGAAGCTTGTTGTCGGTGAAGAGGCCGTTCAGCTTGACCCACATGGAGCGGGCGTCGTCGCCGGCGCTCACGACCGTGTGGAACAAGTCCTTGGAGATGGTGGTGAAGAACCACCGGATGATCGTGGCGTCGATCGTGGTCCACTCGGCATCGTCCACCATAGCGCGGGAGTCCACGGTGCCATCCACGTGATCCACGAGATTGTTCTCGCGAAAGAGCAGCATGATGTACGTCTTCCACGCGAAGTACGTGGAGTTAGAGGCGTCGAGGGGGACGCGTGCATGGACGTTGATGTCGCGGATCTCGGCAGGGTCGACGGCGAAGGGATTGGAGTAGGTGGAGGCTTTGGATGACATGGCGATGAGATCATGGGGAGGGAGCGGCGGCACGGCTGAGGAGAGGCGGCACGGCGGCGGGAGGCAGGCGGCGTGGCGGGAAGGGGCGGCGCGGCATGGAGGGGAAGGCGCGCGGTGGGGAGGTGGCGCGCGGGGAGGAGGGGTAGTGGTGGCGGCTTGGGGCGGCGGCGGGAGGTCGCGGAGGCGGTGGCGGCCCGAGGCGGCGACTAGGGTTAGCGGAAGCTGGAAGATTGACTTGCTCTGATACCATGTAGAGAATGATTTGGTGCATTGTTAATTGATTGATCGTGCACTAGGCACATATATATAGGTACAAGGGGTGCGACCGGTATCTTGTCTCCTAAGATACACGTACATACAGAGGAAGACAGATACTACAAGTACTGCATACAAAACCCAGACCTACGTACACGTACACATATTCAACACTACATAAGCATTGGTGATAACACTCATTCCTCATGGTCTTCTAAAGCAGCCCGTAACACATTGTCAGCTACAATTTTCGTGCTCGTCGCGCAAACGAAATACCTCGAAAACAACTATTTGCCGAAAAGTGGCCAAGTTTTTCTGCAGATTTTAGAGCTAAAACAACATACAAACTCTGGCTGCGAAAATTCTCATCCGATAAATTTATGAAAGAAGTAAGAAAGGCAAACAGACTATGAACCTTTCATCAATGGCCACCTCATCTTATCCCCATCGTCCCTGCAAAAAAGGGCAAGACAACATTAGAATCTTCGTCAGGTCTCCAGAAGTAAAACTTATGAGACACACAGGTGTGAAATAAAAATGTCTATTTACCTAATGAAAACATCGTGAGTTATCTGTCAGGCCCCTTATCTGAAGATCGACACCAGCCCATCTTCAGTTAATTGCAGGTTATCGCTTCAGCTGTTGATTCAAACTCTACCGTCCGAATCACATCCAACGACGCTGGCCTCCACTTACTGCTTCGCACCAAAGGCAGCTGCTGAGAGACATTGATCTTCCATCGTACGGCAGCCGTCGCGTCAAGGGTCATTGTTGATCGTCCAACAACTTCACCTGCTCTTTTTTTACCTTTCAGTTTACTTTCTGTTTTGTAATGGCTATAAAGCCAGGATTTGAAGATCGGTAGAGGCATCTAGAATTGTAATAGGGTTAAACCCCGGCCGCCGTAACCCGGCTGGCTCAACGTGTTCCTCTTTGACTGCTACAAACCCTAAGCAAAGTTCCTCAACTTCCTTTCTGTTCTTGATGTTTATCTGAATTTGAGTGTAGTTGGGCCATCATCTAGCTCAGGCTTAACATTATCTTGGGGAACCTACCCTTCCATGTGTCAGCTGGACAATGCCATTTCGCAAAGAACTCACTGTAGGCAGCTGAATAATGCCGAGTGAATCTATGAGACAGCCTCCTGGTGGATGATATGTCGCTGCACTCCTCCAGCAACTTGAGCACACAATGAGTCCAGAACATGAATCTCCTTTTTCAGCCTATCCCACATGTATGCAGCCCATCCATGATCTAGAATGACATGAACAAAAAACTGCAAAAATAAACCTTGTCGGTCTTTCATCATGGGAAAATAAACTATGTACTGAAAACAACAACACCAGCTCATACCAACTGGCCTCGCCACCATAATTGTGGTGAGGTTGCCGCTTGCGCGGTCTTGTCTCGCGGCAGCGCGTCTCCTGCTCGGGAACCGTCGGCCTACTTCATGCTGCTCGTCTGGAGGCGGCAGATCCCGGCGGCGCGGCGCTGCTCTGCTTCGGTGATGGTGGATCCGGAGTGACCCATCGCCTCCCGCCTCCGCCATCACCGTTGCTCTGAGTTGCTCGCCTCGTGCGGCGGTTGAAGAGATAGATTTCTTTTTTTTACTAAGTGTCGGGAGGTGGGGCGTGGAAGTGGACCCACGAAGTCTTGGATGTTTATCCATTACGAAACCGCCGTTTGTGTGACGGGCTGCACGGTCGCCAAACGTTATCCACCGTCAGCCACGGCACCGTATGATACTGTTTGACTACGATCGCATTCAACATAAAAAACCGACACGCCCTTGTCCCATTGGTACACGTAGCGAGAGCAGACGAGCTCGTCCGCTCTATCACCGCTCTTGGGAAGTCATTTCCTTTTTTTTAGACAAAGGGAAGTCTTTTCCTGTTTTTAACAGTTTGGATCCTTCACGTCCCGATAGAAATCTGCAAGTCTATCAGCATGCACAGTAAAGTAAATACAAAATAAATTGTCTACAGGCACGTCTGGATGTCACACGAAGGATACCACATTTTTATTGTTGGTAACTCAAAATAAGCACTATAAGTACGATATTTTTATTATCAATATGGTAATTCAGAGATATGGTTGTTCACCCGATTAGTTGACTAAGATTCACATCGCAAGTTTTAAACTAGCGCCTCAAAGAATCCTATTGTTAATTGATTCATCATTTTTGTCATCATCAAACTTATCATCTATTTGTCCAACCTTATTAATCATACTTCATGTTTGCTTCGCAACAAAGCATGTCAATTTTTTTCCTCCCGTAGTAACGCACGGGCATGTTTGCTAGTATGGAAAATAGATTCTACCATCTAGTGGTAGTTATCTCTATCTTAAACGCCATCCGATTGCATTAGATCTGTGCAGTTCCTAACAACTTTGTAGTTGAGAGACAGAACAATAATAAATTGTTATACATAACACTTGGTAAGCAATGAACACACACTGACAACTTGGCCCAACAACGCCCACCTCAACCCTAAGCCACCAGAGGCAAGGAGTTCAAGGGAGCTTAGTAACTAGAGAGATATAATGCACACACTCAAAGGCAATGATTGAATTATCATAAATAAGCCTCCCCGGTATAAACTCGCTCTGGTTCCCAGAAATGAGATGTACGAAGGCGGTTCACCAAGCATTTTGAAACAATCTTGTACAATATATCACATTACACAAACTTTGCATGAATCATGACTTTGCATGAATCATGTTTGAACTTTGTTGAAGTAATCTGATGATGTATGTGGAGTTTCAATATTAGTCTTGTGTTTTTAGTAAGTTAATAGTCACTCACCAGCACCACCGGATAGTTCGAGAATCTCACCGTCCTCATGTGTGCTAGTCATATCGTCAGAAAACTGAATCCACGTCTCTGCATTGCAACATGGAAATTTTAGTAGATTTAGTGACAGGGAAACAATGGGTTTTAATTTTTTTTATATTTGGAAACTTTACGACTGATTTGCCTGACCATTAGCTTGCTTAACCCATGCAACATAATGTCCAAGATTTGCAGTCGGCCCCTTGTGTGTCACAACTGCTACCAAATTGTATATGCCCGTTAATTGTTTCTTTGGTACAGTAGAATCAACTGCATAGAAGTATAACCAGCATGGGTGCATATTAGTTTATAGCTAGTCAAGCAGCAATAATAGCAACTTTGTACTCTTATAGTAGGGGCTGAAACTATTCAGGAAGTTTCTTAAGAAAACAACTAATCAGAATAGCCCCTTTTTTGTCAACATTTGAACATGAACAGTACAAAATTAGTTGCATGCTTTGCTAAGTACAAATACAGATTACTTGCATTGATCAATGTCCATGTAAGATGATCCCAGGGCACCAGATTCTGCGACCTGAAATGAGACTAATTCCATCAAACATACAAAGATTGGATTGAACAACTAAAAAATAAATGGTAATACTTAACCAGGATCCGGTCTCACAGAAGAATGACATAACCATTCCTTAACAGTTCTTGATGGTGAATTAACTGTACTCTGATTAGCAGAAAGATCATTACCACATCATTTTGCATTTTGCATATTATTCCCTCTAAATTTCAACTGAATTTCACATTTGGTTCATCTGAACAACAAAATGAGTGCTACCTCTCTGGCAGCTTGAAGTTTAAGTTTCATTTCATCTGAACAGTGCCCATAAAGATCCAATTGCAGTGGATGGCTCACTTTCTGCAGCAATAAAAGGAAAGAATGCAAAATTAGTATAACAAAAGAGCTAGAAGAATCAATTATCTTGGATTCCAGGTTGGGGGGAAAAAGACCAAGCGTTCAAATGTGTTTAAGGCTAATGTGGCCAATCCTTGCAATACAAAGTTTCAATAACGTTTTTGAACACCACTAACATGAAATCTTTGTAAGAGAAGGCAAAAGAACCAACTTACATCAAATTTTTTGGTCAGTCTGTTTTGCTTTTCATCCAACATCCGACCAAGCTGTATCGTGAAATACCTGAACGGAAAAGAATCTGAAATATTATTTGTCGAATTGGAAACATAATCATGAACAAAGAAACTGTATGTCTTGCCTAGGCAACTCATTTATTTCTGAATCTTTTTCATACATCGAATCTCCTGTCCTCAGAGTCTGTCGAAAGAATACATGAATACTTAGCATCAATCCTCATGTGAAAATCTAAACGCCATAAACAATCTAAAAAGAACCGTCCCATCAGCACCAGTACTGAACTACTTCATGTGAAGAACTAAGGAGATCAGAAATGGTACTTACATGCTCAAGTACCTCATCAAGAAAATCCGCTAATATTCTTATTGCATAGATTTTCTTGCAATGTTGTGTATTCACCATTAAGACTTGTTACATGGAAACGATTTAGAAAACAATGTTGCGACAATATAGATTTTATTTTCCAAAGAGAAATAGTGCTGCAACAGTATGTATTTTGTCACACCACTGTAGTTCCAACATATGCTAGGATCAAATTACAGATCCGCAATCATCGCCTATTAAAGCAAATAACTGAATCTCCTTAGCTGTCATGAGTACTGCAGATAGAAGTACTAAAGAAGTACATTCAAAAGCATAGTCACCATAAAATTGGTCTGTTGCAGAAGAAATAACAGCACAATGCAAGCAGCAACAATCTGTGCACTACCCAAAACAAGTGCAGAAAGAGTATGACACCAATAACAAAAAATAACATATATAGGCATATAACACAAAGCCGCTGCATGCGTGCGTGCTCACACATGTTGAGAGAGAGAGAGAGAGAGAGAACCTGCTCACAAGTTCAATCCCAAAAATTTCCTTCATCTGATCAGTGGTAGGCTCACTGTAAAAGACGAGAAATAGTATGAAACTGAGCAGCTACCCAGAAAGGGAAATGGTAGGTTACTGATCAAAAGAGAAATGAAATACTGCTCCACAACTGCAAGTGCCTACCGAGAAACAGTAGAAACAATATCTCATGGCGACAAGCGACAACATGACAAGAGCTAGGAATGAACATGGGATGCATATTGTTACTCAAAACTGCAAGTTACCTTGCTTCTGATGCAAAAGCTTCAGAAAACGCATTCAATAGGCCAGACCAGCACTCTTCAGCGTCCTGTAAGCAAACAATGCTCACCGTTAGAATATCAATATTAAATAACCCATGCCTTACTCATAGAAGCAAAAGGAACCTGTTGCCTATAAACATTATTTTCCTGTTTGGCAAATGTTGGATATTTCGCTCGCATCATCTGCACATCATCAGACCAAACCAAAATCAGCCCCAATAAATCAGTTAAAAATACAAGTAATTTACTCTTTGTCGTGATCAAAAACATATTTAATCCTCATTTTCCATAAACCAGTTTGTCAAAAGGCAAGGAAAACTTGCATAAAAGACAGTAACTATAAATTCCTTGAGATGTTATGAGCCAAATGGGCAGGCTGACTGCTGACCTCTAAGAGCTTTGAAGGACTAACTGCTTCAGTATTTTTATCAAGCTCTGAAAATATATGATTAGCTGCAACTGAAAGATTGTGTGACATGACGTCAATCCCATCGCGCTTGGCATTATGCAAATAGCTGCATAAGTAAACTCAAGTTACCATGAGAAAAAAAATTCCAGCAAAACAAGTACTTCCACGTGTTGGGCGGAGGGAGAACGGGATGTTTAAACAAGCGAACCTTGTCAATGCAGCCTTCAGTTCTGGAACCCTGTTCATGCACTGAATAGTAGAATTCATATAACATGTTTCGCCCAGATTATATAAACCAACACCATGTCCATTGATCGCAGCGTCTTCTTCAATAGAATCCAGCTTTTTCGCGGCCCTTTTGACAGGATGGTTGTCCGTTGCACTCCAAGTGTTCTCCTCGACCAAACTTCCAATGGAATAGGAGCCACTAATCGAGATTCTCTGGCCCAGAAAGCTAAATGATGACATGTGCACATCAATTAGGTGTTGGTTGGCCCACAAATCACCAATTGGTCCTTCCTTTCCAAGGTGTATAGGCATATCAGTGAGCTGTAATCTGGCGTGGACATGATCTGGACGGTATAGAAGTCTGATGTTCTCAATGATGTCTACAGTTCTCTTCATTTCAGGTGTCATATCTTGTTTATTGGCAGGGCATGCAGTATATGTCTCTGATTTCTCTGCAAAATGCATCCCTGATCTTGCCTCCTCAGATTCATCTGACCAGCACCGGGCAGCTTTAAGTCTTTCCATGCCAAATTTACCACCAACGAAGAAATTGTCATCTATATCTTGGAACAAGTTGTCAGATCTACTGGCCTCAGGAAGATGCCAGATGAAAGTTTGCCCGGCCATTTCCAGCTTCTCTTTTGATTTGCATTTGCCTGTCTGAACAAAGGCGTGCATCTCTTTAAAGGCTGGAATCAAACCATGATAGCCAAAAATGCATAAGTCTGCTGATTTGTAGTTCCCACGCCATGGTAGTGCCTCTGATTTTTCTATCAGAACAGGCCCTTTCCTGCGCCTGCTGTCATTCTCACGAACTCTAAGTTCATGATCCCGTCCTTCACTTCTGGTTGTATACCCATCAAGATACAGTGAAGGCCCATCAATGATGGCGCACAGCCATTTAGAACTCCAGTGGATGTAAATAAAGAACTTCCCAATGGCCGGTATCATACAACTGCAAGAGCAAGGGTCACCAAATTGGTATCGTTCATCAGTGTTGTTAAAGCACCATAGGCGGAGGATTAAAATTGCCCTTCGCCAACTCCTCCTCACATCAGATGGAGATCCATTTAGATCACAGACTACATAGTTCTGTTTATGGAGAGAACGATAGATGAAACTACGCATACTGATTTAATCAGATGATACAAAGTAATATAATTGCTTCTAGTAATTATAAATGAAAAATGAGAATTAAGAACACATGAAAAAACACTAATACTACCGAGAGAAAACTGCAGGGAGGCCCCGGCAGTATATAAATATTTCATTAATGTAGGAAGGATAATATATACATGGTTGGGAGGGAGGGGGATAAAAAGAGGAAGGGTACACTTAACTCATCAAATGGACACACATTTTCAGTACAGAATCTTTTACTAATGTGATTAGAAATTGGGTCTTATTTGTAGACATATTGTGCTATTAGTTTTCGATCTTTCAAAATGATCACGTTATGTAGAGAAACATGTCTGAACGAAACTATAAAAGCGAGAATACAAGAGTAAAGACCAACAGATAAAAGCAAAACAATACGACTCCTTGAGAGCATTCTTTCTATCTCTAGGAGTACTTATTATCTAAAAACAATTAAATTATTAATGACTTGACGAAACCAAGAAATGACCCCTTATGTGCAAAATTAGAGAAGATCCCCTTCACCAAAAGCATCAAACCATGGCAGAACAGGACAAAAAGGACAGATATGTACACCACTGTTCCAATTTAGGAAAAAATACATAAATACAGTGAAGCCACATGTGTTTTCATGCCAATGTGTTTGGCACAAGCAACATTTTTTGTGACTGGACATAGCAGCAACGGTATGGTGTATAGTTGAATAAAAGAATGTTTTGATCTGCAGTTGAAGTTGTTAGCATGATCTCATAGGAATAAACAGAAAAAGTCCTGTCATAAATATGTTACTTTAAGTAATACATATTCATTATTGATTTCGTTAATGCAGTGCACCATTTCAACAGACTATGATCACACACAAAATAAGATCGGCCAGCATCCATGCTATATTGTCTTGAGGCTGTTTGTACGCATGTGAGTAACCTTGTTTAATAATACGTGAAAGTGAGAAACAACACTTTTAGAGGAGCACATAATGGAGCCTCAGCGTGTAACTGTTGCATTAGTGTATCAGCAGATGCTTAGCTATGTTTGAAAAATATGAAGTTGATCAATCAATCATTTGACAGGAAAAAACAAAGACCCGATATGGTCATGTCAAAGATCTAAAAATAAGGCTGAAGCGTACAAGGCTCATAATGATTTAATTAATTAATATTGGTTAATGAAGGTGATGAACCAAATGGAATCATTTCTCCCTTGTGTTAGGGTTTACTGTTGACCACATGCATGCCTGACTTGATTGAGGGAGTTATAATGGTGGATATCTAGATAAGAAAGTAACTAAGCGTACATGAATAGATAATGGTGCACATACTAATTGTTCTTGGCAAAAATAACTCCAATGACAAATTACTCAGAAAATTTCGAATTTGACTAAATGTCCAGGGATGAAATGTTGATGTACCGGACATTGAACACGCAGTGGGGGTTGCCGTGTGTACGGTATTTTGTTCACCTCTCCCTTCCTTTTATCCTGGTGGTTTGATCCTTGGCCCTTCATCAGCCCTTCGGTGTAGCTCTAAAGCTAACCATCATAGCAAGATGAGTTAGAAAAGCCATGAAGCAAGTACACCATCATGACCTTTTCTCAACAAATAAAGCTCACATGAATGTTACTATCAACCATCTCAAGTTTGCACGTAAGTTCAAATGAACTATCATACATCCAGATAACCAGGTTGCTGAAAACAGCATCTGTCGTAGATGATTAAAACGAACAACATATATACATTTCAAATATAACCTGGTCAAGTTGTCCATAAGATAATAGCAACTATTCTCCCACTAACCAACCAAGGGAAGAAACTCACCCCTCAAGTTCTCATACATGATCCCCATTAGATTCTACACAGGACTGGAACTAAGATGTCAGATCCCTGTCTAATCTGTCCACTAGTCCCCTTCCCCAAACTCCTATTCCTCTTCCCGTAAATTGCCAAACAGGAAGCAAACAATATAGAAGAATATACATCCAAGGAAGTATCAATATTTACATTTTATCATGCTTTACACATAAACAATGGAGAATATACACATTGAAAACTAAATTTCTATAACATAGGTCCTTTCTACAAATTACTTCCATCGAGCTCTTGGCTTCGTTGTCATCCAAGGCCTCTAGCTACTGTTTCGTGTAACGAAAAGTAAACTAGTTGGCCACCTTTCCACCTCGTCATACTTCGCGTTAAAAGGATTTTGTCACTGCACATCACATAAGGGAGTTATTACATGAACTGTCCAAAACCTGAAAAAACATCTTCACAGTAAAACAAGTGATGGTAATATGGCAACAAGGCACAGCGTTCTTCACCTAAATGGAAATACCCAAAGAAATTAAAAGCATAAATACACAAACACTTTGATAGTGACTTGATGATACAATAAATCCAACTAAACAGATTACCATGGTGTGGGAACTACAAATCAGTTGATGTCACTGATCTACAGACATAAACAAGACGGTAATAATACATTAATCATGAAACCAAACAAATTTGAGCTCCCTGCTACCATCAATTTCATCTTCCGCGTGCATTTCCCCATGCATAAGAGGGGGGGGGGGGGGGATAGGCGGGCCTGGGCCTTGGGTAGGGAGGCGACCGGGAGTTCGGAGGGCACGGGAGAAGCGCGGGGGCGGCCGGAGGGCCGATCACGGAAGTCGGCGGAGGCGCAGAGCTGGCGAGGAAGAGGGAGGAGCCGTACGGGGTCGGCAGAGGGTCCGATCCAGGTGGCGTAGGAGCTCTTCGCTGGAGAATCGCAGGGGCAGCCGAGGGAGGAGGCCGTCGCTTGAAAATTCCAGGGGCGGCGGAGGGGGGAGCTCGGCGGCCTCTTCAAACCCTATGCGCCGCCGTCGCCGACGTCTGCATGTCCCTGATAGCGAACTGGGGACGGGAGAGGGGGGTTGCGAAAGAAAATGCCCTGCGTTTTCCTCTAAATATAAAAGATGCCCCTTATTGCTCCAGTATTTCGTTTTGCAGTCCGCTCGATCTCTCGGTCCACTCAGCTTTTGTTAGGTCTCTTCAGCGCAGAATTTATGGGAATTTTAGGGAATTGTTTTCTGTTTTTTAACACTATACAATCGCAGTTTGCCTTTTCTTTTTCTATGGAGCTTGTTTGACTTGTATGAGCGATCTAAATATCACCAAATGATTGAAGAAAAATCACCAAAACATAGTGAAATTTAAAATCTTGTTTAAACTGTCGTCTTAATTTTCTCCTTTTCTTTCTCGAGGGCACCTGACAAATGCCCGGCAACTAAGCACACATGTCAACTTAAAAAAAAAACTAAGCACACATGTCAACTAAAAAAAACTAAGCACGCATGTTAATTACTTAGTAATTGACACCAAAAGCCACATACGTAAACAGTGAACACTAAATGATCTTTCAACATGGTGAGTTTATATTTTGCAGGAAGAACTTTGATCTATTCATCAAATATCATGACATACTCAATTGCCATTGGATGCGTAATCTGTACAACACGGTCCTGACCCACTTCATGATCCACGAATGGGCAGTCGATTCTGCGTCTTTGCCATCGGTACTTCGCATGTCAAGCTTGAAATGAACTCATCTCATAAGCCAAGATCCGCGTTTTCTGAGATAAGCACGCCAGGAACAAAAGTAATCTGATTTTCATTCCAAAGAGCCACCAAGAAGAGATGAAACCGAATCCAAAAAGACATGCCGTATAAATAATCTGATTTTCTTTTTTTTCCTTTTTATGAGGGGAAAATAATCTGAGTTTCTGATAAGACAAGCAATAGGCACCTACGAATTTTAGCTAGGAAATGTACTCCTTTTTTTAGGTAAGCCGGGAAATGTACTCATAAGATAAGACAAGCAACAGTCACCTGAAAATCCAACTACAGCTTATTCAGTAATTTTCACTTGCCACTAGAAAAATCAACAACAGTTTATGTATACAAATTTCCATGAAAGAATGCCAAAGAATAGAATTTATAACGGAAACCACCAAAAGATGCAACCAAACTAACGGGAAAATAAAAACAACAGATCAAGTAGCTCCAATCAAATGCAAGATATGCAGACAAACATAGAATATTTTCAAGTTTCGACAAGTCTGACCTCAAACATCTGTTGTTTTGACAGAGGGTTTACAGATTACAAAAAAAAACACCCAGGAGGTACTTAGTTAGGAGATAATAAAACGCACAATCCAGCACGGGTGTCTTCACTTATTTCTGTGGTCGTGAGTTCTTAGGAGCAAAGAACACCCTCACATCAAACTGGCCATACTTTGACATCGAGTCATCAGGAATCCTAACAGGTCCAACATGTCCATCCTGGAAAGTCCACCAAAAGAGTGATTCCCCCAACTTTAAGCAAACATCCAACTTTTCCTCTGCTTTCACCACGACTACATGCTGAAACTGCATCTTAGTCCCAGAGAATGTGTCATCAAACAACACAATCTCATGATCAAAGCCACTGCTGAAAGCACCAAATCTCACATGATGAGGACCATCAACCTTTGCAAAGACTTCTATTACGGCCTCGATACTTCTTGTAAATGATATGTAGCCTATGTCCAAGCTGAACAGGCCACTACGAATCTGTCCATATAGCATTTCATCATAAGCTGGGCAGCTCTCAATCTCAGCATACGCAGAAAGTATTTGTTTGTCAGCCGATCCATCCCCTTCCTCCTTTACCCACAGATCAACTTCTAGTAATGCATCCTGCCGTAAGTACATTCCTCGACAAGGACTACAAAGAGGTTGGATAAAGGAATCCTACAATTTGACAACTCTGGTTAGAACAAAACATGCTACATTTTCAGATACATTAGCCTGTGCCAACATAACAAACTAAATAAGACAATGCACATCATGTTTAAATAAAAAACTAGTTCCTTTTTAAAGTATAAGGCATATATTTCACTTGTGTTGAAATGCAAGACATGCATGTCATTTCTCTCTTCTACCACAATTTATATATCTTGCCAACCGCTTCAACTTTTATAACTAAACATTCACATATATTATTATCTTCCTTGTTCCCAAAACATTAGTATATACTGTAGGAATATTGGGGATCAAAAGTATAGTTAACATGTATTTCAAAATGGGTTCACCCCCGAAAAACAGAGGTCTTAAGCACAAATCTGAGCACACATGACTAACTTTTAGTCGATCCAATCCAAGGAAAGAAGATAACCACCATACATCTCACACATACTGTTGAGCATCAATCATCTTGAGCAACAAACAAGTTATGTTGAAAGAAGCCATGTCTAGCTGGATTACCTGGTCAATGGTGACAACATCATCTCTGCAGGGACGGCTAAAGACGTAATTCCGCAGAGGCTCCAAGGAATCCCGAACGGCGATTATTCCATAGACACTAACAGGATATGACGGAGAGCTTGACAAACACAGCGAGAATACCTGTAGCATCTGATTTGGTTCGCGATATCCAAGAGTTGATTTAGCTGCAAATGTCGAGGTAAATAATAAAATTTCCAAACACATGCATAGATAGCACAAGAGCAGATTGCTAGGCAAGGGATCAAATCAACAGAGACTAGCTTACTGGTGGAAGTATCATGGGTTTTGTATATACGGTGGTGACAGTAGCCCCGCAAAACGCATGCGCCTATTGCCTGAGGGAATACTTTCATAGGAAAAGGAGGAAGGGCAGACCAATCATGTCCCAGATCTAGAAGCATCTTACACAGCTCTCTGTGTTCTTCGTTCTGTTTGATGTCACTCCTTACCCACACCCGCTGTATCAGTTTGGCTTTGTCCCTGGGAAAAAATTTCCCTGCATGATAAAATCGATGTAGCACCAATCGGCATTTAATCATTTTTGGTTAATTTGGAGATGAAATCGTCGCATTTCTGGAGAATAAACTACCAGGGCAATTTGTCTCCTCATCGTCTGTCACCACTTCCTCCCCCTCATCAGAGTGTGCTAGGGCCAAGCCGGCCAAGTCGGCCAAGTCGAGCTGGTCAACTAAATCATCGTCGCTGTCGGATAGGCAGACATCATCCCAGTGAAGAATAGGCGGCTCTGAAGCTACAAAAATAATTTGACAAAGGATGCATAGTTGAGTTGGCAGATTGAAAAGCGACCACTATGAAGATTAAGGGCCTTTTTGATTCAAAGGATTCCTAAAGGAATTTTGGAGGATTCCAATCATTAGGATTTTTTCCTATGTAGCTTGTTTGATTTATAGGATTGCAATCCATAAGATTCATTTGTAGTACTAGTTTTCATAGGGAAATTTCCATCCACTACAACCTCATGTGAAGAATTCTACGTTTTTCCTGCGCAACGACCATACTAATCCTGCAGTATTGAAGATGTCATGCCACTCTATTCCTATGTTTTTCCTATTCCTAGGTTTTACAAATCCTGTGAATCAAAGAGGCCCTAATTGAAAATATAGAGGAGTGTACGCACCCTCGGCCTTGAGCGCTGGATCACCATGTTTGTCGATACAGGAGAAGATGGAGGCGATCCCTTGCTTATCCTCCGCCGCCGCCGCCACATCCTCCTGCTGCTCGCTAGGATCGTGCAGACGCTGGAGCGTGGGGCCAAATAGGTCGGGGGCGTATGCGAAGTTGGACGGATCATGGGGATGGCGGACTCTGGGAAGGTGTGGCACCTCGGCTGATAACATCGCTGCGCTTAGGGTTTCGTTGCCGGTGGCGGGCGGCGGTCGTGCGTTCTGGTTGGATGGAGGGAGGGGGCAGCTATAGGGATTGAGAACGGGCGAGCGAGATGAACGAACAAGGCACACGCGACTACGCGAGCGAAACGATGTGGCTTTTGCCTTTAGATCACTCAGTTCAACGAGCGAAACGCGACTACTCGTGCGTTCACTCAGTTCTCCCGTCTTCCAGCGCGACGCGTTTCTGGCCGTTCGTCGACCAGGCTGAAAATTCGCCCCTCAGATCAACGCACCTCCGGAGCATCAGCCTTTCCCTCTCTCGCGTTCCAAGGGGGATTCGAGTTTTAGCGCCGTGCTTACTTTGGACTTTATTACAGATTTGACCATAATCTGTAATGTTGATGATTTGCCCCGCCGTGCTTACTTTGGACTTTATTACATATTTAACCATAATATGTACTCCGGTTTGCCTTTTCTGACTTAAACTCATTTGTTTGATTTAACTTTGACTCGTAAATGCGTATGTGCAATTACTTACATGTTGATATAGGTAGGATATCAATTACGTGTTAATTATGTAATTAGCACAAACATTAATAATTCTGTGAACCAGTCTGTGGTTAGATGATTATGAGGATATTGGTATGCCCAATCCATCAGGATTCAAGTCCTGGAGTTGATAATGTTGCTCACATTTTCTTGTACTTTTTTTTTAAAACGTCCAGCAAAGTTGGCTTTTCATTCGTTTAGCAGAGAGGGAGATGACAAAATGTTGATCAAGCGATCAGGTGAGTGAAAAGGAAAGATTACAGCCGTCCCAGGGCAGCAAGGCTCCAGGCTAAGTATATCCTAAATGAATCTCTCATGTTACATCCCCAAAGGGTTGCTCTATGCATCTAGCACCGGCCATCCTTCATTGCTCCATGTCACACCTGCAAGCTTCTGTAATGTGCCTCGCATCGGCATGTTTTCCTCTGAAAACGCAGGAGTTGCGCTCTAGCCAGATATGCCAGGGGATGAGCGCGATCATAATCTTTGTGCCTTTCTTGTGACCTAGAGTTGCAACAGTTGTGATCCTCTGGATTTTGTCTGTTGTCGTCGTCCCCATGCTCCACGCTCCATGGATTAGTGTGTTGCAACTAGTCCAGGCAGCTGCAGTGCTCCAAACCTGCAGAGAGACCGGACATTCCCATACCAGATGTGAAGAGGTCTCAAGATTGCGAAGGCACATGGGGCAAAAATATACATTCTCCCATCCCCTCCATTGCAGCCGGTCATTGCACCAGAGCTTGTCTAGGTGCAGCAACCATATGAACATCTTGATTTTGCCTGGAACCCAGATCTTCCAAATGAGTGTTCTCAAGTTGCAAGGCTGGTTGCTGTCGAATAGGGTGTTGTATGCAGATCTCGTAGAGTAGATTCCCGAGCTGCAGTGCTTCCATTTGATCGTGTCCTGAGTCTCCGGTTCCGGGTTGAGGCCAGCTTGCTTAATTTCCCTTGCAAGCTCGACAACTTGTTGTGCGATGCTGCTAAAGTCACCATGGCGTAGATCAAGGATCCATCGATCACCCTGTAGGGCTTCTCCCACACTTTTGTACTTCCGGATGGATCTGGCAAAGATCATTGGATAAGCCAAACATAACGGTCTCCCTTCAAGCCACGAACATGACCAGAAGGAGGTTGTAGCCCCATCGCCGATAGTCATCGTAGTAGAGGCCGCAAAAAGAGCTCGATCCGTGGCGTCGCAAGGCGTGTCAGTGCCTACTCAGGGTCTGTTTGGCTGGTTCCAAGTTTGCTAAAGCTACCGTAACCGCAGCGCCCGGGCAAACCGATTGAGATCAGAGATGCCCAGACCGCCGTGTTGTTCTGGCATGGTCGTCGTGCTCTAGCGAACCTTACATTTTTCCTCTGGTGATCTGTTCATCTCCCGCCCAGAGAAAACGGCAGCGTGATTTATCTGTGGCCTTGAAGAACTTCTTAGGCACTCGAAAGGTTGTCACTGGTAGTGCAGAGACGTGATATACAAACGGTTTTTACCCCCTTTCCGCGATGGAGTTTTAAACCGTCGCCTAGTGAGTGTGTGCGATAGGGGGGTCCTTCCCACACGACCCAGAAACCGTCGGGGATAGGCCCTCCAGCCACACATGCGGGGGCAAAATGAGCTCATGTGCGATCGGGCGAGGCATCGAAACCCAATCATATTCGTTCGTATGTACATCCCACACGGTGAATCCAAGAAAAACATTTCCGTTCGTATGTATATGACACACAGTTTTTTGCGTGGAAACGTTTGTGCAAGGTGGCCTAACATAAACATTTCTCTGCCGGAAGCCGTACACTAATCATGCACGCAAATGTGTACGATCAAGATCAGGGACTCACGGAAAGATATCACAACACAACTCTACAAATAAAATAAGTCATACAAGCATCATAATACAAGCCAGGGGCCTCGAGGGCTCGAATACAAGTGCTCGATCATAGACGAGTCAGCGGAAGCAACAATATCTGAGTACGGACATAAGTTAAACAAGGTTGCCTTAAGAAGGCTAACACAAACCGGGATCTGATCGAAGAGGCGCGGGCCTCCCGCAGGATCCTCCTAACTACTCTGGTCGTCGTCGGTGGGCTGCACGTAGTAGTAGGCACCTCCGATGTAGTAGTCGCCATCGACGGTGGCGTCGCTCTGGCTCCATCGTGCAGTTGCAGCAATCGAGTAGAGATAGGGGAAAAAGGGGAAACAATGCAACCGTGAGTACTCATCCAAAGTACTGCAAGCAAGGAGCTACACTACATATGCATGGATATATGTGTAAAGGGCCATATCGGTGGACTGAACTGCAGAATGCCGAATAAGAGGGGATAGCTAGTCTTATCGAAGACTACGCTCGTCACCTTCGTCTTGCAACAGGTGAAGAGGGTAGGTTGAAGTACTCAAGTAACATCACATAGCAATAATCCTACCGGTGATCCCTCCTCGTATCCACGAGAGAGCGACCACCGGTTGTATCGGCACTTGGAAGGATGTGTTTTATTAAGTATCCGGTTCTAGTTGTCATAAGGTCAAGGTACAACTCCAAGTCGTCCTGTTATCAAGATCACGACTATTCAATAGATTAAACTTCCTGCGGGGTGCACCACATAACCCAACACGCTTGATCCCATTTGGCCGGACACACTTTCTGGGTCATGCCCGCCGCGGAAGATCAACACGTCGCAGCCCCACCTAGGCACAATAGAGAGGCCAAGACGCCGGTCTAAACCTAAGCGCCAGGGTGCCGGGCCCATCGCCCATAGCACACCTGCGTTGCTATGTGTGCGACGAAAGCGAACTAGCCCCTTAATACAAGAGCAGGCTTACGTTCCAATCCGGTAGCGCGCCACTCGATCATTGGCGTCACGAAGTGCCGGTGATACCACGGCGGGATACCCATAACTACTCCCATGTAGATGGTTAGTGCGTATAGACCAAATGGCGGACTCGGATCAAATACCCAGATCTCGTTAAGCGTGTTAAGTATCCGCGATCGCCGACCAGGCCAGGCCCACCTCTCACTCGGTAGTCTCAACCTGCCTGCCGCTCCGCCTCAAAGATCCACTCATGGGTGCTCCACAAGCCGACCGTCTTTAGTCACCACATGTATCATGTATAAGTATATAGTATATACCGAGACCACCTCCCGAGTGATCTCGGCCCAATAATATAGCACAATGACGGACAAGAATGTAGGGCCACAGATGGAATACTAGCATCCTATACTAAGCATGTAGGAATGCGGTAAAGGTAACAACAGAGAGTAACAAGGACGACTATGCATCGGGATAGGTATAACGAAAGCGATAACATGCTGCACTACTCTAATGCAAGCGATATAGAGTAGAATAGGCGATATCTGGTGATCAAGGGAGGGCTTGCCTGGTTGCTCGGCAAGAGAGAGGGTCGTCAACTCCGTAGTCGAACTAGGCAGCAGCAGCGTCGGTCTCGTAGTCTACCGGAGAGAAGAGGGGGAAGAAACAATGAATACCATGTAAACAGACGCATATCGATGCATGACATGACAAGTAACGATGCTAGGCGTGCCCTAACGTGGTATGAGGTGATACTGGTTAAGAAACATCCGGAAAATATCCCGGTGTTTCGTGTTTTCAGCGAGGAGCCGAGGGGAAAGTTGCGAGTTCGATAGGTTAGGGTGTGTGGCGGACGAACGGACTGCGTATCCGGATTCGTCTCGTCGCTCTGAGCAACTTTCATGTTGAAAATATTTTAATCTGAGTTACGGATTAAAACATATGATTTTCTAAAGATTTTTTTAATTTCTGGAATTTAATTAATTATTTAACTAATTCGAAAAACAGATTAATGACATCAGCATGATGTCATGCTGACAACAGCAGTCAACAGAGTTGACTTGGTCAACCTGACAGGTGGGTCCCACCTGTTAGGGATTGTTTAGCTAATTAACAGTAGTTAATTAAGGTAACTATTTATTAGGTTAATTAATCTTAATTAGTTAAACTAAACATGATTAATTAAGTTAACTATTTAATTAATTAATTAATTTTATTATTATTTATTTATTTATTATATATATATATATATTTATATATTTTTTTCTAATTCCTTTTCTTTTTTTTCCCTTAAAACCGTTACAGGCGGGCCCCTAGTCGATGGTCTGGGGCCTTAGCGGGCATGGCGGTGCGGTTCGGCGCCACGGGCGGGTCGGGCGTTGCGGCGCCCGACTGGGCGTTCGCCCAAATCGTCGGGCGAGGAGGACCGGGGCAAGGCCGGGCGGCCACCGGAGGGGAAACGCCGACGGGGAGATAGGGCGCCACCGGCGACGCTGGCCGGCGAGCTACCCATCAGCAAGCGAGCAAAAAGCGGCAGGGGCAGTGCGTCGGGCGGACGAGGCGAGGCCGGCGAGGTTGTGGGGTTCGAGGAGGAGGAGGCGAGGAGGCGGTGGCCACGGCGAGGGGACGGCGCCGACCAGAATGGGCGCTTGGCGCTGGCGCCGGGCGGACCAGCGACGGCGGCATCGATGCCGGAGAGCGGGCCGGCGGCCTGAGGCCGGAGGGCGAGCGGCAACGTGGTGGCGGGCGCGCGGGCGAGGCTCGGCTGGCCGACCGCAACCGGGCGTAGGCGAAGGCCGCGAGGGGACGGGAGAAGGAGGACCGGGGTCCTCACCGGGTCGCGTAGGCAACAGCGGTGGGCTCGGGAAGATTGGGGAGGACCGGCGAGGAGGAGGGCGGGGACGGCGTCGACGAGGAGCAGGCCGGCGAGGTGGTCCGGCTAGGGGGGTTCCGGGCGGCGTCGTGTGGCGGCGGGGCGGCGTCGAGCGGCGTCGTCCCCCTCTGGATCCCGATCCAGATCGGGAGAGAGGAGGGGGGCGAGTGGGTGGAGTGGAGTAGCGGACCGGCTAGGGTTCCGGTCGGGGTGGGGGTTAAGGGGAGGCCGGTGGGCAGGTGGGCCCGGCTGGCAGTGAGTGGGCCGTCTGGCCCGATTAGCGAGGGCCTTTTCTTTTCCTTTTAGTTTTGTTTTGTCTTTTTCTTTTGTATTTTCTTTCTTTTATTTATTTTATTTTCTGTTTTAACTCATTTTAAATTACTTAGACATTTTATAAAAATGTGTTTACTTCACCATAATTACCGTTGCAATATTTGGCAACCCCCGAACATTTTTGTGTTGACTTTTGAAAACTTTGGGTGTTTGTCGCTAATTCATTTTTGAATTTGCTATGTTTTTTAACTACCACTTAATTAGCAACAGTAACATAGATGACAAGGCATCATCAAGAGAGTTTTACTGTAGCCTAATTATCCGGGCGTTACATTGGATGCACACCCACTTAGTTCCTTTTGTTGAGCTTTCATACATTTATAGCTCTAGTGCATCCGTTGCATGGCAATACCTACTCCTTGCATTGACATCAATTGATGGGCATCTCCCTAGCCCATTGATTAGCCGCGTCAATGTGAGACTTTCTCCGTTTTTGTCTTCTCCACACAACCCCCATCATCATACTCTATTCGACCTATAGTGCTATATCCATGGCTCACGCTCATGTATTGCGTGAAAGTTGAAAAACGTTTGAGATTACTAAAGTATGAAACAATTGCTTGGCTTGTCATCGGGGTTGTGCATGATGAGAGCATTCTTGTGTGACGAAAATGGAGCATGACCAAACCATATGATTTTGTAGGGATGAACTTTCTTTGGCCATGTTATTTTGAGAAGACATAATTGCTTAGTTAGTATGCTTGAAGTATTATTATTTTTATGTCAATATTAAACTTTTATCTTGAATCTCTCGGATCTGAACACTCATGCCACAATAAAGAGAATTACTTAGAAAATTATGCTAGGTAGCATTCCACATCAAAAATTTTGTTTTTATCATTTACCTACTCGAGGACGAGCAGGAATTAAGCTTGGGGATGCTTGATACGTCTCCAACGTATCTATAATTTTTGATTGTTCCATGCTATTATATTATCTGTTTTGGATGTTTAATGGGCTTTATTATACACTTTTATATTTTTTTGGGACTAACCTATTAACCGAAGGCCCAGTGCAAATTGCTATTTTTTTGCCTATTTCAGTGTTTCGCAGAAAAGGAATATCAAACGGAATCCAAACGGAATGAAACCTTCGGGAGAGTGATTTTTGGAACAAACGTGATCAAGAGGACTTGGAGTGGACGTCAAGAAAGAAGCGAGGCGGCCACGAGGCAGGGAGGCGCGCCTGCCCCCCTGGGCATGCCCCCACCCTCGTGGGCCCCTCGCAGCTCCACCAACCTACTTCTTCCTCCTATATATATACCCATATACCCCGAAAACATCCAGGAGCACCACGAAACCCTATTTCCACCACCGCAACCTTCTGTACCCGTGAGATCCCATCTTGGGGCCTTTCCCGGTGCTCCGCTAGAGGGGGAATCGATCACAGAGGGCTTCTACATTAACACCATAGCCTCTCCGATGATGTGTGAGTAGTTTACCACAGACCTTCGGGTCCATAGTTATTAGTTAGATGGCTTTTTCTCTCTCTTTGGATCTCAATACAAAGTTCTCCTCGATCTTCTTGGAGATCTATTCGATGTAATTCTTTTTTGCGGTGTGTTTGTCGAGATCCGATGAATTGTGGGTTTATGATCAAGATTATCTATGAACAATATTTGAATCTACTCTGAATTCTTTTATGTATGATTTGATATCTTTGCAAGTCTCTTCGAATTATCAGTTTGGTTTGGCCTACTAGATTGATCTTTCTTGCAATGGGAGAAGTGCTTAGCTTTTGGTTCAATCTTGCGGTGTCCTTTCCCAGTGACAGCAGGGGCAACAAGGCACATATTGTATTGTTGCCATCGAGGATAAAAAGATGGGGCTTATATCATATTTCTTGAGTTTATCCCTCTACATCATGTCATCTTGCCTAATGCGTCACTCTGTTCTTATGAACTTAATACTCTAGATGCATGCTGGATAGCGGTCGATGTGTGGAGTAATAGTACTAGATGCAGAATCGTTTCGGTCTACTTGTCGCGGACGTGATGCCTATATACATGATCATGCCTAGATATTCTCATAATTATGCACTTTTCTATCAATTGCTTGACAGTAATTTGTTCACTCACCGAAATACTTATGCTATCTTGAGAGAAGCCACTAGTGAAACCTATGGCCTCCGGGTCTATTTTCCATTATATTTATCTCCCGCCAACATGCTATTTCTGTCACCGTTTATTTTGCAATCTTTACTTTCAATCTATATCATAAAAATACCAAAAATATTTATCTTATTATCTCTATCAGATCTAACTTTTGCAAGTGGCCGTGAAGGGATTGACAACTCCTTTATCGCGTTGGTTGCAAGGTTCTTATTTCTTTTTGTAGGTACAAGGCGACTTATGTGTAGTCTCCTACTGGATTGATACCTTGGTTCTCAAAAACTGAGGGAAATACTTACGCTACTTTGCTGCATCACCCTTTCCTCTTCAAGGGAAAAACCAAAGCAAGCTCAAGAGGTAGCATTTCCCCATATGCAAAATGGGTCGAACAGTGGGTGTAAGCCTCTGACAGCAGGACGTACAACTGCACAATAATGTGCTATTAGCGAAAGGACCATCCATGAGCAAACATCGATGGCAGATCACAGTGTCTCCCATTGTTTCCCTACAACACACATAAGGAAGATCTTGATCAGGTTAACTGAGAGTTGCCATACTATCAGTAGAATACGTATTGAGTACAACCAAATTCGATTTATTTCTCACATGCATAACAATACAAAATTGTACCCACAACAAATAAAAATCAAATTGCAGAATTGAACCAAACAATTAAATGGACAACAGACCAAATGAACCAAAACAGTTAACTGAGCATGACATTGCAGAATAGAAACATGTACTAGAAGATAAGACAGTTAACAAAACAAAGAATGATTGAGAACAGTACTACGAAATGTAGCAATTGTTGGACCAAACTGTTAACTGAACGTTACATTTCAGAGAACCAAACTATTAACTGAACATCAGATTGCATATTAACATTATAGAGGAAAAATCACTAGAAGACACTGGCGGTGGCCTCGAGAAAACAACACGAGCTATATTTTAAAGTAGACAACCGCGTGGCGGTGCCGACGGTGCCTCTAAGACGAGGTGCTCCTCCAAGATCTGGCGGTCGGCCTGCATGGCAGCCATTGAGACCTCATGCGCGCGTGCGGCTGCAATTTGCTTCTCCGCTGCCAGATGCTACTGAGCTCCATGTTATATTGTGTGAAAAATGGTTGTGGGTGGTGCTTAATTGGAGGACAGGGCCAGTGATTTCGGCGGACGGTGTCACACCTTCGGTCGGGGCATGTGGGATGGGGAAGGAGGAGGATGGTGTGGGTGGGGTGTGGATTACCTGACCATATCGACGAGTCCGCGCAGCAAGAAGAAGGGCCGGCGGCGAGGAGGCCGCGCAACAAGAAGAAGGGTCGCCGTTGAGGAGGCAGGGATGCAATAAGAAGGGTCGTCGGCGAGGTGGTGGCGCTGCAAAAAGAAGGGTCACCGGCGAGGAGGCTGAGCTGCCAGTAAGCAGCAATGAAGGTTTGAACTTGGAAAGCAAGGAGGAATAGTGGAAATGTGGCTTTTTGTGGGAGGGAGGGGGCGGGGAGATAGATATTTCCGCGATGGCAGTAGATTTTTGCTCGATGCCGCGAGAAACTGGCGCGCAAGTGTGGTTCAAGCGCGGACGATGGACTATAGATGACGAAGCTTCCTGCGTAAGCCAGACAAGACGGTGCGCCAAGATATTTTATATCGCATCCCGCACGATTCTTACTAGTAAACTGTTTATGGTATACCTAATTTTTTCTTTTTGTTTTGAAAGACAAAATTGTGTTACGGAGGGAAAGGATGGTGTTTGAATTGCTAGAACATTTATGTATAGTGAACATGCAACTACATGAGTGTCGTGTTTAAATTTGGAATTATTCCGGGTTCGTTTGGCATTTTTATGCATTAATTGAGTTCTAGGCATTTAATGTGCATAATTCAAATTTGAACTACAAGCACATGCTCCAGTGCACCAAAGTTTGTTGAAAAATCACATGTGTGTCTTTGGGTGAATTTATAGGTCCATGCAAGAAATGAGAATAAAATTCAAACATCTGGGCGTCGTGGCTCGGCCGGGAACATTGAGAAACTTGGTTTTTAAATTCCTGTAAATTCAAAACTCATCTGAAAATCATGAAACTTGGCATGGTGTCATTTCATGGCACCAACATGTCGTGGTAAAAAAATTGGCCGCATTTGGACAAGTTTTGGTATAAGCTTCTTGCAAACCGGAGCTTCTCTCGAGAAGACTCGTGGTTCCCGAGGGGGGCGTGTCACCTTTGTGTGCGAAACGATATACGCTACTTCCCCCCTTGATTTTTTACAGAGGCAACATAGAACTATATGAGTGCCGTGTTAAAATTTGGAATTATTCCGGATTCGTTTGGACTTTTTTATACATTAATTGAATTTTTGGTCATTTAATGTGCATAATTCAAATTTGAACTACAAGCACATGCTCTAGTGCAGAAAAGTTGGTTGAAAAATCACATGTGTGTCCTTGGGTGAATTTCTAGGTGTCATGCAAGAAATGGGAATGAAATTCAAACATCTGGGCGTCGTGGCTCGGCCGGAAATATTGAGAAACTTGGTTTTTTAATTCATGTAAATCCCAAACACGCCTGAAAATCAAGAAACTTGGCATGGTGTCATGACATGGCACCAACATGCTGTGGTAAATTTTTTGTCCGAATTGGGACAAGCTTTGGTATAAGCTTCTTGCAAACCGGAGCTTCTCTCAAGAAGGCTCGTGGTTCCGAGAGGGAATGTGTCACCTCTGTGTGCGAAACGACATACACTGCCTTCTCCCGCCTTAATTTTTTTGCACAGGCGGCTTAGACCAAATAGGAGTTTCGTGCCAAATTTTGGAATTATTTCGGGTTTGTTTGGCCTTTTTTATTCTTTAATGAATTTTTGGGCATTTAATGTGCATAATTCAAATTTTAACTACAAGCACATGCTCCAGTGCACCAAAGTTGGTTGAAAAATCACATGTGTGTCTTTGGTTGAATTTGTAGGTCCCATGCAAGAAATGGGAATGGAATTCAAACATCTGGGCGTCGTGGCTCGGCCGAAAATATTGAGAAACTTGGTTTTTTAATTCCTGTAAATCCAAAACACGCCTGAAAATCATGAAACTTGGCATGGTGTCATGACATAGCACCAACATGTTGTGGTAAATTTTTTGGCCGAATTGGGACAAGCTTTGGTATAAGCTTCTTGCAAACCAGAGCTTCTCTCAAGAAGGCTCATGGTTCCGAGAGGGAATGTGTCACCTTCATGTGCGAAACGACATACACTGCCTTCTCTCGCCTTGATTTTTTTACACAGGCAGCTTAGACCAAATAGGAGTTTCGTGCTAAATTTTGGAATTATTCCGGGTTCGTTTGGCCTTTTTTATACATCAATTGATTTTCCAGGCATTTAATGCACATAATTCAAATTTGAAGTACAAGCGCATGCTCCAATGCGCAAAAGTTAGTTGGAAAATCATTTATGTGTACTTGGGCGAATTTCTAGGTCCCATGGAAGAAGTGGGAATGGAATTCAAACACCTGGGCATCTTGGCTCGGCCGGAAACATCGAGAAACTTGGTTTTCAAATTCCCGTAAATCCAAAACTCGGCTAAAAATCATGAAACTTAGCATAGTGTCATGACATGGCAACAACATGCCGTGGTAAATTTTTTGTCCGATTTGCGAAGGAGCACACATTAACAATCAACAAAGTCATTTTGGAACAAGTCCTGTCACGTTACAAATCAGAAACACAGGTATTATTGAAACCGCGGGTGTTCTACTTACCGTTTACGAGCCGCCATGCGTCCCCTTTTTTATTAGCTAGGAGGTGTCGTGCGGGGTAGCTATTTGAGTATGGGAGGCGTGAGATCAGACCCCTGCGCGTGCTCATCGGGAGGAGAGCCCTTTGACCTCTATTCTCCGCCCACCTCCCTCTCAACGTCTCCATTAATGGCGCCCGAGCCCCTGTTTCATGGCGTGGCTATGTCTCACTCAACTGAGATTTAAGAGAGAAAAAAGAAAATTTGAAAAGAAAGTTTTGCACGAATCTTGATGTAAGATCCGACGGACCTATATAGCATCGACTGCGACTTATAGCAAGACTTGTGAATATCAGGACGATGAAAGTGGATAATAATTGTCTTACATATTTAGGAAGATAATTAAAAAGCCACATGCGGCAACGCCCGAAATACACAAGGGCAAAAGAAGAAGGAAGACAACAATCTGGCTCGCCGATCTCTACTTTCTTGATGTTTTGCTACAGGCCGCGGGAACTAGTCTCCGTGTATAAACTCTATGTGTCATTTGTCTTGATTAACCCGTTCAAGCTAACCTAGTTGCGATGGCTCCACATATAAGTCCTCTCGCTAGGGCATCTGCCGTGTTAAGTCCACGATAGTTGGCGCCCACCGTGGGGCCAGCGCACGGTGGTTTCGAGTTCTTAATGGGCAGCTTCACAGGGATCAAGGGATACGCCATGGGCCGGGATGACCAAGAGTCATCGTGGCAAGCTCTACATCGACGATGCTGGCTGGGGCCCCGAGGCCGGCTCAATTGAGTATGGGTACTGGGTCCCCTTTGGCGGAATCCACGTCTTCATCGGCAAGATTGGCGAGTCAGTGCCTAAGCTGGACACCTGCACCGACATCGTCGAGACGGCTCAGCACGCACGACCCGCCAAGGTTCAAGATGCTGTGAAGCCTACCTTTGTTGGTTTCATCCATGGGGCAGAATTTGAGGAAGGATCTGTGTCTGGGGGTGAGACGGCCATCTACTCTGATGGGAGTCGTCAACCGGTGAGACCAATTCAATGTATCAACTGCAAGATGGCCGACTTGGGGGTTGTTCCGATGGCGACAGTATTCCGGACTCCTATGAGCCGCCGAACAGGGTCCTAATCTTCATGGCCGGTACACAACCGATGCTTGGTTCGACGACCATCGTGGCTATGACCTATAGCTCAACAGCTGCACGGCGACTGGTGCTAGTGGCTCTGCGCGCCTGCCGGCTCAGGTTCTAACCGAGCTGTTGGATGCTTTGGCAACTTTAATGAGGGTGGAGGTAACCCCAGAGACTCAAGAGCAGCATAAAAGTGGATGTCGCGAAGCTGCGAGATGAGATAGCTCAAGCCAAGGAAGAACCGGCGGCTGAGAACGCTAGGAGTGCCACGGAACGAGCTGCTTTGGATGCTCAGGCACGACGAATTCATGCAGAGTCTTTCTGGCTTACCTTGGATCAGAACGCTTCAAACACCATCATGAGGAGGAGGCATCAGACCTGTCTGCCCACGGAGTTTGAGGCTAGGAATCTTTTTAACACGCCTGGGGCAGGGACCCGTGACCCGCCCGTGGTGAACCGGGCTGTTGAGATGCCCGTGACCGGAGCGCGGGTTCAACCGCGTGCTGTGGATCCACCTCGTCTGAATATGACTCCGCCTCAGCATGTTCCGACACCGTCGGGTCATTATTCTAACCCTCCAAATAATAAGATTGCTGCGGCGACACGGTTGGCGGCTCTTCCCGTTGAAGGCGAGTCTCCAGCCGCGATGGAGATACGTAGGGCCGGAGAGCTTCTTCAGACAGCATGGCTCAGCAGGCGGCTTATTCATACAGTCGTGAGCGGATTCATTCAACCCCGCGTCCAAGCCGGAGTTATAGCAGGCACATTGATACGCCAGTAGTTTCAAGTAGTGAGCGGCAACGTAACCAGCCTCGTCGGCATGACCCGCCGCGAGCAGATAATAATGCCCAGGCTTTGGTGGATCAGGGCAGGGCACGTCGAGAGTTAGAGCTGGCGGCTCAGCAGCAATCTCCGGCTTACCCATCGACATCCGTGGAGGCAAGAGGGACCTCTAGAACCCTTGGTGTGCCATGTTTGGTGTCGGCTCTATGGAACGAGCGCCTGCCTAAGGATTTCAAGGGCCCCCACAAGGTGCCTAACTACATGGCGGATCAACCCCAGAGGCCTGGATTGAGGGCTATGAGATGGCCATGGAGATGTTGGATGTTAGTGATGCTGCGTGTGCTAAGTACTTCACCATGATGTTGGATGGGCCGGCTCGTACTTGGTTGAAAGGATTGCCCGCTAACTCTGTTAGGTCATGGGCGGAGTTAAAGACGCAGTTTATCCAAAAATTTGAAGATACGTGGAAGCAGGCTATGTCGATTCTGGATCTAGACTACTCTTGCGTCCAAGGTGAGGGCGAGTCAACAACCACTTGGGTGCGTCGGATTTCAGCCATTATACACTCATCGGATAGTATCAATGCCGAGTCAGCAGTTCTGATGTTGGAGAAGAAATGTCAGTTCCTTCCCCTTAAGCAGAAGCTGGGGCGGCTTAAGCGCCATTGCAATGACATGGGGGAGCTCATGGCGGCTCTTGTCAAATATGCCAACTCTGATAGTATGAAGGACCCTGAGTCTGATGAGGAGAAGGCTGGTAAGGGTAATAAGAATGACAATGCCAAGGGGCAGTGCTACCTCTTGAGCACTGCGTTGGTTTTCCCTTGAAGAGGAAAGGGTGATGCAGCAAAGTAGCGTAAGTATTTCCGTCAGCTTTTGAGAACCAAGGTATCAATCCAGTAGGAGGCCATGCACAAGTCCCTCACACCTACACAAACAAATAAATCCTCGCAACCAACACAATAAAGGGGTTGTCAATCCCTTCACGGTCACTTACGAGAGTGAGATCTGATAGATATGATAAGATAATATTTTTGGTATTTTTATGATAAAGATGCAAAGTAAAGGAAGCAAAATAAAAACAACGCAGAAATAGCTTGTTGACGGGAGATTAAATATGATGGAAAATAGACCCGGGGGCCATAGGTTTCACTAGTGGCTTCTCTCATGAGCATAAGTATTACGGTGGGTGAACAAATTACTGTTGAGCAATTGATAGAATTGAGCATAGTTATGAGAATATCTAGGTATGATCATGTATATAGGCATCACGTCCAAAACAAGTAGACCGACTCCTGCATGCATCTACTACTATTACTCCACACATCGACCGCTATCCAGCATGCATCTAGAGTATTAAGCTCAAAAGAACAGAGTAGCACTTTAAGTAAGATGACATGATGCAGAGGGATAAACTCATGCAATATGATATAAACCCCATCTTGTTATCCTCGATGGCAAGAATACAATACGTGCCTTGCTGCCCCTATTGTCCTTTGGGAAGGACACATAAGATTGAACCCAAAGCTAAGCACTTCTCCCATTGCAAGAAAGATCAATCTAGTAGGCCAAACCAAACTGATAATTGAAGAGACTTGCAAAGATAACCAATCATACATAAAAGAATTCAGAGAAGATTCAAATATTATTCATAGATAAACTTGATCATAAACCCACAATTCATCGGTCTCAACAAACACACATAAAAGAAGATTACATCGAATAGATCTCCACAAGAGAGGGGAGAACATTGTATTGAGATCCAAAAGAGAGAAGAAGCCATCTAGGTAATAACTATGGACCCGAAGGTCTGAGGTAAACTACTCACACATCATCGGAGAGGCTATGGTGTTGATGTAGAAGCCCTCCGTGATCGATGCCCCCTCCGTGAGCTCCTAAAAGGCCCCAAGATGGGATCTCACAGTACTGAAGGTTGCGGCTATGGAATTAGGTTTTGGCTCCGTGTCTGTAGTTTGAAGTGCGTGAGGTATATATAGGAGGAAGAAATGCGTCGGTGGAGCAACATGGGGCCCACGAGGGTGGAGGGCGCACACTGGGGGGTAGGCGCGCCCCTACCTCGTGCCTTCCTGGTTGATGTCTTGACGTAGGGTCCAAGTCCTCTGGATCACGTTCCCAAAGGTTTCATTCCGTTTGGACTCCGTTTGATATTCTTTTTCTGTGAAACTCTGAAATAGGCAAAAAACAACAATTCTGGGTTGGGCCTCCGATTAATAGGTTAGTCCCAAAAATAATATAAAAGTGTATAATAAAGCCCGTTGATGTCCAAAACAGAATATAATATAACATGGAACGATAAAAAATTATAGATACGTTGGAGACGTATCAAGCATCCCCAAGCTTAATTCCTGCTCGTCCTCGAGTAGGTAAATGATAAAAACAGATTTTTTGATGTGGAATGCTACTTGGCATAATTTCAATGTAATTCTCTTAATTGTGGTATGAATATTCAGATCCGAAAGATTCAAGACAAAAGTTCAATATTGACATGAAAAACAATAATACTTCAAGCATACTAACTAAGCAATTATGTCTTCTCAAAATAACATGGCCAAAGAAAGTTATCCCTACAAAATCATATAGTCTGGCTATGCTCTATCTTCACCACATAAAGTATTTAAATCATGCACAACCCCGATGACAAGCCAAGCAATTGTTTCATACTTTTGGTGTTCTCAAACTTTTTCAATCTTCATGCAATACATGAGCGTGAGCCATGGACATAGCACTATATGTGGAATAGAATGGTGGTTGTGGAGGAGACAAAAAAGGAGAAGATAGTCTCACATCAACTTGGCGTATCAACGGGCTATGGAGATGCCCATTAATAGATATCAATGTGAGTGAGTAGGGATTGCCATGCAACGGATGCACTAGAGCTATAAGTATATGAAAGCTCAACAAAAGAAACTAAGTGGGTGTGCATCCAACTCTCTTGCTCACGAAGACCTAGGGCATTTTGAGGAGGCCCATCATTGGAATATACAAGCCAAGTTCTATAATGAAAAATTCCCACTAGTATATGAAAGTGATATCATAGGAGACTCTCTATCATGAAGATCATGGTGCTACTTTGAAGCACAAGTGTGGTAAAAGGATAGTAACATTGTCCCTTCTCTCTTTTTCTCTCATTTTTTTATTTGGGCCTTTCCCTTTTTTTCATGGCCTCTTTTTTTTCGTCTGGAGTCTCATCCCGCCTTATGGGGGAATCATAGTCTCCATCCTCCTTTCCTCACTTGGGACAATGCTCTAAAATGATGATCATCACACTTTTATTTATTTACAACTCAACAATTACAACTCAATACTTAGAACAAAATATGACTCTATGTGAATGCCTCCGGCGGTATACCGGGATATGCAATGAATCAAGAGTGACATGTATGAAAGAATTATGAACGGTGGCTTTGCCACAAATACAATGTCAACTACATGATCATGCAAAGCAATATGACAATGATGGAGCGTGTCATAATAAACTGAACGGTGGTAAGTTGCATGGCAATATATCACGGAATGGCTATGGAAATGCCATGATAGGTAGGTATGGTGGCTGTTTTGAGGAAGGTATATGGTGGGTGTATGATACCGGTGAAAAGTGCGCGGTATTAGAGAGGCTAGCAATGGTGGAAGGAAGAAAGTGCGTATAATCCATGGACTCAACATTAGTCATAAAGAACTCATATACTTATTGCAAAAATCTACAAGTTATCAAATCAAAGTATTACGCGCATGCTCCTAGGGGGATAGATTGGTAGGAAAAGACCATCACTCGTCCCCGACCGCCACTCATAAGGAAGACAATCAATAAATAAATCATGCTCCGACTTCATCACATAACGGTTCACCATACGTGCATGCTACGGGAATCACAAACTTTAACACAAGTATTCATCAAATTCAAAACTACTCAACTAGCATGACTCTAATATCACCATCTTCATATCTCAAAACAATTATCAAGTATCAAACTTCTCATAGTATTCAACACACTCATAAGACTTTTTAACTAATCTTGAATGCCTATCATAGTTAAAGCAAATTACCATGCTGTTTTGTAGGACTCTCAAAATAATCTAAGTGAAGAATGAGAGAACAATAGTTTCTATAAAACAAATCCACCACCGTGCTCTAAAATATATAAGTGAAGCACTAGAGCAAAGCTATATAGCTCAAAAGATATAAGTGAAGCACATAGAGAATTCTAACAATTTCCAAATCAAGTGTGACTCTCTCAAAAGGTATGTAAAGCAAGGATGATTGTGTCAAACAAATAAATAAAGACTCAAATAATACAAGCCGCTCCAAGCAAAACACATATCATGTGGTTAATAAAAATATAGCTCCAAGTAAAGTTACCGATGGAAGTAGACGAAAGAGGGGATGCCTTCCGGGGCATCCCCAAGCTTTGGCTTTTTGGTGTCCTTAGATTATATTGGGGTGCCATGGGCATCCCCAAGCTTAGGATCTTGCCACTCATTGTTCCATAATCCATCAAATCTTTCACCCAAAACTTGAAAACTTCACAACACAAAACTCAGCAGAAAATCTCGTGAGCTCCGTTAGCGAAAGAAAACAAAACACCACTTCAAGGTACTGTAATGAACTCATTCTTTATTTATATTGGTGTTAAACCTACTGTATTCCAACTTCTCTATGGTTTATAAACTATTTTACTAGCCATAGATTCATCAAAATAAGCAAACAACACGCGAAAAACAGAATCTGTCAAAAACAGAACAGTTTGTAGTAATCTGTAACTAACGCAATCTTATGGCACTCCAAAAATTCAGAAAAAATAGGAAGACCTAGACAATTTGTTTATTGATCAGCAGCAATTGGAATCAATATTTTATCACGTTCTGGTAATTTTTAACAATTATTTTCGTGAACAGAAAGTTTCTGGAATTTTCAGCAAGATCAAATAACTATCATCCAAGAAGATTCTATAGGTTAAACTTGGCACAAACACTAAATTAAACATAAAAACACATATAAACAGAGGCTAGATCAAATATTTATTCCTAAACAGAAGCAAAAAGCCAAAAAGCTAAAAATAAAATTGGGTTGCCTCCCAACAAGCGCTATCGTTTAACGCCCCTAGCTAGGCATAAAAGCTAGGATAGATCTAGGTATTGCCATCTTTGGTAGGCAATCCATAAGTGGCTCTCATAATAGATTCGTAAGGTAATTTTATTTTCTTTCTAGGGAAGTGTTCCATGCCTTTTTTAATGGAAATTGAAATCTAATATTCCCTTCCTTCATATCAATAATTGCACCAATCGTTCTAAGGAAAGGTCTACCAAGAATAATAGGACATGAAGGATTGCAATCTATGTCAAGAACAATAAAATCTATGGGCACATAGTTCCTATTTGCAACAATAAGATCGTCATAAATTCTTCCCATAGGTTTCTTAATGGTGGAATCCGCAAGGTGCAAGTTTAAAGAACAATCATCAAATTCACGGAATCCTAGCAAATCACACAAAGTTTTTGGAATCGTGGAAACACTAGCACCCAAATCACACAAAGCATAGCATTCATGATCTTTAATTTTAATTTTAATAGTAGGTTCCCACTCATCATAAATTTTTCTAGGGATAGAAACTTCCAACTCAAGTTTTTCTTCATAAGATTGCATCAAAGCATCAATGATATGTTTAGTAAAAGCTTTATTTTGACTATAAGCGTGTGGAGAATTTAGCACGGATTGCAACAAGGAAATACAATCTATCAAAGAGCAATTATCATAATTAAATTCCTTGAAATCCAAAATAGTGGGTTCATTAATATCTAGAGTTTTGATCTCTTCAATCCCACTTTAATCAATTTTAGCATCAAGATCTAAAAACTCCAAGTTTTTGGAACACCTTCTAGGTAAAGGTAGATCATATTCAGTCCCATCATTATCAAGATTCATATTGCAAAACAAAGATTTAATAGGGGACACATCAATAACTTTTAGATCTTCATCTTTAATTGTTGGAAATATGCTCTAGAGGCAATAATATATTAGTTATTATTATATTTCCTTGTTCATGATAATCGTTTATTATCCATGCTATAATTGTATTGATAGGAAACTCAGATACATGTGTGGGTACATAGACAACACCATGTCCCTAGTAAGCCTCTAGTTAACTAGCTCGTTGATCAATAGATGGTTACAGTTTCCTGACCATGGACATTGGATGTCGTTTGTAACGGGATTACATCATTAGGAGAATGATGTGATGGACAAGACCCAATCCTAAGCCAAGCACACAGATCGTGTAGTTCGTATGCTAAAGCTTTTCTAATGTCAAGTATCATTTCCTTAGACCATGAGATTGTGCAACTCCCGGATACCGTAGGAATGCTTTGGGTGTACCAAACATCACAACGTAACTGGGTGGCTATAAAGGTGCACTACGGGTATCTCTGAAAGTGTCTATTGGGTTGGCACGAATCAAGACTGGGATTTGTCACTCCGTATGACGGAGAGGTATCTCTGGGCCCACTCGGTAGGACATCATCATAATGTGCACAATGTGACCAAGGGGTTGATCACGGGATGATGTGTTACGGAACGAGTAAAGAGACTTGCCGGTAACGAGATTGAACAAGGTATCGGGATACCGACGATCGAGTCTCGGGCAAGTACTATACCGGTAGACAAAGGGAATTGCATACGGGATTGCTTGAATCCTTGACATCGTGGTTCATCCGATGAGATCATCGTGGAACATGTGGGAGCCAACATGGGTATCCAGATCCCGCTGTTGGTTATTGACCGGAGAACGTCTCGGTCATGTCTGCATGGTTCCCGAACCCGTAGGGTCTACACACTTAAGGTTCGATGAAGCTAGGGTTATAGGGAAGGTATGTACGCGGTTATCGAATGTTGTTCGGAGTCCCGGATGAGATCCCGGACATCACGAGGTGTTCCGGAATGGTCCGGAGGTGAAGATTGATATATTGGACGAAGGGTTTTGGAGTCCGGAAGTGTTCCGGAGGTACCAGGTGATGACTAGCATGACCGAAAGGTGTTTCGGGAGCCTCGGCAAGTGTTGGGGGGCTTCATGGGCCAAGGGAAGGGGGCAAACCAGCCCACTAAAGGGTTGTGCGCCCCCCTCACCTATTCCCACGTGACCAGGGGGTTTGGGGCGCCCCATCTAGGGTTCCCACCTCCTGGCTTGGGGGCCAAGTCACCCAAGGGGGAGATCCCATCTGCCTGCAGCGCCGCCCCCTAGGGGAAACCCTAGGGCGCCTCCCCTCCCCTTTGCCCCTATATATAGTGGAGGTTTTGGGGCTGCCTAACACACGAGTCTCTCTCTCCCAAGGCGCAGCCCTACCTCTCTCCCTCCACGTCTCTCGTAGTGCTTGGCGAAGCCCTGCTGGAGTACCGCTCTCCTCCACCACCACCACGCCGTCATGCTGCTGCTGGACGGAGTCTTCCCCAACCTCTCCCTCTCTCCTTGCTGGATCAAGGCATGGGAGACGTCACCGGTCTGCATGTGTGTTGAACGCGGAGGCGCCGTGATTCGACGCTTAGATCGGAATCAACCGCGATCTGAATCGCTACGAGTACGACTCCTTCATCCACGTTCTTGCAACGCTTCCGCTTAGCGATCTACAAGGGTATGTAGATGCACTCCCCTTTCCCTCGTTGCTAGATTACTCCATAGATTGATCTTGGTGACGCGTAGAAAATTTTGAATTTCTGCTACGTTCCCCAACATTATTTTCATAGAAACTAGAAGAACACGCTTTCACAAAGCAATCTTTCTTAGCACGCATCCTAGCGGTTCTTTCTTTGCACTCATCAATGGAAATTCTCATGGCTTTGAGTGACTCATTGATATCATGCTTAGGTGGAATAGATCTAAGTTTCAAGGAATCAACATCAAGAGAATTCTATCAATGTTCCTAGCCAATTCATCAATCTTAGGCAACTTTTCTTCAAGCAAAGCATTGAAATTCTTTTGCGAATTCATAAATTCTTTAACACTAGTCTCAAATTCAGAGGGCATCTTATTAAAATTTCCATAAGAATTGTTGTAGGAACTACCATAATTATTAGAGGAATTACTAGGGTACGGCCTAGGATTAAAGTTTCCTCTATATGCGTTGTTACCAAAATTATTCCTACCAACAAAATTCACATCCATAGATTCATTATTATTCTCAATCAAAGTAGACAAAGGAATATCATTAGGATCAGAAGAAACACTTTTATTAGCAAATAATTTCATAAGTTCATCCATCTTTCCACTCAAAACATTAATTTCTTCTATCGCATGCACTTTTTTATTAGTGGATCTTTTGGTGTGCCATTGAGAATAATTAACCATAATATTATCTAGGAGTTTAGTAGCTTCCCCTAAAGTGATTTCCATAAAAGTGCCTCCCGCGGCCGAATCTAAAAGATTTCTAGAAGCAAAATTCAATCTGGCATAAATTTTTTGTATAATCACCCACAAATTCAAACCATGTGTAGGGCAATTACGTATCATTAATTTCATCCTCTCCCAAGCTTGTGCAACATGTTCATGATCAAGTTGCTCAAAATTCATAATATCGTTTCTAAGAGAGATAATCTTAGCGGGAGGAAAATACTTAGAGATAAAAGCATCTTTGCACTTATTCCAAGAATCAATACTATTTTTTGGCAATGACGAAAACCAAGCTTTAGCACGATCTCTATGCGAAAAAGGAAATAGCTTCAATTTAACAATATCATTGTCCCACTACAAAAGAAGACACATCCGTGACATTTTGGGCCGAACGAAATTTTTGTTGTCATACATATATATGACACTTCTATGACGATAATTGTGACAAAACCCGGTATAATCATAGATGTGGTGGGCTCCTACTTCTATGACAAAAAATCATGACAGAAAATGGGCTTTTCGTCCTGGGCGGGACGAAGACGCAGCTGCATGACATTCTTTGGGCCGTCCATGATGGAAAAAACCGTGGTAGAAGCGAGGGCGAGGAAAATTTCGGTTAGTTCCCGGTTACGGTGGGAGGTCGGGGGCGGCGATGCGCGCTTCTCTTGTACACGTCGCTGCGCGTGTGTGCGGCGTTAGCTCTAATCAACCCGGCGAGGCGTTCGCTCTAATCGAACCCGGCGATTGCACTGCAGACTACACGTTCTTGAACCCGGCGATCGATCGATGGTCTGTTAATCAAACCCGATCGGCGATTCCTTTGCTCTGCTGCTAATCAAGCCGATCGATGCTTCCTCTGGATGAAAGTGGCGTTGCGGGGGGTTGGATGAACAGTTCGGTGGGGTTGGATGAACAGGACCCCGATCGATCGAGCGGTTGGGGTTGGATGAACAGGACCCGTGGAGGGCTGGATGAACAGGACCACCCGTGGAGGCGGGATGAGCGATGAGACGGTGGAGGATGGATGAGCAGTAGCCCGTGGAGGGTGGTTGAGCAGAGCCCGTGGAGAGGGCTGGTTGAGCGATGGCCGGTGGAGTAAGCGCTCGGTGGAGGCTGGATGAGCAGGAGCCCGTGGATGAGCGATCGCGGTGGAGGCTGGAGGAGGTCGACGGTGGATGAACAGTAGCTCGTGGAGGCTGGAGGGGGTCGACGGTGGAGATGAACAGTATCCCGTGGAGTCCCGTTTTGCGGTACGCCACACCCCTCCCGATGAACAGGACCCCCGTTTCGACCGTAGGAGGTCCATTTCGTCCGTTTTGCGGTACACCACACCCCTCTCGATCAACAGGACCCCCGTTTCGACCGTAGGAGGTCCGTTTCATCCGTTTTGCGGTACGCCACACCCCTCCCGATCAACAGGACCCTCGTTTCGACCGTAGGAGGTCCGTTTCCTCCGTTCTGCGGTACGCCAGGCCTCGTTTCCATCGCCTGTTCCATCCAAGCCCTCCCGATGAACACGACCACGTATTCCGTTCCGACCCAACCGGTTGGCTCCCACATGTTCCGTGGCCTACTGATGAACACGACGCATTCTATTGCCTCCCCATGAACACGACGACGACGCTGTTTCTCTGTTCCGACCCAGCCATGTCAACGAGCCCTCGCCGTACGTCTGCGCGAGTAGGCGTTCGAGACCCCGCCCGTATGTACACATACGTGGCCGTATTTTCTTTCTTGCACCCTGGCCGCCTCTACTACGACACGTGCGCACCTCTACATCCACCAGTATATATGTACGTACAGGTTCGCGACCAGAATGACAACGCTACGTATGCTTCGACCAGGTGGGTCCTGACTGAATAGGTCAGCAAACCTTGCGGCGCATCTTTGTGCGAACCGTGCTTGCTGCACTTTGAATGTGGACGAGAGCTGGCTTGATGAAACACCTCGCTTCCTACTTCTTTTTTGCGGGTACCTCGCTTCCTAGTGACCAAAGTCTTGGCTGATCGTCCTAAGAATGCTTATATATGAATAAAGCTCTCTCATTTACCCATAAAAAGATTAAGCCATATTAACCGAAAAGGAGGGAGTATGGACTAGCACTATTTTTTGGTGTGTCCCGTCAACTCATGAACGAGGAGAAGCTTGCGGGACAAGGTGAAGCTTCGCTTCACGCTTTTGACTAATGCAACCTACCCTCGGTGGACATGCATCATCCATTCGTGTCGATTATCGAGGCATACACTGTAGTACCCAACATGGGGAGTACCATCATTGTCGACTTCACGATGAGGCGAAGAGCCAAGCGCAGTAGTACGCATACTTGGTTTTGCACCTTCATACTACTCCTCCCTCCGTCACAGTTTACAGGGCGCGCTTCATTATGATGCATTTCTCTCAATGCATTTCCACCACCACAAAGACTTTAGACGCGTTTGGTTTAATGCTCAATTAATTAGGGCGTGGTAACCGCAATCAAGTCCACAATTTTCTCTCCATGTACTGTACTACTATGGAGTGGAGTAAGTGCATGCATGTGTGTACCCGGGGTGGAAGCACTTTGCATGCATGTGTGTACGCATTATTCCCTCTAGTAATAGGCGCGTGCTATAACTACCAATGCTATTTTCAGGCCGATCGCTAGTCGCCTTGGTCCCACAGTTTTTTTTTTTTTTTCGGCCTTGTACCGATAAACAAAGATGATGATGGAGTAGTATGTGCGGATTCAAAGAAGAACGTATTGATGGTTGCTTCTTCAGGGCAACTTATAGTGGGAAAGGTGGGGCTTATGATTTGACTGCTCATTACTGTTGGGGAACGTTGCAGAAAATTAAAATTTTCCTACGGTTTCACCAAGATCTATCTATGAGTTCATCTAAGCAACGAGTCACGAGAGAGAGTTTGCATCTACATACCACTTGTAGATCGAGTGCAGGCGTTCGAGGGAGTGGTGATGATGAAGACGTTCCCAACGTGATTCCGATCACCGATGACCAAAGTGCTGAAAGGACAGCACCTCCGTGTTCAACACACGTGCGGGGACGATGGCGTCTCCTCCGTCTTGATCCAGCAAGGATGAAGGAGAGGTTGAGGAAGATAACTCCAATGGCAGCACGACGGTGTGGTGCGGTTGGTACAGCAGTTCTCCGGAGGCTTCGCCAAGCTTGCGTGGAGAAAGAGAGGTGTTGGGGAGGGAGGGCTGCGCCTTCAATGGTGTCTGCAGCCTCCCCCACCCCTCTATTTATAGGAGGAGAGGGCAGGGGCCGGCCATCTAGGGAAACCCTAGATGGGGCGGCGGACAAGGGAGGAGGGAGGGTGGCTTGCCCCCAAGCTGGGGCGCCCCTTTGGGTTTCCCTCCCCATGCCCTAGCCGATGGGCCTAGGTGGGAGGTGCGCCCAGCCCACCAGGGGCTGGCTCCCTCCCACTTAGCCCATGTGGCCCCCGGGGGGTGGCCTCCCGTGGACCTCCGGAACTCTCCGGTGGCCCCAGTACATTACCGTATACCCCGAAACTTTCCTGAGTCCGTTTAACCACTTTCCATATATAAATCTTTACCTCCGGACCATTCCGGAACTCCTCGTGACGTCCGGGATCTCATCCGGACTCGAACAACATTCGGTAATCACATACTTGTCTTCCTATTAACCCTAGCGTCACCGAACCTTAAGTGTGTAGACCCTACGGGTTCGGAGACATCTGAACATGACCGAGACTACCTCAAGTCAATAACCAACAGCGGGATCTGGATACCCATGTTGGCTCCCACATGCTCCTCGATGTTGTCATCGGATGAACCACGATGTCAAGGGTTCAAGCAACCCGTATTCTATTCCCTTTGTCGACGGTATGTTACTTGCCCGAGACTCGATCGTCGGTATCCCAATACCTCGTTTAGTCTCGTTACCGGCAAGTCACTTTACTCGTACCGCAATGCATGATCCGTGACCGGACACTTGATCACTTTGAGCTCATTATGATGATGCATTACCGAGTGGGCCCAAGGATACCTCTCCGTAATACGGAGTGACAAATCCCGCTCGATCCGTGTCAACCCAATGGTCACTTTCGGAGATACCTGTAGTGCACCTTTATAGTCACCCGATTCGTTGTGACGTTTGATACACCAAAGCACTCCTACGGTATCCGGAATTGCACGATCTCATGGTCTAAGGAAGAGATACTTGACATTGGAAAAGCTCTAGCAAAACGAACTACGATCTTGTGCTATGCTTAGGATTGGGTCTTGTCCATCACGTCATTCTCCTAATGGCGTGATCCGTTATCAATGACATCCGATGTCCATAGTCGAAACCATGACTATCTGTTGACCAACGAGCTAGTCAACTAGAGGCTCACTAGGGACGTATTGTAGTCTATGTATTCACACGTATTATGATTTCCGGATAATACAGTTATAGCATGAACAAAGACAATTATCATGAACAAGGAAATATAATAATAATGCTTTTATTATTGCCTCTAGGGCATATTTCCAACAGTCCCCCACTTGCACTAGAGTCAATAATCTAGTTACATTGTGATGAATCGAACACCCATAGAGTTACGTGTTGATCATGTTTTGCCCATGAGAGAGGTTTAGTCAGCGGATCTGCGACATTCGATCCGTATGCACTTTACAAATTTCTATGTCTCCATCTTGAACATTTTCACGGATGGAGTTGAGCGACGCTTGATGTGCTGGTCTTCTTGTGAAACCTGGGCTCCTTGGCAAGGGCAATAGCTCGATGTTGTCACAAAAGAGTTTGATCGGCCCCACGCATTGGGTATGACTCCTAGGTCGGTGATGAACTCCTTCACCCAAATTGCTTCATGTGCTGCCTCCGAGGCTGCCATGTACTCCGCTTCACATGTAGATCCCGCCACGGCGCTTCGCTTGCAAATGCACCAGCTTCTCGCTCCACCATTCAACATATACACGTATCCGGTTTGTGACTTTGAGTCATCGGATCTGTGTCGAAGCTAGCGTCGGCGTAACCCTTCTGACGAGCTCTTCGTCACCTCCATAAACGAAACATGTCCTTTGTCCTTTTCGGTACTTTAGGATATTCTTGACCGCTGTCCGGTGTTCCTTGCGGGATTACTTTGGTACCTTCCTACCAAACTTACGGCAAGGTTTACATCAGGTCCAGTACACAGCATGGCATACATAATAGATCCTATGGCTGAAGCATAGGGATGACACTCATCTCTTCTTTATCTTTTGCCGTGGTCGGGCATTGAGCTGAGCTCAATCTCACACCTTGCAAAATGCACAAGAACCCTTCTTGGACTGATCCATTTGAACTTCTTCAAAATCTTATCAAGGTATGTGCTTTGTGAAAGACCTATGAGGCGTCTCGATCTATCTCTATAGATCTTGATGCCTAATATATAAGCAGCTTCTCCAAGGTCCTTCATTGAAAAACACTTATTCAAGTAGGCCTTAATGCTGTCCAAGAATTCTATATCATTTCCCATCAAGTATGTCATCTACATATAATATGAGAAATGCTACAGAGCTCCCACTCACTTTCTTGTAAACGCAGGCTTCTCCATAAGTCTCAAGATAAACCCAAACGCTTTGATCATCTCATCAAAGCGAATGTTCCAACTCGAGATGCTTGCACCAGCCCATAAATGGATCGCTGGAGCTTGCATACTTTGTCGACATTCTTAGGATCGACAAAACCTTCCGGCTGCATCATATACAGCTCTTCCTTAAGATAGCCGTTAAGGAACGCTGTTTTGGCGTCCATCTGCCATATCTCATAATCATAGTATGCGGCAATTGCTAACATGATTCGGACGGACTTAAGCTTCGCTACGGAGAGAAAGTCTCATCGTAGTCAATCCCTTGAACTTGCCGATAACCCTTAGCGACAAGTCGAGCTTTATAAATGGTGACATTACCATCGCGTCCGTCTTCCTCTTAAAGATCCATTTGTTTTCTATCGCTCGCCGATCATCGGGCAAGTCGGTCAAAGTCCACACTTTGTTTTCATACATGGATTCTATCTCGGACTTCATGGCTTCTAGCCATTTGTTGGAATCTGGGCCGCCATCGCTTCTTCATAGTTCAAGGTTCACCGTTGTCTAACAACATGATTTCCGGGACAGGGTTGCCGTACCACTGCAGTGCGGAACATGTCCTAGTGGACCCACTGATTCAAGAGCAACTTGATCCAAGTACCTTGATCATCATCATGAATTTCCTCTTGGTTGGTGTAGGCATCACAGAACATTTTCTGAGCTGCACTACTTTCCTGTTCAAGAGGTAGTACTTCATCGAGTTCTACTTTCCTCCCACTTACTTCTTTCGAGAGAAACTCTTTTCGAGAAAGGTTCCGTTCACGGCAACAAAGATCTTGCCTTCGGATCTAAGGTAGAAGGTATACCCAAAGGTTTCCTTAGGGTATCCTATGAAGACGCATTTTCCGACTTGGGTTCGAGCTTTTCAGGTTGAAGTTTCTTGACATAAGCATCGCATCCCCAAACTTTTAGAAACGACAGCTTAGGTTTCTTCCCAAACCATAATTCATACGGTGTCGTCTCAGCGGATTTAGACGGTGCCCTATTTAAAGTGAATGTAGCTGTCTCTAGGCGTATCCCCAAAATGATAGCGGTAAATCAGTAAGAGACATCATAGACCGCACCATATCCAATAGAGTGCGATTCGACGTTCGGACACACCGTTCTGTTGAGGTGTTCCAGTAGCGTTAGTTGTGAAACGATTCCACATTTTCTTAAGTGTGTACCAAATTCGTGACTTAAATATTCTCCTCCATGATCCGATCGTAAGAATTTTATCTTTCGGTCACGTTGATTCTCTACTTCACTCTGAAATTCCTTGAACTTTTCAAAGGTCTCAGACTTGTGTTTCATCAAGTAGACATACCCATATCTACTTAAGTCATCTGTGAGAGTGAGAACATAACGATATCCTCCGCGAGCCTCAACGCTCATTGGACCGCACACATCGGTATGTATGATTTCCAACAAGTTGGTTGCTCGCTCCATTGTTCCGAGAACGGAGTCTTGGTCATCTTGCCCATGAGGCATGGTTACGCATGTGTCAAATGATTCATAATCTAAAGACTCCAAAAGTCCATCGATGGAGCTTCTTCATGCGCTTGACACCAATGTGACCAAGGCGGCGATGCCACAAGTATGTGGGACTATCGTTATCAACTTTACATCTTTTGGTATTCACACTATGAACATGTGTAACATTACGTTCGAGATTCATTAAGAATAAACCATTGACCATCGGAGCATGACCATAAAACATATCTCTCATATAAATAGAACAACCATTATTCTCGGATTTAAATGAGTAGCCATCTCGCATTAAACGAGATCCGGATACAATATTCATGCTCAAACTTGGCACCAAATAACAATTATTAAGGTTCATAACTAATCCCGTGGGTAAATGAAGAGGCAGCGTGCGACGGCGATCACATCGACTCTGGAACCATTCCCGGCGCGCATCGTCACCTCGTCGCCCTTCGCCAGCCTCCGCTTATTCCGCAGCTCCTGCTGTGAGTTACAAATATGAGCAACGGCACGGTATCAAATACCCAGGAGTTACTACGATTCTTGGTAAGGTACACATCAATTACATGTATATCAAATATACCTTTGGTGTTGCGGCCTTCTTATCCGCTAAGTACTTGGGGCAGTTCCGCTTCGGTGACCCTTCCCTTGCAATAAAAGCACTCGGTCTCGGGTTTGGGTCCATTCTTTGACTTCTTCCGGCAACTTGCTTACGGGCGCGGCAATCTCCTTGCCGTCCTTCTTGAAGTTCTTCTTACCCTTGCCCTTCTTGAACTTAGTGGTCTTATTGACCATCAACACTTGATGTTCTTTCTTGATTTCAACCTCGGTGACTTCAAAGATAGAGAACACTTCAGAATGGTCTTTACCATCCCCTGCATGTTGTAGTTCATCACAAAGCTCTTGTAGCTTGGTGGGAGCGATCGAGGATTCTGTCAATGACCGCCTCATCGGGAGGTTAATATTCAGCTGGGTCATACGGTTGTGCAACCTGGACATCTTCAGAATGTGCTCACTGACAGAACTGTTTTCCTCCATCTTACAACTATAGAACTTGTCGGAGATGCCATATCTCTCGACCCGGGCGTGAGCTTGAAAAACCAGTTTCAGCTCTTCGAACATCTCATATGCTCCGTGATGCTCAAAACGCTTTTGGAGCCCGGTTCTAAGCTGTAAAGCATGCCGCACCGAACGAGGGAGTAATCATCGGCCGAGACTGCCAAGCATTCATAATGTCTTGGTTCTCTCGACGGAGCGTCACCTAGCGGTCCTTCTAGGACGTATTGTTTCTGGCAGCTATGAGGATGATCCTCGTGTTCGGACCCAGTCCGTATAGTTCTTGCCGTCATCTTTCAGCTTGGTTTTCTCTAGGAACGTTGAAGTTCAAGTTGACATGGCGTTGGCCATTTGATCTACAAGACATATCATGTAAAAGATTTTAGACTATTGTTCATGATAATAAAGTTCATCTAATCAAATTATTAATGAACTCCCACTTAGATTAGACATCCCTCTAGTCATCTAAGTGTTACACGATCCGAGTCGACTAGGCCGTGTCCGATCAACACGTGAGACGGACTAGTCTGCGTCGGTGAACATTCTCATGTTGATCGTATCTTCCATACGACTCGTGTTCGACCTTTCGGTCTCCGTGTTCCGAGGCCATGTCTGTACATGCTAGGCTCGTCAAGTTAACCCTAAGTGTTTCTGCGTGTGTAAATCTGTCTTACACCCGTTGTATGTGAATGTAAGAATCCATCACACCCGATTAACACGTGGTGCTTAGAAGCGACGAACTGTAGCAACGGTGCACGTTAGGGAGAACACTTCTTGAAATTGTTCTAAGGGATCATCTTATTTACTACCGTCGTTCTAAGTAAACAAGATGTATAATCATAATAAACATCACATGCAATTATAAAGTAGTGACATGATATGGCCAATATCATATAGCTCCTTGATCTTCATCTTCGGGGCTCCATGATCATCCTGTCACCGGCATGACACCATGATCTCCATCATCATGATCTCCATCATCGTGTCTTCATGAAGTTGTCACGCCAACGACTACTTCTACTTCTATGACTAATCGTTTAGCAATAAAGTAAAGTAAGTTACATGGCGTTCTTCAATGACACGCAGGTCATACAAAATAAAGACAACTCCTATGGCTCCTGCGGTTGTCATACTCATCGACATGCAAGTCGTGATTCCTATTACAAGAACATGATCTCATACATCACAATATATCATCATTCATCACAACTTGGCCATATCACGTCACATGACAATTGCTGCAAAAACAAGTTAGGCGTCCTCTAATTGTTGTTGCATCTTTTACGTGGCTGCAATTGGGTTCTAGCAAGAACGTTTTCTTACCTACAAATAACCACAACGTGATCTTGTCAACTTCTATTTACCCTTCATAAGGACCCTGTTCATCGAATCCGCTCCAACTAAAGTAGGAGAGCAGACACCCGCCAGCCACCTTATGCAACTAGTGCATGTTAGTCGGTGGAACCGGTCTCACGTAAAAGCGTGTAAGGTTGGTCGGGCCGCTTCATCCCACAATACCGCGGAAGCAAGAAACGACTAGTAACGGCAAGTAAGTTGACAAGATCCACACCCACAACAAAATTGTGTTCTACTCGTGCAAAGAGAACTACGACATAGACCTAGCTCATGATGCCACTTTGTTGGGAGCGTTGCAGAAAATTAAAATTTTCCTACGGTTTCACCAAGATCTATCTATGAGTTCATCTAAGCAACGAGTCACGAGAGAGTTTGCATCTACATACCACTTGTAGATCGATGCAGAAGCGTTCGAGGGAGTGGTGATGATGAAGACGTTCCCAACGTGATTCCGATCACCGATGACCAAAGTGCTGAAAGGACAGCACCTCCGTGTTCAACACACGTGCGGACGACGATGGCGTCTCCTCCGTCTTGATCCAGCAAGGATGAAGGAGAGGTTGAGAAGACAACTCCAATGGCAGCACGACGGCGTGGTGCGGTTGGTCTGGCAGTTCTCCGCAGGCTTCGCCAAGCTTGCGTGGAGAAAGAGAGGTGTTGGGAGGGAGGGCTGCGCCTTCAATGGTGTCTGCAGCCCTCCCCCACCCCTCTATTTATAGGAGGAGAGGGCAGGGGGCCGGCCATCTAGGGAAACCCTAGATGGGGGCGTGACAAGGGAGGAGGGAGGGTGGCTTGCCCCCAAGCTGAGGCGCCCCTTTAGGGTTTCCCCTCCCCATGCCCTAGCCGCATGGGCCTAGGTGGGGAGGTGCGCCCAGCCCACCAGGGGCTGGCTCCCTCTCCCACTTAGCCCATGTGGCCCCCCGGGAGGGGTGGACCCTCCCGGTGGACCTCCGGAACTCTCCCGGTGGCCCCGGTACATTACCGGTATACCCCCGAAACTTTCCGGAGTCCGTTTAACCACTTTCCATATATAAATCTTTACCTCCGGACCATTCCGGAACTCCTCGTGACGTCAGGATCTCATCCGGACTCAAACAACATTCGGTAATCACATACTTGTCTTCCTATTAACCCTAAGCGTCACCGAACCTTAAGTGTGTAGACCCTACGGGTTGGGAGACATCTGAACATGACCGAGACTACCTCAAGTCAATAACCAACAGCGGGATCTGGATACCCATGTTGGCTCCCACATGCTCCTCGATGTTGTCATCGGATGAACCACGATGTCAAGGGTTCAAGCAACCCCGATTCTATTCCTTTTGTCAGTCGGTATGTTACTTGCCCGAGACTCGATCGTTGGTATCCCAATACCTCGTTTAGTCTCGTTACCGGCAAGTCACTTTACTCGTACCGCAATGCATGATCCGTGACGGACACTTGATCACTTTGAGCTCATTATGATGATGCATTATCGAGTGGGCCCAAGGATACCTCTCCGTGTCTGGAGTGACAAATCCAGTCTCGATTCGTGTCAACCCAATGGTCACTTTCGGAGATACCTGTAGTGCACCTTTATAGTCACCCGATTCTGTTGTGGACGTTTGATACACCCAAAGCACTCCTACGGTATCCGGAATTGCACGATCTCATGGTCTAAGGAAGAGATACTTGACATTGGAAAAGCTCTAGCAAAACGAACTACGATCTGGTGCTATGCTTAGGATTGGGTCTTGTCCATCACGTCATTCTCCTAATGACGTGATCCCGTTATCAATGACATCCGATGTCCATAGTCGAAAACCATGACTATCTGTTGACCAACGAGCTAGTCAACTAGAGGCTCACTAGGGACGTATTGTAGTCTATGTATTCACACGTGTATTATGATTTCCGGATAATACAGTTATAGCATGAACAAAAGACAATTATCATGAACAAGGAAATATAATAATAATGCTTTTATTATTGCCTCTAGGGCATATTTCCAACAATTACTCACTATTAATGCGGCGCAACGACTGGGCTGAGTCTCCCATGCGGTTGTGCACTACCCCCTCGGTTCTTAAATATACTCCGGAGTATTTGTCTTTCTAAATATTCCAATGAGTGACTACTCAAATATTTGTCTTTTTAGAGATTTCAAATGGACTGGCACATAAGGATGTATATAGACATATTTTAGAGTGTAGATTCACTCATTTTGCTCCGTATGTAGTCACTTGTTGAATTCTCTAGAAAGACAAATAGAATATTTAGGAACGGAGGGAGTACACATACGAAGCAAAATGAGTGAATCTACACTCTAAAATATGCCCGTTTGAAATTTGTAAAAAGACAAATATTTAGGAACGAAGGAGTATAATTTTGTGCATGGCACATGGACCCGGATGATGAAGAGGCTTATGGCAATGCTATCAAGCTTCCATCATTTGTTTACATAATTGACGTACTATACAAATAATTTTCCAGCGACAAGAAATTGTACAATGGCGTGAGCTTTCAGCTTTTGTTTCGCGTGTCTTGCCATCGATGCTCTTTCGGAAACAATAAAAAACTAACTTCCTTGCTAATGCATGTCAATTATTAGCAGATCAGAGCTAATAATTACATCACAACTGAAGACAAAGTTGTGAGAGGGTGTTAAATTAAAATTGATCCAGGCTTTTATTGGCAGCAACGTCCCCCCACCTCTTTCTAAATCAACAAGGCATGTTGGGAAAAAAGTAGCTGTCTGGAGCATGCAACATTCCGATTATTTTGTGCAGTTCCACTAAAATAGAGCTGAGCGTCCCTATTCCAAAGATATCAAGTGTGATTACGATAATAGAGGACTGCTGATGAAACAATAAACACACAAATAGAAGCCGGTCACCTTTGCAGTCTCTCTTAAGACTAACTAGTTGGAGAAGATTAGGCTCGGAGTTGGATGAGGAGGATAGAGCAAAACCAATCTCCCTTTGTGCGATCGCCTTTGAAATGTAGAGACGTTGCCGTGTGACATTTTAGTACAACTGCACAAAACACTCTGAAGAAAAAAAGTGATTTGTGCAGTTCACCAAAAGGTCGCAATAGCAACGAGGTGAAATGGATAGCCCTGTTTGCAAAAAAGAGGTAGAAAGGAAACACTTACTGGCCAATAACAGTTGATGACATAGGCGACGATAGAAAAGAAGCATATTCCTTGTCCTAAGGGAAGATAACAACACGGTTGTGTTTGTCTAAAACGGTGTGAGGACGAGAATGCAATATGGAAAGTACGCCGGACGAGCTACGTTTTGGGCAAAGAACTATGGAAGATCCACATGCAGCGACGTGGGAAAACGGGCAGTGGAGCAAGGCCGGAGGGGATACCTGGAGGTCATCGGGATGTAACTAGGTGAGCAGCGGCGGGAGGAATCTGTGAGCAGGTGCCGTAGGCCCTGCCGCGCCGGAGCTTGGTCAGAGAGAACGGCGTGTACCACAGATCGGGACGTGCTGCCTCAGCACCGTCAAATGGAGAAACGATGCACTTCCTCCCTTTCCCCCGGCGGACGGGATGCGGCCGGATCAGTGACCAACGGTGAGAGAGAGAGGCCACCGCACTTCCTTTCCCCCGGCGGACAGGATGCGGCCGGATCAGTGACCAACGATGAGAGAGAGAGAGAGGCCACCGCACTCCCTTTCCCCCGGCGGACGGGATGCGGCCGGATCAGTGACCAACGGTGAGATAGAGAGAGGCCATCGGAGCCTTGTGTGAGATACTCTGAAGAGCGACAAACCAGGCAGGCAGGCTCCATTGTATATAGTGAGCGGACTACCTTTTTCTCCATAAAATCGTTTTATATTCGTATAATGTGCCATTGAGCGCTATAACTTTATTTAAGAATAACGCGGCAACGCGTCAAGTCAAACTTTGTTTCGTGCACGCGTGGTACACGACCTCCCTAGGTAAACAATCGCTACATGCGTTCAAATTAGCACGTGGTCTGCGATTTCTTAAAGAAATGAGCTCCACCATGTACCCGCGCGGGTGTGGATGGGCACGAAGCGTGAGTACGTGCACGGTGCACCTATTCTCTTCTTGTATACGTACACCACCTACATGGGATTGTGTGAGAGAGATATAAACCTAGAGAGATATAGTGTGTGGGTTCTTGAGAGTTTTTTTGTGTGTGGGTGGGGGGGTCAACCAAAAATGTAACATATGCAATGTGTGTGAAATAGAGTCCTGGATATAACATATATATAGAGGGGGCGATCCACGAGAAGAGAGTGGAGGTATCATCGACTTGAGGTGTCCTTAGAATCAAAGAGAGGGATGATGTGTGTGTGTGTGCGCGCGCGATCGATAAAGAGTGCCATCGAATTTGTGTGTGCCCACGTCAAAGATATAGAGTGGCTGGCCTATTGGAACGTGAGATGGGACATGTGCAGTTTGTCTCTGTGGCATGGATACCTACCTGCAACGCTCGACTACTGGTGTGTGGTGGGGGAAGAGGGAGGCCCAATTAACTATAGAGGTACAATGGCTGGTATATGTGTGGAGGAGGAGAGAGGCCTACCTCATGTATTAAGGAGATCGATCGACATCCATGCATATGTGCAGGAGATGAATAAGGTTGGGAGAGAGACAGAGCTAGAGTGTTGGAGGGGGTGGTAGTGGAGTTGCTTCTAACAAATGGTGGGATAGGCTTGCTAGACAAACGAAGGGCACGCCCACAATATCAATAAGAGAGGAGATGGCTGCTTGTTGTGCAGTGCACGCACGTGAGAGAGACGGGTCAGAGGCATGCACGAATGATGAGGGGGACGATGTGGCTGTGGTAAGCAGGCGTAACTACATAGGAAGATCAATCGCCTTTGTAAAAAGAAAGGAGAGACATAACTTGTGAGGTACGCCGATCGATGGGGGGGTAGTTAAAGTCGATCTAGGTATATGTTGGGAGATCGATCGGTATACATGCATGTGTGTGTTAGAAGCAAATGAGGCACGAGGAGAAGGATAGAGAGAGGGATGCATGTAGGGGTGGTACGAGAGGCATACTATATCGAGGGGGAGGAGTGTGTAGTCGAGAACGATGAAAAGAGTGGTGGGAGTGAAGCATGGACGGTGACAAGAGAAGAGGGGAAGCTTGTGTTTGTGCTAGGCACACCTGGCTAGAGAGGCATATCGATCGATGTGTGCCGTAAAGAAGGATCTGGGGGGCCTACACACACCGTGGGTGAACGACCTAAAGTGAAAAGACGAATTTGCGCGATGGAGCTAGAGAATGTTGAGGGAGGGTGAGAGGGATGCGGGCGTGTGCATGCACAAGAGAAAGTTAGTGCTAGCTACAAAGATAAGAGGGTTGTGTGGGTGTAAAAGACGAATAGAGATCATATATACTTCATTATAAAAAGCGAATTCGGATATTTGAAGAATTTATCATAGTGTTTCAAACCGACGCATGTGTGAATATATATAACGGTGATACACATGGTGTGGTTATGAACATGGTATACTACATTTAATATATTTTATCTCTACTCTTATAAAAAAACGGAGTTGTTGATGATGGTGTGCCTGCCATCCTGCATTATAGGCCGTCTGATTTATATCTGGTGGATAGCAAGGAAACTATGATGGTTGAAGTTGGCAACAATCATGATTGTAGATTCTTATTGAAATAGAGAAACGAATTCAAATTTAGTTCGAATATCAGCAGTAGTATAGACATTTGGAATGCACTAAAATGTTGGTATGAGTAGGTTACATGCATTATACAGCAAGCGAAAAAATTTAATCGGACATAACATGGATTCATACTCCCTCCTTCCATTTATATAGGGCGTAATGAGATTTTTAAGACCGCCTTTGACTATTGACAAGATTAATAGTACATGACATGCACAATGTGAAAATTATATCATTGAAAGAACCTTTCACAGACGAATTTAACGGTGTGCTTTGTGTAAGTTGCATGTCATATATCATTGCTCTAATATTTGGTCAAATTTAGCATCGAAAAAAGCATTAGGCCCTATATAGATGGAAGGAGGGAGTAGCTTTGAAAAGCATTTGTATAGTAAAACAGGGCAAGACTCTCTCTTTGTGTGGTGTGAATAGTTTAATTTTTTTGTTTTCTTTTTGGTTGAGGAAGTGCGAATTGATTTGGTACGCACAAGTACAATATTACTACGTTAGGCTTGTCCTAAAAATTCAACCCGCGTCTTGTTATATCCCAAAATTCAGATATCGTGCTCCCAAAACTGGCGCCTTCACAACCCGCGCCTTGCTATCCCGAAATTACAACGCGAAAACTACCTCCACTGCCAAATCCCGACACGCTGAAATCCCCTCTAACCCTGAGCCGAAAGGGCCGCTAGTTCAAATCGGTGGGGGTACTTTTGTAACACACCCTACATTTTGGACAAGCGCGCTCCTAAGTCATGCTTCACCCTCCCATCGCCCCTTTTCGCCATTCAAATCCCAGGCCGCCATAACCTCTCTGCTCCAGCCGCGAAACCCCACCCTCCTCCGTCCGCCACGTCACCGCTGCCCAGCCGGAGCCTCTTCCCCGATGACGTCGTCCACCGCAACAGCTCGACGTTCCTCGTCCACCTCCCCGGATGAGGATCTGTCGTCCCGCCGGTTCAGCCGCCCCGTCCTCCACCTCCAAGGAGGTTCTTCGACGATCTCCTCGTCTATCGCGGTTTCTCCATCCCCACAGCGCCGCCTTAACCTGCTCCACCGGAACCGCAGCATCCTCACTGACTCCTTGGACGAAGCCGAGGCCTACTCGGCGCAACCAAAGAGGTTGTACTCTCATCGCATCGCACCTTCTCCTTAAATCGACCTCCCGGCACAGACGGTGCTCCATCCCGCACCCCCATGGAGCGGCTACCTTGAAGCCGGCGCCGCGGACGACATCTCCACGGTGGATCTCCCCCAGTACGAGGCCCCTTTGGTGGCGGCGTCCATACCAGCCGGATCTGGTGCTGCTGCTCTGGCTCTGGCTCGCTCACTCGCGCTACTGCCGCTCCGGCTCTCGCTCGATCGCTCGCTCGCCTAGCTGCTACTGCTGCTCTCCCCCTCGCTCGTGCTGCTGCTCTGCTCTGATTAAGCCACACTTCAGTCGACTGAATTGACTTTTGGGTCGATCGATTTTAGGGGTTGGGGGGCTCGCGGAGTTAAGGAAGAACCACCATGGCGAGGCGGGGGCTCGGCGGAGAGGTACCCTCTATCTATCTTAGGGTTGGGCGGGGGTCCTAGAGGGCTGGCCGGGCGGCGGTGGCGAGTTGTTTTAGGCGGCGGGCGGCTGGGGCAGCGGTTCGGCCGGTGGTGGTGGCGGCTCGAGGGGTGCAGGTTGAAGATGAACTGAGGCCCTCCTAAACTACATGTCAAGTGCCTCTCTGCTACCATTGCGTTCAGTTTCGACGGAGTAGCATTCAGATTCCACAGTAAATTTCAGTTTCGATAGTTAAGTTCAGAGTCAACAGTTTTTACCTCATCAGTTGTAGTCAGGTGGTTTTTGGTGATGTTAATTTTACATCCATTTTACATCATCTATTGGAGATGCTATTAGAATCCCACTTGAGATTGACGATGTCATCTTGTCTGCTTCAGCCTTGGCGTCTTCTGGCTCACGGAGCTGCTCCAACGACGAGCGATCCATCACAACAGAGCGAGTGCCTCGGGCGCCTCTGATTCCTCAGATCTTCCTCCACACCTCCGACATCCACCTCTGCCTCAAGCTTCAAATGACCAACCCAATGATCTTTGAGGTCGACACGGCTCTGACAAAGAGGTTGTTCACTTGTTGCATCACTTATTACTATACATTCACGTCGATCCATTAGGGCTATTTTGGTTCAACGGAAAACATCGATCCACTGGTTGTTACCATCACTCTAAATTTCTGCATGCTCTCCTTACATAATCTCACCATATTTTTTTCGTATGCATGTCAGATATTGTACACAGTCATGTTGAACATGTAGAGAAAAAGAGAAGAGTTTTGCGTGGCAAATACAACGTCATGCAGACATCGCTCCATGGTGGGTTCAATGGCAAACCCTCCCCACCCCTCTCCGCATTGTAATCCAAAGGAAGATATCTGTTACGAGGTGGATTGAGGGCCATGCGACCACTCCTATTTACCCCCAAGGTGTTTGCTCTACCTTGGCATGATGATGTTAGTCATATCATGCATATGTTGCCTTCGCAGTGCCTACTTTTGACATCATATATGTCATCTCGCTTAGTTTAGACATGTTACGTAATGCCACATGTTTAGTTTCTATATCATATATGGGAATTATGCAGTCTCATGTCTTTTAGCCAGCCATAATATATGTGAAATGTGCAATGCCATCCTGTTTAACCAGGCATCATATATTTGAATGATATCTTGCCCATCCTTTTCTTCATTACATTTCCATTTGTCGACAATATTTGTACATTAAACTACTCTTCCTATGAATCAGCCATTTGGGTGGGAGATGGAAAATTCGGAGTGAAAACAAAGCCTTGAGCAGAGCAGTGCTACACCGTCAAGCAGATCTCTTGTTGGGTCCCGATAGCTCCTCGAGAGATGGATTGAGAGACAGATGACCAGTCCTATTCCCCCACCGAGGTGTATGCTCTAACTTGGCACGGTTATCTGCTCATATCATGCATACGGTGTCTTGCATTGCATAGTTTAGACATCATATACACAATATTCAACACCATGTTCTTAGTTCGGACATCATATCGAATGCCCTCTGCTTAGCATATAAATCACATATATGAATTAAATGATGCGATCCTGATTACTTATATAACATGTAGGTGAATTATGTCATGCGATCTGTTTAGTTATTCATCATATCTTTGAATTATGTTATGCTATGCTATCCAGTTTAGATAGACATCATATATGTGAAATTATGTCATGCTATCCGTTTTAGTTAAACAATATACATGTCAACTATTTCATGCCCTCTTTTTCCACACTATCTATTGCATCATCTCTCATACAATGTCTGTACATTCAACTATGTTTCCTGTTTATCGAGCATTTGAATTGGAGCGGTGATGCCAGATCTAGCGGAATAAAACACGGTCTTCAAATAAAACAATGCTACCTCTTGGTGGAGATAGCACCCGGTTGTACATGCACAAGAACCAGCCCTACCACACATAACCCAAACTCTCGCAGATTGTACCCCTACTGCGATGGACAGAGAACCAGCTTCACCCAATCTAACCCCAACCCCATCCGATAGTAACCCAGTTCCTGTTGACACAACACCATCTCCACCACAGAGCTCCCAAACAAGAGTAGTTAGTAAGGCAGCTCCGGTGTCCAAAGGGCAGAAGACTATCACGGCGAACCCCAACTCCACCGGTTAATACGCCTATTCACGTGGAGGAAGCACAACCAGCTAGTCATAGTTTAGCATCTATCGCATTTGATGTTGTTAAATCACATGTGCGTATCTTCCCATCTTGGAAATATTATACTAAAGATGAAGGAAAATGCCAGTTGCAGGTGTTTGTCCAGGAGTTATGTGTAAGTAATGTTATTCATGGCAATTACTTTGCTTCGTCCCATACATCCTACCTCCATGATGGTTATAATACAACAAATTTTCCCATTTTTCTCTATAGAGAAGGACCGATTTGGAAACTCAGGATGAGGTAACCTATGCTAATACCTCTGCTATCTTCAAGAATGCTTGGAGGCAATATCGGAATTACCTGAAGAAAACGTACTTCACCGGCAAAGAAACTCATCAAATTCCCTTACGTTCTCCCGAGACACATTCTTCGGACGATGATTTGGGAATGCCTTGTTACATCTTGGTCCCGAACCAAGAATGTGGTAAGGTCTATGAGCTCATTTTCTATTTTTAAGTATTATATTCTTGCGTCTTCTTGTACTCTGCTCATGTAGAACAAGTGCCTAAACCTGAAGGACAAGCTGCTCAAATTTAAGATTCCATTGCTACCATAGGACATAGATATATGTTTGTTTGATGCTTTTATTATGTACTAGTACTTGGCAATAGAAGACTTGGTAGTTTAATCCTGTCCACCTTACTAATGAACTGGTTCACGAAATGAGTTTCATATACTAGTACATGCTAAACTTGTTATGTGTGCTTGTTTCTTCTTTTAGAATCTTGTGAGAATATTGGGGAAGAGTGCCTTATTAAGCAGCGGTAAAGGAAGTAATGCGAGATAAGGTTCGGGATAGTGACACATCCTGTCTTGTTTTAGTGTTGGAGTTCTTCGACCACTACCGCTTGCACAAGTTATTCAAACTCCTTTATGCTCAATCAGTTCGGTTTCTTGAGTCTCAACTACAAGTCGAAAGACATCGATCAGCTGTGTTGCGACAAGAAGCGGAAGGATCATGGAAGTCCTGGAGCATTCAGATGCATACTTTCGGTGCAACACAAGCGTTGGAGGATTTTAGCGCCAAACAGGACAAAGCTAATCAGCTTGCTAAGCTTATTGCCAAAGATGGTGGATACCGTGATAACGTTTCTTGAGCTCTTCTAAAGTTGTTTCGCTTATGCTCTTGTTTTGCTCCCGCTTTTATTTGCACTGGTGGCCAATTTTGACGGCCAATGTATATGATATGCTGCTTTGTTCCCTATATTTGCACTGGTGGCGAACTTTGATGCCCAAAGGATGTAATATGTAATAGCCGTGATAGCCTAGCATTAGTTGCTTGCTTATTTATTCCTTGTTGTCTTGTTTATTTGTTTGCTTGTAGTCATTGCGGTTCTTTTCCGCGGTTAGCTAGTGGCTGCAATAACCTATTTTTAAAACTAGGCCACAATAACCATGGGCTAATATTCTTCGTAGTGACACCGAGCCTCCCACGGGCCGTAAAGCAATGGGCCTTCTACGGGGCGTAGAAGCGATGAGGCCTTCTACGGGCCGTGAAACAATGGGCCTTCTACGGGCCGTATCATCAATGGGCCTTATACGGGCCAGATGATCGATTACAAACATGGGCCAATAACGAGTCGCATTATGGCCGTAAACGGGCTAGAGTTGGAATCGTCCGTTCATGGGCCGACCGTAACGGGCCATCGTTAATAGGCCGTGTTGATGGCGCTATGAAAACGCATTACGTATTAACGGACCACAAGCGGGCCGACTTTAACCACGGGCTGAATTTGGCCCACAAGCGAAAAATGAGCGATGCGGGCCGTAATTAAATGAATCTTTGAAATGAGCCCAAGAATAAATGGGCTCGAGAAGGCCGAAGATAACATGGGCTGAAACGCATTAACGGAATAATGGGCGTTAATGGGTATAAAGTGATACACTATTCATTACGGGCTAGTTTCACCACGGGTCGTTAATGGGTGTAAAGTGATACCTTTGTTCATTACGGGCCGTTTCACCACGGGCCGTTAATAGGCCAAGAGTTACATAGGGCCTCATATGGGCGAAAGACGTTATGGGCCATACATGGGCGGCGAAAACAGGCTGGAATCATATTGGATGGCCCGATGACGCTCGGGCCTAATTCGGATAGGGTGTAACGGGCCTTGGGTTAGCGGGCGTAAATGGGCTATATGCGAGCAGTCGTTAACGAGGCTTTCCATGGGCCGACCGCCACCTTTTCACCAAGTCAAGCGGGCGGCCTTTTCACGATAATGGGCCTCTATTGGGTGCGTGCCGCGTGTCGACGTATCATAGGCGCCTATCGACCCAATCGACGAGCCGACACGTGTTTCGTCCGGCCAATAAGAATTTTACACGGAAATTTCCCATTGGTTGGGGCATTAACGGGTTATCGGATCCAAAACCCGACCCGATAGCTTAACGGCGTTCCATTACGGTGGATGCCACGTGTCGGTCACCCTTGACGAAAGCACTTCAGTGACGCGATTTATCGTCATGGAAGTGGACACTTCGTGATGATAATTTTGGTAATGTCATGGAACACTTCTCGACAAAGACATGTATGACTATCTTTATTCTCATCATAAAATTTGTCATGGATGTACATGCATGACAAAAAACGCGACCTACTGTGACAAACACGTATCATCACGGAAGTGTATTTTTTGTAGTGTCCACATCTTTCTTCCTTTGCATATCACACAAATCAACGAAGCTATTTAGATGGGTAGCGACATCTTCACTAGGAAGGACGGCGAATTGATCTTTCATGACAAGATTCAATAAAGTAGTATTGATTTCACAAGATTCAGTATCGGTAAGAGGAGCAATCAGAGTGCTAAGAAAATCATTGTTGTTGATATTGGTGAAGTCACACAATTTAGTATTATCTTGAGCCATCATGACAAGCAAGCAATCCAACACAGGAGCAAACAAGAAGCGAGCAAAAAAGAAGCGAGCGGAAAAGAGAGGGCGAATAAAACGACAAGGGTGAAGTGGGGGAGAGGAAAACGAGAGGCAAATGGAAAATAATGTAATGCGGGAGATAAGGGTTTGTGATGGATACTTGGTATGTTGAATTTTTAGACTCCCTGGCAACGGCGCCAGAAATCCTTCTTGCTACCTCTTGAGCACTGCGTTGGTTTTCCCTTGAAGAGGAAAGGGTGATGCAGCAAAGTAGCGTAAGTATTTCCCTCTGTTTTTGAGAACCAAGGTATCAATCCAGTAGGAGGCCACGCATGAGTCCCTCGCACCTACACAAACAAATAAATCATCGCAACCAACGCATTAAAGGGGTTGTCAATCCCTTCACAGTCACTTACGAGACTGAGATCTGATAGGTATGATAAGATAATATTTTTGGTATTTTATGATAAATATGCATAGTAAAGGAAGCAAAATAAAAACAGCGCCAGAAATAGCTTGTTGACGGGAGATTAAATATGATGGAAAATAGACCCGGGGGCCATAGGTTTCACTAGTGGCTTCTCTCATGAGCATCAGTATTACGGTGGGTGAACAAATTACTGTTGAGCAATTGATAGAATTGAGCATAGTTATGAGAATATCTAGGTATGATCATGTATATAGGCATCACGTCCAAAACAAGTAGACCGACTGCTGCCTGCATCTACTACTATTACTCCACACATCGACCGCTATCCAACATGCATCTAGAGTATTAAGTTCAAAAGAACAGAGTAACGCTTTAAGTAAGATGACATGATGTAGAGGGATAAACTCATGCAATATGATATAAACCCCATCTTGTTATCCTCGATGGCAACAATACAATACGTGCCTTGCTGCCCCTACTGTCACTAGGAAAGGACACCGCAAGATTGAACCCAAAGCTAAGCACTTCTCCCATTGGAAGAAAGATCAATCTAGTAGGCCAAACCAAACTGATAATTCGAAGATACTTGCAAAGATAACCAATCATACATAAAAGAATTCATAGAAGATTCAAATATTGTTCATAGATAAACTTGATCATAAACCCACAATTCATCGGTCTCAACAAACACACTGCAAAATATGATTACATCGAATAGATCTCCACAAGAGAGGGGGAGAACATTGTATTGAGATCCAAAAAGAGAGAAGAAGCCATCTAGCTAATAACTATGGACCCGAAGGTCTGACGTAAATTACTCACACATCATCGGAGAGGCTATGGTGTTGATGTAGAAGCCCTCCGTGATCGATGCCCCCTCCGGTGGAGCTCTGAAAAAGGCCCCAATATGGGATCTCACGGTACGAGAAGGTTGCGGCGGTGGAATTAGGTTTTGGCTCCGTGTCCGTAGTTTGAAGTGCGTGGGTATATATAGGAGGAAGAAGTGCGTCGGTGGAGCAACGTGGGGCCCACGAGGGTGGAGGGCGCGCCCCCTACCTTGTGCCTTCCTGGTTGATGTCTTGACGTAGGGTCCAAGTCCTCTGGATCACGTTTGTTCCGAAAATCACGTTCCCAAAGGTTTCATTCTGTTTGGACTCTGTTTGATATCTTTTTTGCGAAACTCAAATAGGCAAAAAAACAACAATTACAGGCTGGGCCTTGGTTAATAGGTTAGTCCCAAAATAATATAAAAGTGTATAATAAAGCCCATTAATGTCCAAAACAGAATATAATATAGCATGGAACAATAAAAAATTATAGATACGTTGGAGTCGTATCAGGCAGCACCATACGGCGGGTCAAGGTAGCAACGGTAAGCGCAAGGCTGATAATAATTCAGACTTTGTGGCTAATACCAATGTGCAGAATAACAATCAGCGTCGTAAGGGGAAAACGTCAATGCCCCGGTTTGGAGGGCCAAAGTTTAACATTGAGGCGATGATGAATAAACCTTGCCCAAAGCATGGTATGCAAGAGAAGTCGGCCAGTCATCTGTGGAAGGATTGTTTCGTCATGAGGGAGTACAGAAATTCCAATTTTTTCTAGAATAATCATGGCCCAAATGGCGGCTCAGGATTCTGTTCTCATGGGCCTGGCTTTGGTGGTGGTGGCTCAAACTCCGGTTTTCAGGGCCAAGGTAATCAAGGTGGTTTTGATCAACAGTCTAGTCAAGGGAATCAGCAGCAGTAGTCTGGTTATCAGAGTAATCCAAAGCAGCTCAATAGTGGTTAGTATCATGTGTTTACCACGAGTTTATGCAAACGGGACCAGAAGGTTCATAAAAGGGTGGTGAACGCAGTTGAGCCAGCAGTCTCTCGCTACTTGCGGTGGTCTGAACATCCTATTGTATGGAGCCGTGAGGATCACGCACCCCGGGTTGACAATCCGGTTTAGTTGGCTTTGGTTGTTGCACCTCAGGTTGGAGGGTACAAGTTCAATAAAGTACTCATGGATGGAGGTAACAGCATCAATATCCTTTACTATGATACTTTCCGACGTATGAACCTGACTGATAAGGATCTTAAGCCGTCTAATACTATTTTTCATGGCGTGGTGCCTGGTAAGTCGGTGTATCAGGTGGGCAAGATAGCTTTGGAAGTGGCCATTCATGATGATCATGATTATAGAGTTGAAACATTGACTTTTGAGGTGGTCAAGATCAAGAGCCCTTATCATGCCTTGTTTGGGCGGCCGGCTTATGCTAAGTTTATGGCCAGACCTTGTTATGTTTACCTGCAGCTTAAGATGCCGGGTCGTAAGGGTACCATCACAGTGCATGTGAACAGGAAGATAGCCTTGGAGTGTGAAGAGGGCGATGCTGCTTATGCTGAGTCTGTTTGTGCAACAGAGGAGCTGAAGTTTTACAAAGATAATGTTGACCCGGCAGATATGACACCTTTGAAGAAGCCAACCACAGAGCATGACCCTTTGTTAAAGTTTAAGTCGGAGGATGACACTTAGCTGGTTGATTTTGTTCCTGGTGACTCGTCCAAGCAATTCATTATCAGTGCTAATATGGATCCGAAATAGGAAGGCGCGCTCATCGAGTTCATCTGTGAGAACCGGGACATCTTTGCATGGAAACCTTCTGACATGCCAGGTGTACCGAGGGAACTCGCTGAGCACACTCTTAATGTTGATCCAAAGTTTAAACCGTTCAAGCAATTCCTTGTCTTTTTAATGAAGAGAGGCGCAAGGCCATTGGGGAAGAAGTGGCCCGGCTCTTCGCGGCTGGGTTTATCATTGAAGTTTTTCATCCTGAGTGGTTGGCTAACCTGGTGCTAGTGCTTAAGAAGAATGGCACTTGGCGGATGTGTGTGGATTACACAGAACTTAACAAAGCCTGTCCGACTGATCCTTTTGCTCTCCCTCGTATTGACCAGATCATTGATGCTACGACGGGTTGTGAGCGTTTGAGTATTTTGGATGCTTACTCTGGTTATAATCAGATCAAAATGGCAGTTAAAGACCAGGAGAAGACAACTTTCATCACTCCCTTTGGAGCCTTCTGCTATGTGTCTATGCCTTTTGGGCTCAAGAGTGCCCACGCGACTTATCAGCGGTGTGTTTAGAATTGCCTCCATGACCAGATTGGACGTAATGTTCATGCTTATGTGGATGATATTGTTGTGAAATCTAGGAAGAAGGAGACCTTGATAGATGATTTGAAAGAGACCTTTGACAATGTCCGAGTCTACAAGATGATGCTTAACCCGACCAAATGTGTCTTTGGTGTGCCAGCAGGCAACCTCTTGGGCTTTTTGGTTTCTGAAAGGGGCATTGAAGCTAACCCGGAGAAAATCAAGGCTATCACTTCCTTGGCTAAGCCAGCGTGTATTAATGATGTCCTGTGTCTATCGGGTCGAATTGCAGCCTTAAGCCGGTTCATAAGCCGGTTGGGTGAAAAAGCTATCCCTCTGTACCAGATGATGAAGAAAACAGATCACTTTGTCTAGAGTGATGCTGCTGATCAAGCTTTTGAGGCCTTGAAAAAATAGTTAGGTGAGCCACCAATCCTTGCTGCTCCTATTGATAAGGAGCCCTTGTTGTTATATGTGGCTGCTAATAGCCGAGCCGTTAGTGTGGCAATTGTTGTGGAAAGGAAGGAATCATGCAAGGAGTATCCAGTTCAGCGGCCGGTTTATTATGTCAGTGAGGTACTCATTGAATCCAAGCAGAGATACCGACATTGGCAAAAGCTAATTTATGGGGTGTTCATGGCTAGTCGTAAATTGAAGCGGTATTTCTTCGGTCATCCCATGACTGTGGTCAGTTCTGCTCCCTTGGGGGATATTATTCAAACAGAGAAGCCACAGGTCGGGTAGCCAAGTTGGCCATTGAGCTTGGACCCCATGGTTTGAAGTATATGCCTCAGACAGCTATCAAGTCTCAAGCACTTGTGTATTTTATTAATGACTAGACCGAGTTGCAGATGCCCGAGGAGAAGCCGGATAGCACATATTGGACTATTCACTTTGATGGATCCAGGCAGTTGGAAGACTCGGGGGCTGGAGTTATTTTGACTTCCCCACGAGGTGATAAATTTTGTTATGTTTTATGGTTGATGTTCCCTTGTACTAACAATGCAGCTGAGTATGAGGCCTTGCTCCATGGTCTTCGGATGGCTAAAGAGATGAATCTAAACCGGGTAAGGTGTTTTGGCGACTCAGATTTGGTGGCTCAGCAAGTTTCAGGCATTTGGGATTCTAAAGATCCACTCATGGCGGTTTACCACTGAGAGGTTGATGCTATTGCTGGTCATTTCAAAGGTTATCAAGTGGAACATGTTGATCGCAGGAAAAATGAGGCGGCTGATGCTTTAAGTTGGCTAGGGTCCCAGCGTACCTAATGTTTTCCTTGATATTCTGCATAACCCTTCAGTCAAATTGCCTACGGAGGAAGATCTTGCTGTTCCCGACCCGGAGGCAATTGGTGGCGGCTCTTCATGCTATTCCTGATGGGACAGTTCAATATTTGGCTTATATGACCCGGGGCGAGTTACCTGAAGATGAAAATTTGGCCAGGCAGATAACCCAGCGGTCTAAGTCAATGACTATTGTCAATGGAGAGTTGCACATCTGCAGTGTCACAGGGGTGTTTCAACATTATGTTTCTCCCGAGGAAGGCCGTGAGATTCTACGAGGGATTCATGAAGGAGATTGTTGTAACGCCCACGATGCGGCTATATCTCCGACGTGTCAAGGCACGACTTAGAGGCATAACCGCATTGTGGTTTTGTCGCAAGAAGGGTCATCTTCACACAATCCCATGTAATGAACAAGAAAGGGATAAAGAGAGTTGGCTTACAATCGCCACTTCACACAATACTTAAATAAATCATACATCATTCAGAGTACACACATAGTCCGACTACGGACAAATCCAAAAGAAAAGAAGATAACCCCAAATGCTAGATCCCCGATCGTCCCAACTGGGCTCCACTACTGATCATCAGGAAACGAAACATAGTAACGGGCAAGGTCCTCGTTGAACTCCCACTTGAGTTCGGTAGCATCACCTGCACTGGTATCATCGGCACCTGCAACTATTTTGGTAGTATTTGTGAGTCACGAGGACTCAACAATCTCAAAACCCGCGAGATCAAGACTAGTTAAGCTTATGAGTAGGATAAGGTAATGAAGTGGAGTTGCAGCAAGCACTAAGAAAATATGGTGGCTAATTATACGCAAATAAGAGAAAGATGAGAAGCTACGCAACGGTCGTGAAGCTACAAATGATCAAGAAGTGATCCTGAACTACTTACGTTCAAACATAACCCAAACCGTGTTCACTTCCCGGACTCCGCCGAAAAGAGACCATCACGGCTACACACGCGGTTGATGCATTTTAATTAAGTCAAGTGCCAAGTTTTCTACAACCAGATATTAACAAATTCCCATCTGCCACATAACCGCGGGCACGGCTCTCAAAAGTTTATACCCTGCAGGGGTGTCCCAACTTAGCCCATCACAAGCTCTCACGAGCAACAAAAGATATTCCTTCTCCCGGAATAACCCGATCAGACTCGGAATCCCGGTTACAAGACATTTCGACAATGGTAAAACAAGACCAGCAAGACCGCCCGAATGTGCCGACAAATCATGATAGGAGCTGCACATATCTTGTTCTCAGGGCACACCGAATAGGTCAAGCTACGAGTAAAACCAACCCTCAAGTTTCCCCGAGGTGGCCCCGCAGGCTGCCCGGTTCGGACCAACACTCAGAGGAGCACTGGACCGGGGAGGGGGGGTTAAATAAAGATGACCCTCGGGTTTGCAACCCCAAGGGAAAGTTATAGGTTGTTAGGCAAATGTTAAAACCAAAGTTGGGCCTTGCTGGATGAGTTATATTCAAAGCGAACTGTCAAGGGGTCCTATAACCCCAACCACCTAAGAGCATCTCAACCACGTAAGAGCATCTCCACTAGCCCCCCAAGAAGCCCCCAGGAGCACTTTTTTAGCCCCTGTGACAAAAAACCTCTCCACTCACGCCCCCAGAGCCTCGTTTTTCGGCGATTTCAATTAAATTTGAGCCCGACGATCCCACCCCAAACCCAGCCCCCCGGGGGGCAGCTGGGAACGTCGGTGCTACATTTTTGCCTCATGTGGCCCACCTGCAGCCACCACCCCATCGCTTTCTCCTCCCAGCACAACCCCCACCTTCTCTCTCCCCGTCCACTTCTCTCTCCCCGCCGCCCCGCCTCCTCCCCCCACGCCCCGCCGACTCCTCGTGGCTCGGTGCGCCATCGAGCCCATCATCGCGCTTGGCGCCGAAGAAGCTCTTGGAATTGGGCTTGGCCGAGGAGGACGCGCCCGGCGCGCGAGATGCCGAGGAGCGCACCGGCTGAGGCGGCGGCCTCCAGAGACGCCGCGGTAGGGCGGCCGGCCTTGGCGAGGTGGCAGATGTCGCACGCCATGAGGGGCGCGTCAGACGTGATCCGGACGATGGGGCGGCCCTTGAGCACGGCCTCGACGGTGGCCTGGCAGGCCTCCCACTGGCCGGACCAGAGCATGCCGACGGAGCCGTAGACGGGGTTGACCATGCGGCCGCACGCCTCGTAGAGCAGCGAGCGGAAGAGCGTCGGGCGGAGGCCGGCTTCGGCGGCGAGGAGGTTGAGCAGGCCGGCGCGGTCGTAGAACTTGGCGAGGAAGACGGCGGCGAGGAGGTTGAGCAGGCGGGCGCGTGCGTGGGCGCTGCGGCGGGCGACCGCGGGCAGGGTGAAGGGCGCTGTGGAGCGGCTCGGCAGGCGGGCATCGGGGAAGTAGCGGCAAGCGAGCAGCGGGGAGGCACGGCAAGGGCGGCAGCGAGGGCAGTAGCCAGGCGAGGGCAGTAGCCAACATTAACATCGAGGGACGGCACGCGTTCGAGGCCGCGTCCAGCGAGCGACGGCGCGAGTCCAGCGCGCATCCTCGGCCGCATGCTGCTCCTCTCACGCAGCCGCGTGGGGGCAACGAGTGGGCATTTTTTCACCCCAAGCTAAATGTTTCGCTGGCAGCCCCCCAAGGGGCGAAAAATGCCTCTTGGGGGCTCAACGGCTGGAGATGCTCTAAGGAACGCAAAATCAAGGAACATAACACCGGTATGACAGAAACTAGCGGCAAGAGTGGAACAAAACACCGAGCAAAAGGCCAAGCCTTCCATCCTTTGCCAAGTATATAGAAGCATTAAGTAAAATAAGAGATATTGTGATATCCCAACATGTTCATGTTCCAACATGGAGCAATCTTCGACTTCACCTGCAGCTAACAACACTATAAGAGGGGCAGAGCAAAAGCGGTAACATAGCCAAACAACGGTTTGCCAGGAAGGTGGGTTAGAGGCTTGACATGGCAATATGGGAGGCATGATAAACAAGTGGTAGGTAGCGCTACATAGCGATAGAACGAACAACTAGCAAGCAAAGATAGAAGTGATATCGAGGGTAATGGTCATCTTGCCTGGAAAGTTCTCAGTTGTCGAAAGCTTGCTCCTCGTTAGCATACTCAACAGGTTCCTTGTTCACGAACTCATCTCCCGGCTCTACCCAAAGCAAGAACACAAGCAACGGAACAACAATCAATCACGGTGCAATGCACAAGCAACATGATGCAAGACATGACATGGAATGCAAGATATGACGTGCAATGCATATGGGTACTCCGGAAGGGAAAGGGGGATCCAGGCATCAAGTTGGCAAACCAAGCATCCCGCTGGAAAGATGGAGTGATTTGGGTCGAAATCGATATAAGGATCATCGGAAACGGATGCACGGTTTGCAAATGACAAGCAAAATAGCAACGACGCAAATCTGCGCTTAACAACACCATAGCACTTGGAATGCAACAAGGAACTATGCTACAGCACTCCAACAAGATAACAAAGCACATGGAATTAAAGCATAGGTGAAGCTCTAGAAATCATGAACACTTGGCTTCTGCTAGAACTCAATAGAACAAGCTTAAAATAGCATGGCAAAAATGCAAATAATAACAGATTCGCAGACTGAGAAAATACTAAACATGTCAAAACAGCATCAGGTAGCAAAGTTTAGAGCTAGCAAACAACACTGTACAAGAACATATCATGGCAAAAAAAGACATGTCATGCTAGTACTAAAGACATAGAACAAAACTCGCTTATTGAATTTTAACCACAGATGCCTGCAAAATGAGGTAGCACCCATACAAACATGGCAAATGATATGATCAGTTTCAGACTTGGAAGAAAAACATGACATGGCAGAAACAGATTCATGATAGCAACTTTACAAGCTCATGACACTCACCAAAAAGCATTCCATGGCATCAATAGGTAACCAGAAGTAAGTAGACATATTCATGAAGCTAAGCAGGGCAATATAAAGTTCATAGGGTGCATGGATCACTAGCAAAACACATGGCAAAGCTGAATCTCATGTTAACAATCTGCCAACAACAATATTTAGCAAAAGGAGAGCATGGTAATGACAAGATGGAATACTCCATAATTGCAACTCGAGGCATGAATGGATAAAGAAATACCACATGTTCAAAACACTCTCGCTGAACTACCTCAAAATGTGAATGGATCTACTGGTAGCAACAAGTTTACATAGCATCAAAATGTAACAGGAAAAGGACTTGGCAAAAAATCACCAAGTGTCTAAAATCAGCAACATCACATAGCCTACTTCGCATGCTTGTGCTAGTCACCACAAAGATCAAAAAAATACAGGACTTGCACCACTGTAAAGATGGCATGATGGAGCTCATAAAAGATGTGGACATCATGCTCATAGGAGGCACACACAAAATGCAATGAAAATGAAAAATCAGCAAGTTATGATAAATGCCAGCAGTTAACAACATATATCACTTTTGCAACTATATTTAGGGCATTAATATGGACAGGAACATGCATTAAATTGACACTAACATGAAGAGCATCACGAGGCGAACATTTTGATATATGATATGCGCTAAACGGAGTTATGAGCATGGAGATATGACATGATGAACAAGTGCACATGAAGTTAGAATTTCGGGACTTAGAGAAATTATACCCTCACAGATATCAGATCTAGGGTACGGCACGGATCTTGAGGTTCGCCGGGGTTGCTTGCCGGAGTTGACGAGGAAGACGACCGGAGAGGAAATGGAGGAGGTCGCCGGTGTGGGGCCGAGGTGGCCGGAGATGACCCGGCGAGGTCGGGCGGCAGCCTTGTGGGCCAGCGGCGGGCGGTGGACGGAGCAGCCGGCGAGTGGCGCTGGGTCGTCAGCGAGCTCTGCGAGACGCCGGGCTGGCGGAGGCGGCGGATCCCGGCGCGGGCGCTTCGCACGGGAGGCGCGGCCTGGGCGGCGCCGGGCAGTCGGGCATGATCGGGCCCCGTGGGCCAGCAGGATGGAGGGTCGCAAGTGGGCGCCAGTGGCGTGGCAACGCCCGATTGGGTGTGGCGGCGGCGATGCTGACGTGGAGGCGTGGGATTGGTGGAGGAGACGTGGCCGACGGACACGTCCGGCGGCGCAGTCTTTGTCCGGCGGCGCGAGGGGAGCGGGGCTAGGTTTTCATTTGAGATTTGGAAGGGGGAATGCATATATATATATAGGTAGAGGGAGCTAGGAGAGTCCAAATGAGGTGCGGTTTTCGCCCACACGATCGTGATCCAACGATGGAGAGCCTGGAGGGGGTTTAGATGGGTTAGTGGGCTGTTTTGGAGGGGTGTTGGGCTGCAACAAGAGAGGGCTTTTACGGTTAGCCAGTTAACCATTGGGGCATCAAACGACCTCCAAATGGAACGAAATGTGATAGGCGCCTACCGGTGATGTACCAAGGCCACTCAACAAATCTCGACCCATTTCGAGAACGTTTTTCTCCCGCCCACGAAACGAGATTTGAGAGGTGCAACGGGTGCATGTGGGAGTGTCGGATCGCGAAACGGACAACGGGAAATATGACCGGATGCATGAGACAAACACGAATGCAAATGATATGCACATGATGACATGAGATGAAATGCATGACATGAACAAAATGCAAAACGAAAGACAAAAACCCATCCACGAAGGAAATATCATAACACATAGCCAAACATGGCAAGAGTTGGAGTTACAATTATGGAAAGTTACATCCGGGGCGTTACAATTGTGGTCATCATGCCGGCTCTAAGTCTCTCATAGCCAAGGCTTTTAATCATGAGTTTTATTGGCTGACGGCTCATGCTGATGCAGAGGATTTGGTCAGTAAATGTGATGGTTGTCAAAAAATTTCAAGACGAGCTCATGTGCCGACTCAAGAATTGAGGATGATTCCAATTACTTGGCCGTTTGCAATCTGGGGGCTGGATATGGTTGGAACTTTTAAAAGATCCAAGGATAAAAGACCCACCTTTTGGTGGTGGTTGACAAATTTACAAAGTGGGTTGAGGCAGAGCCACTCAGTAAGTGAGACGTGGCAATGGCGGTTCAATTCATCAAAAAGTGATTTTCCGTTTTGGCTACCCTCACAACATTATAACTGATAATGGCACTAATTTCTCTAAATGTGCTATGAAAGAATTCTGTCAACGAGAGCATATTCGTCTTGATGTGTCATCAGTGGCTCACCCCTAGTCCAATTGCCAAGCTGAAAGAGCCAATCAAGAAATCTTGAGAGGCATAAAACCCCGGCTTATGGTCCCTTTGCAGAGGATGCCGGGTTGTTGGGTTGAGGAGTGACCTTCAGTGCTTTGGAGTATCAATACCACCCCAACAGATCTACGGGTTACACGCCTTTCTTCATGGTTTACGGAGCAGAGGCGGTTCTCCCAAGTGACATCCGTCACGACTCGCCCCATGTGGCGGCTTATGTTGAAGCTGATAATGAAAAAGCACGTCAGGATGCTCTTGACCTTCTAGATGAGGAGCATGACCTTGCGGCAGCTCGATCAGTGATTTACCATCAAGATCTGCGTCGTTATCATAGCCGTCGGGTTAAAACTCGAACCTTTCAAGAAGGTGACTTGGTGCTCCGACTCATCCAGGATCAAACTGACATGCATAAGTTATCCCCACCTTGGGAAGGGCCTTTTGTGGTCAGCAAAAATCTGAACAACGGGTCATACTACCTCATTGATGTTCGAGAGCACAAGGACTCACGCAAATCTGAGGAGGAGACCCACCGGCCGTGGAACATTTCTCATCTTCGGCCTTATTACACCTGAGCCACCGACTCTTGTGTTGTACATATTTTTATCCCTATATATTATGATCAAGTATAATAAAGCCGGCATCCCTGATAATTCAGGGCCTCTGTCGTTCCATTTCTGAGTATCTGAGTCTTTATTGTCGGTTCATAAGATCACTTGGGGGCTTCCTGCTTATTGAGCATAGCTATGCCTACCCTCTTGATCCGGCTTGCATGCCTTGTTACAAAACATGACTTGGGGGCTTCCTGCTCATTTGAGCATAGCTATGACTACCCTTTGATCCGGCTCTGACGCCTGGTTGTGAATAACTTGGGATTTTTCCCTATAGTTAAAAAGGTTACCAAAGAGAACTTATTATAATGAACAGTTCAAACATAGGTAACCTGCCTTGATGGCTTGTTGAAATAATCACTCAGGGACTTCCTGTTTAATGAACATAGCCTTATTTACCCTTTTTATTGGCTTGGACGCCAGGTGTATTCACCAAAAATCTGGGTTATCCTGCCTTTGTATGCCTACCACTCCGACCAGGTAATCCTGGAATGACTCACCGAACTCTTGACAATCAATCTTATAAAGACCCTGAACTTGTCAAAGTTAAAACGGTGATTGGTCATGTGAGGCCCGGCTAACAGGTTTGAATAAAGGTTTAACTCAATGGTTGCGTGTCCCTTGAATAGCACTTGATGTTGACGCTTGGCCGCCTTTGAAGGCCTTGTTTTCCTGATTTGTATTTGCTTTGAACATTTGTGGGGTTCATATGGTGTACTATATTGATATATGGTTCAAAATTGATTGGGGCCATGTTGCCCTGATCCTATTGATTCATATTTGAATTTATCCGGAGTTTTGATAACCCGGCCTGGCTTTGGATGATAAGTCACTAGTGAGTTTTGATTATGCACTTAGAGTCCTGCGCTCTAAGTCTTTGGGATGTTACCCTTGCCGCATATGGCGTTGTAATCCGACAGTATGAATAAAATGAACAGGGCGCTGCGCTCTAAGTCTTTGGGCTGTCACCTTTACTGCATGTGGTGTGGTAAGCCGGCAGTATGAACAAATATCACAAGTATGATATTTACTTTGTTACGAATATACGAGGTTTTGATAAACACTCGCCCTGGTTATAGACTATGGTCACCAGTGGATTTTATATGGGGCATTGTGACCCGCCTTGGGGTAAACCGTCAGGGCACATGTTATCTGCTTATGTGCAGGAAATATGATAACAATGGTCTGCATAAATTGATGATATTATAAAGCATAAGTGCCAGATCTTCAAAACATCAGATCGGTGGTTCAAAAGTGTTATGCAAATCAACATGCATGATGGCATGGCAGATCATTGTTTTCAACTAGCCTATTACAAGGCATTGAGCGACCCATATAAGAATTAAGTGTTCTGGAGCATACATCATTTCATGTTGCAAATGTTAAGATGACCCTTGGATTAATGGTCTTAACCTTGGCCGGTGGAGGATTCCGGGTCATCTTGCACCGGTTCATTATCTTCTTCTTCACCAGTTGGCTGGAAGTCAAATGTGGCCCAATCGATCCCAATCAAAGCTTTGAACACAACCTCGTCATCAATAAGTGTTGACGGGTCAATATCAGGGGCAGAGGTGTGCTTACGAATTGGCGGAATAAGTTCCTGGGCTTTATGAACTGACGCTTTTAGCTTCTTCTTTTCAGCATCATAGACCGCCTGGTACTGGGACAAGTCCGTCTCTTCAGCTAGCTTTCTTGCTAATGGACGCATTCCCCTTGCTATTTGGGCAAAGTCAGCAACATTGAAGGGAGACCCGTCTTCTTTCATGCTTGGGCAGCCATTGGCCAATTCTTCTAGGTCAAGATCTGCTTGCCAAGCTTTGCCCGGCTCAGGGCGGTAATGGCGCCGGCTCTCCCCGCTGATCGCTTCAAATCATCAATTCTTTGGGGCATCACTGAAAGTTTCTCCAATACTTCTTTGATGAGTGAAGGAGGTTGCTTTTTATGCGAGGCAGCGGATATGACCCGTTGAGCGCCAGTGTATAACTGTTCCACCAAGGTATACGCATCTTTGAGTTTTTTGCGCATGTCTTGCCCAAGGTTGGAGCTTCTGGGGCCTGCGTCAACAAATGTGATTGATAAATCGATAAGGATTTCTATATGTTGATAAGGCATAGTTGAAAAACAGTATTGCTTACAAAAGATGGCAACTATCATGATATTGATCTGGCCTTTTAAGCCGGACAATTCTTCAGTCACCGGTTTAAGGGCGACTTCAGCTTCTTCCGCTCTTTTTAATAGAGCCGCCTTCTCAGTATCCCAGTTGTCCATGTCGGCTTTGAAGTCCTTCTTCAATTTCTCCATCTCTTCCAAGGAGGTTTTCAGCTCTTTCTGAGCCAGGGAAGTTGTAGTTTGTTGTGTGGAGATGTTCTGGCGAAGATCAACAATTTGGGATTCTTTCATGTTTAGCTCAGCCTGCAAATATAACAGATAGGTTATATTATAATCATCTTGTCTGAAGTCCCAAGCACAATACAAGTATTTCACTTGGCACTTGGGGGCTAATGCATATTGCTCTTTTTTGATGACAATTCTATGATGACCCGACTATGCTGCTATGACTATAGCCGACTCATGGGGGCTACGTAACTGGATTTTATTCACAGTAATGGTGATAAGTCCCGGCTTATTCATGCTGATTAAGCCGGCCCTTGGGGGCAACATGTGCAAACTTGATTGTTATTATTTGAAGTTCCGTCTTAACTTGTCAGTTTAACCGGCCCTGGCGAGCCATATATGTGAAATTAAAAGCTATATTTTGAAGGCCCGGCTTTAGTTATACAACTTAAGCCGACCCTTGGGGGCTACTTGTTGATTCTGCAATTCTAACATATTGTGACATGGATATCAAGTTCAACAAGAATGTTTGAAGTCTACAGCATATTCAAGTTTATCATATCCAATAGACTTGGCGGCTGATATATATATATATATATATATATATATATATATATATATATATATGGAGAAGATGATAATGTTTACCTCAAAGCGCTCCTTCATCAGGTTGACCAGGCCGGCTTCAAAGTCACGGCTGGTGTGAAGGCGGTTTAAATAACCGGAGTGAATCTCTTGGGCGCTGAACTGGGCATAGCTTTCCAAGTCCACCTTCCACTTGCCTTTGTCAATAGCAGCAAATTCTTCTTTGGCGCTATGCTTGGATAAGGCAGTGGGGTTGCCCATCGCCGTATAACCAAGCCCAGTAATGACGACATCGTCAGCCTTCTCTCAGTAGGCTTGATGGGATTTGGCGGCTTAGTGGTGGCCGGCTCAACGTCCATATGTTCTATGGTGATGTCGTGCTCTTCTGTTGGCGAGTCATCAATGGTGGCCTCTGATACGGCTCCATCGTATCTATAATTTTTGATTGATTCATGCCAATATTATACAACTTTCACATATTTTTGGCACCTTTTTATATGATTTATTGGACTAACCTATTGATCCAGTGCCCAGTGCCAGTTCCTATTTTCTGCATGTTTTTTGTTTTGAATTATAAGTAAATAGAAGTGTGATCATCATCATTATTGATTTTTAGAGCAATGCCCTAGTGAGGAAAGGATGGTGGAGACTATGATTCCCCCACAAGTTGGGATGGGTCTCCAGACAATGAGAGAAAAAGAAAAAGGAAAAAATAAAAAAAGAAAAAAAGAAGGAAAAAAAGAAAGAAAAAATAAAAAAAAAACAAAGAGAGAAGGGGCATTGTTAGTATCCTTTACCACATTTGTGCTTCAAAGTAGCACCATGTTTTTCATATGGAGAGTCTACTATGTTGTCACTTTCATATACTAGGGGGAATTTTTCATTATAGGATTAGAGGCACACCCACTTAGTTTTCATATTGAGCTTTCATACATTTATAGCTCTTAGTGCATTCGTTGCATGGCAATCCCTACTCCTCACGTTGATATCAATTGATGGGCATCTCCATAGCCCTTTGGTTAGCCGCGTCGGTGTGAGACTTTCTTACTTTTTTGTCTTCTTTATATTTGCCCCTATCATCATACTCTATTCCACCCATAGTGCTATATCCATGGCTTGCGCTCATGTGTTGCGTGAGGGTTGAAAAAGCTGAAGCGCGTTAAAAAGTATGAACCAATTGCTCGGCTTGTCATCGGGGTTGTGCATGATAAATACTCTGTGTTAAGAAGACAAAGCATGACAGGACTATATGATTTTGTAGGGATAGCTTTCTTTAGCGTTGATATTTTGAAAGACATGATTGTTTGTTGGGATGCCTGAGTATTGATGTCTTTATGTCAAATTATAGACTATTGCTTTGAATCACTTATGTCTTAATATTCATGCCATGATTAGACATATGATCAAGTTTATGCTAGGTAGTATTCCACGTCAAAAATTATCTTTTTTATCATTTACCTACTCGAGGACAAGCAGGAATTAAGCTTGGGGTTGCTGATACGTATCCGTCATCTATACCTATACTAATTAGAGACTCCCAAGAAATTCCCACGTTAATCAGTAATTAGGAGCCATTAATCTGGTTGGGCCGAGTTCTTATGGTGTAGATCAATCCTAGAAACTTCCACGTTACAAAAATTCTCGAGAAAAAAATCTGGTGGGGCCGAGTTATTATTGTGTAAATCAATCCTAGAAACTCTCACGTTACTAATGGCGCACCACACACACGGTGCACCATTACTAACAATTTTTTTTATTTTTTTCAAAACTATTAATGGCGCACCAAGGCACCATGCGCCATTACTAGTTTCTATAATTTTTGACTGTTTCTTGCCAATATTATACAACTTTCACATATTTTTGGCACCTTTTTATATGATTTGTTGGACTAACCTATTGATCCAGTGCCAGTTCCTGTTTTCTGCATGTTTTTTGTATCGCAGAGTGTCCATATCAAACGAAGTCCAAATGCAATAAAATTTCACGGAGAATTATTTTGGAATATATGTGATTTTTTGGAGTCGGAATCATCGCAAACGGAGGCCCACATAGCCCACAAGACACCAGGGCACGCCAGAGGCCCCTGGCGCGTGGTGGTGGGTTATGCCCACCTTGAACGTCGGTTGGAGATGTACTTAGGGTGCAAGGAAGCTTATATCCAGAAAAAAATCGTGTTAAAATCTCAGCGCAATCGGAGTTACGGATCTCTGGGAATATAAGAAACAGTTTTCGGCTAGATTTGGGGAACGCGTAACAGAAGAGAACAGAGAGGGAGATCCAATCTCGGAGGGGCTCCCGCCCCTCCGCCGCCTTAGGAGACCATGGACCAGAGGGGGAATTGTCCTCCCATCTAGGGGGGAGGCCAAGGAAGAAGAAGTAGGGGGGCTGTCTCCCCCTCGCTCCCGGTGGCGTCTGAGTGCCGGCGGGGCAATGATCGAGACGACGATCTACATCAACAATATTGCTACCATAAACACCAACTCTCCCCCCTCTATGCAGCGGTGTAACACGTCTCCCCCCGCTGTAATCTCTACTTAAACATGGTGCTCAACTCCATATATTATTTCCCAATGATCTATGGTTATCCTATGATGTTTGAGTAGATCCGTTTTGTCCTGTGGGTTAATCGTGATCTTGGTTGGTATGATTGTATATTTTATTTACGGTGCTGTCCTATGGTGCCCTCCATTCTCGCGCAAACGTGAGGGGCCCCCGCTGTAGGGTGTTGCAATATGTTCATGGTTCGCTTATGGTGGGTTGCGAGAGTGGCAGAAGCTTAAACTCGAGTAAGTGGGGTATGATGTATGGGAGTAAAGAGGACTTGATATTTAATGCTATGGTTGGGTTTTATGACCTTAATGATCTTTAGTAGTTGCAGATGCTTGCTAGGGGTCCAATCATAAGTGCATATGGTCGAAGTAGAGAAAGTATGTTAGCTCATGCCTTTCCCTCATATAAAATTACAAGAATGATTCCCGGTACTTGTTATCGATTGCCTAGGGACAAATAACTTTCTTATTGACACAAACCCTTTTACTAAACACCTAAATTTTATTATCTTGCAAAGTACTTCTAGTTTTATTCTTGCAAAGTAGTTTTGGCATCACTCCTACAAACTAATTTCATATTTGTTTTCGGTAAAGCAGACGTCAAGTGTGCGTAGAGTTGTATCGGTGGTCGATAGAACTTGAGGGAATATTTGTTCTACCTTTAGCTCCTTGTTGGGTTCGACACTCTTATTTATCCAAGAACGCTACAAACGATACCCTATACTTGTGGGTTATCAGCCTCAACAGCTTGGGGAGAAGTTTCTGTTGTTTGCTTCTCCGGTTCATTGAGATTTGAATCTTCAGCTGTTTTGGTCACCTTCAGTTTCTTGCTGGGCTTTGCCATAGTGCTGAAAAGGAAGCACAAGACAGAGTTAATATGAGAATTAAGAGCACGATTGAAAGAAGATAGACTTAATATTCTCACCCGGGCACAGTCTTGAAGACTGGGATTTGGGTCCCAGTTGAGTCGCTAGAGGAGGAATGAGATGTTCCCTGGTAATTTGAGTCAGAAGGGTTAAGAGGCTGTCGAAAAAGGCCCGCCTTGGGATAAGTTAAATCGGAAGTCTATGAAACCTCTGGACGGCACATGCGAGGTGCTGGTGTGTTTGGTAAGCCGGAGGAGAGAATCCCGCCGCCACTGTTCCGGGTCGTGCGGCGAGCTTCATGTTGCTACTTTTTCAAAATAAAGTTGGGATCCAAATAAGCTAAAGGATGAGAAAACCTTACTTTCTGGCTCGCTTGTCGAACTTTCTGTCTTGGCAGAGGTTCTGAGTTGGAGGAAAGTAGTTGCCTCTTCGCCATCGGCGTGGCTGCCTTCCGCGTCATCCTGATAGTGATCATTGTCAATAAGATTTATAAAAAATGAGCCATGGGATTCAAGTTCTACCTCTGACTCAATGTCATCCAAGTCAAACAGCTTGGAGGTGTTGGTCTTCTTCTTGGCAGGCTTTTTCTGAGCCTTGTTCTTCGTCCGGGTCTTTCTGACCTGCTTATCCTGCAGCTTCCTATTCCGAAAAGGAGAATCGGCCTGCAGAAATCAAGTGGATATAAGATGACAGTTTAATTAAAGAAACAGCTAAACCAGAAATTGTTTAAAAGCTTACAGCTGGCGGCTTGTTGAGAGTGCTGAAAGGATTCAGCCAAGTTTTGCTGCAATCTGCTAGGCTCTCGTTCAGAAGAGACTTGGTCATATCATTGATGTCATCATCAGTTAACTGAATTTAACAATGCCGTTGTGGATCTTTCAAGTCGCCGGTGTAGTCGCACATTAAGCCGGGACGGTGGCTTAAGGGCAAAACTCTCCAAGCGACCCAACATCGGACCATATCGATTCCGGTCAAACCGTTGGCCATTAAAGCTGTGATCTTCGAAATATGGGCATATTTTGGCCCTTTCAGCTATGCTAATTCGATCGGGGAGGGGGTGCCTGCTGTTGAGCCGGCTCTCACGTTAACCCGACGGAGTATTTTTCCCTTCTAGAGAGGTGTCTTGACAGTAAAACCATGTTTGGTTCCAGTCCTTGGGGTGACTGGATAGCTTGGCGGCTGGGAAGGTGGCGTATTTCCGCCTCTGGATTGAAATACCGCCTAATTCTAGGCTCAGCCCATCCGTAAATTCAGTTTGGTGGTTTAAATAATAGAACTTTCTGAATAGTTATACAGTGGGCTCCTGTTGAAGGTAGCAAAATACTTGAAAATTGCCAATATTTGTGACAGAATTGGGTCCGATGTCTTGAGGATGGAGTTGGAAAAAGTGCAATACGTCAGGGAAATTTTTTTGAGCCGGGCGGAGTGAACCCCCGGAGCATATGATTAGTGAAGACGACTACTTCGCCCTCCTTGGGGTCAGGGACGGTTTCTGTTTCTAGGGCTCTCCAATGAATGACGTTCTTTGCGGCTAAAATGCCTACTTGAACATGCTCGTTCAACATTTGTTTGGTAACTCGCGAAGTGATACGTCCATTTTGCATCATGCTTTTATATTGATATATATTGCATTATGGGCTGTTATTACATGTTATGTCACAATACTTATGCCTATTCTCTCTTATTTTACAAGGTTTACGTGAAGAGGGAGAATGCCGACAGCTGGAATTCTGGGCTGGAAAAGGAGCAAATATTAGAGACCTATTCTGCACAGCTCCAAAAGTCCTGAAACTTCACAGAGGAAGTTTTTGGAACTAATAAAAAAATACTGGAGAAAGAATCGACCAGAGGGGGGCCACACCGTGGCCACGAGGGTGGGGGCGCGCCCTACCCCCCTGGGCGCGCCCCTGCCTCGTGGGCCCCCTGGCAGGCCTCCGGTGCCCATCTTCTGCTATATGAAGTATTTCACCTTGGAAAAAATCATAAGCAAGCTTTCGGGACGAAACACCACCGCCACGAGGCGGAACCTTGGTGGAACCAATCTAGGGCTCCGGCGGAGCTGTTCTGCCGGGGAAACATCCCTCCGGGAGGGGGAAATCATCACTATCGTCATCACCAATGATCCTCTCATCGGGAGGGGGTCAATCTCCATCAACATCTTCACCAGCACCATCTCCTCTAAAACCATAGTTCATCTCTTGTATCCAATCTTTGTCCCAAAAACTCAGATTGGTACCTGTGGGTTGCTAGTAGTGTTGATTACTCCTTGTAGTTGATGCTAGTTGGTTTATTTGGTGGAAGATCGTATGTTCAGATCCTTAATGCATATTAATACCCCTCTGATTATGAACATGAATATGATTTGTGAGTAGTTACGTTTGTTCCTGAGGACATGGGAGAAGTCTTGCTATAAGTAGTCATGTGAATTTGGTATTTGTTTGATATTTTGATGAGATGTATGTTGTCTCTCCTCTAGTGGTGTTATGTGAACGTCGACTACATGACACTTCACCATTGTTTGGGCCTAGAGGAAGGCATTGGGAAGTAATAAGTAGATGATGGGGTGCTAGAGTGACAGAAGCTTAAACCCTAGTTTATGCGTTGCTTCGTAAGGGGCTGATTTGGATCCATATGTTTCATGCTATGGTTAGGTTTACCTTAATACTTCTTTTGTAATTGAGGCTGCTTGCAATAGGGGTTAATCATAAGGGGGATGCTTGTCCAAGGAAGGGCAGTACCCAAGCACCGGTCCACCCACATATCAAATTATCAAAGTAACGAAGGCGAATCATATGAGCGTGATGAAAACTAGCTTGACGATAATTCCCATATGTCCTCGGGAGCGTTTTCCTTCATATAAGAGTTTGTCCATGCTTGTCCTTTGCTACAAAAAGGATTGGGCCATCTGGCTGCACCTTATTTACTTTCATTACTTGTTACTCGTTACAAATTTCCTCATCACAAAACTAGCTGTTACCGATAATTTCAGTGCTTGCAGAGAATACCTTACTGAAAACCGCTTGTCATTTCCTTCTATTCCTCGTTGGGTTCGACACTCTTACTTATCGAAAGGACTATGATAGATCCCCTATACTTTCATCAAGACTCTTTTAAAAAGCCGCTGTTGGGAGTGAAGCACCTTTGGTAGGTGGAATTTGGTAAGGAAAAATTTATATAGTGTGCTGAAATTTACTGTCACTTGTTACTATGGAACATAATCCTTAGAGGGGCTTGTTCGGGGTATCTTCACCCTGACTAGTAGAGCAAAGAGTTGCTCCTCAACATACTGAACCTACTGAAAATGTTTACTTTGAAATTCCTTTAGATATGATAGAGAAACTGCTAGCTAATCCTTTTATAGGAGATGGAACATTACATCCCGATTTGCACCTAATCTATGTGGATGAAGTTTGTGGATTATTTAACCTTGCAGGTATGCCCGAGGATGTTATCAAGAAGAAGCTCTTCCCTTTATCTTTGAAGGGAAAGGCATTGACATGGTTTAGGCTATGTGATGATATGGGATCATGGAACTACAATCGATTGAAATTGGAATTTCATCAGAAGTTTTATCCTATGCATCTTGTTCATCGTAATCGTAATTATATATATAATTTCTGGCCTCGCGAAGGAGAAAGCATCGCTCAAGCTTGGGGGAGGCTTAAGTCAATGTATATTCATGCCCCAATCATGAGCTCTCAAGAGAAATTATTATTCAAATTTTTTATGCTCGGCTTTGTCTCAACAATCGCTCCATGCTCGATACTTCTTGTACTGGCTCTTTTATGATGAAGACTATTGAATTCAAATGGGATTTATTGGAAAGAATTAAACACAACTCTAAAGATTGGGATCTCGACGAAGGTAAGGAGTCAGGTATAACACCTAAGTTTGATTGTGTTAAATCTTTTATGGATACCGATGTTTTCCGTGAATTTAGCACTAAATATGGACTTGACTCTGAGATAGTAGCTACTTTGTGTGAATCCTTTGCTACTCATGTTGATCTCCCTAAGGAGAAGTGGTTTAAATATAATCCTCCCATTGAATTAAAAGTAGTAGCACCTATTAAATTTGAAGAAAAGACTATCACTTATAATGTTGATCCTATTGTTCCTACTGCTTATATTGAGAAACCACCTTTCCCTGTTAGAATAAAGGATCATGCTAAAGCTTCAACTGTGGTTCGTAAGAGTAATACTAGAACACCTACACCACCTGAGCAAATTAAAGTTGAACCTAGTATTGCTATGGTTAAAGATCTCTTGGCTGATAATATTGATGGGCATGTTATTTACTTCTGCGATGAAGCTGCTAGAATTGCTAGACCTGATACTAAAAATAAACATAGACCTGTTGTAGGCATGCCTGTTATTTCCGTTAAAATAGGAGATCCTTGCTATCATGGCTTATGTGATATGGGTGCTAGTGCAAGTGCAATACCTCATTTCTTATACAAAGAAATTATGCATGATATTGCACCTGCTGAGATAGAGGAAATTGATGTTACAATTAAGCTTGCCAATAGCGATACTATTTCACCAGTTGGGATTGTTAGATATGTTGAAGTCTTGTGTGGGAAAGTTAAATATCCTGTTGATTTTATTGTTCTTGGTTCTCCACAAGATAACTCTTGTCCCATCGTATTTGGTAGACCCTTCTTGAATACTGTTAATGCTAGGATAGACCGCAAAAATGATGTTGTTACTATTGGTTTGGGGGATATGTCTCGTGAGTTTAATTTTGCTAAATTTCGTAGACAACCCCATGGTAAAGAATTGCCTAGTAAAGATGAAAGTATTGGTCTTGCTTCTATTGCCGTGCCTCCTAATCATCCTTTAGAACAATATTTGCTCGACCATGAAAATGATATGTTTATGAATGAAAGAAGGGAAATAGATGAAGTATTCTTTAAACAGGGACCTATTTTGAAACACAACTTACCTGTTGAAATCCTAGGGGATCCTCCTCCACTCAAGGGTGATCCCGTGTTTGAGCTTAGACCATTACCCGACACTCTTAAATATGCTTATCTTGATGAAAAGAAGATATATCCTGCTATTATTAGTGCTAATCTTTCAGAGCATGAAGAAAAGAAATTATTGAAAACTCTAAAGAAGCACCGTGCTGCTATTGGATATACTCTTGATGATCTTAAGGGCATTAGTCCCACTCTATGCCAACACAAAATAAAATTGGAGAAAGATGCTAAACCGGTTGTTGATCACCAACGACGATTAAATCCTAAGATGAAAGAAGTGGTATGAAAAGAAATACTAAAGCTTTTGGAGGTAGGTATAATTTATCCCGTTGCTGATAGTCAGTGGGTAAGTCTTGTCCATTGTGTCCCTAAGAAGGGAGGTATTACTGTTGTCCCTAATGATAAAGATGAATTGATCCCACAAAGAATTATTACAGGTTATAGAATGGTAATTGATTTCCGCAAATTAAACAAACACTACAAAAAAATACACTTCCGTGATGATACGTGTTTGTCACATTAGGTTGCTTTTTTTGTCATGCATGTACATCCATGACAAATTTATGACAGAATCAAGATAGTCATACCTGTGCTGTCGTAGAAGTGTTCCATGACATTACCAAAATTATCATCACGGAAGTGTCCACTTCCATGACGATAAATCGCGCGTCACAGAATTGCTTTCGTCAAGGGTGACCGACATGTGGCATCCACCGTAACGGATCGCCGTTAAGCTATCGGGTCGGGTTTTGGATCCCATAACCCGTTAACAGCCCCGACCAATGAGAAATTTGCACGTGTAAAATTCTTATTGGCCGGACGAAACACGTGTCAGCTCGTCAGTGGGTCATATAGTCACCTATGATACGTCGACCGTGGTACGCCCATGAGGCCCATTCACGTGAAAAGGCGGCCCGTTTGACTTGGTCAAAGGTGGCGGGCGGCCCATGGAAAGCTTGTTAACGGCCTGTTAGCATATAGCCCATTTACAGCCCGCTAAGCCAAGGCCCGTTACGCCCTATCCAAATTAGGCCCAGTAGCGTCATCAGGGCCATCCAATATGATTCCAGCCCGTTTTTACTTTTGGCCCATGTATAGCCCATGACGTCTTTCGGCCCATATGAGGCCCTTTGTAACTCTTGGCCCATTAGCGGCCCGTCTTTGGCAGCCCGTAATGAACAATGTATTACTTTACACCCATTAGCGGCCCGTCTTTGAAATCGCCCGTAATGAACGATGTATCACTTTACACCCATTAACGGCCGTGGTGAAACGACTGTAATGAACGAAGTATCACTTTATACCCATTAACGGCCCGTTATTCCGTTGGGCCATTTCCAGCCCAAGTTAACTTTCGGCCTTCCGAGGGCCCATTTATTCTTGGGCTCATTTGCAGCATTCGGTTACTTACGACCACATTGTCATTTTCTGCTTGTGGGCCAAATTCAGCCCGTCGTTCTGATCGGCCCGTTTGTGGACCGTTAGTCTATTGGGCCAATTTCATAGCATCACCAAATACGGCCTATTAACGGCCCATTATTGCCAGCCCATACAACGTCCGATTTCCATTAAAGGCCCGCTACGGCCCATTAAAGGGCCGTACAAGACCCATAAATGAGCTGGCGGCCCATGGATCCTACGAGACGTACAAGGCCCATGGATCCTACGAGACGTAGAAGGCCCATGGATCCTACGAGACGTAGAAGGCCCATGGGTCCGGCGGCCCGTGAAGGGCCATGGTCGGGCGAATTGGCCCCCGTTTGAACGATATAGCATATTCAAAGAATTATCCTACTCAATACTATCACCTCTAAAAAGCCTACACTATTACAACAAAGAGATCAAGGCATAGAAAGGTAGAATAATCCTACACTATACGATAAAGAAATTACAGCCTATTCTACCCACTGGGCATTATGGTTCGGCACAGGTGATAATAAAGCATACACAAACAGCAAATTACATACACTGGGCAAATACAGCTCATACATCATGGACACGCATCAACTTAACTCCATTTGAACTATAATATCTTAAGAAAATAGGATTGGCCGGATTCAGATAGCACAAATTTCAGTCTGCAAAATCTCCAATTCCTTCATGGTTACCTCAGTGTCTTGTTTCATTTTTTTGACTCCTGCATCTAATACCTGCATGTCCAGTCTCAACTTTTTGATTATACGTTGACAATCATGTACACGTTGTCTTGCCACCTCTAGTTGATGCTCGAGAACATCAGCACATTCCAATTCCAATCCATAATCATTCGGTAACGGCCATGCCGCACTGCTCGCAGATGTTTGTGTTGACGTCGCTTCATCCTGAAATTTTTCTGTAAGTACACATGACTAGGGCAAAAATATAGTTACAATAGTGAAGCGAACAAGACACTATTTTGTACTACATGGCAAAACAGGACTAACAATAATGTTACATGTCACTTTTAAAAATGTTACATGTCATGAAGCATAAGCTGGTGATATTTTAAAAATTATAAAAAAGATAGTCTATGCAGCCTGCATACAGAAATCCCTCTTATCTCACCAGAGGAGCATGATGCTGGGGCCCAATCGAAAACACAGACAAGTTACAAATTTAGACAACACGTTGCGTATAAATAAGCAAGTGGCTGGCCATTCTGTGCCTCAATTAAAGTCTTCGGGAGTGAGGGAGTTCCGGACTAGGGGGTGTCCGGATAGCCGAACTATCATCATCGGCCGGACTCCAAGACTATGAAGATAGAAGACTGAAGACTTCATCCCGTGTCCGGATGGGACTTTCCTTGGCGTGGAGGGCAAGCTTGGCGATGCGGATATGTAGATCTCCTACTATTGTAACCGACTCTGTGTAACCCTAACCCTATCCGGTGTCTATATAAACCGGAGGGTTTTAGTCCGTAGGACGAACAACAATCATACCATAGGCTAGCTTCTAGGGTTTAGCCTCTTTGATCTCGTGGTAGATCCACTCTTGTAACACACATCATCAATATTAATCTAGCAGGGCGTGAGGTTTTACCTCCATCAAGAGGGCCCAACACAGGTAAAACATCGTGTCCCTTGTCTCCTGTTACCATCCGCCTAGACGCACGCTTCGGGACCCCCTACCGAGATCTGCGGTTTGACACCGACATTGGTGCTTTCATTGAGAGTTCCTCGTGTCGTCGCCGTCAAGTAGGATGCCTCATCTCGTCTTTAGAGGCGATACTATCGCCAAAGGAGCCTTGGCGCTGGCGAACTCTTGACTAGGTGGTTTTCTTATGACCGCCATCCGCCATCAGCGCCGACGATGACCTCTCGAGTCATCGAAACCAATCTCGAGTTAGTTCGAACTTGCCGAACAGTTAGATCGATCGAGCTCTCCTCCATAAACGAGCTCTTGGATCGCATCGCTGCCCTAGGAGTCGCCACAGACTACGACGGATCGGGCCTAAAACCGATCGAGAGATCAACTCTCCTAGGCTACCCATCATGTTGCTGTGATAGAGCAGCAATGCGGCGATTCTTCTTGTATCTTAAAACTAGTTGCGTCCGGATTCCCGATCCCTCCATGCGGATTCCCGAGAGGGGCGGACGTCGACCAAGCCCCGAACTCAAAGTCGCAGCGGGTTGGACTCATTGGATAACACCCAAAATCCAAACTTCCAAGTTCGGAAACTTCTCGGCCCTTGAGTCCTAAATTGGACAGGGTTCCGGATCTAGTCCCACCCGCCCACCCAAACATTAGCGATCTCTCTCGAATTCGGCAAGAGCCCGCTGAAACAAAGACATCATTCTTGGGCGATTCCTCTGGTTAAGAACAGGATAAAGGATCGCCGAGAGGAGGGCGCAATCCCAATTTTCTGCAATAATTGCACGGACAAGGAATCTGAACGCCATAAGTCGTCATGAAATTACACGCTTTACTGACTTGGCGACCATAGTACAAAAGTACTATGCGATGGAGAGCGCCTGGAAAACCGAAAGTAAATTTTGGGATAATCCGGCCCCGAATACATCCCTAGTCCGGAACAAAAGGGTGCATCATTATCAAGCACCCGGGTTGAATACCAAACAACCAAAACCCCTAAAGTGCGGAACCGTCTTTGGAGGGTTGGCTCAACGGACCTGCAAAATCCACGAGACGGAGGGCGCCACTCCAACACACAGCCTTGGCGTGTTGGATACTCGGCAGTGGCCAAAAGTGGCGTGGGCTTTTTAGCCCCGCAACCAACCCAGCGATGTCGATGCGGTATTAACAGTCTTGAGACTTTCGCATCAAACAACATGCGGAAACGAACAATCCGCAGCCTCGCCGAAGTCTACCAAGTAGCAACAAAAAATCCATGGAGCGACACGGCTATCACCTTCAACGCCAGCGACGAACCTAAATTCCGAACAGCTAGAGCACCAGCCGCATTGGTCCTCAGTCCGATAGTAGACGGTTTTCGTCTTACTAAGGTACTCATGGATGGCGGCAGCGGATTAAACCTCATCTATGAGGAAACCCTTCAAAAATGGAAATTGACTGGAGCCGCATTGGCGAAGCAGCACAAACTTCGGAGGATAATCCCTAGTCGAGAAATGCGTTGCGGGAAAAATCACACTAGATGTAGTGTTCGGCTCACCGGACAATTACAGGTCCGAGGAGGTCACGTTTCAAGTGGCCCCATTCGGCAGCGGATATCACGCTTTGTTAGGGCGAGAGGCATTCACAATCTTCCAAGCTATACCCCACTACGGGTACATGAAGCTCAAAATGCCCGACCCAATGGGATAATCACTCTCGCCAATGATCGAGATCTGCACTCCGCGCTGAAAATAAGACAGCCGACCGGCCCTCGAGGCATTGTCGAAGCCCTAGCGGCAGAGGAACTAGCTACGCTGCACTCCACGGTGGATAGGGACGATGTGATACTCGATAAGAGGTCCAAATCCACCTCTTTTAAACCAGAGACGAGATAGTCAAATTTCAGGTCCATCCAACGGACCCCACAAAGACGGCCTCCATTGGGGCACAATTAAGTCCTGATGTCGAGGCCGACTTCGAAATTCCTTCGAAAATTGGGACATTTTGCACGGCATCCCTCGACATGCCAGAATCCCACCAGTTGGCGAGCACAGCCTAAATATCCTAAAAGGATTCAAGCCGACCAAACAAGCTCTTGGCGATTTTCCGAGCCCAAAAGACGAGGCAATGGGAGAAGAGCTAGCCAAACTCTTAGAAGCCGGATTCATCGAGATATAAAGCACCGGACTGGCTAGCCAATCTAGTAATGGTACCAAAAAGGACAAATCCACGGCGCCTCTGCGTCGATTTTAAAGACCTTAACAAGGCCTGTCCAAAGGACCCTTTCCCCTCCCTCGCATCGACCAAATCATCGATGCTACCGCGAGAACACGATTCATTGTGCTTCCTCGATGCATACTCCGGATACCATCAAATCAAGATGGCGGAGAAAGACCAGGCCGCAACGGCATTCATTACTCCATATGGGCCATTCTGCTTCAACACAATGCCCTTCGGACTCAAAAACGCCGGCGCAACATATCAGCGCATGATTCAAACATGTCTGGCTACCTAGATAGGCAAAACAGTAGAGGCATACGTAGACAATGTGGTCGCCAAGACCAAATACGTCGGAACTCTAGTAGAAGACTTGAGGGTGACATTCGACAACCTCCGAGCATATGACATTAAGCTCAATCCGGAAAAATGCGTCTTCGGCGTACCAGCCGGAAAGCTCTTGGGCTTCATCGTATCCGGTCGAGGAATTGAAGCAAACCCGTCCAAAATCCGAGCTCTGTCACAATTGGATATTCCAAAAGACCTCAAGTAGATACAAAAACTAACCGGATGCGTAGCGGCCTTAAGTCGCTTCATCTCCCGTTTGGGAGAAAAGGCTCGCCCTCTACCGCCTCCTCGGCACACGAACATTTGAATGGGCGGATGCTGCCACAACGGACTCGAAGAAATAAAGGCCATCACGGCAACAAATCCGGTTCGGCGCGCCCAACCTGGGCGAGCCTATGTTATTATCGCAGCAACACATCAAGTTGTTAGCGCGGTACTCGTCGTTGAACGAGAAACAGAAGGGCACAAATTCCCTCTTCAAAAACCAGTGTACTACGTATCCACTGTTCTAACTCCATGCAAATCCTGGTACCCACATTATCAAAAGATAGCGTATGCGGTGTTCATGGCATCCCGGAAGCTGCGTCACTACTTTCAAGAGTGTTCAATAACGGTGGCCTCCGAAGTACCTCTCAACGATATTATAAACAATCGCGACGCAGCGGGCAGGATTGCAAAATGGGCTATCGAGCTCTTACCATTTGACATAACCTACAAACCACGGCGAGCTATAAAGTTGCAGGTTCTGGCGGACTTCATCACCGAATGGACCAAAGCCGAACTCCCTAAAGAGCACGGCGCGTACTCCAACTGGATCATGCATTTCGACGGATCCAAAATGTTGGCTGGCTTGGGGGCTGGCGTCGTCCTGACGTCCCCAACGGGAGACACAATCAATCGTACTTCAAATAATGTACATGGACTCCAACAACGCAGCGAATCTGAGGCCCTCCTACATGGCCTCCGGATGGCAATCTCCATGGGCATTCAACGCCTAGAGGTCTTGCGAGGATTCAAACCTCGCAATATCCCAAGTAAATGGAGACTTGACGCCAAAGATCCAAAATGGCAGCTTACATAGCGCCGTCCTAAAATGTCAGCTCGGTTTGAAGGACTAGAATTCCATCATGTAGCACAGGATAATAACCAGGCAGCAGACGTGTTATACGCATCGGCGCTAAACGAGACGCCGTCCTCCTAACATCTTCTGGACGGCTCTTTAAGCCATTCGTCTTTTGGGAAGAGGAGTCCGGAAATAACAATCCGGAGCCAGCTGCATCACCTAACTCAGACCATTCCGACACAATCGGCGGCTCAGATAGCGAAATAACACCTTCACTCACGAAATAATGGCAGTCATTGCCCGTGGATGTAACCATTCCTAGCCTACTTAATCGGCAGGAACTTCCGAAGACCAAAATGAGGCCCGCTGCATAGTTCGGCGATCTAAAGCCTACAAGGTCCATGAGGAGAGCTTTATAAGAAAAGCACAACCGAGTCCTTCAAAGGTGTATCTCCGAAGAGGAAGGCGAAATCTCTGGCTGAAATTCACGCCGGACTCGGCGGGCACCACGCTGCAGCCGGGCCCTTGTAGGCAAGGCCTTCCGTACAGGATTTTATTGGCCGACAGCCCGGGCAGATGCTCAGGATTTAGTCCAACGATGCGTCGGTTGCCAGCTCTTCGCTAATCAGAGCCACATGCCACCCACCGCCCTCAAAACTATACCCATTACCTGGCCGTTTGCGGTCTGGGGCTTGACATGGTCGGACCCCTTAAAGGGGGAACCCACAAGCACAAATAATTATTGGTCATGGTGGACAAATTCACCAAATGGATTGAGGCCAAGCCGGTTAAAACGGCAGAATTCGGACCGGTGATAGACTTCATATCCGGGGTAGTACACCGTTTGGTGTCCCCACAGCATCATCACGACAACGCACGAACTTCATGGCCGGCGAGGTTAAACTCGGTGCAAAAACATGGGCATTAAGCTCGATTACGCTTCAGTCTATCACCCCCAAACTAACGGTCAAGTTGAGCGAGCAAATGGTCTAATCATGGCGGCATCAAACCCAGACTAGTGCGATCCCTCAAGGAATCTAACACGCCTTTGGGTAGAGGAGCTCGACTCCGTACTCTGGGGGCTGCGGACCACGCCAAACCGAACTACCGGATTCACACCATTTTTCATGGTATATGGCGCAGAGGCAGTCCTGCCCTGCGATATAATTCATGACTCACCTCGTGTGCGCATGTACGAAGAAAGAGAAGTCGAGCTAGATCGGCAGGACAGTCTGGGCGCCTTAGAGGAGGCGGGGCGTGGCAAAGGCTCGTTCCGCATTTTATCAGCAGCAGGCTCGAAGATATCAAAGCAGAGAAGTACGGGCCAAAACTTACAATGTTGGCGAACTTGTTCTACGCCTGCCGGACAAGAAAAAGGACAAACTCAAGCCCAAGTGGGAAGGTCCCTTCATCATCGACCAAGTCCTGACCGGCGGAGCGTACCATCTACGTAACGCATCGGACAACCGACTCGAGCCGAACCCATGGAACGCAGCCCGTCTCCGAAGATTCTACACCTAACGCCGGACTCCGGGTTCGTCTCACTCCCCCGTCCACTCCTTGTTTTTTACTGTCTCTCCTCCTCCTCCTTCTTCCCACTTTTTTACCTTTTATGGGCTGATTTGCGCTTTGTTCGCACACACTTGATGTGCCCCTGGCACTCATTATACACGGGGGCTTCTTTAACAGAAGCTTATTCATACGGGCTTCATGCCCAATACATGTGTCATACTTCCGCATGTACCTTTTATTCACCATTATATGCATCGATATGACTTAAGTTTTGGCCAAGCTGGGCTGCTGGGCTCCTGTGCTTACCCCTCGTTCCCGATTGTTCGCTAGGAGGTAAAGGAGCACCTCTGCGATTATTACTGCCGGGTCAGCGGATGTGTACCTCGGTAGGGTGAAGCCGAAAGCTAGCGTTCTTAAGAGAATATTGATCGGTGAATTGAAAGATGATTTATTACTTACTTATTTATCTGCCCCGGATGCTTTTTTCTGCTATTTTCGCATTCGGCATTGCACTTTAGGGCATGCCTCCCGATGAAAGGAACCCTTAACGGAACTATTCTCCTGGAAGATGTTTCTTACTAACCATGTAATATAACATAACTAGTTGGGCACTTGTCCGATAAAGCAATTATGACCCGATGCCTTGTCTCCATGCATGCCCGGTTCTTTTATAACCGTAAGGGTATTCGAACACACTCGGACTGTTAGGTCCCGAGGTTGAAGCGAAGCGGCCCATAAAGACAAACGATCTACAATCCGGCTAGAAGGCATTTTACATGTCATTTCAAATTACATCGTCAAACCGACCGATTGTACTCCTCTTCAATCCCATCTAACAGCTGTCTAATTTACACCCTATTGGGAATATTTCGCGCCAGTTCTACTTGGCCATACATCAAGCTCACGAGGATCTCCTTCCCATCAGGGCCCGCAGTCCGACCTCGGCCATGCGGTTTGGGTCGAACTTGGTAACGTGTCTTCACCATGGCCCAGCCTCCTGGCGCCTGACGGCAGGCCGATATCTTCCACAAGCGGAGGCGTCGCCGTGCTCACAAGCTTCTCGGCAAGCTCACCAAGGCCCTCGGGCAGGGAGGCAGATGGCCATAAAGCATGAGCAGCGCCACTCATCGCTGCCGAACACATTCGAGCAATTGCACTAGCTCGGGAAGTTGGTCACCCGTTGACTCAGGCATTTCCTCCATGAGGCGACTGTGAGCACACCTAAAGACATATTTACATCAATCGTCTTCCTCGCCAATTCTTCTTTTCAAAGGAATTCGTTCAAGCACTACTATAAATGCCGCGACGAAGCCGCTGATTCTCCTTCACGGAGCAGACAGCTGGGCGAACACCTTTCAGCTCTTCTCCTTGCTGGGTGTGGGCATCTTGGAGCTTGTTTCTCTCTGCTGCACCTTCATAAGCACCCTCTCGCGGCCTTTAGGCGACGCAGAGCTGTTGCTTGTCCGGATCTAGTCCGGCGCCCTCTGCAATATTATTGTCGATTCACGCCACACTTTGCTAAATAATTATCTTTTCAAAGTCGTCTTACCAGCGGGGTCTCTGTGGCTCCCCCTGTGGCGGCAGTCTTGACTTCAAGTTGGGCCTTGCACTCTTGGAGCTCTGGGACAGCTGGGTATTCTTCTCCATAAGACCACTGCATAATAATTGATCCTTAAATCAGTTATTTCAACTATTTAAGTCTCGGGGGCTACTGGCATATATAACCATTAAAATCACCTACCCGTATGTCTTTCACATACTGCTCCGTGGCTCTGGTTAACCCATCTTGAGCGGCACGAAGGTGCGCGCTTCCCGCTTTAAAGGCATTTAACGCCTCCGGGGAGAAACACGCGTCACGAAGAACTGTCCGGCGACGCCTTTGTGATTCATGGCGCTCTCCACCTCGGACCGGGTGGCGGACAGCTGTCGGCATCCTCCGTCGGAGGAGCGTCCGTTCGCCTTGTATTCACCTCCCTCCCGGACCATGCGTTGGAGCATGGCGGCGGAGGCTTGATTGGCAACCTCTCCGGACCTTTGTCGGCGAGTGCTCTTTACGGAAAAGTTATGAGCATTAATATACCTTCAGGGATCCTTCCCTTAAAAATAGCGGTGCTCCGTACCATTGCGGCGACATCTCGGTTCGCGCCGCCTCCTCTTCCTCCTACCGGGCGGACTGATCCTTGTTGGTCGGCCGCGAGTTCGGCTTCCGCCTTAAAGGCACATCTGCGATACACCATCAGCATGGGATGGTCGAATTGAGTCGCGGATCAAGCGATGGTGTCAAGACCTCGGTCGTAGTCACCGGGAGGCCAAAACAAACTGGGGTAGTCAGCCGTAATGGCGACTAGGGCATTGTCTATGCTACGTTGGTGGAACACCCCATCAATCAGCTCCACCTTTATGTCGGATCCTCTTGGAGGCGGATCAAGGGATCGTTCGGATCCTCGGGCTGTGGAGCTAGGCCAGATGCCCTCCATGTCCCGGCGCAGCTCTGCGTCGAAATCACAGTAAGATACTTGACTTTAAAAAAGGTATGGATCGGGTAGATGAACATCCGCTTACCCAGCTCCGAGGGTTATGCATAGAAAATCCATTCAACGGATTCTTGCGGAGGAAGTCCTCCTCCTCTCCCTTGTACAAGCCGGACAGGATCTTTGCCAGATCGGCTACCGAGCCTAGCCCTTTGCGGCCATGACGGGTGGCGTCATCTTCCCCGTTGAAATCCCACATAGGGTGGCCCCTATATTGGAGTGGCTGCACCTCTCGCATAATGCACGTGGCCATGACTCCAATCATGGTCAATCCGGAATGGGCCAGTAACCTAATCCGGCCCATCAGATAATGGACGCTCCTGTCATCTTCCCGTTGAGGGCTCCGCGGGCGCCAACTCAGGCGTTTCTTCAAGGGAGCATTGTTGAACTCCGGGAGGCCGATCCGGACTGGATCCGGCAGAGGGGCGTCCTTCATATAGAACCATTCCGAAGGCCAGTCTTCGGACTCCTTCTTCGGGGTGCCGGATAGATATCCGGTCCGGCGATCATATATTTCGGCTCCGCCCACTTGGTATATCGCCCCCTCCGAGAGCGGGTGCGAGACAAAACAATCTCTTCCACAGGGCAAAATGGGGCTCGATGCCCAAGAACAGCTCACAAAAAGCTACGAAGCCCGCGATGTGCAAAATGGAGGCGGGCGTGAGGTGGTGAAGTTGGAGTCCGTAGAACTCTAGGAGCCCCCGGAGAAACGGATGTATGGGAAATCTGAGTCCCCTTATTAGATAGGGGACAAAGCATACCCGCTCCCCTTTGGAAGGGTTGGTGATGGTCTCCGCCTGCTTCCCACCCTTCTAGGTGGCCAGTCCGGCTCGAACCAGAACCATGAAAGCTGGGGGAAGATATCCCTTGGTTTGAAGCACCACTAGCTCGCTGTGTGGAACTGAGCATCACCCCCAATCTCCTGGCTTAGGGCTGGGAGCGCAAGAGGAGGAGCCACGTCGGCTATCCATGATGGAATGGATCTTTGTCAGAGGCGCTTCGATGAGAACTTGCGGATGGAGGATGGTGTGAGCTGGATCTAGATCCTCGCCTCTCTTGTAGGCGGCTCGTTCACACGGCTAGGGGGTAAAATGTAAAAATATCCCAGCCTTTCGCATTCGTACGACACGTGGAAGAAGGCCATTATTGGGCGTAGAAGCCAAGGAGCGCAACATTTATCAAGAAGCCGGACACTATTCGACGGGAACATGAAGACTGAAGGAGAACCCGCCTTGCAATGCCGAAGACAACATGCGCGCGGACTCATCGTCATTGAAGCCTGGTTCGAGGCTCTTGAGGAGTTCGGACTAGGGGTGTCCGGATAGCGAACTATCATCATCGGCCGGACTCCAAGACTATGAAGATAGAAGATTGAAGACTTTGTCCCGTGTCCGGATGGGACTTTCCTTGGCGTGGAGGGCAAGCTTGGCGATGCAGATATGTAGATCTCCTACCATTGTAACCGACTCTGTTTAACCCTAACCCTATCCGGTGTCTATATAAACCGGAGGGTTTTAGTCCGTAGGACGAACAACAATCATACTATAGGCTAGCTTCTAGGGTTTAGCCTCTTTGATCTCGTGGTAGATCCACTCTTGTAACACACATCATCAATATTAATCTAGCAGGGCGTGAGGGTTTTACCTCCATCAAGAGGGCCGAACACAGGTAAAACATCGTGTCCCTTGTCTCCTGTTACCATCCGCCTAGACGCACAGTTCGGGACCCCCTACCCGAGATCCGCCGGTTTTGACACCGACAGGGAGCATAATGAACAGTAGAGGGTTTCATACAAACATACTATAGCAGGCAAAACTATGCAATCATTAGCGTAGTATAAACTAGATTGCGAGCCTCATGCAATAATAGTTGGTTAATAGACTTCAAAGCTTCAGGCACACTTGGCAGAGTAATTAAATGGTAAGGCCTTTAATTATGTCAACTAATAGTGATACAAGTACGAACATCGTGCATGATTATTTGGGCATCTCATTAGCGAGGACAAATAAAGCAATTGAAAAGACAAAATTAACTATGCCTGAAACAAACAAGGAATTGAACTGTTGAGTTGCATACAGTGACTTACCTTAGCAGGTTGAAGAGGCTCATCGCAGCTCCTACTTCTCTTGCAAGGCTCCTTCCTAACATCTTGTACTTGGAAATCCTCAATATTATCTTCAATGCACCCCCTCTGCAAGGTGACACAAACTAGTTACTCGTCTCCTTGGAAGATAAATATGCATACTTTCCAGTCTGTGAACACAAAAGGATGAGATTATAACAAAACAACACCACATAATGAAACATGCGGCATCTCTTGCACTTGCACACAATGAAATGAGCATTTACTATGTCTGCACTATGTAAAAACTAGGCATACCTTCGAACTGGATCTCCAGGTACTCTTGGAGAGCCTAATGTAGTGTACCGCCAAACCTTTATGTCACCTATGAGTTAGACAAGGCCCCACTACAGCAACCCTTAGTGTTTAAATCGTTGACAAGCTCTGTTAGAGTGTTAGGTCAAGAACAGCAAGTAATCAAAGCAAACAGTCCTAGTATGGCTGGCTGATGCAAACAAGCAATTGAATAGAAGTGTGAGCAAATCTTACATATGAAGAAAAGAAGCAAAGAAGGAGGCTTAAAGACCATCACTTGACTGACCAGATTTAAGGGGCATTTAAACATCATGTGCAACGTATGAACTAACATAAACATTGCATATTCCAGATTCTACAATGGAATGCACATGTATTAGGTTATGCCATGTATGATGATGCCTAAATGTACGAGATAGCGAGCATGAGTGATTCATCATTGCACGCACAATTGAATTGCATGTTAAGGGCCAGTTCGATTCCGCCTTTTCAGGGCATATTGTCAAAATAAGCCATAAAAGATGTAAAGAAGTCATTTTTGAGTTATGGGCTTGGGCTTAACTAATTTCTCTTTGGAGGGGGGGTGTTTGGGGTAGAACCTCACTAAAAATTGAAGGGAAGGGGAATAGTGAAATGACTCTGTTGTCTGCCTATATTACACTCAAAATGCAATCTACGGCGCCGTGTCACACCCGACCCTCAAGTAAAACAAACACGCAAGCATTCATTGCCCTGCCCGCTTGCATCTCCTCTCCCCTTTCCCTCTACCTCGATCCCCTGCCTGCAGCACTAGGGTTCCTCCAGCGAGCCGTCGCCACTGGTCCCATCTGGCCTTGTCCTCAATGATGCTATGTCCAGCTAGGCTACATGGCCGGCGGGTAGGGGCAAATCTCCCTGGCTTCTCCTCCCTCTGGCGTCGCCCCTCATTCTCATGGTCTCCAGCAGCTGCTCCACTGTGGTTCGTCCAATGCACTACTCCAGTGCTGCACAACTACGGCTGATGCCACACTATGGCAGAAGGCACCTTATTCCCCCTCCCCTCCTCCCAGGCCATGGCCTTGAGGTGCTGTTGAAGGATGAGCTCATCCAACAAGGTGAGAACCTCCTCTGATTTTTTGCCAAATTTTCATTCTGATCCACTATACGATGAATTGCTATGAGCTGCTTCTGCTGCTGTTATATGATGCATTGCTATGAGCTGCTCCTGCTGCTGCTATATGATGAATTGCTATGAGCTGCTGCTGCTGTATGATGAGTTGCTATGAGTTGCTGCTGCTGTATGATGAGTTGCTATGAGCTGCTGCTGCTGCTATATGATGAATTGCTATGAGCTGCTGCTGCTATATGATGAGTTGCTACAAGCTGCTCCTGCTGCTGCTATATGATGAGTTGCTACAAGCTGCTCCTGCTGCTGCTATATGATGAATTGCTATGAGCTGCTCCAGCTGCTGCTATATGATGAATTGCTATGAGCTGCTCCTGCTGCTGCTATATTATGAATTGCTATGAGCTGCTCCTGTTGCTGCTATATGATGAATTGCTATGAGCTGCTGCTGGTATATGATGAATTGCAGACTGCTGCTGCTGTATGATGAGTTGCTATGAGCTGCTGCTGCTATATGATGCTTTCAGGTGGTTCTGCTATACGATAATAGCCAGCCACTTGGACCATCAAATTTCAATAAATAATTGTTCTTCATTTAAATGTGGGTCATGCGTTCTTCGTTTAAATTAGGCAATGGGATCTCTATGGAAAACATTGACCAAAGTAGATTGTGCCAAGTAGATGGTATCTTTGTATTTGCATTTTGAGCAAATAGTGATGGTCTGTTTTCCTATCATATTAATTACTGCACTGGGTTCAATTTGTGATGTTTGCAAGTCAAATTAATTTCCATATGGGCAGCAAAATGAAAAGAATATAATGCAATCTAGACTTTCCACTGATCGTAACAAAGATAAGCTAAAAACGCAATGAAAAGAACTGGTTGGCTTATTACATGTAACTTATATTCACAGGTGCTTATTTTCTTAGTATAACTCATAATAACTGTCCCTAAGAAACTTGGCTAATAGAACTGGCATACAAATAACATGTCACGATGATTGCAATGGAGGAGTGACGTACCATAGCACACTGTATAGGCTCACCGCTGCCTCTCCCTTTTTTGCGATGTTCCATGAAATTGCCACATACATCTTGTGCTTTTTCATTGTGTAACCCTATCTGCAAGTTGACACGGCTAATTTCAGACATCTCTACATGATACTACATTGCATATCCCTTGCGCATATTTAAACCACCAATTAACGATTGTGTGCGTACCATAAACTAGCCATGACTCTGTATGCTGGACTAGCAGGCACTCTAAGGGAGCCTAATGTAGTGCACTGGAATTCCTACATGCCACCTACGATTTTGTGTAATGTACTGCCCCTGTTAAGGATGGTGTCGACGATGCGGATCTGTGGCCGTGGACGGGGCGTCAGAAGCTGCTCCGGTGGTTGGGTTAAGGGTGGTGTTGACGATGCGGATCTGCGGCCGTGGATGGGGCGTCAGAAGCTGCTCCGGTAGGTTGGGTGAGGGTGCGAGGAAGCGGATCTGAGGCCGTGGACTTGTGAGTTAGCAAAGCGGCGCCGGTAGGGTTGAGAATGGTATAGGCGAAGCTACTCCGGTAGGGTTGAGGAAGGTGTCGGCGAAGCGGCCCCGGTAGGGTTGAGGAAGGTGTCGGCGAAGAGGATCAGAGGCTGTCGGCGGGGCGTCGGTGGGGCGGCTCGGGGTGTGGACGAAGTGTCTCGGTGGGGATCTGAATGAGCCGCTGCAGATCTGTGGCGGTTGATTGAGAGTACCGGCGAAGCAGATCCGGCGCCGGTGACAAGGCGGAACTGAATGGGCTGTGAATGCGGTGGTGGATGAGCAGTCTACTTGTTTCTAGGGAGGTGGGAGGGTAGATCGGCCGCAGAAGCAGATCCGCGAGGTGGGCGCTTGTTGGCGATGAATGGGCTATGGTACGCCGGTGGATGAGCAGTCTAGGGTTTCGAGAGGGGGAGAAAGGGCGATGAAATGCAGACGGCGTGCCGTGTAGTTAGTCGTTTTATGGGAGGGAGAGGAAATGGGGTGCCGTGTAGTGGGGAACCGAAGTTACCAAAGAAGCCCGACCTATCATGTAGATGAGGCGGTATTGTAACTGTTGGTCTCCGTGCACCAAGGACAAAGGGGATTTCGCATGCTAAAGACTAAGGTGGCGAAATTTTAGAAGGAGGCGGAGATTTTGCCGCCAGCAGGATCGTTCGTATCAATTTCAACTAATTTTGGACCGTGCTAGCGGGAAGGTCATGCTAGACTGTGTACACGGGCGCGCGTCGTGATTAATAACGGTGTGAAGTCCACCCGAAAAAAGACAATAACTCGGGATGATGCGCCGATAACTTGGGCGTTCACACGGGGCGCCAATCGTCACGGTGTAGTGGCGCGTTCACAAAAAAGGGATCAAGCGCTCAGCCTATGTATTTCTCCGTAAATAGATAATTTAGTGCCATTGGTTATTTACTTTAAACATAATGCATTGACGTGTTAGTGTAGAGGCGCAAAAAAAGAAATGGATATTGTAGTCAGCTACTTAAAAGTGTTACCTCATATGATTACATAGCCTCCATTTCATAAATTGTGTATCCGTTGAATTCATATATGAATATTACATATATTACTTCAAAATAGAAACTTAAATCGTCCAAGACTAATGAATTTGAATGCAAGAGTAACAATGGTGCATGTTCATGATAGCTACATTGGTTGTTTGAAGAAATATCACTGTAACTTTGGCATGCACAACTAAAAAGGCTTATTTAAATAGAAAAAATGTGATACATGAGTGTCCAATCTTTATAGCGTTGAACCGATATTGTACCTTTGGCCACGATACGAAGTAGATATTGACTTATGTTCAAGCGATGCACGTCCACGATCGCTAGATAGTGATACATCAATGCGTTGTGCAATCTCTCTCACACGCATACATATCTCATTTCCCTGTGGGCATCGGAATCGCACACGTGCACTTCGTGTATTTCTCTCCCTCTGTCAGGGTTAAATTCGTCTTTCTACCCCGTCCTACAAGTCTCTCACACAGAAACACACACGCTCTCTATTTCTAACACGCCCACCCCTTTAATTCCGCCCACCCACAGCCACTAATGTCTCTCACACATATGCTATCTACCTATCCCTTAATATAGCTAGATATGTGTCACACAAACTCCTTCTCCCTACTAGCAAGATGCCCATGCGTTGCACGGAACATCAAGATGCATTTGTATGAGAAGTTTATCTTGTGGGAGAAAAGGATGAACGAGGGAATGCCTTATTTGCAAATGCGGAGAGGGGTGTGGGTATCTTTTTGCAAAATTGCCATAGTTTCCTTCCTGTCCGTCGGTATAAATCGGATGGCCTATATTGCAGGATGGCAGGAACACCATCATCACCAACTCTGTTTTTATAAGAGTAGAGATATGTGCGTGTCACTGCCCCCCCACACACACCCACACTTCCCAACACCGAAGGAGTAGGGTGACACCTCGATCTTGATACTAATCTATCGACTGGCTTCTCTCTCAAACATACACACACACACACACACACTACCCGGCACCGAAGGAGTAGGGTGGCACATCGATCTTGATAATAATCTATCTACTCCTCTTTCAAACACACACACACACACACACACACACACACACACACACACACACACACTCGCTAGTTGTGCCTCTGTGTCTACCGCACACACTGTCAATACGTCTTTCTCTCCCTCCCCCCAACAATGACAGCAGAAGGGTGACAACTCGATCTGATCATAATCTGTCAATTGATTTCTCTCTCAAACATTGTGTCTCGGTGCCTCGCTCGGTAGCCCCCTCGATATGTAGACTTCTCACAAGACAGCTGTAGTGACGATGACGCTGAACCCAGTGTGCCTTGTTTTTACCGGCCTCATGTGATAGTTTTCACCCTGTTTTCTGTTAATTAACAAGGCAACCTTTTCTTTGTTACTACTAGTGAATCTGAAGTCATTCGGGGCAGACATAAAATATATCACTTCAACCCAATTATCGCAGCAACAATTTTAAAAGAAATTAGCTAGCTGCCCGTGCGTTGCACGGAACATCAAGATGCATTTTTATGAGTAGTTTATCTTGTGAGAGAAAAGGTTGAATGAGGGAAGGCCTTATTTGCGAACGTGGAGAGACGTGTGGGTATATTTTTGCAAAATTGCCATAGTTTCTTTCCTATCCATTAGATATAAATCCGACGGCCTATATTGCAGGATGGCACGCACACCATCATCACCAACTCTTTTTCTACTCCCTCCATCCAAAAATACTAGTCATCAAAATGGATAAAAAGAGATGTATCTAAAACTAAAATACGTCTAGATACATTTCCTTTTATCCATTTTGATGACAAGTATTTCCGGACGGAGGGAGTATTTGTCTTTCTGGAGATTTCAACAAGTGACTATGACCGGACCTTACCAACATACTCAAAAAAGTAGTCCATAATTTTGATGTTACCCTCTTTTCTTGGCGGTGCAGTGCCATCTGGATACCTCATAAATAAATCAAGGACAAATATGACCCCTTCCTGAAAAGACATACGGAGCAAAATGAGTGAATCTACACTCTAAAATATGTCTACATACACATCTGTATGTGGTAGTCCATTTGAAATCTGAAAAAGATAAATATTTAGGAACGAATGGAGTATATATAAGAGTAGACATGGAGATATATCTCCAGCATGGTCTACAACAAAAATGTGCTGGACTGGTTAGCGCCGGATGCTCGCAACGCGATGACATGAGTTCGTATTATGTCTTTTAACTTCATATTTTTATATTATATATTACTCACTTATTTGATATATACTTCTTTCCATCAGTCTTGACAAAGGGAACCCACAGATACTTAGAATACAAGATTAAGGATGGACTTGTTTCTTTTTAACTTTCTGTACGAAGCTGTAGCCACCTTGCAAGTCACGTGTACACTGTGCATGCAATTAAATTTTTATAGAGGGACAATCATACAGGCAATTAGCTCAAATGGATTGGATGTCACTCTATTATTTCCAGCATAAAGAGCATCTCCAACGGCAGCCGGCAAATTTCCTCCCGCTTCCTTAAGCGGAGGACGACATCAAACGCCAGCGGCATACATTTTTACAACTCTAACCAACCAGATGAAATTCATGCAAACACGGACTGATTTCATATAAGCATGAAGGATTTCGTATAAAAAAGCCGGATCTTCATATAAACATCATGGATTTCATTATATTTACATGAACTAAGAGGTGCCAATCCAACTTTCTTGTATAATTAATACTCCCTCCGTCCGGAAATACTTGTCCTAGAAATGGATGTATCTAGACTTATTTTAGTTATAGATACATAAAATTTATCCATTCTTAGAACAAAAATTCCCCGCCAGCTGGAGAGGGAGTACATAATCTAAATGGCCGCCCGCGGATCCCTTTGTCTTCCTCATGTCCGTCAGACACTTGCGGGGTCGACGAAGGTCCTTGGAAGGGACAAAGCAGCAAAGAAACCACCTGAATCCGCGGTCGTCGCCTTGGCGGTGGCCTTCATGGGTCCCAAGAGGCGGCGGCCTCCCGTGTTCTACTTCTCCTCGATGATGGCGGCGGAAACGGAGAAGCTGGCCACCGACTCGTCGCTCTCCATGCACCCGGCTTCTATCTCTGCCTGCATGGCGCTGCCGCAGGCACGGGAGGCGCGCCCACAGACACGGGAGGCGCGCCCACCGTAGACACTGGTGGCGCGGTAGGACGCGGCAGTGATGGCGCCCGTACCGGAGTGCTCACCGCCGTGTCGGCGTGGAGCAACTCGCCACTCCTCATCGAGATGAACTGGAGCGGCGAGTTGCTGAACCACGCGCCTGCTTGGGGCGGCAACTGGCTCCGTCAGGCCAAGCGAGGTTGGTGAAGCACCGAGCGGCCTCGCCCGTATCCGGAGGGCTCGGCGGGCCACCCAGCCGGGTAATATGCCAGAGAACGGCTCATCGGAAGCCATCAGAGGAGTGGAGAAAATGATGAATGAGGAGATGGGGGAGCGGCGGAGGGGTGTGATTCTTGCCCGCTGTCTGTCTGGCCTCGTGTAAATAGAGGGCGGACGGTAGGAGCTTGGCCGTCGTCTGGCCTCGTTTAAACTGAGGGCGGACGGGAGGAGCTCGACCGGTGTTGCGTTTAATTCCGGCCCGCTCATGAACGGATGTGTGGCCGGTGTAGGATTCTCGGTTTGCATGCGGGTTTAACGGAGGGGTTTAATGGAGGCGCCGGGCGTGTAGCGGGTGGCGCAGTACTATTCGATTTGACAGCAGTAATGAGCCGTCAAATCACAAAGGCCCTCGCCTCTTGTGAAACCGACCGAGCTAGACTGCCCCGCCCTCTAGCCTTTAAAAAAAATGTATATACTCCACTTTTGTACAGTAGTAGTATCGATGGATTGTGCAATGGAGCAAAACTTGAAATTAAAAAAAAGGTGGTACATATAGAGAGCGCTCGTCGCCAAATTATGCATATAGTACTATTAAAAAGGTTTGTCACAATAATGGTGTCCAGCACAAGTGCACAACCCACCCCTCAAATAAAACTAAGCACCCTAGAATTCTTTGACAAAACTAAGCACCCTGAAATTCTTTGACAACTAAACTGCTGGCTATATGATGTTGGCCATATATAATGTATGTATATAATGTGAAGAAATGAGTGGTAGTACTGTACCAACTAAAAGATGAAATGTAAGAAATACTTGTATGTACGTACTGAAGAGTTAAAGTAACAAGAAGAAACATAACATAGTTCTGCTGGGGCCTCAGCACAACACACCCCTCAAATTAAATGAAGCACACCTGAAATTAAACTTTGCAAGTATTCCGGTAGAAACTGCATTAGAACCACCATGAGCAATGACACTGCCACCTTACTCGGAGTCCTCGTCCACGTCCTCGACTTCGTCCTGGTCCCTCTTCCTCTTGGCCGATACTTCTTTGCTTGAACCGCACACTTGGCTGTTGCTCCTCATCCAACCCTTGTAGATATTGAAGCAAAGGTAGCCATCCATTGCAGCGTACTGGATGCGGTCTATACCTAGTACATTCCTTTGCCATGCATGACGGAAAAACGTGTATGGAGGTTTCACCAGTTTACCGTACGAAGGATGAACCATGGCTCCTGCCAGGGTCAGCATTGAAGGCTGACGAGAGGGCACCAGCCGATTCTTCTGGAGGTCGAAGGGGTTGCCTACAACGAGGCCTATCCGACCCAGGATTTCTTTGTCGTTACCAAAGTCTACAGTAACGAAGTTGACTAGGTTGCTCCCGAGGAAGTCCTTAAATACCTGGCACTCAACGTCGGCATGGCATATGTGGTAGACCAAGCATAAGTCATGCACGCAAACCTGGATCACGGCGGGCTTCTTCCTCTCTTCGTCCTTTAGATCCTTCTCTCGTCCCAGGACTATGGTGTACTCAACATCTAGCCTAGCGACCAACTCATCATCTGAGTTTTCGAACATGCGTCTAAAGCGAGAAAGGCATCCTTTCACCGTCGCGGAAGAACGGGTGTAGATGACGTCGAACTCATCGCCGGTGATGGTTCTAACCTTGTACTCACCACCGATCCTGGAGATTTGGGACGCCATGGATTTGGGAGGAGGGTTAGGATTAGTGGAACTGCCGTAATGTGAATGGACGGGACGACTAGGAGCGAACCGCCGTAGTATTGAAGGACGTGAGGGGACGAGTAGGAGCGAACTGCCAGCGTGCGAACGGCAGGGTAGTGGCTTTCCATTCTCCCATGATACAGGCTTCCGAGAGCCCTTGGATCTAAGATCGAACGGTTGCATGGCGTGATTCTAGACCTATGGGTGAATATCCTATCCTGGAGGGTTATTCTACAAATTTTCAGCAACTTAGCATGCGACCGTTTGATCTCAGATCCAAGGGCTGCCAGCAGCCCGTATTGTGGTCGCGCCTACCATGACCGTCGCGTCGCTCGTGCAGTCGCGCCCTTGGAGATTTAACACGGTGCGTTAGGCTATCTGATGTTTGGCATGTTATACATAGTCATCACTTAGTCACTCATACTACAACAAGGTTGGCTATAAGTGTATTTTTTACTCCTCTCTATCTCTTTTTTCGTACTCCCTCCTTCCCATAATATAAGAACATTTTTGACAGTAGTGTAGTGCCAAAAACGTTCTTATATTATGGGACACAGGGAGTACTAGTATTTATTGCATTTGCCAAGGAGTGACCTCTTCCAATGAAATGGTGTTGCTAAGTTTGCTTCATTTAATTAGCTATAGACTCAAAATTGCCTTTTCACCTAGGTACACGCGCTCAGCGCCGTTTCTTCCTTGGGTCACCAAACTAGTCTCTCTCTTCTTGAATAACTTGCCACATCAGACTTTATGCCTATGTGGCAAGCTTAAGCACCTATAGGAGCAAGTAAAAGTAAGTACAATAGTGGGCTTTACATGGCATTTTTGCATATGTGGAGGAAATAGAGGCAAGGAAAAAGTGGAGAAGTGGGATCTCATGCAAGAGCCAGCCTCTACTACATTGTGGAGCATTGGGAGAGGCACCTATATGGAGGTGGTCAGGAATCTGGGAGACTCACGCCGGTCGTAGCGCCGCAGTTAAAATGATAATGGCAAGTCAAATCACGGGGCCCCACCTGTCCAGTAGTAACTCGCTGTCAAATCACACAGCCCTACGTTTGCAGCAGCCTACTCCCTCGTCTTCTCGCGTCAGTAACATATTATGTTACCACAAGCACCTCTTTCCTCATTAAATAGTTGCCACATAAGCAAAATTGTCTTGGGATGTGTTAAGTTACTACCTAAGTTACTCCCACTATGGCTAGCCTAAGAAACAACGTGAGAGTTAATGCACCACGCCTATGTGTTTACTAGTACTATATGGTTTTCGTAAGATGACTTAATACTCACCTAGACGGAGGGAGTATTCGATTTGAAACCGGGCGGCGCAGTTCCCGGTACGGCTTTAATGCAGACGAGGGAGGGAGTAGCGGTTCCTGATATGTTGAACGGCCAATGCATCCTCCTCAATTAATGCATGAGGGAAGTAATGGGAGGAGGTCTGGGAAAAGAGGTTGCACGATGTGAATGCAATGCCCTCATTGCCCTCATATAAAGGCGCCCCTCCATTCCAATGCATCTACCACATCGTACGCACCTAAGCATTTGCCTAAGCACCTACACTAAGCGCAAAAGAGCTCACTCCAGACCCATGGTGGCGATGCGCGTGAGCGGCCAGCGGCTGCGCCAGATGGTCCACGATGCCGACCTGCGGCATGGCGCCGAGGATCGTCTCCAGACGGTGTTGGAGACCGGCTGGTGGATGGCCGCCGTCGATGCCAACTACGACTCTCAGTTGGACCAGATGATCGTTGACACCAGCAACAAGTTCACCGTCATCAAGAAGCTCGCGGACGACATCGCCGTACTCCTCCAGCCTGCGCGCCCGGGCTCCTCATTGCCTGCCACCCTAATAGGCCTCCATGGCCGGAACCTCTTTCAAGCACTGGGTGGCCTGCGACGCCCGCCGACACCACGAAGAATGTCCACTGAGGTCGCGCTGCGCGCGGCGCCGCCGCAAGAATTCGTCGACCTACACATCCACGTGTATGAGCAAATCGTGTACATAGGTATCTACAATGCCAGTGAGGATGCTACGAGGTTGGCCTTCCTCAACCGGCTGGAAGCCTTGGATGCCTTTGCTGAGAAGCACCTCGACCTCGCCACAAAAGCCGCCGCTCCTTAGCCGCCGGTCGGTGGCCCGGCGCACTAAGTTGAGGAGGAGGAGGTCGTACATTCGTGGATCCATCTTTCTTCTTGCCTTCTGTAACCACCACTGCGATCACATCATCGTGGCCTTAATTCTTATTGTGCTGTTGCATTCTCGTTCCAGTCAATACCGACATGTGCGACCCCTTTGCTTAATTCTATGCATCACTGTAACTAGTACTCGATCCGTCAATTTATAAGTTGTTCTTACCTTTTCCATCAACTCCGTGCAACGCGAGCATCTTGCTAGAAACACTAGAATATGTCTATATAATCCGTATGTGATAGTCCATTTGAAATGTCAAAAAAGACAAATATTTAGGTACGGAGGGAGTAATATATTAGGAGTATATCATGTACACAAAGGCAGAGGAGCGGTGGGGCCGAGAGGGATGAGGGGCACATCGGGGGGATGAGGATCCCCTGACGCGAACAATCCTACCATTCTGTCACTGACATGTGGGACCCATAAGCGTGGGTCCCACCATCAGCGAAGAAAAAGGCAGGCAAGGCGTGATAGCTACGTCGGAGGATCCATGTCCACGTCGGGGGACGTCGTGCCGTGGGTTGGAGCGGCATCGTGGGAATCGCGTGTGGGTGTGGCAGTGGTAGAAACAAGAAACATGATGGTCGCCGTGGTTCAACTTCCATGGACAAGCTGTCATGTTTGCTGAGACATGTATATCAAAACTAGAGTGTTTATATTTCAAGCACGTGAACAAGTATTATTCTACTACTTTGGATCCATTGCAACGCACGGGCCATCACATTGGTAGTAGTAGTGTCCATCTCTATCTCTAGAGGCCTTCCCTCGTTCGTCCTTTTCTCTCACAAGATAAACTACTCATACAAATGCATCTTGATGCTCCGTGGAACGCACGAGGATGTTTCCTTGGGGGTCTCTCCAGCGCGGCGTGGCCGTAGTTGCAAGTTGACGCCCCTTGAGATGCCGACGTTGAGGGGCACTCGGATTTCCTCCGATGAGCAGGTAAGATGAGTTTGATCACGTAGTAAATGCATTCTAAAGACTACTTCGTGTCCATTTCCTAATTCTCCCCCCCCACTTGTTTAGCGAGTTAGGCTCGGTCTTGGCGTGGAGATTGGCTTGCATATGTACGTGAGGGTACCAACATCAATTTGCACAACATTTACAACGGTGACACCGTTCCCGTAGAACCTTTGTCCAACATTGGGATCAGCCATGCAACGGGCCACCGCATGAATTGGTACGATGGAACCACGATGAGATTGAATAAGAAAGCACGAACCTTGCACATGGCGGTCAAAGGCGGACCATGCTGTCTGCGGCCGATTTGTTGCCGTACGAGTAGGAAGACGATGTGCTCCTTTCTAACCGCATCTTCGCGGTGACAAACCAGGGGACTTATTTTGTATGGGACACATCCTACGATATACTCTCTCCCAGTTTTTTTGATTTGAATCTTTTCGTGTTATAAGTTTCAAATTCAAATGTAGAGCTCCCCATCACATGTTGAGATTACAATGTCCATTAAATCGTTGCGTGCATGTATAGTAAAGAAACAAATCTTGAGTTTGGCACGAGTTCGTCTTCTTGAGAGCACCACAAGCCTGGCGCAGAGCTACATTTCCTCTCGGGGCCATCGGGACTGAGCTTGAGCGCTATACTACACCTACCTTTGAGTCAATAACATGTGGACTCGATAGGTGACTGGTCCACATGTAATGCTCCCGTAGGCAGAGGGGCGGTGGGGCCAAGAGGGGTGAGTCGCAGGTCGGGGGACGTGTGGTTTCATGGGTTCGAGCGGCGTCGTGGGAATCGCGGGTGGCTGTGGTAGAAACTTGATGCTCGCCGCATTTTAGGTGGCCCACATGTCATGCACACAAAGGCAGAGGGCGGTCTTGGTGAGAGGGGTGAGGCGCCGCGTCGGGCGTGGTGCCGTGGGTTGGAGAGGCGTCGTGGGAATCGCGAGATGAAGCGTGATGGTCGCCGTGGTTGAACTTCCATGGACAAGATGTCATTTCTCGGACACATGCACTGCATACCGATCCTTTGGAAGGAGTAGCGAGAGAAAGCTATATATGCGGATAAATAGTTCCTTATAGTCAAGCGGACCCACGCTACTACTCTGTTCCAAAGACATGCATACCATCGAAATAGTCCATCTTCTACACGAGAGGAATAATTTTTTTACAAGAGAGAAATAGTTCATCCATCCATAATGCCCTCCTGCTGGTGCAACCTTTTCTTCTTCTTCTTCTTCTTCTTCTTCTTCTTCTTCTTCTTCTTCTTCTTCTTCTTCTTCTTCTTCTTCTTCTTCTTCTTCTTCTTCTTCTTCTTCTTCTTCTTCTTCTTCTTCTTCTTCTTCTTCTTCTTCTTCTTCTTCTTCTTCTTCTTCTTCTTCTTCTTCTTCTTCTTCTTCTTCTTCTTCTTCTTCTTCTTCTTCTTCTTCTTCTTCTTCTTCTTCTTCTTCTTCTTCTTCTTCTTCTTCTTCTTCTTCTTCTTCTTCTTCTTCTTCTTCTTCTTCTTCTTCTTCTTCTTCTTCTTCTTCTTCTTCTTCTTCTTCTTCTTCTTCTTCTTCTTCTTCTTCTTCTTCTTCTTCTTCTTCTTCTTCTTCTTCTTCTTCTTCTTCTTCTTCTTCTTCTTCTTCTTCTTCTTCTTCTTCTTCTTCTTCTTCTTCTTCTTCTTCTTCTTCTTCTTCTTCTTCTTCTTCTTCTTCTTCTTCTTCTTCTTCTTCTTCTTCTTCTTCTTCTTCTTCTTCTTCTTCTTCTTCTTCTTCTTCTTCTTCTTCTTCTTATTCTTCTTCTTCTTCTTCTTCTTCTTCTTCTTCTTCTTCTTCTTCTTCTTCTTCTTCTTCTTCTTCTTCTTCTTCTTCTTCTTCTTCTTCTTCTTCTTCTTCTTCTTCTTCTTCTTCTTCTTCTTCTTCTTCTTCTTCTTCTTCTTCTTCTTCTTCTTCTTCTTCTTCTTCTTCTTGTTCTCATTCTCTGTGGGAGCGGCTTCACAACAAGCTCTTTGGACCTTGCAGCTATCTCGAAACTCACACGGGCATCGAGGGCAGCATATTTTATCCGCTCAAATGCGTCAAGAGATAATTCTCCCATCCGACGACCTTAATGCCACTGTCTCATCACCCTTCGAAGATTTGTACCGAGCACAAAATTTGCTACGTTGAATAGGGATGGTGTCATTTTATCACAAACTTCTACAGAATTTTGATTCTGGTTTGTAGGTCGTGATGCTTTTCAAATCAAGGTTGTACGGCTCCACTTCTGTTTGTCCCCTTGATGGCTGCCCCACGTAAGTATCGTCCCCGAGACAAGAAATCGTGAAGCTCACCTGGTATGGAGGGCGAGTGTATGATGTGGTACACCAAAACATCATCTTCGAGGCACAGCTGAAGGACGGCGGCGTGCTAGATCTTCCCAGGGGCACGCTTCATGTACTCTGGGTCGAGACCGATGACCCTCGTCTCTACCTTTTCGAGGGAGTTGGATACATTGTTTATCCACTACCGAACAACCCTTGGGTGGACGGTGACGGTGGCAACTATGTGCATCGAGCCTTCGACGAGGACATGTTGGACGCTAAAAACCTGCATCTCGATCTCTTTCGCCATTTGGAACCGCTGGAACGGAGGGCTATGGTTTGGAGAATTAGGATTAGATGGCTAGTCTAACTGAAGTAGTAGATGATTATTTAAAGAGGTTAAAACAATGTGAACGCAGTGGGGTTTGGATGCAAATGAAGACGAAGGGGAGGTGAAGAAGCTGAGGAGAATCGGTTCCCGATGGAGAAGGAGTAAATGGGAGAAGTGGCGTGCAGGCAGTTGATTAGACGGCTAGGTAGACTAAACGAAAAGGCTATGCAAACTGTTCGTGTATGTGCCCATCCTTCCTGATAGGTGGGACCTATGCAAACAGATAAAAAAATGTGTCGTAGTTTTTTTTTGAGCGCGTGAGTGGGAGACACAACATTCTCTGGTTAAGGAATACTACCTCCGTTTAGGTGAGTATAAGTCACCTCATGAAAATCAGGTTTACCCAAAACCTTTAGGCGTGGAGCATTAACTTCCTGCTCGATCCCCTCCCAGCCTCGTTAGCCAGCGTTCTCTTCCTCTGCTGCCGCGTTCTACCTTTCCATTTTTCCCCTTCTCAAGTGTGGAACGATCGCATGCCGTCCTTGATGCACCGAACCACTTTGCATGCATCGCGGCAGAGCGTTGATTGGGCATGCACGAGAATTTGGTTCTGCTCGCAATATGGATGATACTTGAACGATGAAGTGAACAGTCATGCTAGCACGGGAGACATATTTACGCTATACAATACTGGAGTACTCATGTACCTACTACTAGTAGTAGTAGTAGTAGTAGTAGTAGTACAACTGTGGTACACTTGATGGTCAAAATACTATTCATCCAGTCCTCACAGTGAAGTGACAACACCCTGCGCCTGACACTAGTCCAGGCGGCGTGTTCGGGTTACCAAAGTCAGCCTCACCCTGTGCACAGTGCAGTCTGTCACCGCCGCTGTACAACACATTGGCGCCTCGCCTCGTCTCCCTCTCTGCTCCCATAGCACCACTCCATCTCCATCTCCTTCTCCATCTCCATCTCACTGTGCCCCCGTGTACCGTCGCCTCACTCGCCTCCCCAGTACCACTATTCCCTCGCTAGCCGCTCCAGCACCGACATCCTTCTCCCCCGTAAATCAAGCCCCATTCCAAACTCCACCATGGCCGAACGCGTACCGCGCAGCATCCATATGAGCCGCGATTGGAGAAATCTCCCCAGTGACATCCTCAACCTCTGTTGTTCGTGTATGGATATGTTGAGCCCCCTGCGGCTGGCTGCATGCTCGAGGGACATGCACACGGCCATCGTCCAATCGAGGCCTAAGCTTTTCAAGACACCCTGCTTGCTGCTATCTGGTCTTGCGAGATTCGCTCACCATGATACGGAGGCGTGCATGATGCCCCTCGACTTCAATCCGATCTCCATTAGCCGAAACTTCTTTGCAGGTATGTAGTGGGTCGCAGTATATCATTTCCCTCGACATCGATCCGATCACCATCGCCCGAAACTTCTTGGCAGGTATGTACTGGGTCGGCATGAACTCCCACTGGATGGCTGCCTTTAGAGAAGACGGTAAAAAGTTGGTGCTCGTGAACTTCCAGACCTCCCATGAGATTATCCTTCCTCCGTTGGATTATATAGAGTATTACCATCGTGGTCCAAGTCATCTAGATTACTACGTCAGTTGGACGGACCTTGTTTTGCAGAAGATTGTAATCTGCCAAGTTCCCACACGACATGCGAATTACGCAGACTTCAAGCTAATTGCCTTGTTCGACCGCGGACTCGCCTATCTTTACGCCGGTGCCTTCTTTAGCTGGAGACAACTCGGCTCGCAGTGGATCATCCTCAAAGCTGATACACACTTCTATGATGCTATTGAACACAATGGCAGCATCTACGCGATCGACAAAGCAGATGGCACCACGTATTGCTGGGACGGTGCGTGTAAGTTGTTTCCTCTCATGTTAGTTTCCTCATTTTCATGATGTAGAAACATGCACCACACTGTTGGTTTCATCTAACCATACATTAGGGAAGTAATTGTGCATATGGAGAACTCTATATTTGGAAGTAGTGAAATCCTGCAATGCTTACCATGTGTACATACCTATATTCGCCCTTCAGCAATCAATGGCTAGAATAATATCCTCACAAAATTTTTGCCCACAGAACACGAGTATATAACAATGCATGGTCTGTTATTTACCTTGAAGAATTTGTTTGTGAGGACAGAACATGATTACATAACATGCATGACATGGTAGTTTCCTGTGAAGAATCAATTGCGAGATAACATGAGTATAACCATGCATGGCACTTCTATATTTTCGAACCCAGTATACATTTCCCTATATTTTCCTCCCAGCTCCAACAGGGACATATCAATGCTGTTTCTTGCATTATCCTACTCATACTCTGAACAATACTGATCTTACATTAACAATGCCTGTCCTTTTTGATATGATGCAGTGTCCCTACAGTTACTGCCCTTTGTAATCACACCACCGTTGCCAAAAACAGGGAAGCACAACTGGTTCCTCGCTCGATCAGATGATGACAAAAGACTGATGATCATTCGGACACATGAGCCGGAAAAGTTATATTGCAAAAACCCCACTGTATACAAGCACCGTGTAATACGTGAGTATCCGGACTATGGCTGTTACGTCTATGAGAAGGATACCAACTTGTTGGGGCCTTTAGGATTTTTTAGTTGGAGGCGGGTAAACAGCCTTGGTTCACACTCTCTTTCTCGGACTCAATTATCCGATTAACCAGGAGATCACCATTGGCAAGGACCTTGATGGCAAGAGAGGCTCTGTTTGCTATGGAAAACTGTGTCTACATGGCGAGCCCTAGGAGTTCGGGAGCAAACTCCCCGATTGTCAACGATACAGCCTGCAGCCAAAGAAGGTGAGAATGACAAAGGCATCCGAATTAACTTTGATCCTTGGATGTCTCAATTCGACGAGCGGTGATGTGGTTCGAGCCTTCAGGTTGATAGGTAATTGGGCTGTTGCATCGAAAGGGTGGAGTAGTGGTGTCTCCGGATCACTGGTCGCTAAAGCGGGGCTGCAAATTATGATGGTGTTGGATCATCTCTTCAAATGACTTTGTTTTCTTTGCTGCTGGTTCTGGATGGGTAGTTCTTTCTTTTGTTATGCATATTCCTTGTGATTTGGTCATCATCGTCTATGTCACTCTTACTATGTAATAGTTGCTTCAGTTTAGAATGTCATTCTCGTCTGGATCACGAGAGTCGGCCTGCTGAGATGGGTGCGTTTTGGTGGTGTAGCAAGACTTCTTATGAACTATCATGTCTTGTTGTTTATGTCGATAGTAGTCACTAGTCGGTGTTTGAATGTTGTATATATCGTTGTTTGAACTGTTTATTGTCTCGAACTCTGGTGGGCTAAATGAGGGCATCACCATTCTCCGTGTTCGAGTATATCTCCTTTTTCAAGTTATATAATTTGAGCTCGATGTCTTTTCGATGATGTACACTTGTTTGGGCCAGTGAGGTGTCGTTGAATATGCGCCGAGTAGTAACGCAATGCCAAACAGGTCAATTATGACTCTCAGGCCGGGCTCTCAAAAGATCCTGAAAAAAAGGCCGGGCTCTCCAAAAAAGAAAGAATAAGGACTCTTAGGCCGACATGTGGGCGCCACCGGTGGTTTCGTGCGCTTGCGCACCGAGATCATATTGGCGCGTGCTCGAAATTCATGCTACCTTTTCATCCCCAGTCTCCCGCCCCTCCCCCACCTCTGGAATCTCGATTCCTACTCCAGTTCCCCCCAAATCCCCCTCCTGTACTCCCTGTACTCAAGCGCACTATCATGTCGTTGGTCAACGCGGATCTCCGAGCCAGAGATCCCGAGGTCCGTCCTGCCTTGGTCATCGCGTCTTTGTCGGTCAAGCGATGGCATGGCGGCGCTTGACGACCAGTTTGCCAGCAAAGTGCTGATGGTAACCATCAACGGCTACCGGCCTCCCATCTCGCCGGATGACCTTGTCAAAGCTCTTGGCATTGCGCACGGCATCCAAATAAGTGACTTGCTCGTCGAAGTCTGTCCGCCACCGGCTGATTTCTTCGTCAGGTTCCGTACAACTTTCGACTGCAGTCGTGTGTTCGAATCTTCCCGGCGTTTGTCCTGCGATGGCGCGATGGTGAGCTTTGATCGGTGGCACCCAGGATGGGGCTCGGTGCCCTCTGAGCTTGAGTTTTTAACAAAGCTTACCTTCCACGGCATGCCTCGACGTGCTTGGAACAGCGAGTCCATGAACGAGCTTATCAACGACTTTGGAGGTGAGCTCGTAAGTATGTTTGTTCCTCGGACATAGCTGAGCTCGGCGGTTATGGCATGGATGAAGAAGCCGTCCACCATACCGAAGGTGATTGGTGTTGAGATACCGGTGCAGGAACTGGGGTTGTACTATTCGTCGCCACCAAGGCCGCCGCGGACCACGTTAGGGATGTACCTATATCGAGTGTTTGTGCATGTCGAAGAAGTGGTCAATCCATTAATCGAAGTCCTGCCGCCGCCGCTGGTGCCAGGGTCCGTCGACGACGTCCATTACAGGAGTCAACGTTAGACTTTCCCGTTGTTGCTCGGAACGATGGATGGCACATGGCCTACTCCATCGCGCGGCGGAGGCCACATCTTCTTTGGGAGAAGAGGCAGGGCTGGCTGCCTAGATGTGCTCTAATTTGAGGTAACAACTGAATCTTGTCAGATACTAGTTAAATCCGAGCTATGGGTGTGAAGCACTGATATGCCAGTACATTTGATTGTGACATGTTCCAATTTTGTACCTGAACTTTTTTTAGAAAGGGCTATACGTCAACTTAATGTGCTAGCAGAACTTATTGTGTTGTCTGTCTGTTTTCTTTGCACAACATTCAAGATATTTCCCCGTCATTGATAAAGACGATGAACCGTTATGTACGACTTCGTTGGTTTCAACATAGCCCTTCCCGTAGCGATCCACTGCTTCCATCCTAATTGTGCCGCCTGCGTGAAACTTTTGTATGCAAGTTCAGTGTGCTATGATGTTCTATATGATTGTGTCAACTATATAAGTTTTTACTGAGCATCAGCAATGCATATGGCTGAAAGATGTATTTACGAGCATCGGCCGATGGGTCTCTCTCTATGTCTCTCTCTCTCTCACACACACACACATACACACACGCACAAGAGGGACCCGTTGAATTATTTATTTGCTCGTAACAGCTTTTAATTAGGTTCCATTGTAATCTAACTTTTTTCTTAAGTTATTAATTAAGCTCAGTGACTTCAAAAATTTGTACAGAAGCCTTGTTTGGGTCTTTCCGGCGTCGCTGAATGTGGGCTGAGTAACCATGTTAGGTTGTACTGTACTACACAGGCCTTTTTCGATATTTTTTAAATAATACATTTTTTAAATTTTCATAAATGTTACGTTGGGTAAATTTTTTTCAAAAATAATACACCGCCGACCCATTGCAGGCCATTGAGCCTAATCGGCCCACAGCCGGTCGATTAGATTCGATCGACCTCAGGTGGCCGACCGCCCTGTCGACCTTGTGGGCTGATTGGGTCTGTCGACCCACCTGGGCCGACTAGAGCTAATTGGCTCGCTGTGGGCTAATTGTTTTTGCAAAAGTGTTAATCATGTATTTAAAAAATATGTGTATTGTGACCTCCTCCGCTCGCTGTGGGCCCACTGTTGACTAAAAAATATGTTTTAAAAAGTGTTAATCATGTATTTAAAAGTTGTTAAATGTGTGTATAAAAAATGTTCCTTATCTATACAAATTATTTTAAATGTGTGTATAAAAAATAGCTTTTTTTCAACATCAGCAATGCAACTAGGCCGACAGTTGTACACAATATCCGGGTCAACTTGTTATTCTCCGCCCCGCTGGGCTACAAACTTTCCTAGGAGGTATGGATTAGGCTTAACAAGAAAATGGACTTTAAGAAATAATAAATGGGATGTAATTATAATAACTGGACAATTACTATGCACCAAACACGTAATTAGTTTGAAAAATATATTATTTTTGGAATTTGAAAATTTTAATTTCATTACTTGATGAGCGCGCAATATTTCATTGGATTCTAACGTAATACAGCTTTATTTTGAAATTATATTTAACCTGACTAGAAATTTCAGATAAAAATATTTTGGATCCCATCAAAATGTGGGAATTTTTTTTGAATTCTGTTTTGAGCGGTTGTTTGAAATTATTAATCGTTGTCCTAGCTAGAAGTTCGGCTGTACTTTTAACAAACTGTAAATGTTCTGTAGTAAATTCCATTAGAATTAAAAAATGGGCTGTACATTCTTACAAATCGAAAATGGGCTATATGTTCTCTGCCAAATCCGAGCTGTGGGCCTACTAAGTTGACGCGTACCAAGGGCTTTGTCAACGTAGTCAATATAAACGATTCTAGCTACAGTGATCGTACGATGTCCATCCAACGGCCGTAGTGCTTCTTCAACCTCTGGTCTTCTTGCTCCAGCCGCCCAAAGCAGCGCCGGTCTTGTCGCGTGCTCCTGCTTCCTGTGGCCGGCTGTGATGCTGCGGAGGCCTCATCGGCCCGTACTACTCCCACCGCTGGCCAGGTCATCCCTCTACTCACCCACACCCCCTGTTATTCTGCGGCGACGATAGCCTCACACCGCAGCTGAACCAGTGAACCCTCATACTCCTCTCCGCGCGGGCTTCCACTGCTGCGTCTTCCCCGGCTCCGCGTCGTCCCCTTCCTAGGCCTCGTCGTCGTCCACTGCCCTGGTGCTCTCGGCGCGGCGTGGTCAACGTGGTCAAGGAACGACTTCCATCGGACGTGGACTGTACGTGGAGAGGCTGACAGCTGGGTCCATGGCTGCAGCAAGGAAGTGCCTCCTTATTACGCGAAAAATAATGTTTCCTCCACCTGACAGCAGGGACCCACCAGACGGGCCACCGTATTTCGCGAAAAAAACGTTTCCCCCTTGACTGCTGGGACCCACCAGCTACACCTTCGGAAAGCACAAGTGCTCCCTAGGTGGTTTTGGTAATTAATGTCAACATATCTCTTGTTGGACTAACACTTTTATCTAGTATGTTTCAGATAAGTTCAACAATGGAGTGGCATGGACTAAAGGATGTGGGAACTCCTTCAAGATGCTAAGGACAAAGGATTGGCTAAAGCTTCAAGCTCAAGACTCTTCATTTTATATTTTAGTGATCCAAGATCACATTGAGTCTATAGGAAAAGCCAATACTATCAAGGAGGGATGAAGTGTTGCTTAATGAGCCTCTTGCTTCATGTGCTTAGTGATATGCTCCAAAACCCTCAACTACTTTCCCACTTCCACACATATGTCCTAAACCTAAAGTCAAACTCGGCCCCACTGATTTTTCCTATCCGGCGCCACCGAGTTTGGATGTCTTATCCACTGCCACAAACCCTAGGCAAATCGGTCTCACTGATAGGGATCTCGGTCTTACCGAGATGGGATTGTAATCTCTCTGTGTATGTCCATTACCAAAATCGGTCTCACCGAGTTTGTGCAATCGGTACTACCGAGATTACAATGCAAACTCTCTGGTTAACTTATTACCAAAATCGGTACCACCGAGTTTGTGTAATCGGTCTCACCGAGTTTGCCTGACCAACTCTCTGGTTAGCTAATTACCAAAATCGGTCTCACCGAGTTTGTGTAATCGGTCTCATTGAGATTACGTTATGCCCTAACCCTAACCATATCGGTCCTACCAAGATGCAAATCAGTCCCACCGAAAATCCTAACGGTCACTAGGTTTACTAAAATCGGTCTGACCGATTTTTATGATTCGGTCCCACCGAGATTGGTAAATTGTGTGTAACGGTTAGATTTTTTGTGGAGGCTATATATACCCCTCCACCTCCTCTTCATTCGTGGAGAGAGCCATTAGACTGAACCTACACTTCCAGTATCCTATTTCTGAGAGAGAACTACCTACTCATATGTTGAGACCAAGATATTCCATTCCTACCATATGAATCTTGATCTCTAGCCTTCCCAAGTTGCTTTCCACTCAAATCCTCTTTCCACCAGATCCAAATCCTATGAGAGAGAGTTGAGTGTTGGGGAGACTATCATTTGAAGCACAAGAGCAAGGAGTTCATCATCAACACACCATTTGTTACTTCTTGGAGAGTGGTGTCTCCTAGATTGGCTAGGTGTCACTTGGGAGCCTCCGACAAGATTGTGGAGTTGAACCAAAGAGTTTGTAAGGGCAAGGAGATCGCCTACTTCGTGAAGATCTACCGCTAGTGAGGCAAGTCCTTCATGGGCGACGGCCATGGTGGGATAGACAAGGTTGCTACTTCATGGACCCTTCATGGGTGGAGCCCTCCGTGGACTCGCGCAACCGTTACCCTTCGTGGGTTGAAGTCTCCACCAACGTGGAAGTACGATAGCACCACCTATCGGAACCACGCCAAAAACATCCGTGTCTCCAATTGCGTTTGAATCCTCCAAACCCTTCCCTTTACTTTCTTGCAAGTTGCATGCTTTACTTTCCGCTGCTCATATACTCATTGCATGCTTGCTTGTTATGTATTGAAAAAGTTAAACATGTGCCTAAACTTCACTTAAACTTTAATAAGGTTAAAAACTGCAACTTTGGTACTTAGTGTCTAATCACCCCCCCTCTAGACACCTCTTCTCAAGATCCTACAAGTGGTATCAGAGCTTTGGTCTCCATTGCCTTGGTTTAATCACCATTGGAGGAAGATGGATGAGTCTACTTTGGGGAGTCTTAGTCATAGAGTGCCTATTCTTGATGGAGAGTATTTTCATGAGTGGAAAAATGAGATGCTTGTAATTTTCAATCAATATCATTTGAACAAGTACATTGCTAGCCCTTGTGCTCCTCATGTTGATCCTATGCATCCTACCCTTGATGAATCTATTGACATGACTAGGAATCTTAGAACTGTTAATCTTATCACTAGAGGCTTGCCTAGAAACTTGATTAGAATCTTGCCTACTTTTGAGTGTGCCTACGCTATATGGAAATTTCTTGAGGAACGCTTTCCAAATTATTCCTTGAAAAATCTAGATGAAATTCTCTATAAGTCTATTGCTTTGAGTAAAATAAATACTAGTGATCCTATGTTTGGTGATCGTCTATTTGAACTTACCGACCTTATGCGTGCCAAAGGAGATGTTGGAATTATTGGTGATATTATTTCTGAAGCTATAAGAATTCATAAGCAAGATCATTGTCAAACTCGGTCTAATGAATTACCCTCTCTAGGATTTGATCCACCACATGACGATGTTGAACATGGATACTATGATGAGGATGATGATAGTGACTTCGATCTTGATGATGCAATGAGACACTTTGGTCTTATGGCAAATCTTCGGGGATATGTGTCAGGAGGAAAGGAATGGGTTCTTGATAGTGGATGTACCGATCACATGACCGGAGATAAAGACATGTTTCGTGAGCTTGCTGAAAATGATGGTCCTCGAAAGTTTGTCACTTTCGGTGACAACTCAAAGGGTAAGGTGGTTGGCCTCGGTAAGGTGGCAATCTCACATGATAGCTCCATTCAAAATGTCATGCTCGTTGAATCTCTTGGCTACAACTTACTTTCAGTATCTAGACTTGCTGATTTCGGTTTCAATGTCCTATTTACTGAAATTGATTGCCAAGTGTTTCGTCGAGACAATCATAAAATGGTCTTTACCGGTGTGCGTAGAGGTGATCTATACATTGTTGATTTCACTAAAAAGGCTCAACCTAAAACTTGCTTCATTGCTAAATCCTCAAAAGGTTGGTTATGGCATAGACGATTAGGTCACGTTGGCATGAGAAACCTTGACAAGCTTATTAAAGAAATCATATCCTTGGAGTTAACGATGTCATATTTGATAAGGATAGACTTTGCAGTGCTTGTCAAGCAGGTAAACAGGTTGGAGGAAGGCATCCTGTGAAGAACATCATGACCACAAAGAGGCCACTCGAGCTACTTCACATGGATCTCTTTGGTCCCAACTCCTACAAGAGTCTTGGTGGAAATTCTTTTGGTCAAGTTATAGTTGATGATTTTTCAAGATTTACGTGGGTGTTCTTTCTCGATGATAAATTTCAGGTCCAAAAGATCTTCAAAAACTTTGCTAGGAAGGCCCAAAATCAATTTGAAGTGAAGATCAAGAAGGTTCGCAGCGACAACAGAACGGAGTTCAAGAACGCAAATGTGGACACCTTTCTTGACGAAGAAGGGATTTCACACGAGTTCTCGGCTACGTACACACCTCAACAAAATGGAGTTGTTGAGAGGAAGAACTGGACACTCATCGAAATGGCAAGAATGATGCTTGATGAGTACAAGACACCGAAGCACTTTTGGCCAGAAGCGGTTGAGACAGCTTGTCATGCAACAAATCCCTTGTATCTTCACAAGCTACTCGGCAAGACGGCATACGAGCTCCTCACCGGTAACAAACCCCAAGTTGGATACTTTCGAGTATTCGGCTCAAAGTGCTACATTCTTGATAAGCATCGTCGTTCTAAATTTTCTCCTAAGTCTCATGAAGGTTTCCTACTAGGTTACGGCTCAAACTCTCACACTTACCGTGTCTACAACAATTTCACCCGAAAGGTTGAAGAGACAGTAGGTGTGAAGTTTGATGAATCTAACGGCTCGCAAATAGAGCAATTGCCAATTGATGTAGGTGACAAAGACCCTTCGGAAGCAATCCAAGACTTGTCTATTGGAAAGGTCCGTCCAACAGAGGTGAAGGAGAGTACCTCGTCTATTCAAGTGGAAGCTTCTACTTCATGACAAGGTGAACCAAGAGTTGATACGGAAGCATCCACAAGTGAGACACACCAAGATGAAGAAAACGAGGAAGTGCATCATCACGAACGTCAACAACCTCCTTCTCCACCACGACAAGAGAACGACAACGCCAACAATGAAGAAGGCCAAGAAGAAGAACAAGATGAAGAAGATGTTCAACGAAGACCCAAGCAAAAGCTTTCACGAGTTCGAGCAAGAATTGCTAAAGACCATCCCGTCGAGAAAATCTACAATGATATTCAAACCGGGATAATCACTCGCTCTAAAACTCGTTTAGCTAACTTTTGTGAAAACTATTCTTTCATCTCTAAAATTGAACCTATGAAGGTTGAAGAAGCATTGGAAGATCCGGATTGGATAAATGTTATGCATGAAGAGCTACACAACTTTGAGAGGAATCAAGTTTGGACATTGGTTGAGAAGCCCGACAACAACCACAACATCATCGGTACCAAATGGGTGTTTCGCAACAAGCAAGATGAAGATGGACAAGTAGTTCGCAACAAAGCACGTCTCGTCGCCCAAGGCTACACACAAGTCGAAGGCTTTGAAATTGGGAAAATTGATTCCACACTTTTTACTGAAAGGGTTAATGGAGAATTATTTGTATGCCAAATTTATGTTGATGATATCATATTTGGATCAACTAACCCTCATTTTAGTGAAAAGTTTGGGAAGCTAATGTCGGAGAAGTTTGAGATGTCAATGATGAGTGAACTCAAATTCTTTCTTGGGTTGCAAATCAAGCAAACTAAGGAAGGTACTTTTGTCTCTCAAACGGACTTATTCAAGAAGTTCAATATGCAAGAATGCAAAGGTATGTCTACACCCATGCCTACTAGTGGACATCTTGACTTAACCAAAGATGATGAACCGGTTGATCAAAAGGTTTATCGCTCTATGATTGGTTCATTGCTATATCTATGTGCTTCGCGTCCCGATATTATGCTAAGTCTGTGCATGTGTGCACGATATCAAGCTGCTCCTAAAGAATGTCATCTTAAGGCCGTGAAAAGGATAGTGAGATACTTAATCCATACACCAAATTTTGGCATTTGGTATCCTCAGAGGGCCTCTTTCGATCTTGTTGGCTACTCTGACTCGGACTATGCCGGTGACAAGGTTGATAGAAAGTCCACTTCGGGTACTTGTCAATTTCTTGGTAGATCTCTTGTGTCTTGGTCCTCCAAGAAACAAAACTCGTATCCTTATCCACTTGCCAAGCGGAATACATTGCCGCTGGTTCATGTTGTGCTCAATTACTTTGGATGACCCAAACTCTTAAAGATTATGGGATATATGTGAAACATGTTCCATTGCTTTATGACAATGAAAGTGCTATCAAAATTGGACATAATCCTGTGCAACATTCTCGAACTAAGCATATTGAAGTTCGTCATCATTTCATTCGAGATAATGTTGCTAAGGGTGATATTGATCTTAAGCATGTTCGCACCGAAAAGCAATTAGCGGATATATTCACTAAACCTCTTGATGAGAAAGTGTTTTGCAGGTTAAGAGGAGAATTGAACATCATTGATGCTTCAAACTTGGAGTAGAAACTCCATTGGATACATGCAAGACATGAGCTTATGCCTAATCCTTGATATCTCACCTATGATGGAAATCTTATGTCTTGGATATATTTGTATCTTGCATGTTATCTAACTCATGTAGGTACTTGGTTGAATTAAAATCCATGAGATTGTAAACCACTCATATCTTGAGCAATCTCTACATCACCAAGTCTCTACACAAGGTGGTTGAAGCCAAGGAAGCACAAAACCATTTAAACATATCCTTTTGACAAATTCTATGTTGAGCTTCATGATTGTCATTGTTGGATACACAAGTGCTCTTCCTTGCACGAACTAACCCATGTAGGTAGATGGACTCAAATTCCAAGTGGTGCTCCAAACTCCTGATGAGCTACATCAATCTTGAGCAACTCACACAAGTTCAACTACATGGACAACACCACCAACCAAGGTATGTTATTCCATCTTAGAGAAGCTTTACTCCAAGTCATGAGTTAAAGCAACTCGACAAGATGTGAATATATCAAGATGCTTAAACGAAAAATGGCAACCCCATTTTGAGCTTAAACGATGAGTATGACCTATGATCAAGTGATTTCACTTGACTCCTAAGTCAATATACTCTAACATAGGTGACTTTGTCGCCGACCATCTCTAGATGAAGTTCTCTTGTGTTCTTTTCTGAGTTTTTGCATTTGACTCATGCATCTGTGTTTCCCCTTTCAAAAAAAACTTCATCTAGATTTCTTTCTGTTTGTTCTGCATTTTCTGCATTCCAATTCCTTGCATATCTTTCAGTAAATTCCTTGCAAATCTTTGTGAGATCTTATTAGTCAAGTGAGCTGAGGTGACAAGTGTTTTCTCTGTGATGAACTCGGTTACACCGATTTGTTATTTTTGGTCCAACCGAAAACTTTCGGTACCACCGAAGCATACCACTCGGTGCCACCGATTTCACAACAGGAAAAATGGTTTGCCACTTATTCTGTGTTTCTTTTGATCCAGCTCCACTCAATGAATCTTGTCCTCTACAAGCATCACATTTTTATCATTGCTTTAGGTTGTGACTCAAGGATCAAACCCATTCACGACAAATTCCAGCGGGGGAGAGAGAGCTAAAATTTTTCTTATCAAGCCCTTCTTGGAAATTGATGTCAAAGGGGGAGAGAGAGATCACATGAAAGCTTATCACTTAGAGAGATCACATCAGAGAAGGAGAGAGAGATCCTTCAGGGGGAGAGAGAGATCTCCAGGGGGAGAGAATACTAGATAAAAGTATTTCTCAAGGATCCCAGATGCTTGGTGTTCAAGAGGAGAGATGCCACATGTCTTGTTGATGGGAAAGACATGTTCATATGTGCTTATTTGCATTATCTTGCATTAGCTCTGTTCATCTATATCTTTCAGCTCTGATTTTCTTTCAGATTTGATTTTCTATTCCCTACCTTCTCCCAGTATCCCATGCTAGATTCAGGGGGAGCAAGACATCTAAGGGAAAGAAATCATCTAAATTCATTGCATATCTTTATTCTTGGGGACATGTCAAATCCAATGTAGTACTTAGTACTCACTCTCTACATGTCATACCAGTCTTGGTATTCTTGTGGTTTCTTTTGTTTGCTCTGGCTATAGGTGCATCTGTGTTATCTAACCTTGTTTACGCAGGTTCATTCCATCCTAAGCCAAATCAAGACTACAAGGTAAGTATATGCATCACAATCATGTGTATGAGGAATCCTTGCTGATGTACATACTATTTGCAAGAAGGACTCATGGGCATGAAGGTATTTTCTTTAGTATTCTTTGCTCTGATGCATATGGCCAAGATACATGTAACACATTGCCTGCTCTATCATGGTTATGCTATCACATGCTTCTACATTCCATATTCACATGATTGCATACATGTAGGGGGAACCTATGCCTGTTACATGTCTTTCCAAAGGTTTACTTGCTATTCTTTATATCTTTATCTAAAGCTTTGATGTATGTTGCCATCAATTACCAAAAAGGGGGGGATTGAAAGCACAAGTGCTCCCTAGGTGGTTTTGGTAATTAATGTCAACATATCTCTTGTTGGACTAACACTTTTATCTAGTATGTTTCAGATAAGTTCAACAATGGAGTGGCATGGACTAAAGGATGTGGGAACTCCTTCAAGATGCTAAGGACAAAGGATTGGCTAAAGCTTCAAGCTCAAGACTCTTCATTTTATATTTTAGTGATCCAAGATCACATTGAGTCTATAGGAAAAGCCAATACTATCAAGGAGGGATGAAGTGTTGCTTAATGAGCCTCTTGCTTCATGTGCTTAGTGATATGCTCCAAAACCCTCAACTACTTTCCCACTTCCACACATATGTCCTAAACCTAAAGTCAACTCGGCCCCACTGATTTTTCCTATCCGGCGCCACCGAGTTTGGATGTCTTAGCCACTGCCACAAACCCTAGGGAAATCGGTCTCACTGATAGGGATCTCGGTCTTACCAAGATGGGATTGTAATCTCTCTGTGTATGCCCATTACCAAAATCGATCTCACCGAGTTTGTGCAATCGGTACTACCGAGATTACAATGCAAACTCTCTGTTAACTTATTACCAAAATCGGTACCACCGAGTTTGTGTAATCGGTCTCACCAAGTTTGCCTGACCAACTCTCTAGTTAGCTAATTACCAAAATCGGTCTCACCGAGTTTGTGTAATCGGTCTCACCGAGATTAAGTTATGCCCTAACCCTAACCATATCGGTCCTACCGAGATGCAAACCAGTCCCACCGAAAATCCTAACGGTCACTAGGTTTACTAAAATCGGTCTGACCGATTTTTATGATTCAGTCCCACCGAGATTGGTAAATTGTGTGTAACGGTTAGATTTTTTGTGGAGGCTATATATACCCCTCCACCTCCTCTTCATTCGTGGAGAGAGCCATTAGACTGAACCTACACTTCCAGTATCCTATTTCTGAGAGAGAACTACCTACTCATGTGTTGAGACCAAGATATTCCATTCCTACCATATGAATCTTGATCTCTAGCCTTCCCAAGTTGCTTTCCACTCAAATCCTCTTTCCACCAGATCCAAATCCTATGAGAGAGAGTTGAGTGTTGGGGAGACTATCATTTAAAGCACAAGAGCAAGGAGTTCATCATCAACACACCATTTGTTACTTCTTGGAGAGTGGTGTCTCCTAGATTGGCTAGGTGTCACTTGGGAGACTCTGACAAGATTGTGGAGTTGAACCAAGGAGTTTGTAAGGGCAAGGGGATTGCCTACTTCGTGAAGATCTACCGCTAGTGAGGCAAGTCCTTCGTGGGCGACGGCCATGGTGGGATAGACAAGGTTGCTACTTCGTGGACCCTTCGTGGGTGGAGCCCTCCGTGGACTCGCGCAACCGTTACCCTTCGTGGGTGGAGCCCTCTGTGGACTCGCGCAACCGTTACCCTTCGTGGGTTGAAGTCTCCACCAATGTGGAAGTACGATAGCACCACCTATCGGAACCATGCCAAAAACATCCGTGTCTCCAATTGCGTTTGAATCCTCCAAACCCTTCCCTTTACTTTCTTGTAAGTTGCATGCTTTACTTTCCGCTGCTCATATACTCATTGCATGCTTGCTTGTTATGTATTGAAAAAGTTAAACATGTGCCTAAACTTCACTTAAACTTTAATAAGGTTTAAAACTGCAACTTTGGTACTTAGTGTCTAATCACCCCCCTCTAGACACCTCTTCTCAAGATCCTACACCTTTGCATGCAAGGAAGTGCGTCCAGGCAAAAAAAAGCGATTAAGCCCACATTGCTGGGGACCCACCAGCTACACCTTCATACGCAAGGAAGTGCGCCAGAGCAAAAAACCAAACGATTCGCCCCCGACTCATCGGGACCCACCAGCTACATCTTCGCACGCAAGGAAGTGCGTCCGGGCAAAAACAAACGATTAAGCCGACATTGCTGGGACCCACCAGCTACATCTTCGCAGGCAAGGAAGTGCCTGACAGTCGGGACCCACCTGGTCGAAGCGTACGTAGCGTTGTCATTCTGGTCGTGAACGTGTACGTACATATATACTGGTGGATGTGGAGGCGCGCACGTGTCGTAGTAGAGGCACGCACGTAGCATGTACACGTACGTACAGCGGCCAGGGTGCAAGAAAGAAAATACGGCCATGTATGTGTACATACGGGCGGGGTCTCGAACGCCTACTTGCGCATACATACGGCAAGGGCTCATGTACATGGCTGGGTCGGAATGGAGAGACAACATCGTCGTCGTGTTCATGGGGAGGCAACGAAATGCGTCGTGTTCATGGGGAGGCAACGGAATGCGTCGTGTTCATCGGGAGGCAACGCGGCTGGGTCGGAACGGAATGCGTGGTCGTGTTCATCAGGAGGGCTTGGACGGAACAGGCGATGGAAACGAGGCCTGGCATACCACAGAACGGAGGAAACGGCCTTGTGTTCGACCGGCCACGTTCGAAACGGGGTCCTGTTCATCGGGAGGGGTCTGGCTTACTGCAAAACGGAGGAAATAGACCTCCTACGGTCAAAACGGGGGTCCTGTTGATCGGGAGGGGTGTGGCGTACCGCAAAACAGAGGAAACGGACCTCCTACGGTCAAAACGGGGATCCTGTTGACCGGGAGGGGTGTGGCATACCGCAAAACGGAGGAAACGGACTTGTGTTGGAGCGCTACGGTCGAAACGGGGGTCCTGTTCATCGGGAGGGGTGTGGCGTACCGCAAAACGGGACTCCACGGGATACTGTTCATCTCCACCGTCGACCCCCTCCAGCCTCCACGAGCTACTGTTCATCCACCGTCGACCTCCTCCAGCCTCCACGGGCTCCTGTTCATCCAGCCTCCACCGCGCGCTACTCCACCGGCTACTGTTCAACCACCCCTCCACCGTCTACTGTTCATCCAGCCCTCCACACCACGGGGTCCTGTTCAACCACCCCTCCACGGGCACCCCTCCACCGTCTACTGTTCATCCTGCCCTCCACACCACGGGGTCCTGTTCATCCACCCCTCCACGGGCACCCCTCCACCGTCTACTGTTCATCCTGCCCTCCACACAACGGGGTCCTGTTCATCCACCCCTCCACCGCACCCTCCACCGTCTCTGCTCATCCAGCCCTCCACCACACCACGGGTCCTGTTCATCCGAGGCAACGCCACCGCTCACTGTTCATCCAACCCCCCGCAACGCCATCGCTCATCCCCATCGGTCGGCTTGATTAGCAGCAGTAGCTGGCGAATCGCTCGATCAGTTCGATTAACAGCCATCGATCGATCGCTCGGGTTCGATAACGCCAGTAGCTGCAGTGCAATCGCTCGGCTTGATTAGAGCCCAACGCCTCGCTCGGGTTCGATTAGAGCTAACGCCTACACACACAGCGCAGCGTCGTACGAGAAAGCAGCATCGCTTCGCCCCCGACCTCCCACCGTAACCAGGAACTCCCGAAATTTTCCTCCCCTCGCTTCTACCACGGTTTTTCCGTCATGGACGGCCCAAAGAATGTCATGCAGCTGCGTCTCCGGCCCGCCCAGGACGAAAAGCCCATTTTCTGTCATGATTTTTTGTCATAGAAGTAGGATCCCACCACATCTATGATGATACCGGGTTATGTCACAATTATCGTCATAGAAGTGTCATATGTATGACATAATTTTTTTTCGTTCGGCCCAAAATGTCACGGATGTGTCTTTTTTTTTGTAGTGAAAGCTACTAAAAAGGATCATTGTCGGTGTCAAAACCGACGGATCTCGGGTAGGGGGTCCCGAACTATGCGTCTAAGGTCAATAGTAACAGGAGACAGGGGACACGATGTTTACCCATGTTTGGGCCCTCTCTATGGAGGTAATACCCTACTTCCTGCTTGATTTATCTTGATGAATATGAGTATTACAAGAGTTGATCTACCACGAGATCATAATGGCTAAACCCTAGAAGTCTAGCCTGTATGACTATGATAATGGTCATCCTCCCGGACTAAGTCATCCGGTTTATATAGACACCGGGAGGATCTAGGGTTACACAAGGTTGGTTACAAAGGAAAGGAATCTACATATTTGGTCGCCAAGCTTGCCTTCCACGCCAAGGAGAGTCCTATCCGGACACGGGTGCAGTCTTCGGTCTTTGTTTCTCCACAACCCATCAGTCTGGCCCATGGCTAACAGGCCGGACGCCCGAGGACCCCTTAGTCCAGGACTCCCTCAGTAGCCCCTGAACCTGGCTTCAAGGGTGAGGAGTCCGGCGCGCAGATTTGTCTTCGGCATTGCAAGGCGGGTTCCCCTCTCCGAACTCCAAAATAGTCTCCAGACGTAACGGTTGTATCCGAACCTGTAACACACACCACACACAACCGCAGAGAGAGAACATAATACTCCACGATTCCAATCCACTGACAACTTTTCACAACATGACATGACGTCTTCCTGGTTATAATTTTGAACCGTTTCTCGTCTGTCGCTCCACGTTTCGAGACACGGTTGCCATTGGCACGTCTTGTCAAAGCAGGGATCGTGTCCCCTTATTGCGGGATTCTCATCAATACGGGCATGGGTAACCCAACCGTGCCATTTACACGGCCCTTCGAAATAGGCGATTTTAAGGCGAGTGGGGAGGCGCTTGATATTTATGGCCTTTATAAGGGGATAAGGATTCCCTTTCTTCACCCACGCCCTCTCTCTTTCTCTTCCCTTCCATCCTTGAGCTCCAGCACCCAAGTTCTAGCTTCCCCGTCCGAGAAAGCACTCCAATCATGTCTGGATCCAGAGCTGGAGGTGTTGGAAATATGCCCTAGAGGCAATAATAAAATGGTTATTATTATATTTCCTTGTTCATGGTAATTGTCTATTGTTCATACTATAATTGTGTTATCCGGAAATCGTAATACATGTGTGAATACATAGACCACAACATGTCCCTAGTGAGCCTCTAGTTGACTAGCTCGTTGATCAACAGATAGTCATGGTTTCCTGACTATGGACATTAGATGTCATTGATAACGGGATCACATCATTAGGAGAATGATGTGATGGACAAGACCCAATCCTAAGCATAGCACAAGAACGTGTAGTTCGTCTGCTAGAGCTTTTCTAATGTCAAGTATCATTTCCTTAGACCATGAGATTGTGCAACTCCCGGATACCGTAGGAGTGCTTTGGGTGTGCCAAACTTCACAACGTAACTGGGTGGCTATAAAGGTGCACTACAGGTATCTCCGAAAGTGTCTGTTGGGTTGGCACGAATCGAGACTGGGATTTGTCACTCCGTATGACGGAAAGGTATCTCTGGGCCCACTCGGTGATGCATCATCATAATGAGCTCAATGTGATCAAGTAGTTGATCACGGGATCATGCATTACAGTACGAGTAAAGAGACTTGCCGGTAACGAGATTGAACGAGGTATCAGGATACCGACGATCGAGTCTCGGGCAAGTATCGTACCGATAGACAAAGGGAATTGAGTACGGGATTGATTGAATCCTCGACATCGTGGTTCATCCGATGAGATCATCGAGGAGCATGTGGGAGCCAACATGGGTATCCAGATCCCGATGTTGGTTATTGACCGGAGAGTCGTCTCGGTCATGTCTGCGTGTCTCCCGAACCCGTAGGGTCTACACACTTAAGTTTCGGTGACGCTAGGGTTGTAGAGATATTAGTATGTGGTAACCCGAAAGTTGTTCGGAGTCCCGGATGAGATCCCAGACGTCACGAGGTGTTCCGGAATGGTTCGGAGGTAAAGATTTCTATATAGGAAGTCTAGTTTTGGCCATCGGGAAAGTTTCGGGGTCACCGGTATTGTACCGGGACCACCGGAAGGGTCCCGGGGGTCCATCGGGTGGGGCCACCTATCCCGGAGGGCCCCATGGGCTGAAGTGGGAGGGGAACCAGCCCCTGGTGGGCTGGTGCGCCCCCGTTGGGCTTCCCCCTGTGCCTTGGGTTGGAAACCCTGGGGATGGGGGGCGCCCCACTTGGCTTGGGGGGCAAGTTCCCCCCCTTGGCCGCCGCCCCCCTTGGAGATGAGATCTCCTACGGCCGGCGCCGCCCCTAGGGGCCCTATATATAGTGGGGAGGGAGGGAGGGCAGCCGCACCCTAGCCCCTGGCACCTCCCTCTCCCTCCCGTGACACCTCTCCCTCTCGCTGAGCTTGGCGAAGCCCTGCCGAGATCCCCGCTGCTTCCACCACCACGCCGTCATGCTGCTGGATCTCCATCAACCACTCCCTTCCCCTTGCTGGATCAAGAAGGAGGAGACGTCTTCCCCAACCGTACGTGTGTTGAACGCGGAGGTGCCGTCCGTTCGGCGCTTGGTCATCGGTGATTTGGATCACGACGAGTACGACTCCATCAACCCCGTTCTCTTGAACGCTTCCGCTCGCGATCTACAAGGGTATGTAGATGCACTCCTATCCCTCTCATTGCTAGAATACTCCATAGATTGATCTTGGTGATGCGTAGAAAATTTTAAAATTCTTCTACGTTCCCCGACAGTGGCATCATGAGCTAGGTCTATGCGTAGTTTCTATGCACGAGTAGAACACAAGTTGTTGTGGGCGTCGATTTTGTCAATTTACTTGCCGTTACTAGTCTTATCTTGATTCGGCGGCATCATGGGATGAAGCGACCCGGGCCGACCTTACACGTACGCTTACGTGAGTCAGGTTCCACCGACTGACATGCACAAGTTGCATAAGGTGGCTAGCGGGTGTCTGTCTCTCCCACTTTAGTCGGATCGGATTCGATGAAAAGGGTCCTTATGAAGGGTAAATAGAAATTGGCATATCACACTATGGTTTTGGCGTAGGTAAGAAACGTTCTTGCTAAGAAACCTATAGCAGCCACGTAAAAATTTGCAACAACAATTAGAGGACGTCTAACTTGTTTTTGCAGCATATGCCGTGTGATGTGATATGGCCAAAAGGATGTGCTGAATGATATATGTGATGTATGAGATTGATCATGTTCTTGTAATAGGAATCACGACTTGCATGTCGATGAGTATGACAACCGGCAGGAGCCATAGGAGTTGTCTTAATTTACTTATGACATGCGTGTCAACATAAACGTCATGTAATTACTTTACTTTATTGCTAAACCGTTAGCCATAATAGTAGAAGTAATAGATGACGAGACAACTTCATGAAGACACGATGATGGAGATCATGATGATGGAGATCATGGTGTCATGCCGGTGACGACAATGATCATGGCGCCCCGAAGATGGAGATCAAAAGGAGCAAAATGATATTGGCCATATCATGTCACTATTTGATTGCATGTGATGTTTATCATGTTTTACATCTTATTTGCTTAGAACGACGGTAGCTTAAATAAGATGATCCCTCGCGATAATTTCAAGAAAGTGTTCCCCCTAACTGTGCACCGTTGCGAAGGTTCGTTGTTTCGAAGCACCATGTGAAGATCGGGTGTGATAGATTTGAACATTCGAATACAACGGGTGTAAGCCAGATTTACACACGCAATACACTTAGGTTGACTTGACGAGCCTAGCATGTACAGACATGGCCTCGGAACACGGAAGACCGAAAGGTCGAGCATGAGTCGTATGGAAGATACGATCAACATGATGTTCACCGATGTTGACTAGTCCGTCTCACGTGATGCGGACACGGCCTAGTTGACTCGGATCATGTATCACTTAGATGACTAGAGGGATGTCTATCTGAGTGGGAGTTCATTAAATAATTTGATTAGATGAACTTAGTCTAAAATCTTTACAATATGTCTTGTAGATCAAATGGCCCATGCTAATGTTGCCCTCAACTTCAACGCGTTCCTAGAGAAAACCAAGCTGAAAGACGATGGTAGCAACTATACGGACTGGGTCCGGAACTTGAGGATCATCCTCATAGCTACCAAGAAAGCATATGTCCTTGAAGCACCGCTAGATGATGCACCCATCCCAGAGAACCAAGACGTTATGAACGCTTGGCAGACCCGTGCTGATGATTACTCCCTCGTTCAGTGCGGCATGCTTTACAGCTTAGAACCGGGGCTCCGAAAGCGTTTTGAGCAACACGGAGCATATGAGATGTTCGAAGAGCTGAAAATGGTTTTCCAAGCTCATGCCCGGGTCGAGAGATATGAAGTCTCCGACAAGTTCTACAGTTGTAAGATGGAGGAGAATAGTTCCGTCAGCGAGCACATACTCAAAATGTCTGGGTTGCACAACCGCTTGACTCAGCTGGGAGTTAATCTCTCGGATGACGCGGTCGTTGACAGAATCCTCTAGTCGCTTCCACCGAGCTACAAGAGCTTTGTGATGAACTTCAATATGCAGGGGATGGAAAAGACCATTCCTTAGGTATATTCAATGCTGAAATCAGTGGAGGTGGAAATAAAAAAGGAACATCAAGTGTTGATGGTGAATAAAACCACTAAGTTCAAGAAAGGCAAGGGTAAGAAGAACTTCAAGAAGGACGGCAAGGGAGTTGCCGCGCCCGGTAAACCAGTTGCCGGGAAGAAGCCAAAGAATTGACCCAAGCCTGAAACTGAGTGCTTTTATTGCAAGGGAAGTGGTCACTGGAAGCGGAACTGCCCCAAATACTTAGCGGACAAGAAGGCCGGCAACACTAAAGGTATAAGTGATATACATTTAATTGATGTGTACCTTACCAGTACTCTTAGTAGCTCCTGGGTATTTGATACCGGTGCAGTTGCTCATATTTGTAACTCAAAACAGGAGCTGCGGAATAAACGGAGACTAGCGAAGGACGAGGTGACGATGCACGCCGGGAATGGTTCCAAGGTCGATGTGATCGCCGTCGGCACGCTGCCTCTACATTTACCTACGGGATTAGTTTTAAACCTCAATAATTGTTATTTAGTGCCAGCTTTGAGCATGAACATTGTATCAGGATCTCGTTTAATTCGAGATGGCTACTCATTTAAATCCAAGAATAATGGTTGTTCTATTTATATGAGAGATATGTTTTATGGTCATGCCCCGCTGGTGAATGGTTTATTCTGAATGAATCTCGAGCGTAATGTTACACATATTCATAGTGTGAATACCAAAAGATGTAAGGTTGATAATGATAGTCCCACATACTTGTGGCACTGCCGCCTTGGTCACATCGGTGTCAAACGCATGAAGAAGCTCCATGCAGATGGACTTTTGGAGTCTCTTGATTACGAATCATTTGACACGTCAAGTAACCATGCTTCATGGGTAAATGACCAAGACTCCGTTCTCCGGAACAATGGAGAGAGCAACTAACTTATTGGAAATCATACATACTGATGTGTGCGGTCCAATGAGTGTTGAGGCTCGCGGTGGCTATTGTTATGTTCTCACCCTCACTGATGACTTGAGTAGATATGGGTATGTCTACTTGATGAAACATAAGTCTGAGACCTTTGAAAAGTTCAAGGAATTTCAGAGTGAGGTTGAGAATCAACGTGACAGAAAAATCAAGTTCTTACGATCAGATCGTGGGGGAGAATATTTGAGTCACGAATTTGGCACACACTTAAGCAAATGTGGAATCGTTTCACAACTCACGCCGCCTGGAACACCTCAGCGAAATGGTGTGTCCGAACATCGTAATCGCACTCTATTGGATATGGTGCGATCTATGATGTCTCTTACCGATCTACCGCTCTCATTTTGGGGCTATGCTTTAGAGACTACCGCATTCACTTTAAATAGGGCTCCGTCGAAATCCGTTGAGACGACACCGTATGAATTATGGTTCGGGAAGAAACCTAAGCTGTCGTTTCTAAAAGTTCGGGGATGCGATGCTTATGTCAAGAAACTTCAACCTGAAAAGCTCGAACCCAAGTCGGAAAAATGCGTCTTCATAGGATACCCTAAGGAAACCATTGGGTATACCTTCTACCTCAGATTCGAAGGCAAGATCTTTGTTGCTAAGAACGGATCCATTCTGGAGAAAGAGTTTCTCTCGAAAGAAGTAAGTGGGAGGAAAGTAGAGCTTGATGAAGTACTGCCTCTTGAAGTGAAAAGTAGCGCAACTCAGGAAAATGTTCCTGTGGTGCATGCACCGACTAGAGAGGAAGTTAATGATGATGATCAAGGTACTTCAGATCAAGCTCCTACTGAACTTCGTAGGTCCACAAGGACACGCTCCGCACCAGAGTGGTACGGCAACCATGTCTTGGAAATCATGTTGTTAGACAACGGTGAACCTTCAAACTATGAAGAAGCAATGGCGGGCCCAGATTCCAACAAATGGCTAGAAGCCATGAAATCCGAGATAGGATCCATGTATGAAAACGAAGTGTGGACTTTGACTGACTTGCCCGATGATCGGCGAGGCATAGAAAATAAATGGATCTTTAAGAAGAAGACAGACGCGGATGGTAATGTGACCATCTATAAGGCTCGACTTGTCGCTAAGGGTTATTGACAAGTTCAAGGGGTTGACTACGATGAGACTTTCTCACCCGTAGCGAAGCTGAAGTCCGTCCGAATCATGTTAGCAATTGCCGCATTCTATGATTATGAGATATGGCAAATGGACGACAAAACGGCATTCCTTAACGGCTTTCTTAAGGAAGAATTGTATATGATGCAGCCAGAGGTTTTGTCGATCCTAAGAATGCTGACAAGGTGTGCAAGCTCCAACACTCAATCTATGGGCTGGTGCAAGCATCTCGGAGTTGGAACATTCGATTTGATGAGATGATCAAAGCGTTTGGGTTTACGCAGACTTACGGAGAAGCCTGTGTTTTCAAGAAAGTGAGTGGGAGCTCTGTAGCATTTCTCATATTATATGTGGATGACATACTATTGATGGGAAATGATATAGAATTCTTGGAATGCATAAAGGCCTACTTGAACAAGTGTTTTTCAACGAAGGACCTTGGAAAAGCTGCTTATATATTAGGCATCAAGATCTATAGAGATAGATCGAGACGCCTCATTGGTCTTTCACAAAGTACGTACCTTGACAAGATATTGAAGAAGTTCAATATGGATCAGTCCAAGAAGGGTTCTTGCTCAGATTGCAAGGTGTGCGATTGAGCACGGCTCAATGCCCCACCACAACAGAAGATAGAGAAAAGATGAGTGTCATCCCCTATGCCTCGGCCATAGGGTCTATTATGTATGCCATGCTGTGTACCAGACCTAATGTGAACCTTGCCATAAGTTTGGTAGGAAGGTACCAAAGTAATCCCGGCATGGAACACTAGACATCGGTCAAGAATATCCTGAAGTACCTGAAGAGGACTAAGGATATGTTTCTCGTTTATGGAGGTGACGAAGAGCTCGTCGTAAAGGGTTACGTCGATGCTAGCTTCAACACAAATCTGGATGACTCTAAGTCACAAACTGGATACGTGTATATTTTGAATGGTGGGGCAGTAAGCTGGTGCAGTTGCAAGCAAAGCGTTGTGGTGGGATCTACAAGTGAAGCGGAGTACATGGCAGCCTCAGAGGCAGCACAAGAAGCAATCTGGGTGAAGGAGTTCATTATCGACCTAGGAGTCGTTCCCAATGCGTCGGGCCCGATGACTCTCTTCTGTGACAACACTGGAGCTATTGCCCTTGCGAAAGAGCCCAGGTTTCACAGGAAGACCAGGCATATCAAGCGTCGCTTCAACTCCATTCGTGAAAATGTTCAAAATGGAGACATAGATATTTGTAAAGTACACACGGACCTAAATGTCGCAGATCCATTGACTAAATCTCTCCCTCGAGCAAAACATGATCAACACGAGAACTCTATGGGTGTTCGATTCATCACAATGTAACTAGACTATTGACTCTAGTGCAAGTGGGAGACTGTTGGAAATATGCCCTAGAGGCAATAATAAAATGGTTATTATTATATTTCCTTGTTCATGGTAATTGTCTATTCTTCATGCTATAATTGTGTTATCCGGAAATCGTAATACATGTGTGAATACATAGACCACAACATGTCCCTAGTGAGCCTTTAGTTGACTAGCTCGTTGATCAACAGATAGTCATGGTTTCCTGACTATGGACATTAGATGTCATTGATAATGGGATCACATCATTAGGAGAATGATGTGATGGACAAGACCCAATCCTAAGCATAGCACAAGATCGTGTAGTTCATCTGCTAGAGCTTTTTTAATGTCAAGTATCATTTCCTTAGACCATGAGATTGTGCAACTCCCGGATATCGTAGGAGTTTTTTGGGTGTGCCAAACGTCACAACGTAACTGGGTGGCTATAAAGGTGCACTACAGGTATCTCCAAAAGTGTCGGTTGGGTTGGCACGAATCGAGACTTGGATTTGTCACTCCATATGACGGAGAGGTATCTCTGGGCCCACTCGATGATGCATCATCATAATGAGCTCAATGTGATCAAGTAGTTGATCACGGGATCATGCATTATAGTACGAGTAAAGAGACTTGCCGGTAACGAGATTGAACGAGGTATCGGGATACCGACGATCGAGTCTCGGGCAAGTATCGTACCGATAGACAAAGGGAATTGGGTACGGGATTGATTGAATCCTCGACATCGTCGTTCATCCGATGAGATCATCGAGGAGCATGTGGGAGCCAACATGGGTATCCAGATCCCGCTGTTGGTTATTGACCGGAGAGTCGTCTCGGTCATGTCTGCGTGTCTCCCGAACCTGTAGGGTCTACACACTTAAGTTTCGGTGATGCTAGGGTTGTAGAGATATTAGTATGCGGTAACCCGAGGAGGAGGAGGCCGCCCGTCTGGAGAAGGCGGAGGCTGAGAAGGCGGCGGCTTCCGCCCAGAAGAAGCTGGAGGAGGTCGAAGCCGCCGTTGCAGCCAAGAGGCGAGCCGAGGAGGCCGCGCGCCTCCAGTCGGCGCTGCTTGTCACCCCGCTGAGCTCTGCGCCGCCGCCGGAGTTCACGGGGCAGACGGAGGGAGTCGGCGGTGAGGTCCCCGTCGCGGAGAGGGAAGCCCTGCGAGGCCTCCTTATCGGGCACGGCCGTGCCACCCCCGCTGCCTCCACCGCAGTCCGAGAGCGCGCGAGGCAAATAGCCGGCGGACCCGCCTGTGCCGCCGACCAACGACGAGGCCGTGGCGCAGCTGCTTCTTCAAGTTGCCTCGCCAGCGCGACGCCGTCTTGAGAAGGCGACTTCGGCGCCGTGCCCCTTGGAGACCGGCGCCGCCAGCTCGGCCATTCCAGACGCCGAGGCGACCAGCGCCGCGCCCATTGGGTGGGTGCGAGGAGGCGGCACGGGCCCGCTGAACACGGCGCTCCTGGACGTCCAGGCGAAGCTGTGAGCTAAAGGCGACGCCATCCAGAATTGCTCCAAGGCGCACCTGGCGTCACTAGCCGCCGTGCGGGTATGTTTCCTTCTTTGAATTTTTTCTTGCTCTTCTCGTGAGGCGCAACCACTGCACTGAGTGTAATCCCGAGTTTCGGGCGGTGCTGAGCGGTGACTCTCGAACTCTATTGCTACTTCAAATTTTTACCTTTGTCTGAAATTCTTGTCGCAGGAGTATCACAACCTCCGCGCCACTGCCTTCAACCGCAACGTTGAGGAGCTGGGCAAGTGGACTGCCGACTTGGCGAGGAGCCGAGGTGAGTTTTCTTCTTTGCGGGCGCACGCCCACCTGCTGGCTATAATCCCGAGATTGGCCGATCGCTGCAGTCAGGCCGGATCTGGCGACCTTCTTAGCTGACGACTTCGCGTCCTTTTTTATTGTTCAGAGGCCAGCGCCACTCTTCGGCGGCAGCTGGGTACGGCCAACACCGCCTTGCGCGCCAAGGAGGAGGAGTGCAGCAAGCTCGCCGCAGAGCGCGACCTGCTGGCTATGCAGCTGGCGGAGCCGAGGGAGCTGCTTAAGGTGGGCGCCAAATGTCGGGGGTTGGGTGCGACATATGCCAAAGGATGGCTTATCATGGAGGGGGCGAGTAGAACGTCGCCGGTGCCTGGAAACGGGATGAGGCGAAGGCATGCACGCCGGCGAATCTTACCCAGCTTCAGGGCTCTCCGAGGAGATAACACCCCTACTGCTGCTCTGCGGGGTCTCCGCATGATCACTATGGCAAAGTGAGTACAAGGTTGCTCCTTGAGCTGTTTGAGGTGAGGAAGGAGAAGGGCACGACTAGCTCTTCTCTTCCCACTATGTGTGTGTCAAACTACTAGGTTCCAATCCTTTGCATGGGTGCCCCGGGGGGTTTATATAGGCCTACCCCCCGGGGGTACAATGGTAATCCGGCTGGGCGCAGGTCCCAGCCGTCAGTCTCTTAAGTCGCCGTCTTCTCCGCCGACTTCTGGGGCCCGCCGACTAGTGGGCCCCGCCGACGGTCCAGCATGGGGCCGACAGCCCGTGTCCGCCCAGCGGCAGTCTTGCCGGCTGCGAGTTTCTTTGTAGCCGCTTCTAATGACGCCTGAGCTTGGTGGCGAGGTCATGGCATGATGTCGCCGCTGGCGGGCTATCCTTTGCCATTCCTGTCTTATGCAGTTAATGGCGCATGGAGCCCGTGGGAGGGCGGCCGACTCTCGGAGGCCGACTCCCAGCAGGTCCGTCTTGGGATACTCTCGCTGTCTTCAGATTCCCAGCGACAAAGCGGGTCCCGCCGTCTTGAATCTTCTGAGCGAGGCCATCGTGGGTACGAGGATCTGCCCACGGGCTGATGTCGAGGCAGCGTGTATGATGCAGCGCGCACGGACGGAGGTCTCCGTCAGTACGGCGCTCTGTGGCCATGCCTGCCCTTTATGAGCAGGGCAGGGATGGGCCGCGAGGCGGCTTTATCCCATCCCGCTCGTAGTCGCACAGGCAGGAGGTGGTTGGAGTCACGGGCCGACTCCCCATAGACGGCTTCTCCGGAAGTCGCTGGCTGGGAGTCGGCTCATCTTGAGGCCGTCTCTGGGGCTCGGCTAGGAGGGGCAGAGCCGCCGACTCTCGGAAGGCGGCTCTTCGTCTTGGGGTCTTGAGGGGCGCAGTCTGCCGTGATGTTTTGAAAGGTCCAGGGGCTCGGGTTTTCCTAGCCGTGGCCCATTACCCCGACACGCACCCTAGCCCCTGGCGCCTCCCTCTCCCTCCCGTGACACCTCTCCCTCTCGCTGAGCTTGGCGAAGCCCTGCCGAGATCCCCGCTGCTTCCAGCACCACGCCGTCGTGCTGCTGGATCTCCATCAACCTCTCCCTTCCCCTTGCTGGATCAAGAAGGAGGAGACGTCTTCCCCAACCGTACGTGTGTTGAACACGGAGGTGCCATCATTTCGGCGCTTGGTCATCGGTGATTTGGATCACGACGAGTACGACTCCATCAACCCTGTTCTCTTGAACGCTTCCGCTCGCGATCTACAAGGGTATGTAGATGCACTCCTATCCCTCTTGTTGCTAGAATACTCCATAGATTGATCTTGGTGATGCATAGAAAATTTTAAAATTCTGCTACGTTCCCTGACAGGAGGTAAGTGGATGGCCTCCTCTGTTAAGAAGAAGGACATCAAGGAGCTCCGGGAAGACGGATACCTGGCCAAGGAGATCGTTCACCGACTCCTGGCCAAGGGACAGATCATCCCTACCCCTGAGCCCAATGAGAGGGTTGTGTTTCTCACACATTTTGTCCACGGGCTGGGATTCCCTCTCCACCCGTTCGTCCATGGACTGATGTTTTACTACGGGCTAGACTTCCATGATCTAGCCCCCAACTTTATCCTCAACATATCGGCATTTATTGTCGTTTGCGAGGCCTTTCTCCGCATCCCACCTCACTTAGGCCTATCGCTAAAGACCTTCAATGTGAAGCCGAAGGTGTTGAGTGGCCAACAAGCAGAGTGCGGAGGCGCCATGGTGGGCAAGATGCCCAATGTCACCTGGCCCAAGGGCACCTTTGCGGAGACGGTGAAGGGGTGGCAGTCGGGGTGGTTCTACATCACCGAGCCGCGCGACACCAACTGGGCGGCAGGCCCCCGAATTCCGATCTGGAGTTTCGATGCGGCTCACCTCCTGGAAAGAGAGGGGCCTAACCTGGGGTTCCTCGAACAAGCTGACTGGGCTCCAGACGTGCATCCAGAACATGATAACCAAGAAAATTAAGCTTGTTAACGTGATCCAGGTTATGCTCGTTCGCCCTTCCGTGCCAGCGCCGGACTTGCTATTTGTGGGAGTTTGACCCGGCCAAGCACCAGACGCTACTAGAGCTCTTCGGCACAACACACAAAGACATCTGGAAAGTGCTCTTCAAGGCCGGCGAGACACCACCGCCCACGACCGAGGATCGCGGGCTGAGCTTAAAGCGCCATGTGAATTCGGTAAGTTCTTTCATGTTTTCAAGGTATACCCTTTACTGGCATATTTTGAGGAAGGAGTCTAAGCCTTCCTATCAATTTCGTCAGGCCTGGATCGAGGTAGCAGGAGGGATTAACTGTCCGGCTCCGCTACACGAAGACCAAGAATTCCCACTTCTGACGAAGATGTTGTTTTCGGCGCCCTATGATGTGCCGGAGAAGAAGGCCAAGAAAGCGGCCAAGGGGGCCAAGAGTGGCCCTCGACGAAAAGGCGCTTCAGACATGACGTCCAAAGACGAGACTCACTCTTCGACCGCCGAAGATGACGAGGAGGAGGAGGAAGAAAGCGACTCCCCCCCCTGAGGGGGGAAGGAAGAAAAGGGGGGCCTCCACAAATCTGGAGGCGAAGGCGCCCAAGAGGGGGAAAGGCTCCCTTGTAGATAACCCCGCGTGGGACGTTGATAGCAGTCCAGAGCGACCGCCCCGGGCCAAGCCTCGAGCTGCCTCGTAAGTACTAAAAACCTTATGCAAGTCCAAGTGTCTGGCCGTTCCACTTTGTAATATTAATATGCTTAAATTATGCCATTGCAGTCCAAGTGTCCCGCGACAGCTCCCCGCGATCCTCAATAGGAGGTTCGCTAGATCCAAAGGAGATGGCCAGTATGTCGCTGCCGCCCGCTCACTCTCCCTCGACCAAGGGTGATGACGAGGTGGTGTCCCAAAGGACATTCCCAGGTCAGGGAGAGGCTCCGGAGGTCGTCGGGGTGGCACCAAAGGATGAATCCTCGGCCGCCGGACGTATGAGGGAAAAAACCTCCATGGGGAATGGTGATGGGGTCCAAGTTCAATTCGGCCCCCAGCCGGATACCATTCCGGAGACCTACAAGGCTCCGGAGTCAAGCGAGCAGCTTTCCCCAAAAGGAGGAGGTGTGCCTGTTCCACCGGTGACCTCTGTCCAGCCAGAGGCACCGGATAATCTGGTGGAAGCGCAGCGAGGCGGTTCAATTGTGGATGAACACTGTGTCCTTATGGGTACGGTGATCGAGAAGGTTCGGTCCGCCAAAAGCGGACTGACCGAAGCCTGCGCTAGACTTTTAACAGGCTTTGAGGTAAGTAATGTAATTGTAGATAGAATATCACAATGTAGGCAATAGCCCCTGATGCTCTGTTTGGTGTTCGGAAAGAAAAAAGCCGAATAGAGGATCAAAATAATTTTTACAGGAGTCTAACATAAGATGTCTATGTGAATAAGCAGGCGTCACTGCTGGCTGCTGCTGCTCATACTGCAGAGGTCTCTGGACTAAAGCAGGACCTGGAGCGGGCCGAGGAAGAGCTCGGCCTCATGAAGAAGCAGCTGGAGGACAGCCACGATATAGAATAACTTGTGTGTATATTTAGGAAGGATGAATGGTTCGTGCTGACTAGAGTTTCATGAACTTTAATAGGGCCACTACCGAGGTGGCGGCCCTCAAGAAGGCGTTGGCCGAGGCCGAGGACAAAGCGGCCAAGGCAGCGCCCATGCAAAGCACGAGGCCGGGTCGTGAGGTCCATCAAGAGCTCCAGGACGCCGTTAAGAAGTACGAGTCCTTGGAGCGTAATTCTAAAACACAAGGGTCCGAACTTGCGAAGGCCCACCAGAGCGCGCGAGATGCCCGAGCCGAAGCCCGAAGCGCCCTCCAGGAAATCCAGGCGGCCAAGAAAATCACGACGGGTAAGGCTTTCATTATGCAAAGCAAGTCTGTGAAGGCAACGTTCCTTTTACTTACCCGAATTCGGAGCTCTCCAGGGGCGTTTAGGGATTTGCCGCGGAGCATATTAGATGCTGCCGATTTCTATCGAGCTGAAGAAGGGAGTTCTTTGGAGAAACTGTTCTGGTCTCAATACCGCAGACAAGAACATCCGGTGCCCTTCAGCGACCAGCTGAAACAGCTGGTCGAGCTGCACAAGGCGGCCGAGCTAGCCATGAAGGACCTAATAGTCTGGCTATGGCCTGCCGAGCCGATGCCCAGCAGCTACTTCGGACTTGTGAAGCGGCTTGTTAGTGCCTGCCCGTGGCTTGAGGTCGTAAAGCGGTCGGTTTGCATTGAAGGTGCACGGATGGCCTTCGCCCGCGTCAAGATGCACTGGGCGAAGATGGATGCCAAGAAGCTGATGACCGAGGGGCCGCCTGAGGGCAATGAGCACCGCCGACCCGAGCTATATTTTGATGGTGTCCTGGAGGGATCCTGCCTTGTGGCCGAGCAATGTGCGAAGGATGTTATATTCCCATGAAAGCATTCATGTTATCCTGTCTTGTAATATGAAACAAGGTCGTTATGTAATATAATGCTTGTGACTCTTAAAATTTTACCTCCTGTGCGGCCATTTATGAAATCTGGGGGTTAACCAGTCGTCGGCTTCTGCCCCCACGTGATACTATGGGGGTGTTCGGGATAAATCTAAACACTCTTTACTCCACATTCTGGTCCTTAAAGGAGGTGTTTGGCGCAACGAACTAGGCAATCAGACTATACGGCTTTTATCACCCTCACTTAGCCATAGGAGTTTGACAATAAGAATTGTGCCGAAGCCCGTGGTATTCGGAAGATCGAGCTAGGGGCGCTATACACGCCTGATCGGATAAAAACCGATTCCTCGCATAAAGCGGGAAAAATCTCTAAGGATTGGAAACCTATGGAATAGCTGACCAGCTCCCGCTGCATCATGAAATTCAGTTTTCGGCTTTCTCTACTGAGGTGCTCGTCCGAAATAACCGGGACACAATCGCAGTAGTTCTCCCTTTACTACCCTAGTTGATATAGCAAAACGTTAGGTAGTAAGCACAGGAGCCGGGCAACCCAACTATTGACCAAAGACATGATTCGGAGCCGATGCATATAATACTATAAGTTCGGGGTGCTGAACTGTACTATTAAAAGTGTTCGGACTTTATTGCCGTGCTGCGGGACATGATGAAGCCCCTGCGAAGTAATACGTACCACAATGTACGGGTGCGATGAGTAATAAATACAAAGCCAAGGAGAAAATCAAATAATAAGCTGACGCTGTCAATTATTTTCCATTTGTAAGTTGATTAATACGTCGAGGCATACTTGTGCAAGTAATGCGATAAGCAAGTAAGGCTATTTAACATGCCATGAACAAGAGCGAGCTGCGTGCGAGTTTGTAAAACAGGCATAGCAATCGTTAGCAGAGACCACCTAGGGCCTCCCCTATATGTCAAAGCTCCTTGCTTCCTTGGTGTTTTTCATCCTTTGACAATGCCAGTAATCCCGCCGTTGAAGCAGGCGTATGTAAAAGAAAATCTGGAAAAGGAAAGGGAAATGGTGGAAGTATACGTGTGTCCGGGATCAGTCGGGCCGAACTATGGATCACAAACTAGCGGTGCCTCCGTCGATGCCCACGGAATTTCGAGTGCATAATTATGTATGCGTGGTACGAATGCCACTACTTGATCAGGGATGGGATCGAGGCCAAATTGCTAATCAAACTCTTGGCGATCCGATATGTCCTGTTGCAGCATAGTCCAGACTCTTTTAACGGTGTCCAGGGGCTCGGCAGCTGGATTACGGTTCTGCTTGAAAAGGCCGCTCTGTACTTCTGCTGCTAGGGCGGCGGTGTGCTCCTCTGTATGGAGGGAGCGTTCCGTGTTTCTGTTGACCGTTATAACACCGCATGGACCAGGCATCTTGAGCTTAAGATAAGCATAGTGAGGTACCGCATTGAATCGAGCAAATGCGGTTCGTCCAAGCAGTTCGTGATAGCGGTTGTGAAAGGGGACGATATCGAAGATTAATTCCTCGCTCCGGAAGTTGTCCAGAGATCCAAAGACTACCTCTAGTGTGATTGAGCCCGTACAGCAGGCCTCTACACCTGGTATGACTCCTTTAAAGGTAGTCCTTGTGGGCTTGATCCGTGATGGGTTAATGCCCATTTTGCACACTGTATCCTGATAGAGAGATTGAGGCTGCTGCCACCGTCCATGAGGACTCGCGTTAGGTGGAATCCATCAATGATTGGGTCCAGGACTAGTGCGGCTGATCCGCCATGCCGGATACTGGTCGGATGATCCCGACGATCAAAGTGATCGGGCACGATGACCATGGGTTGCATTTGGGGCGACTGGCTCTATCGCATAAACGTCCCTTAGTGCGCGCTTGCGCTCCCTTTTGGGGATGTGTGTAGTGTATATCATGTTCACCATTTTGACCTGAGGGGGAAACTTCTTCTGTCCCCCTGTGTTTGTCTGCCAGGGTTCCTCGCCATCGTCTTCGCTCTGCGATCCCTTTTCCTTGGTCTCGGCATTTAACTTGTCAGCTTGCTTAAAAACCCAGCAATCTCTGTTGGTACGGGTGGCTGGTTTGTCTGGGGTGCCATGGATTTGGCACGAACGGTCGAGTATGCGGTCCAAGCCGGATGGTCCCTGGTTGTTCCTTATATACGGCTTTTTCCGCTGACTGGGCTTGGTGCCGCTGAATCAGGCATTGACAACAGTGTCATCGGTGTTGTCGCCATTGCTTCGGTGTTTGTGGATGCTTCGTCGGAGCTTGCCGTTGCTGTTCTTGACCTCAGAGGGGCCTGACTTGCTGGCTGTGTTTTTTCTACGAGCCAACCAACTATCCTCACCCGCGCAAAAGCGGGTCATGAGTGTCGTGAGGGCTTCCATAGATTTTGGCTTTTCTTGGCCGAGGTGGCGGGCGATCCATTCGTCGCGGATGCTATGTTTAAAGGCCGCTAGGGCTTCGGCATCCGGACAGTCGACGATCTGGTTCTTTTTAGTTAGGAACCTAGTCCAGAACTTCCTGGATGACTCCCCGGGCTGTTGAACTATGTGACTTAAATCATCGGCATCTGGTGGCCGAACATATGTACCTTGGAAATTGTCGAGGAAAGCTCTTCCAGGTCCTCCCAGCTGCCAATAGAATTCTCGGGCAGACTGTTTAGCCAGTGCTGGGCTGGTCCTTTAGGTTTTAGTGGGAGGTTTTTGATGGCGTGAAGATCATCCCCGTGGGCCATGTGGATGTGGAGAATAAAATCCTTGATCCATACCGCGGGATCGGTTGTTCCATTGTATGATTCGATGTTTACAGGTTTGAACCCTTCTGGGAATTCGTGGTCCATTACTTCGTCAGTGAAGCAAAGAGGGTGTGCGGCGCCTCTATATCGGGCCGCACCGCGACGTAGCTCCGATGGAGTCCGTCTATGGTTATCGGCCCGGGCGTGACTAGGTTTGTCGCGTCCGAATAGGTAGCCGTTGTCGCGTGTCAAGGCACGTCCTCGCGGTCCGTAGATCGATCTTGTATGTACTGCTCTACTATCCAGGTCTTGATGAAGGTCATATGTATAGCCCCGAGCTGTCTTATCCCTGCCTTTAGGACGAGGTGGAACAGTCTGTTTTTCGGCTTGGGTTGCCGTTTTATCCTGGCCGCGCGGTGGCCGATCAACTACATTGCGTGATGCTGGTGCGGGCTCAGGTGCCTCAGCAATGAACTGAGGTAGCAATTTGCGCTTCAGGTAACTTTTGGCTAGGCGTTTAAGGCCGTATTCCTTGGCTGCCAGGACATCGGTCCATCTGTCATTGAGGATTTCTTGATCAGCTTGAAGCTGCTGCTACTTCTTTTTCAGTCTCCTCGCTGTGGCTATCAGCTGAAGCTTAAAGCGCTCCTGCTTCAGAGGCTCCTCAGGCACGATGAAGTCTTCGTTGCCGAGGCTCACCTCCTCCTCGGAGGACGGACGGTAACTACCGTCCTTCGAGTCTTCTTTTATGGCCTGTTCGTCAGGGCTGACATGCCCTGATTCCCGATTGTCTTGTTCGGCGGTTTGTTCAGCGGGTTCTTCTGTGTCTTCGGCGTCATCTGGAGTGTTGTCATCTCCTGTGCCGGTGTTGCTGTCCCTGCTGCGGTGGGATATAGAGCGGCGCCGCTGACGCCGGCGCTTTGGTTGTGTTTTAGGAGGGTCCTCCTTTGCTGGGTTTTCCTTGTCATCGCCGCTATTATTTTTCGGTGTATCTACCATGTATACGTCATATGAGGAAGTGGCCGTCCATTGTTCGGTGAACGGCGGGTTTTGGGTCTCCTCGTCTCCGGCATCGTCGTCCATACCGTCGATGTCTTCGGAGTCATAGTCAAGCGTGTCGATTAAGTCTTCGACAGCTGCTATGAAGTGGGTGGCGGGTGGGAAGCAAAATTCTCCCCTGTCATCAGCTTCCAGCTCGAACCGGACATAATTCGGCTGTGAATCCCCTGCCAAGGACAGATTTCTTAATGAATTTAGCATATCGCCCAAGGGCGAATGCTGGATGATGTTTGCGGCGCTAAACTCAAAGATTGTTAAGCGATCAAGTTCGACGTCCGCGGATGCGCATGTCTCGGAATTTATGACCAGAGACGAGTCCGGAGTTCCGGTGACAAAGACGTCGTGTGAATTTAGGTCTATGTTCGACTCCAATGCTGTGGAATCTGTGGCCTCCGCGGTGGGGTCAAGCCTCCCATCCTTGGATGGCACAATATGTTGGGGAACGTAGTAATTTCAAAAATTTTCCTACGAACACGCAAGACCATGGTGATGGCATAGCAACGAGAGGGGAGAGTGTCCGTTCACGTACCCTCGTAGACCGAAAGCGGAAGCGTTATAACAACGCGGTTGATGTAGTCGTACGTCTTCACGATCCGACCGATCCAAGCACCGAACGTACGGCACCTCCGAGTTCTGCACACGTTCAGCTCGATGGCGATCCCGGACTCCGATCCAGCAAAGTGTCGGGGATGAGTTCCGTCAACCTGACGGCGTGGTGGCGATGTTGATGCTCCACGGCGCGGGCTTCGCCTAAGCTCTGCTGACGATATGACTTCTCCGGCGCGAGGCTTCGCCTAAGCTCTCGATGATATGACCGAAGTGGAATATGGTGGAAGGGCACCGCACACGGCTAAGGAACGATCCGTAGATCAACTTGTGTGTTCTAGGGTGCCCCTGCCCCGTATATAAAGGAGCCAAGGGGAGGGCTGGCGGCCAAGAGGGGGCGCCGGGGAGTCCTACTCCTCCGGGGTAGGATTCCCCTCAATCCTAGTTGGATTAGGATTCCCGGAGGAAAGAGAGAGAGGGGGCGGCCCACCTTTCCTAGTCCTAATAGGACTAGGGGAAGGGGCGCGGCCACCTAGGGCTGGCCCTTTCTCCTTTCCACCAAGGCCCACTATGGCCCATGTAGTTCCCGGGGGGTTCCGGTAACCTCCCGGTACTCCGTAAATTCGATTTCACTCGGAACACTTCCGATGTCCAAATGTAGGCTTCAATATATCAATCTTTATGTCTCGACCATTTGAGACTCCTCGTCATGTCCGTGATCACATCCGGGACTCGAACAACCTTGGTGCATCAATACTTATAAACTCATAATGAATGTCATCGAAGCGTTAAGCGTGCGGACCCTACGGGTTCGAGAACTATGTAGACATGACCTAGAACCATTCTCGGTCAATAACCAATAGCGAAACCTGGATGCCCATATTGGTTCATACATATTCTCGAAGATCTTTATCGGTCAAACCGCATAACGACATCGTTGTTCCCTTTGTCATCGGTATGTTACTTGCCCGAGGTTTGATCGTCGGTATCAATACC